>JAWNMK010000245.1:0-1211382 GCA_035044105.1 Drosophila nr. perissopoda 5 BK-2023a
CAACTTTAAATGTACGATTGATTTAGGGGCAAAACTATGATCAAAAAGCCCTTGCTTATTAAAATCAGTTGAGTTTTGACGAAGTTATGGCATTTTGAAGTTAATAGTATCGTTAATGTGCAACAAATGTTATATTTAATGTTATATTCGATGTTACGTAATATTGTAATATGTTAAAACCAATTATTTGTTTATGTTATTAATTTAAATTCCCCGTTATTATGTATTCAATCTTCAAAACAATATTTTATAACCTTTCAGTAGGTTGATCAATATTAAATTAAATTGCTAAATTAAAAAAAAAAAAAAAAAAAAAAAGTTTTAAGCGTTTTAAGTTTCATCCCATGCACAATTCATATTTGACAGTTTTATAGCTTTCGACTTTTCGAATATTCTACACCGCTTCCGTTGGGCATTAAAACCACATAAAAACCAAAAGAAACCTTTCAATTAGTGGGCAGACAGTCTGGGCTAAAAAATAAAATTATGTAAATTTACGAATTTTCAATAACGATCAACGAGAAAAAATGCCAGAAATCATAGGAAACTTATAAAAAAATTGTTAATGAAAAGCGACAGCGGGAGAGAAAGAGCAAGAGGGAGAGAAAGATAATGAGTGGGACAGAGAGAGAGTGAAGAGCCGGAGGGCAACTGGTTCTGAGACGGCATCGTTAATGAAAGAGTAGCAGGTGGACAAGGGTTATTGATAGCCATCAAGCAGCAGCAGCAGCGACAGAGGTAAAGCTAATGAACGTGAAGCTTTCAAATGAACCCGCCACAAAACGACGCAATAAAGGCGACAGGTAAGCAAACACAAAGGTGTGAGAACACGTACGAGACAAGGAAGTCCAATGGCACAGAATCAATCACGAAACCAGTTTCAATGCAATGCAAATCCATTTCAAAAACAAATATCGAACAAAGGCGATCATGAAATCAATGCGAAAACTGAACATTCTTTTGAAAAGAAACTATTTAAACGTTGAATGTCAATTAACCAAAAGCATAAAATACGTAATTTATTACATCAGGAGTAGATGTTGTGATGTTGGTGTATGTAAAGTGTTTGCAATGAACTCAGTTTAAAAAAGCATAGTTAATAATAGAAAATTATATCACGAACGAAACATTGTTCGCTATATTTACAATAATATTATTCTAAAAATTGAACAAGAAAAGGAAGTAATTAAATTCAGTGTGAGTTCAATTTTGTTTTCTTTCTGCCTTGTGTTTGTTTCTTTGCGATGTTTTTTTTTAAATTAAGTAGATTATTGAAATAAGAGAAAAGCATGGGAAGAATATTTGTTATGCTTAATACGATTTTTTTAATGCCTTCGCTTTTGTTTTTCAACGGGCCATTTTGCAACATGTTGAACAATGCTCCTAATATAAATGTTATAAATAATAATACAATAAAAAGTTCAAGGATATTTTTCTTTCGAATTAATGAAAACTATTTTTCCATCTATCAGATACACAGATATATCCGATTGCATACCTTTGGTGGCTCTTTGCTTAGCTCGGCATTGTTGCGATTTCGCCATTTCATGCGACAACTGTCGCAGAGATTCGCATGTTGTTTGTTGTTGTTATTGGTGTTGTTGCTGCTGTTGTTGTTCAGCTGTTTGCTG
Organism: Drosophila nr. perissopoda 5 BK-2023a; assembly: GCA_035044105.1. Lineage (NCBI taxonomy): Eukaryota > Metazoa > Arthropoda > Insecta > Diptera > Drosophilidae > Drosophila > Drosophila nr. perissopoda 5 BK-2023a. The sequence continues at coordinate 1,632 of JAWNMK010000245.1, forward strand.
CTGTTGTTATTGTCGGCAATGTTGCCGCTGTTATTATTGGTCGTTGACTGACTGATGGAGTTGCGCTCAGATTCACTCTGCGAATTGGAGCTGTCATCAATGAAGCGCAACTCACCCGCATCAGGTGTCAACGGTGAACTGAAACTCGAATTGATATCCCTACATTCCGGCTCCAGCTCGAGGGCAACATTATCGATGCCATCCTCGACGACGTCCAGCATGCAGCCAAACGAATTGGAACGCGATTTGCGCGGCATTTGTGGCAAACGTTTCGAAATGATTTCGCCACGTTCATTCAACTGCAGCTCGACGGGTCGCGACATAATCAAAGTGCGTGTCGTTGTTGTTGTTGTTGTGTGTGTTTGCTGCGATCGCCGGTTGAAGAGCTGGGTGTTTGGCTCATCGCAGGGCAGTCGCAATATGTCCACTTTGCGACTCACATCGCTGTAGCTAACGGTCTCCGTACTGAGCGTGGGACTCGCCGGCGGCGGACTTTCGGCCCGTAATGCGGTCACTTTATACGTGGCCACACTGGAGAATGGTGACAGCGACGGTGAGCGGGGCGAACTTGGTGTGTGTGGCACACTGGGCGTCTTCACTTTCAATTTGGGCGTCACAGTATCCCTCTTACTGTTGCTGCTGGCAGCAATTATGCTGCCCAGATTGCAGGCACAGCCCGCGCAAACGGTGCTGCTAATGGTGCTGCTGCTGATGTTGCTGCTGCTGCCCTCGCTGCTGTCCAGCAGATGACACTGATCCGCCTTCTGTGGTGTAATGTAGAAGGTGCTGCTGTTGCGACTGCCGTCCTGTGTCGGTGTTGTGGCTCCGGCGCTAATATTGCTGCTTAGATCGAAGCAGCTGCGCTGCAATTGCTGCTTGCTGCCAAAGCTGCCACCGCTGTTCTTCTTGGGTTTCGGTTGGCGGCGCAGCGAGCTAAACCAGTTGCTGAAGCTGGGACGCTTCGTGGTCGACGTCGTCGTCGTCATCTCTGACCGTCAATTGTTCACTTCCGTTGGCGTTCAGTCTTTTCTTTTTATGGCCTCTTAATGTGCTGATGCAACCCGAAACGGGTTACGATTTTAACTTTAGATTCCTGTTTAATTGTTTTTTGGCTTCTTCATGGCAGCAACACTGAAAATTTGAAGAGTTTTTGTTTTTGTTGGATTTTTTGGAGGCATTTTCATAGGCTGAACTCGCCGCAATTTACAAGTACAAAAGGGCGCGACGACATGGTGAAAAATGTTATATATATGTGTGTGTATGTACATATGTATGCCATAAATTCATTAGCTAATTATTACGAAGCCTAAAAAGTGAGCTTGAACGGAAGTGTCTCAGGCAGGACAAAACCTCAGGAATAGAATTTGTTGTCGTCGCTGTTCACACACTGTCTAACACACACAGACACAACATTTTTCGGGTTTCCCATGGCGGCAGTCAAAGGCAGCGAAGACACAAAACAAATTACGCTAATGGCGTACAGGTTAAGTAGGTGCTGGCATTTGTTAATCCCAGCGACAGGACGACGATAAGGATAGCGACAATTTTTCACATGGGTATATATATATATATATGTGTGATGTGTGATTTATAAAAGCAAACACTCTGCAGTTTTCAGACTTTCAAACAGGAACAAATTGAAACATACATATTCAGTGTTCATTGTGCCCTCCAGTTTCCTGATTTATATCGTTTCTATCTAATGCCTATTCTCTCTCCCTCCCTCTTTCTTTCGCTTTCCCTCTCTTTCTCTCTATGTCTGTCTGCATTTGTGTTTCGTTTCGTTACGTTTAGCGGAAGGAAGTCTGAACGATAAAGCTTGCGAATTGTTTTTGGACAGCAAACTCTAATTGGGGGCATGTTAACCATGTGCCACAAACAATCTCCATGGCAAATAATGGATGATGTCCCGGCTTAAGTCGGTTAGCCAACAAAACGCACTGAGCCAAACACATGCAACCATTTAACTTCTCCATTTTTGCCAAGACATTTGCACAAAGCTTATCATAATTTATGACACATGTATTGGGCGAGTACATCTGTTTCCACATTCAACTTATATGCAAATTATGATTTCAACTCAGTTTTTTATTGAAATAAAAGATTTCTTTACGAGATGGCAATGTTAACCTGTGGTTATTATAAAAGCCTGGCGGGAATTGCAATCAAATAGAAATTAAATGAAAAATGCCATTTAATATTATTCAATTTAAGCACAATTTCTATTAAATCTTCTCTTGTATATTTATAGATTAGAGAATTGTTTTTTATATTTTGCAGTCTTAATATTACTATATAAAACTGTTATTTATTTGAATCAAATTTATTATGCCCACGTAAGCCTCTTGATGGCAATGAATGAAAATTGTGTACTATTTTCATCAACGTCGAAGGTTTAGCAGTCCCAAGGGTCGCATTCAAGACTGTGACTAAGTAGTCGACGATATTCCGCAGGGAATCGACACGTCGACAACATGAACAACCATTTACCTGCCACGCCTACACACAGCATTAGCCACATATATATGGATATATATGTACCTACTTTAAATTACCATTAACTTGGCATTATGGAGAAACTTCTGCTGGAAGGCTCTGCCTTTTGCATCCTTTTGGCGTGAACGTGAGTCGATTGCACAAGCAACAATAATCAAATGAATCTCAATTTCAACATTTCTCTACCTCACTCTCAGACATTCAAAATTACTCTTCTTTCTGTGTATATAATATAAGGCGCGCCAGCATTGAGCAGAAGATGATGAAAAAGAATGGGAAACAGAACGCGTTGCTCAGGTGAATATGCCGCAAAGGCATTAACAAGAGTCAAATGAAATTTGTAAACAAACTATCAATCAAACAAATGAGCTGAACAAACACAGACAATAACAAAGACGCAAAGATAAATACATATATTTATGTATGTGGTAAGAGATATGGTGAGATGGAAGCTTCTCATGGATACGAGTAACAGATAAAGACCGGACAGCCTCAAGTGGCCAAAACAAAACAAAGCTGCGATTGCTACCTGTGAAAAAGAAAATTTTAATTCTAGATTCCAACACGAGACTTCAAGTGTTCTGCTTGGGTGTTTGTGTGTATATATATATGTGTGTGTGTGTGTGTGTACATTTGTGGGCAGGAAATGCGCTTTGGCTATGCCAAACTAATGTGGCATGTTAAATTTTGCCGGTCTGCGTTAAACTTTTGTGCCACAACATGATGAATGGCCAAAAAGGAAAAGTAAGCAAAATAAATAAAGAAAATTTAAGTTGTCAGACGGTAGCTGGCAGCTGGGAGGCGCCACAAACAACAAATAGCAGCAAGAGAAAAGGGCGTGGCATGCGCTCTTGCAATTTATCTTGACATTTTAATCTGTGCATTGTGAACTGAAAACTGAATACTGAAAAGAAAATGCACAGCTACTGCCAAGTGTTACCAATGCAACCGAATGACTTGGGCAACGCCTTTGTGTTAACACACGCCTCTTAAACCCTTTTTTCGGCTGCCGTCGTCGTTTGAAATCCACTGGAAATCCAATTAGACAAACAGACACATAAACAATGGCAGCCGAAAAGCACTAAAAGGAACGAACAAGCCAGAATGCTGTGGTCGAGAGTGCTTGACTGGTGGATATCATAAGGCTTAATAAATTATGTATCAATTATTTAAAAGCATAGCTGCAAAGCAAATTTATATAACATACTGCAAAAATAAGAGTGCTGTGGTCGAGAGGGTTCCACTATCTTAAGCCCTAATTACTTCATTTATTTTTATCTGAATGCAGAGTTGAACAGCCAAAATAAATACATTAAGTATTTAAAAAATGAGTGCTTCAACTTTAACAATGCTTTTGCAATTATCTAAAATACTAAAACAAATTTAAAATGATCTGCATAAAATACAAGTTATATTTCTTATCTTAACACTCAGAAAATGCGTACTCTTAAAAACTTTATTATTAGTTTCCAGGGTATAGATAAACGCACAGTTCCCAGCTGCTTGTAATTCAGATACACTGTGCTGACTGAGCTTGGAATCACATTCGGATTTGTGTTCGTATTTGGATCTGTTGCCATTCGCTTCTACTGACTTTCACTTTCGTCAGCAGAATGCAATTTAAGGCAAGCTTTGCGCGGCACATTTGCGATGGTTTTTTCTTTTGTGCGACTCTTTTGTCTGCGCCACTAAATGTGTCTGAAAGTCTCTCTCTGTGTGTGTATGTGTGTGTATCTGCAAGTACGTATCTACACAGTCGAGGCGCCGGGTCGGTCATTGCTCGTTGTTGTTGGCAAGTCTAGAAGTCGCATTTGCTCGGGAAACTGTGAAAAATGTCTTTTTCTTCCGTGCCGCATTTTCTTTTGGCTTGAGAAGTGTATTGATTGAATGCGTGAAAATATGCGAACACTTTAATGGAGGTAAGATGGGCTTTTATCACTTTTACAAATTGTTAGCGTCTTATTTATGGATCTCCCTACTAACTGTCTATTGAAAAGGGTCAGCCAATTAGTTTTTTAAATGTACTTATGGAAGGCTTACTTGAGTTGCACCAAAGAATAGTATTTAGCTACATTCTTATGCCTTTTTATGCAATTTAGCTATCTTTAATATAATCTCAAATATAAACCTTAAATTTAGGCAAACGATATTGAGTTTTTCGTCTAGATGTCTATTATTTCTTTTTAGAACATAAACAAATGGTCAGTGCTTAAGGGTAAGGCGGTTGCAACACATAAATAGTAGGCAGCTGTTGCCACAAGGGAGGTCGGTCCAGCCACATCAAACATTGTGTACGCATTTATTGTGTGTGTCTGTCCGTATATCTATGATTATGGATATTGCTCATTAGGCTGATGACTGCATCCAACTTGGCTTATTATTATTTATTTATCTAACTTGCTGCTGGCTGGGCAGGCAGTCAGCTAATTTCAGACCGACTGACCGCATGCCATTTATGCGATGAGAAAACATCCAAAAACTGCCTGAAATTTGTATGCTGTCAGCTGCGAGCACTTTTTTCGGTTATTCTTCTTCTTTTTTTTTGTTGTTGTTGTTTTATTCCAGCTCAAAATGTAAATGGGTAGACAACAAAAACAAAAGCAACGTCAAATTTGCATCTATTTTGATATACAAAAATGACGCAACTAGACGAAAATCGAAGCGAAAAATTCCATAAAATATCTAGTAGCTAGCTATGTATGTATATATTTACAACATATGGACACTTTATGCTGCAACGTCTTTGCTAACGATTTTTATTTGTTTTATTTGGCATCATAGACTTCTACATCGGCGATTTTTGTTTTTTTATGTATAAATTCTTTATGATTGGCAAAAGTAAATAAATTCAGACATGTTTTGATCATTAGCAAAAAAACAGTAAAAACAGTAAAAATAACGCGTTTTTTGTTTTTACATTTTTAAAGAGAATTTGATTGCCAAATAAAGTAAAAGCTTTTTACGAATGTGAAGTCATGGTTTGCAACAATCTTCACTAACTTATATATCTTGCATATGGCATATAATATAAAAAATCCATGACCATGATCATGTAAATATAACTTTATGGGCTCAGAGATGCTTGCTTCTGCTATTCATTATACATTTAATGTTGTGTTCAGGGTATAAAAATCACTCTATTTAATCTTCAATTTATGCAATTTTAAGTAAAAGTTTCAATTTCTATACGAAAATATAATTTTCATAGAAAATTTGCCAAATTTCGTTAATTATGAACGGGACATATGTGTTTTCCCAACTCGCTGAACCATTAAAACACAAGTTCGTTGGCCCAATTCAACAACAGGCGACAGCAAACAATGGCCAAAAAATAAAAAGAAAAAAGACTGACAAAAACCAGACAAAATCGCCGAAAGAATGTCTATGTAAATGTGTTTTTAATTAAATGCCTTTTGTTGTGGGCTGAAGAACTATTTGGGAAAGACAAAAGGCGAGTGAAACAGAGAGCCCCTGCCAGGCCAGCTAATAGCTAATGCGGGCTTAGAACTACATTTTACCTGTACCTGTACCTGTGTTACCTGTCTACCTCGTTGGGAAACGTGCTGACCAATTTTAATGTAAATAAAATGATTTTGGCGCCCATTTCCCACAGCTCACTTAAGTACGATCAATTGTAATTACACAAATATATATATATATGTGTATATATATATATATATATATATGTATATATACACAGATATAGATACAAACACTCGCATTCTCTAAATACACAAATCACATTATTTGTAACTAAGAACAAAGAGCGATTGCAGTGCAGCGTAATGTGTATTTATTTCTTTTGGAATTTCTATTGCATACTACAAAAATGATGGGGCAGTCGCACGCATTTTGCATACTAATAAAACAATTGAACAATCACACACACACACACAGACACACACACACATACCCAACGACCGACAAAAGTATTTGTGTGGGATAGCAGCACATGGGTGCTTATGTGTCAGTGTAATGGCGCTTGCCTCTGTCAATGAGACAGCAACAGGTGCACTGACACCTACAGCAAACATTGACCTCCTCCTCCGCCCTCTCTAGCCCTCAAAGCTCACCTGCCTATAAAATACACATAAAACATGCAATTTTTATGGCCGTTTATTGATTGGAGCTTTCCATATCTGTGGATTCGCCATTAATTCTTTGGCCCAATTGGGTTAGACGCTAATTTTTTAAATTTCAACAAAGCCTAAGAAAAGAGGCCAAAATCACATTTGAACATTTATTCATGGTCAGAGCAAGGCATTAGTTAAAAAGTTGTTCTATTTATTTGCATAAAGCTTGTTGTTTGTTGCTGCTGTTTGTTTCTGGGTCAAGGTTGCGAATCTCGAAAGCATTTGAAATTCAATTTTCTAAATTGATGCATTGATTGAATGACGCTGCATATGAAAGCTGTTACCGAGTAATTGATTGCGATGTGCATAAATTAGTTGAACGATAGCACTTAACTGGAAGGTGCTGTAAAGTAATAGGGTATATTGCCGATGTATATACCCCAAGTTGTAATGTGCTCAAAAGCGAAATGCTTGATTTCTGTCACACTTAGCCCTAAAATCTTAAGAGGCATGACACATTTCGTTAACTTTTAAAAACTTTCCCAAATAAAAAACGTTTACTCTTTCTTCGTTCTCAACAAATATTCACAACTTAAGCAAGTTGATTCTTTTCAAGTCGTGGAAAATAATTAATTAATGAGAAGATTAAAAATAACCTTGACCTCTTTGAACAAGTTTAGGCCTGATGAGCGATATGAACTGAATATTCTCATTATAATTGGTAGATATTATTTGCTTACAAATGAGCAGATCAAACAGGTTGGCGGATCTACTCAAAAAGGGTGCTAATAATAAATATTCAACATATCCAAATTGCGTTGAAATGCTGATCTTTGAGCCGCAAACTTGTGGTACCCGTTTAAATACGAAATCGAAAAAAATGAAATTCTGTTGAACAGCGTGTCGACAAAAGCTGAAGATTTGATTGTTGTTTCCAAGAATCGGCAACAGAAATTAACATTTCGAGAGCTCAGTTTCCTTTCCATTCAAAACTCGAAGTGAATAGCCCAAGTTGAGGCTCGATAAAACTTAAATATATAATATGTAATATTGTGTGGCCGATAAGAGCTACGATGCATTGCAAGCGGATGTATACTTATGAGACTTATACTGGTGAGTTTATCAGCCCAGAAAACGCAGCTGCGACATTTAGAAGTCGTTGATATACAACCCTATTCCAATTTATAAGAGCAAACGCAGTTTGTGGCATAAAGTTTGATGCGAGGGTGGTTCATTCAGTATGACCTCTGCGATATTGCCCAATTGAAATTCATACAAATAAAAATGCTGTAAGCGAGTCTGCACGTCTGCGACCCAGCTGCTAAATATATCATTTGGCAAGTTGATCAATATTGAAAAATAACGTGCCCAGGGTATAAATATTCACATGACTAAAGATCTATATATTTGAATTTGTAAACCTTTAACTTATAACAGTGAATTGAATACGCTAATAATGAAACTGCAACCATATTTAAAGTTACACAAATTGAAATGTCTCAATTAATAATGTAATTAATAAAAATAATTAATTGCCTTTAAATTTATAAACATAAATATATTTTCAATTTATAATCATATGCTTTGAAAAAAACTGATTGCTAATTCTTGAAATTTTCTGCACTCTTGATGCCAGAAATTGTAGTCACAACAACTGACAAACGACCCCCTTTGTGTGTGTTTGTTGTGTGTGTGTGTGCATCGCTTAGAACACTTTCAATTTTTCGGTTCAGAGCGAGGGCCAAATGACAAAGGAAACGGGGCAAAGGACAGACAGGATAGTGCAGGACAGACAGGATAGTGCCATGTGAGTGCTGTGTACATAAGTACATTCAAATGTCTCCGGAGTCTGGGATCTGTGAATTGCGATTTTGCCCGCCCGACTCTTGCCAGGCGGACAGACAACTCTTCGTGTCTGGTCTGGGACGTGATTTGAACGCGCAAAAGATATCCGCACTGGGTTTTTGTCTCTATTCGCCACTTTTTCTTTCAGTTGAGTTATTTTCTGTCTTTTTTTCTCTTTTTTTGGTTTTCATCGTTTTTCGTTCTGTATTCTTTTTTTGGTGCTCTTTTGTCTGAATGGTTGTTTGTATGGCTGTGTGTGTATATTTGTGTGTGTGTGTGTGTATATATGTGTGTGTGTGTGTATGTTGTTCCCTAAATGTGTTTTTGGCTGGGCCGTCAGACACGCGCATCTCTTGCTTACTTTTCTTATGTTTATAAATTTGAGAATTTTATGGCTGCTTTGGCGAGCGAACTGAACCCAAAAATCCCGAACCGCACAACCAGCCCAATGACTTCTTCCTATTTTAAACTCAACATATGTGTGTGTGTGTGTGTGTGTGTGTGGGTGTGTGTTTGTGTTTGCATCTGTGAGTGGAAAGTGAATTGTGGATACGTTTTGTAGAGAGTCCTTGAAAATAGCTGTCAGCAGTCAGTTTCAACTCTGTTGGCGTGTTAATAACTGCAATGCATTTTTAAGTTGTTTAAAATTGCGCCGCAGATACTTTTGTATCTATGAGTTTTGTTTATGCGAGCGCCTTCGGTTCTAGTCTCGATTTTTCCCGTTCTTTGTGCAACTGACAGAATGTGCTGTTGCAGTTGCATCTGTGATGTCGCTACGTGTGAATTGGTGAGTCTTTATTTTTGGTTGCGACATATGTTTCGGATTTAGTCGAAACTCATTTTCTGTGTCAATGATTATTTTGTGTCAAACGATATGAATGACATTTTCCCATCTTCTGCGTATTTTCATATTTTTGTTTTCCAAACATGCTCTGCTGTTGGGGTATTTTCCAAATAGATAACATTTGGCTGCCAGTTGTCTGCCGAATTCCCATCCAATATAGGTACAAATATCAACTGATTTATGCATTATGCAATGTATTTATAAATAGCTTATCATAGTGATAAAAATATTGATTGCCTGCTCGCAGACTATTCAATATATGTGGGAGTTCAATTAGGCTAGATCGACAATTCAGTTTATTATAGATAAAATACCATTTCTTGATAAAAACCAAATATATATATTATAAATTACAGACAGCAGTTTATTTCTAAATGCAAATCTGTCAACTTCAATTTTAATTGCTGCAATTAGTTGCAATTATATCTGTTTGTCTCTATTTTATTTGTTATTTTCAATGCTGTTGCCAAATTACTCAAGGTCATTGAGTTGCTCTCAATTATGCAAATGCCATTTTTGCGATGAAGAGAGATAGAAAAATGACTCATGCAAATCGTTTTCTCTTTCGAGACACATTCCAATGTCGCTGCAGACTCAGAAAATGCCGACAGTCTTAATTAAGAATAAGAATTACCGCAGACGACAAGTTTCGGAGCCAATGCTAAAGAAATACCAAAAAAAAAAACACACACATTGTTTTTTGATTTTCAAGAACATGACAAGTGGATATTTTCACTTTGAGTTAATTAATGAACATAAATCATATTTTCTTTTGATTTTCCAAGCATGTGCAAAAAGATACACCTTTTATTTTTTGCCAGCGCCTTTTTTTTATTATTGAAAGTAAAAAAGTGTGGAAAGAGCTAAACGCGGTGAAATTCAGCAGACCAAGAAAGTAAACAAAATGCGTAATGAGCCCGGCGGCATGCGGCTCATATAAATACACAAAAAACTCACTCGTAATATTTTGTGAAAACATTTACTTAATGCTCAAATAACTTAAAATGAACGACTTTGAAATACGCTTTGTTTAAGCATTAAATCGTTCTACAGTTTTTTACTTGCTTGAACTTTTAGCGCAAATAAATTATTATTTAATTTATATGCATTTCACTAAAAATGTGGTTTCAAAATTGAATTAAGCAAGCTTAAATTTATTTATTTTTTTACTCAATGAGATACGCTTTGTTTAAGTACTAAATTGTTCTACACTTTTTTCTTTGCCTTGCCTTTAGCTCAAATGAATTGTTATTAATTTTGACTGAAAATGTTGTTTCAAAATGCAACTAACCAAGCTCAATTGCCCCATAAATTTAACCAAAGGCAGCTCACACAATAAATGGGGGGTATGTGGCGAGTACAAATTGTGGTAAAAATGATTGGAATTATAATTTGTAATGTTGCCAACTATGAAGCAGAGAGTGAGTCAAGCACAATAAAACAAAACAAGTTGCGATAACACACTGCGTACTTGAGTAGCTTTTGATCATTAAAATAGCTGAAGCGTTGACTATGTGAATACGATATGGAAATGTTTTATATGGGTGCATCATATGCATCATTTATTGCACGCTGAAAAACCGCAGCATGTGGGAAATTAAATGCACAACAAATATATACATGTGTACACATGTGTGTGTGTGTGTATTGAAAAGTGGCACACAAATTGTTTAGCACGCAGCTGGAATGGCAATTGTTTCCCACGTGCATTTAAAACGGTTTCACCTAATTACCTTTTTTTTTTGCACTAAAGATGCCCTGTGGTTGGGGGGTGGGCAATGGGAGGGGGTTGGCTGGTGGGGTTGACGACGACATCAACCCAAAAGCAAATAATCAAGCCAGCCCAGCTCAGCACCCACACATTTGGACAGGCCATAAAATGTGGTGCTCAAGTTAATTTATGACTTTTACATGACTAAATCGCAACGGTGTAAAATGTATCTGTATCTGTATCTGTATCCGCATCTGCCTGCGGCTCTATGTGTATCTATGGCGTCACTGGATTATTGCCACGTTTGAGGCCACATACATAACCGACAAAAACAACAACACGCGGCACGCGTTGCACTTTTTGGAAACATCAAATATAATTTAAAGCTCCTTTTTCTCGTGTTTTTTATGCCCCCAAAACGGGTAAAAATTTGAAGTTCCCTACTAGGGGGAAAAAACACCTTTCCCCCTTGAGTATATCTTGCTTAGTCCGCATTGCATATTGTGCCTGTTGCATGAATTTTAAATGTGTGTTGTTTTGGTTAGCTGCCCCAAATTGTTGCAACCCCCTCCCGTTTGTTAATCAAAGCGACAGTTGTGTGCATTAAACGAATTCTTGTGTTCAAGTTTAGTTTGCGATTTAACATGATTTTGATATTGATATATGGTTATATGGTTGATTCTAATGGAGTTTCTCTAATGCTATTAACTCAAGTATCATTTTAAATTTTAAGTAAAATATTTAACGAACTATAAATACCCCAGCTAAATATTTCTTTTATTATATATTGTATTTTCATATATTTCAAACAAAAGTATCAGATTTATGTATCAATGCAGCTCTTGCAACTATAAAGCTGAAAATTTGAGCATTTCTGACCGTTTGCCTAATGGGAAAACCATTCACAGCACTTTCTGCTCATGATGAAAGCTCCGGCGAGTGAGGAAATCCTGCAGTTTCTTCAGTGCTGCAAAGCAGCCACTTGACACAGAAAGCAGCGGCGCTAAAAGCCTGCCAGGCAACAATGAACAACTAAGAAAATGACATAGTTGAGTGAGCACAACTTCGAGATACTCTGACGCCAACTGCCAAATATGTTATTGTAGTTGTATTGCCAAATTTCCATTTAAGAATCACATCCTTTTGTTTAAGCAGACGATAGGACAGACATGGAGTTGCCCTCTTCAGTATACCCATTTTATCCATATCCTCAGAGTATAAAATGCCATTATGAAAGTTAACGCCCCTCTGGCGCTTGCACAAATATTCACATTTCGTGAGTTTAGAGAGTGAGTCAACGATACGTCTATGAGTCTATGAGTCAGTAGATATCAAGAAATAAAGGCGCGACATGCACAACAATTTCAATTTTAATGTATTGCACCGAAATTTCAAACGGTGACACTTAAATTTATGATAAAAACACAACTCGAGTATTTTGCCTATGCAAATTTCGAGCATTTGAATAATCGAGTAGAGGCTACACTGCGAAAAAAAAACAAAGAAAAAAACTTAAATGAAATAACAACGCAAAAGCAAACGGAAGAGGAGTAGTACAAGTGGCAAGCTAATTACGTGTGTCAAGTATCTGTAAGATACATTTTGCATAATTAACATTATGATGCAAAAACTCTTTGCTCAACTGCCTCCAAATGAGCAAATCAAACAAAGACTAGCAGCAGCAGTTAGACAACAAAGTTACGACTTGTTGCATTAACAGCACAACCTGCCCCTAACCTGCCCCGTCACATTAGTCATCCTGCAACTGCATTGAGTGGTGCCCATTGTGATTCTCCCCGTCGCATTGCAGCTTAGATGAAATGGGCTTCGATAGGCCCTCGACTGCCACGACTGAAATGCAACGCATTCATTTCTTTGCAAGCATTTTTTTTTTTCTGTTGTGAGTCATCTTTGTTGATATTTTTGCACACAAGCATCGACGGGAATGGGAATGAGAACGGGCCTGGATTCGGTAGTCGTGCCTAGAAACAGACTGGCAGCAGTGTCCAAAGTATCTGTGCGGCATAAATCAGCCGTAGATAAAGAAAATCGCAACAAAGCACTAGATAAGTGAGTGCATAAAAAAAATATAAAAAAAGATACACATATTAGAGCTTGTTAAGTGTCATAAACTGGAGCAGACATGCAGCAACAACAAACACACACACACGCACACAGAGAGAGACATGCATTTGATGTGTGACAAGAGCTACCAAGTGGATTTTCTTTTTACAGGGCCAGGGACAGCAGCGGATGTTGACACGGTTTAAAAGGTAGACAAGGAGTTGGGGTATTGGAATTATGAACAGAGAACGCTTGTCATTATCGAAGTGTCCATAGGAAAACAGGCTTGTTAACAACGGCAAACAAACAAACAAACAATCACAAGTCAGCAACTAAAAGCTTTTTTCTACAATTCTCAGATAGTTTGAGCCTGCTGCGAACAGTAGTCATCGATGGGTAAACAAAGATTAAAACAGGAATGTTGAAAGCTAATTGATTGAATATACTGCTTTTAAATTAATAATTATGATCCATAGAGTGGGTTTATATATTTGCAATATGTGTAGTTATTTGGTCTGATAGGTAATGTTGGAATAAATTATATAAAAAAAAATTCCACATTTTTATTCCAACTTTGTAATATTAGAGCTACGGGCTTCCCATAGCTAAATAAATATTTTATTGTGCGCTTTTGCTATTCTCTATTGCTTTATTCAATTTGTGAAAATCTGTAAATGTATTGCACAAACTTTAACACTAATGAATTAAACAAGCTGCTAACAATAACAATTTGCCAGCGGTCACAAAAACAACAGCAACACTTAACCCATACTGTGTGTGCCCCGATCAAATAAAAACAATTGCAATAAATTAATTTAATGGCATGGCAAACAAAGTCAACAGCGCCAGAAGCAAAGTACCACGCAAAAAAAAAATAAAATAAAAATAAATAAAAAATAGAAGAGAAAAACAAAGCAAATGACAACAACTGAACCCAATTGTTAAAATGTATTTTAATTGCGCACAATGAAGAGCTGCCCGCTGCTTCCATAATTGCTAGCCAGAGCCTAGACGAGGACGAGGCGAAATCGAATTCGAAGTCTGAGACCCAAGTCCAAGTCACACAATGGAGTCATTGATCTTCGACAAATGAAGACGACTGCAACAACAACGTGCCACAGACATCAACCATAACAAAGAAAGCAGCAGTAGCAACAACCATGACAACCAGTCCAAAACCAAGAGCAGTAGAAAGAGCAAAATAGACATCAGTTTTGCTCGAAAACATCAAAATCAACATCACCATCAAAATCAACATCAACGTCAACGTCAAAGGCAGACAGAAAGGTCGCCGGCAGTTTCATTTCACTATTATGATAATGATGTTTGTTGACTTGCCTTGCCTGAGGGTTAAGGTCACCCAAAGCCTCTTTTACCAATAATGCCATATTTCTATACCCAGCAGTCATAAAATGGCTAATAGGGCATAATCCAGTTGTTGAAAATGTATGAAAATATAGAAATCCATTGAAAATAATTGTATAGACTAGAATATTACCATATAGATTTGTGAGCAACTCAACCATTCACCGACCGATCTGATTTTGGGTATCTTAAATAGTATTCGAGCTCGTATTATTCTTAACATGGCTATAAGTAAAAGAAATACAAATAAAAAGAGATACATCTGAGACGAGTGCTTAGTTTAAATGGTGTATCTACAACACCTTTTAGTCAATCACGCTCGGTCGGAGCCCTGTCAATTGTTAGTGTTAGCCGTAATACGTAGTTTAGTTTTAGTGGGGATTTTGTAATATGCGCATTTGAAATTCGAACCCTTTAAACTGGTCGCCATCTGTATGCAAATTTACAAATAGGGAGCAACAGAGCGAAGCAGTTCAAAGGTTTGTCCAATGCCTTGTTTGCTTTCTGGCTGGGCGGGTTAAGGGTGTTTTCTCCTCGTGTGTGGTGTTTGTTTCGTGGCACGCGAGAGGAAGTTGAAAATGTAATAAAATAGCATTTTGCTATCGTTTTTTCTTTTTGTGTTATAATTAGCATTTGCCGCACGGCGGCAGCTGGCAAGGCGATACGAACAAAACGCTACCAACAAAGACCCGCAAGGAAGTCCCCAGTTGGACACATAAAACCAGAGTTAGACGCCATTTGGTGGTCCTTCGATTGATGGCTGCCAGTTTAGTGCCAAATGCATTGGACAACTATTGACTCTATGAGCTCAACTGATCGAATCTGCGGGTAGCTTGACTAAGTCAGGGTATATTTGCTGCAGCTGCAGACAGTAAATTTTAGATGAGCTGAGATTCTTGACAACTGCTCAGATTTAAAGCGCTGTCATTCAGAGCATACTCACAGCCATGTGTTAAGAAAGAAATTAGTTTCTAATTTTAGCAAATTAAAATAATTCATATAATATATTCTCATATTATTTATTTTTATAACTTTAACTGCGGTATATTCCAAATAGTTGAGTTTTCTTTCTTTTTTTTATTATTATTATGAATATTTCATAGCTTTTGTCTTAATGTAGCCTGTATGCAGTGTATTCAGACTTCGTTGTAGTGCTTGCAACACTTTCATTGCATTATTACAACTTAATAATATATATTTTTTTATGTTTGTCAGTTGCATATTATTTTGAGTAGCGCACCCCCGTGTATTGAATAAGTGCCACATGGGCTATTACTGTTGAGTTGCAGGCATTGCTGCCACCAGCAACCCAACCCGCACTCATACACCTCCCCCCCATGTGGCACAAATGCAATTAGCTTCAGACTGGCAGTTGCCTTGCCCTTGGAAATTGGAAAATATTGTTGCGAGTAGCACGAGAAATGCTATTCATTGTCTAGCTAAAGTCAAGGCACATTAGGGTCATATACAAGTAGATATAATTGTAGGTACACACACATGCACCCACACACACGTGTGTGTTTTTCCACGGCGCCTTCTAGGGAGTACTAAGGCTGCCTTATTTACTCTTACCTATGTACCATGTCCGGGCACTATTAAATTAATTATGCCCGGCGCTGCCTCGCTTTTGTTTTATAGATTTATAAAAATAATAATAAAAAAGCACCCTCAAACAACAACAACAACAACAAACAAGAACATCAAAGATTCTAAAAAACACTTCACGCCACATCGTTTTGCGAGCTATCTTTAAATGTTTTTAACATGAAGAGCTTTGCAATTTTAATAAAATGCCTGGCGGGGTTTTTATTTGTTGCTAGTCTTGCTGCTGTACTATTTACTTTTGTAAATAAATGACCCTGGACTTAATTTTTAGTCATAACTACTTATGTCATTAATTCGGTTGAAATGTTTTATGATCTTGCTAGACTTGTGCTCTCTACTAAAAATACTTTCGACTTGGAAATACTTTGTTTGTATTAAACAAAATATATATAGATATATATATGTATTAAATTTGATTGAGGACGTTAAATTTGCAGTTGACTGTTAAGCCAGGGTATATGCAAGTCTCGGTCTTTGCATTTCAAATGAATGCTACTAGGGAAATACCCACATGTGGGTATATTAGTATGAAATCACTCAATTAATCAGTACGAAAAAATCCATATTAATTATGTGTTTTAAGCGTTTTGTTTTCAACGTTTTAATTAGTTCAAATGAGGCACGTGCTCAAAAGTGATAATCTATAAAATGAATCAAATTGCGATTCGACGGTTGCTAAAAGTGCGCAGCATCTCAGCAAAAAGCATGTGATTGCCAAATGGGTCGAAAAGTTGTGAATGTGAATGTGGAGCTGGGCAGATGCTCGGATTGCCACATTAGACGATTCATTCAATTCGCGTCTCTTTAGAAAACTTGGCTTGCGTTTTCACGCCTGTTGCTCTCAGCTGTCTGCAAATTGTTTGTTGTTTTGCTGTCAGTTTTCGCAGACCACTAATAAACACATAAGCAACAACAACATTAACAGCAGAAACAGCAACAATAACTGCTGGCCAAGTTCAGCATTGCATTACAGCCAAAAGCCTGTTGTTGACTTTGGCCTAAAGAAGTTGCCATTTGTTCGTGTCCGAAATTCGAAATCTAATCTCACATTACACAACGACCTACAAGTTGCAAGTGGCAGAAAGAGACAGACTGAAACAATAAACAATTAAGTTGCACGCGCCTCGCGTTAGTTTTGTTGCGCTCCCGGCAAAACACTGATTGAGCCAAGTAAAATATTGAGTTTCATTAAATGCTGGCAAAAAGTTGCTTATTCGTGCAAAAACTGTATACATTTTCATAATGCCAACATCTGGGCATAGAATCTTCAAATTACAACAAATTGGGCTACAGAGCATACTTTGCTAAATGCTTCATTCTATTGCTTAAATGAATATAATAAAATATTTAACAAGCAGATTTAAACATGACAGACAAACATAACTAAGTTGAATCAAATCAGAATTCAAACTCGCCAAAAAAACTATAATGAAAATGCATTAATAAATCATATCAAAGACAGCATTAAAAAACCGGAAGAGGAGTGGCAAATACAATAAAATAATTTAATATATATATATAGACAAGCAATGTTGCCGTTAAGCAAAGTTTAATAAATAAAAAGACAACAATTGTGAATGAGAAATATGTGGCAAAGGTTGCAAGTGAAGCATACTATAATTAATGATTTTTATAGACAAGCACCCCACTTTTTTAACGAGAGCCAACAGTGAATGTCATGTCTGCGGTTACCTGACGAAGGCCTGACTCTAGTTTTCGCACCTGCAACCGATTATAGTCGCCCCACCCCTTGCAAAAAAAACTTTAAATTGAGTTGACCACACGCGCCGGTATGAAAATATGTTGCAAACATGGGCTCGGGTCGCTTAGTTTTGAGAGTGCTGCATTTGCAAATGCATTTTGCACCGGGGCCGCGGCACCAACCAATATTCGTGCAAAGCTGTAATGGACGAATGCAATTTATTTTTAGCGCATGCAACGACCCGTCGAACCGACAAGCCGACAAATGTTGCGGCACGGGGCACGCGTTGCGCATGTTTGTTGACAATTAATGCAAAACTTTTTGTTGTTGCTCCTGCTGTTCATATTGTAATTTTTGCTGGGCGCGCCCAAAAAGCGTTGCAAGCGCTCAAACTGCACTTAATGCATTAATTTCCGCATAACTTGAACACAGGCACAATTCAGTGGCATATAGATACAGATAGTAACCGTCGGATACAGATAGATGTACATTGAAATATGTATATACATATTTGTCAAATATTATATGTAACAGATATGTAAATGAATTACTGCATACATTATATTATTCTATTCGAACAATGAGGAACTAATTTTTGCACATTTATTTTTGTCTTTCAACAGTTTTATTATGTTAAAATTAATTAACAAATAAGTTGCACTCATTATTAATTCCCTTAAATGCTTAAAAATAAGTTACACATTCGAATTCTACTTGTGCACATTACACTAGTCGAGTGACCACTGTACATCATCCATTGGTTTTATTTGACGACCCCAGCACCAATGCAGCTGAGCTGACCAATTGCATCAAAATTCTTGCACGGCAACTGTAAATTAAATGAACGCATCCGCTGCTTCAGCTGCTGCTGCTGGGTCAAAGCCTCTTACTCCTTTGGGTGACACAATGTATGTATGTATATATGTGTGGTCATTGCTGCACCCACCCCCCCCCCCCCCCCCCACCAACCATAACCCAAATGAGCAGCTTCTCCAGCTCGCTGAACTGCATTCATTCAACTCAACAGAGAAAGAGAGTGAGAGAGAGAGACGGATCGCACTTTGATGTTGTTTTAGTGGCTTCTGCTGTCAACGGCATCGCCCAGAGGTTAATATACCTCGCTTGATAAACCGCACACTGTGCTGGGTTTCTTCTTCTTCTTCTTCTCCATCTCCTTCTCCTTCTGCATCGCATCTCTCACTCATTTTAACTTATTGCATTTGCTTTGCATTACGTCGCCCTTTGACACTCCTCTCTGGCCATTCAGAATTGTCTCGTCACTGTTGACTTCTCTTATGGATATATTAACTAATCATCTTTACAGTTAGTTCTGCGAATAACGGTACTAGATACAGTGTTGTTTATTTTCACTATGTCGTTAAGCTGGTAACATCTCGTTGATAATACATAAGCAGAACTGGCGAATATTTATATACTAATTTCTTAAAATTGGCAATGCTGTCCCATTTGCTAGTTGAATATCTAACAGAAAAGTTGCTAAAAGCAACTTTGGTAGAAGAAATCAAGTTTAGCGTTTTTCAACACTTGCAAGTAGATTTCAAGAGTAATAAACTTATCTTTAATACCTTTCAAAATGCGAGGAGTAACCACACTGGGAACGTAAAAGTCTATGCATTGCATTGAATTTTATGCTTTGTCGACTTCAGCGACAACATTAACTTTATAGCAAACAATTTCAGCCACAGGAGGAGAGTTTGAATGCAATCGAAATTGCCACGTTGCCATCGCAATCCTCAATTGGCCAGACTAGACAAAGAAGCAAACGCATAATTCCAGTGTCAGCCAAGTGGCAGCTATTGATTTCTTGTACTACAAAATTCAGCTCTTTTTTTTCGCGAAATTCAAAAGTAGCCCACAACAACTGGGGAATGTCGGCGACGAATGTTGGCAGCGCGCGCCATTTGCATTCTTGGCAGCAAAAAAAAGAAGAAAAAATTTAAATAAAGTAAAAAATAACGCTGGCAACACTCAGCGTTCAAGCAACTCTGGCCCCGGCTCCCCTTTGCCCCTTTGCAACAAGCCCTACGAACTGCTTGTAGTTTTCGGTGTTTTTGGCATGTTTCATTGGCAGGCGCACTTTTAAAATATGCACAATAAATAGCAAAAGCAGCAAGAAGCGCAGCAGGTGGATTGCCAAGGGGGTGTGTAACAGAAGCCAGTTTTGCAATTGCCTGCGGCGGCTTTTATTGTGAGTCGCGCGAAGCGCCACCACTTGATAACAAATGCCAACGCTAGAGGTCGCCACTCGTTTCAATTGTTGTAGCCAGTTCCGTTAGCGACAGACATGGTAAAACATGGCAATACAAATTCCAAATTACAGAAAAGCCAACAAATTATTCTCAAAAAAAACTTGACAAATTTTAATATTTCACTTTTCAAACAGCAATCAGTAACAAACAATTCTAATATTGCATATCCATTTTTTATCACTCAATATTTATATATATATATTATATATTTTCTATTGCCCTCTTTGAATACGCCAGGTTTTGCCAACGTTTTGGTGAATCGGAATGAGCTATGCTAAAAGCCAACGATAGAGGTCGCCATCCCCTTCAATTGTGTGCGCGTCAGTTAAACTACTCGCGTGTACAATTGTTCAAATATACATAAATGTGTATATATATATATATATATATATATATATATATATACCATATAGATAAGTCTGGTAAGCAGTTGTACAACTTACAAATGCGACACACAGCGTCATTTGCGCTTGTCTTTTTCTTTTTGGCGCAGTAAATTTGTTTTGAATTTATTTTTTGGCAAACTTTTAGCCTATTGGGAAAATGGTTGGCAAAATGGCTGGGAAAAGTGCTGCTTGCTAAAGGGTTAGTAGAAGCAGCAGCAGCAGCAGCAGCATGGCCGTAACTTATTTTGGGGGTCGTCATGCGGTCTTCGCCCAGCTAACCTTCGTCTGTCTGCTCGCTGGGCCGCATCCTGACCTTTTCTATAATGATTTCGTGTGTCCCTTTTTTGTTTTTTCATTTCATTTGATTTTTCATTTCAGTTTGCCAAACAGTTTTGTGAATTTACATCAAATTCGATTCACTGCTGCATTACTATTATTGTGTCAACTCTGGCTCGTTTATTTATAGTTATAAGAAATAGAATTGATTGTTTTTTGTTTTTGTTTTGTTTGTTTACGGTGTAATTGATAAGGTTGAATATATATTTATGCACGGGTAGCTGTTTGCTTAAGCCACAAGCATGAGTCAGGTCAAATATTATCTAAAGAGCTCTTTTAAAGTTTAGCAATAATAGAAGCTTTTCAGTAAACAACTTTGGAATCGTTGCTATTCCTTTCCATTCCATTCACTATATTATAAATTGCAAAGTCTCGTGCTGGAAGATATATTGTTAATTATTTATGTAGACAACACAAACATCGCTTGATCAAGATAAAATTCCTTCCACAAATCGCAACGCGTGCTCATAAATGTTTATTACTCATATAGCTAACTTAAACAAATAACGTACACGTCTAAAAATAAAAAAAACCGCCTGTCGTCAATGCGAATTTGTATAATACCCATATTCTAACTGACAATAATTGATAAATCCCACAGAAACAGCAACAACAACTACAACAAAGAGTCAATAAAGCGGAAATGTAAAACTGACGTCACATTTGTTTATCACCTCTATGATTAATAACAAAAGTAAACACAAGAATCCATATATATATATACAATCATATATACACCTTTTCAACTACCTAGGGGAGAACTTCAGCCTTCGGTATCGAATAATTGGTATATAAAGTGTGGAATTTATTATCAGAGGTGAAAGTTACGCGTTTTTGTACTTGTAAATTGCTGGCAAGAAAATATATATTTTATTATATTTGATTTCGGCATATTTACATGGAAGATTCAGGTTAGAACAGCTGCTTATTCATTTATAGTATAATTTTATTTTTTTTTTATCACTTTTATACTTATTTTTACTCTATTGCACACTTTTTCTCACTCTCAGCTAAAAATTTGTTTTTAGCTTAATATTTTTGGGTATTATCTGCACAACTTTATTTTTTGATAAGCTGAATACTTATCAGTTAATTTATTGTGGCAATTTTTGGTAAAGCCAATTTCATGTATTTATAAATATTTATACAAATTAGTTTCACTTTTCTTCTTTTTTTTGCACTAATTCTTTTTAAATTGGCTGACACTTTTGTTGTTGTTGTTTTATAAAAAACTATAAATAAATAGTAACACGCGCCGCACTGCTGGTTTTTCTATTTTCTTTTTTTTTGTTTTTTTGATTTGGCACTCCGACAAAATGCGGGACTCTTTGAAACGTGCACGAAAATAAATTTTTGTTTTTTTTTTTCTGTTTTGAGTGCCGCACGACGCCGACGATTTTCGTCCGTTACGCTGACATTTTGTTTGGATTCTCGACTGTTAATGGCAAGGGCAACAACAACAAGTGTTCCGAGTGCACAGTCATTAACATCTTATGTTAATGCTATTGCTCATTTGCTGTTAAATAGCTGTTTACTCGCTGTTCGGCTCAAAATGCACTGTTCGTGTGCTGTTAACCCGCTGTTATTCTTGAGTGAGCAGTCAATCTTACGCTCTTTACGTTTAAAAACATAGCCGAAGAGAGCATGCAGTCTCTGCAGTCAGCTGTTGTGCCGCTCACAACAAGTGTCTTTCACATTTAAGAGAAACCAGCATTTGGCTGATAAAGCGGAAAGAGTGCATGAACGTAGATCAATCACTCCTAATTTTCCTTTTAATTAATCGAAAAAGATGTTTCGATTTATAACTTATATCCCTTAAATTGATTAAAAAAAACCTATATATTTACTTTAATTCAAGCAATAGTTTAAATATGTAGTTCGGCAAGTCTTCAATTTCACCCATCAAGTTTAAATCCTAACAGGCAAATCCTTTTGTCGGAACGTGTGGAATTGAAACACGTACACACACGCATTTATACATGCACACATACATAAGCGACGCCATTTGCATGCAGACATCATAAACTGCACTCTGCTGGGCACATTTGCGTTACTTGTCGTTGGCCACACTTCGATTAGTTTGCCATTGTGTGTGCTGCTGCCCAGAAGAAGAACAGAAAGCAACAAACGACAAACGGACAGGGGGGACAGAGACCGAAAGGGTCATTGTTGGCACTCGTCGTCATCCTCGTTGTTGTTGTTGTCGTTTATAACCTCAAAGCAGACGCCATAAATCAAAGCACAAATTTGCACTTTAAGTGCGCTTTCAATAAGTTTAGCACTCCCAACTCATTGTTGCTGAAACTTATATTGGCTATTGTTGCTGGCGCTGCTCACATAAATCATAATTTAAAATGCAATCCAGAATAATAAGAAACAGCAACTTAATTATGTAGAACAAACAAAACTTAGCAAAGTGCATAAGAAATTTCCAAAGAGCAACAGGAATTTAAGAGCAACAGAGCTCAGCAGAGCAATAGAGAGAGAGAGAGAGAGAGCTGTTTCTTTGACATTGGCAAGATCCGGATTAAATGATGACAACATTGCACAAAATCACAAGCGCAAAAACCAACGGCCGTAAAAGGTAAAAAAAAAAAGAAATTGAACAAAAAAAATCTTTGGAACATTGTCAGTTTTGCATAACATTTAGTTTGCCAAAATGGTTTATCAGTGCGCATTTTGACAGTCCATCACAAAGCAAAGTTCCGCAGATAAGAAATGTTGGGCAGCTGGAAAAGAGAGCTTATCAGCTGCCGACAAGAGAGCGTGACGATATATGGCGATCTCTTCTCCCTCTCTCTCAAATGTCGGCGTCATTTAACATTACTTTTAAATGATTAAGGAGCTGAGCACATATATATTTATATGTATATGTTCATATACCCTACATACACACACAAAAGATACATCATTTTATATGAATATATATTCGCGTGGCTTGCGATAAGCGATAATTCTGAGTGTGATTCATAAGCATCTGCGCCAATTCAAAGGCAAATATTGAATTATTATGAGGAATGCCGGCAAGTTGAGATTTTCTGGATGAGTTTAACGGAAATGAGCGAACAATGTGTTTACATAATTAATCACACGGGAAACTTTACAACAATGTTTTCCTTAATATTGTTTATATTCTTCTATTTTTTGTCAATTTTAACTTGATAATTTATGGCAACAAATTTATTGGATTGGGTACATTTTAAGTTAAGTTAAGCTGTTAAGTAATTTATAAATCAATTTTGATGCATACTTTTAGGCTGTTAAATAAATTCTAAATATCCAACAGTGCCTGAACTTTTTCCTTCTAAAGCGAACCAATTTTAATGTGCT
The DNA here is from genome assembly GCA_035044105.1 of Drosophila nr. perissopoda 5 BK-2023a. Taxonomy (NCBI): domain Eukaryota; kingdom Metazoa; phylum Arthropoda; class Insecta; order Diptera; family Drosophilidae; genus Drosophila; species Drosophila nr. perissopoda 5 BK-2023a. Next base: position 25,659 of record JAWNMK010000245.1, read on the forward strand.
TTTACGAATAATGATGCTCTGCTCTCCAGATATATTAACTGTAGACATTATAATTTATTTTAATTTGTTATAGACCATTAATGTATATATAGAGTAAAGATTGTTAAATTTCAATTATAGGAATGCGTCTTAATAGTTTTATATTAGATAACAACAAACATTGTGTTGGGCTTGTTAAAGTTAGGTGTTATAATTATCAGAATGTCTAAAGCTATTAAAGTAGCAGATATATTTACTCCATTCTCCCTTCTCGCAAGTAAACAAAAGAGCCGAGCACGAGACAAGAAATTCGTGAAAAAAGGGTAAGGCTGACAGCAGACCACAAGCCAGAAACTTAACCCAAACTTGACCCGAAACATGAACTCGACTAATTGCCGAAAAATTGAAATGAAAACCAACGAGCCGCCAGTCAAAGAGGGATATACACCCCATATATCATATATAAATATATATATACCTACATATATGATGAATATTTATGCATTGCGGTAAATGGCAACCAACACAGGTAGCGAAACAGAGAAGGAAGCCAAAGGAACAACAGAAACAGGATCAGGATCAGCGGCGCGAGGCTCGTTCATCGAGGTGTCGATTGCCATCGTCAGGTAGTGCAATGAATAAATACCCAAGAACCCAATAAACAAAGTCCACCAAATTTTACGCGTAATAAGCAAACGATGGAAATTTCCGAGCAGTTAGCTGGAAAAATGCGCGAATAACGAATTATGATCCTAAGCCTGGCATAAAGAGCATATGCAGATGATTAACGACAACAAAAAATATATTTATGATTTACTACCTGATAGGTGAAAAGTTATTCTTTGTTGTTTGAGATCCTTTTTTGCTTATATATTATCAGTATGGGAATGAACTTTACAAATCAACTTAACTTAATAAAAAATGTTTATTTAAAATACATCCATCATGTATAATTAGTTTAAAAACCAACAACTTTAAAGTAAATTCCACACTCAAACATATTATATATTATATCAACACTACAGCCTTGTATTAATTCATTTAAGTCGTTTTTTTTAAGGCATTGTTTTTTTTTAACTGAGCAAATAAATGTTGCTACCACATTTGTAAGACTTATGTAGATATTTCATAACCTGCTCAACAATTACTGCGTGTTTTACTTAGTATATATAAATATAGCAATTCATTTATTCATTCATTATTTTGATAAGAAACTAGAGATTATTGAATCAGGCAGTTTGACTTCCACTCACCTTGTTTTTGGTTTTGTTTACAATTTTGCGAAATAGAAACTTGTACATAGCACAACGGTGATAACAATAATAATAATAATAACAACAACACCAACGTTAATTAGCTCACGTATTCGTTATGAAAATATTGTTTAAAGCACACAAGGAAAACATAAAACGGTTTCTTATATTTATTACAGTATAACAGTTGATCGGCTCCGATTTAAACGCACTGCGTTTAACTTATCGATCTTCTTCTTTCGTTCGTTATCCGTCTGTCGGTTGGTCTGTCTGTCTGTCGGTCCGGTCGTGTGTCTACCGCGCGAAACGTCATCGATGACTAAGAGACGACGTGAGCGAATTGTGCGTGATGAGGTCGAAATTTTGCATACCAACGCACATGAGCGGCACGCAGGTAAGTCAATATTTTGGGCCCAACGAGCAAATGCATTTGTGTCTTAAAGAGTTGAGAATACAACAAATTTGTTGAACACAAATCTTAATTCGTTTACTTTTAAAGTTACTATGTTAAACTGGAGTATAGTTTAAAGTTTATTTTTTTTCAAACGACTCGTGAATGCGGCCCTGAAGCGCAGATTTGTTTACAGTTGCTGTTTGGATGCCGCCAAATACAGTTGCTCCCACAGCAATCGTCTAAAAATGTCAGCGATAAGTTCAAAAGCTGGCCACACTTCAAACCAACGGCATATTTTTTTATGGATGCATGGAATTGATGTTTATTGTTGCGCTCACCGAGAATGTCAATGAAAAACGTTAGCAACGACAGAAGAAAGAAGTGAAGCCTCGACGAAGATGGATGGTCATTAAAAATAAAAATCAAATAAATTTGACAAAACAAAAGCAGCGATCGCTAGCAAATTAGACGTGGCAAAATGTGAACAAACTAATTAGCCATAGCGAACACAAATGGAAATGGAAATGCGAACGGGAGCGAGAACGTGAGTCAAAAAGAGGAAGCAACGGCGACAGTGATGGCGACGCAGGTGTTGCTGCGCTGCCCTCGTTGGGTGCTTTGACATTTGCAGTGGCCAAAGGTGAAGGCAAAAAAGAGAGAGACGGCGATGATGATGATGAAGAGATAAAAGTGTTCAAAATGAGTTGCTATTGTTATTTTAGTGCAAGCAGCGGGTCAGCCATTTCGGCGCTTTATGAGTCAAATGTGACTTTTTGATAGCAAACAGCGGGCATTTTTTTTAATTTTTTAAAATAAGTTTAGCTGCTTAGGTACAAAAGTGCAGCTTACAAGAAACATACATAGAAATTTTCAACAAATCTAAATTACTATTATTCATATTTTTATTTAACTATTTGTATAAATGATTTTAGCGTTGAATATGTTTTTTTTAGTTTTTAACAAAAACCAGCTGTTATTTTTTTTTGGCAGCACTGCTTGTGACTTACCTGGATTTCGAGTAAAAGCTCCTGCTTCTTTCTGCGCAGCTCGATGAGCAGTTTCTGTTGCTCAGGCGTCAATTCTGCAAGAATAAAACATAATTCTTAAGCGGTTGCCTTTGTTGTTGTTGTATTTATTGTTGTTGCTGCCGTTGATTTGGTTAATTGGAACAGCGACATTCCACTCACACACACACTCACAAATACACACACATACGCACTCACACACACATACGCGTACGTAAACGCACCCACAAGCAAACACTCACACATACACAAAAACACAAAGCTGCACTATGCGCACGAGAGCGCGAGAGAGACAGAGAGAGAGGGAGAAAAGATGGTGCCAAATCAATACAAATAATAAAATTGAGCTCTTGTTACAATTGTTGCTGTTTTTTTTGGTTTCACAACGGGCCGTCTTTTTTATTAGGTTTATTAGTTTAATGCCGCATTAGGCGATTAATTCAATTGAAGGCCAGTTTAATAGACACGCACACACAAACACACGCACACACTCGCCCACAAGCAGCGTCGCTTGTTGCTTCAACACTTTTCCTCCTCCTCCTCCTCGGCGCATCCTCCACAAAAACACTTAATTTGCATTTGCATTTGGCATTCAAACAATTTCACTTCAATTGCAGCTTAAACTAATCTTTTTCACTGTCGTCTTTGTTTTCTTGTTTACTCATTTCCCAATGCGTCCTCTCTGTAGGTATGGATTTGTATGTGTTTGTTAGCGTGTGTGTGTATGTTTACCTGGCATCGAGAATTCACTGCGCCCCTTGGAAATCGCACCGTACGATCTGTTGTCGAAATTGTCCATTGCGCTTATCATTGTGGCGGGCACGGTTATCACACACGCACACACACGTTCCACTAATTTAACATAATTTGTAAGTTTTGCCTAATCGCAGGCGTTTTCATTTATTAAACACTATTCAATTTATCATAAACAAATCAACACAAGAAATTCTTTCGACTTTTTCTTTCCCACTAGGGATGAGCGAACACCGATGCATGGAGATGGTACATGCGATATGTAACGCAAATGGCGTTGCCACTCTTTGCAAATATTGCTATTTTTGTTTTGTCTGGCATAACATAATTTAATTTGCTGTATTATACATATTAATATTAATTGAATTTCGTGACACATAAAGTAGGCCATGTTTATGCATGTCGTTTGCAGTCCGTTTCATTAAATAATTTTGCTTATTGTAAAATTCAACATGGAAGCAAAGTGTAACTGAAGTTAACAGAATTGCTCCGTCTGCGCGTTGAATTCACTCCACCGCTGTAACTGTGACACATCATCACTCGAACGAAGTCACGTGACAAAATACTTGCCAACTATATCCCATCACTAGCCGAGGCTGACTGCAAAAGCGCTGAACAACCATAGGATTTCTAGAAAATTCCAAATACTTGAATAGCTCAAAGAAAAACTGCCAACTGCCAACAAACATAAAAGAAGCCTGCGCCAGCCGCAACGAGTGAATGCAAATCTGAGGCAATTCAAGCACGAGGAGCAACTAGCGAGTCATGGCCAAGTGGGGAGAAGGCGATCCACGCTGGATTGTTGAGGAGCGGCCAGATGCGACCAATGTGAACAACTGGCACTGGACCGAAAAGAATGCGACACCCTGGTCCAAGGAGCGACTCCAGCAGCTCTTCCAGGACTTTAAATTAGGTGCGCCAATCAATCGCTTCCTATTTGTTATATGCCCAAATTCTAACCTTAATTTTGTAGACGCCTTTGCTGCAGATATTTTATAATGCCATCTATAATCAATTCAATATATATATTTCTGATAAGCTGTCGAATTGTTATATATATATTTATATATATATATATAGTAGCGAGTCTTGTTTCTGAAACTGAAACTAAACCCAGAAGTGACTCATTCGTTTGAGGGCGCGATAAATCAGAAATATATTATATATATATATATATTTATATTTATATTATATGTAAACCAAATTTTTGCTTCAGAACAAAACGACATTGAGTGCGTTGTGGAGTCGCTGGAGAAGTGCAACGGCGAGGCGACCGTCAACAATCGGAAGGGCAAACTGATCTTCTTTTACGAATGGGAACTGGTGCTGAAGTGGTCGGGGAAGCTGCTGAAGAACAGTGCGCTGAGCCACAAGGGCAAGCTGACCATACCCAATCTGTCCGAGGAGAACAGTCTCGAGGATGTCGAGCTGACGGTGACCATTGACGAATCGAACGACGAGTCGGAGACACTCAAACAATTCATGTACAATGTGGGCAGGGAAAGCGTGCGCAAGCAGCTGGGCGTCTATATCAAGGAGCTGAAGGAGGAGTACTCCAAAAACTTGATACTACCAAAGAAGGGCAGCGATGCGGCCGCCGATGCCAAGGACGCCAACAATGCCAAGAATGCCGCACAAAAGGCACAGGCAACAATTAAAGCAACAACAGCGAATACAAATACAAATAGTAGCTCGGCTGGCGCTGGCAGTGGCGTTGGCTGCAAGCTGGATGTGCGCACCCTATCCATGACCGAGGAGTTCCATTGCAATGCCAATGATCTCTACAATGCCCTGACAAAGGCCGACATGCTCACCGCATTTACACGCGCCCCTGCCAAAGCGGACGCCGTTCGTGGTGGCGAGTAAGCATATCCAAATCAAAGCTATCAATTCTATATAGATATGTATAAATATGTAATCCCTTTCAGATTTGTGCTGTATGGCGGCAATGTGCTGGGCAAGTTTGAGGAACTGGTGCCAGAGAAGCGAATCCAGCAGAGCTGGCGCCTGAAAAACTGGCCATCTGGTCACTATTCGAATGTCACCATCGAACTGGAGGAAACTGTAAGTCGCGCTTGCCCTGGATCTAGATTTGAATTAGATGACGCCAACCAACTCACAGATAGTCATATTTTTAGTTCATCATCATTCAGTTTTACCTTTGGCATTATTTGGTTCATTTTGAAGACATCGGAGAAACTTTGCCACTTCTTAATCAATTTTTTGTTGGATATTTGCAGTCATCCAGCACGATGATGACGCTGACGCAGATCGGCATTCCCGCCTCCGAATACGATGCGATGAGGACAAACTGGTATCGATACTACTGGCGTAGCATCAAGCAAACGTTTGGATTTGGCACCTCCATTTCCGGTGCCTTATAAACATTAGCCCCCCCTCCCCCCGCGCATCCCTATTCGGTCACATGGACGCTATTCAACCCTTGGCCGAAATCCGGCCCGCTTATTTTCAACCGAGGAGTTCCAATTTGACAGTGCTGCAAAATTCATTTTCACCTTTAGCTATAAATGATGTGCTGCCAGTAGCCGGCGCTCTATGTTATAGTATTTAAGTATATATATGTATATATATATATGTATATATATATATATATATATATATATATATAGACACTGTGTTGAATAGCAGAAGCAGCGGAAGTAGCAGCAGCAGCAGCATTAGCCACACTATTCACCACGACATCAGCAACAGCAAACCAACTCATTTAGTCACAATGAAGCATTGACTCACTTCTTACAAATGGCGAAATAAACGAAAAACTTAATGTACTTTTATGGTTTATTGATCTGCTAGTGGGTGTTAAGATCTCTAAAAAAAATGACTCTAATTATAAGTTTCAATCGAAAACCAAAGTCTACAAGCGATGGTTTTTGGCTTCGGCTTTCTACTTCGGCTATCGCCTCGTCGTCGTCGTTCTCTCAAACATTTAGTGTGCCGACGCTCTCCATAGTCTGGTAAAACTGATCATGTCCAATAAGAAAAACATTCATATTTATTTATGTGGCTTAAAACTGGCTTAATCCGCTGGTCGCCTCAACAAAGCATCGGTGGTTCAGTGGTAGAATGCTCGCCTGCCACGCGGGCGGCCCGGGTTCGATTCCCGGCCGATGCAATTTAAATATTTTTCTATTTCCAATATTTTGTTACTTATGCAAATGATCTTATTTGATATTTGGACGACCGATCGCAACAAGCATCGGTGGTTCAGTGGTAGAATGCTCGCCTGCCACGCGGGCGGCCCGGGTTCGATTCCCGGCCGATGCAATAGAATTCTTTTTTATTCAATTTTCCACAATTTAAGAACATTTTTTCAAATACATAATCGGCCATATCTTTATGAATCCTGGCTAGTCTTTTCAATCGGACTACACTTTTGACCACCCAACAAGTATGCTTTAAAAAGTTTAATTTTCTAGGACTACTTTGCGCCGTAGATTTTTGGTGTTCAGCCTAAAAGTATAAATGCTACAAAAATGTTGACTTGAATTTGTCACGTTATAGTTTCGCCGAGGAAATTTCCATTTTTTTTCTAATAAATAACAAATGCAATATATTTTTTTTTTGTTTATTAAAATATGTTTTCTATCAGTTATATACATATATAAATTTGTTTCGCATATCCTGTAGAATCATATAAAATGCATCAAAAATAGTATTCTCAAATCAAAATATTTTTTAAGTCGAAAAATAACTTATGGGAGCATTATAAAACTTCGATGATGTATTTCAAGATTAAGCAAGATGGGCTTATCGATTGCATTAGGGTGATTCGTTTTTATGCGTGGCCAAATGCAGTTGATGGTCCTTGAAGCTGTTGCTCTTGAAGGCGTCGCAGGACGAACACTCGTAGATGAACTTGCCCGGATGCTTGCCCGTTTTGACGATATGCTTGCGTAGATTATCCCTGCTGCTGCACTGGAAATCACAGTGCGGACACTGATGGGGTTTCTCGCCAGTGTGGCGACGCATGTGCCGCCTCAGATGTCCTCTGATGCGGGCCCTGAACTCGCACTGATCGCACGAAAACCATTTGCCAGCCTCGACCAGCTCCTTTTCGGGCACATGCGACTTGAGATGCCTGCCAATGAAAGAGGTGGAACACAATTTGAGTGAGAGAGCGAGAGAGAGAGACATAGAGAGAGAGAGAGAGAGAGAGAGAGAGAGAGAGAACGAGTAAGCAGAGAATACTGTTAAGTATTCGCACTGCAGAGCCGTATTTAAAATCTCCAAATTGATTAGACAGTAAATTCCAGTGGCGGCTATGCGACAGGCAACGCAGCCAGGAGCTAATTGCTAATTTCGTATTCGAATCGCACGCTCGAAATCAAAACACAAAAATACAACCAAGTTGGCAGTAGAATTGCCAACGACTTTGGCCTGGCTGAAAGACGCCACCGATCTGTACCAGGGTGTACACAAATAGTGGCCACAGTAGCCGCCACCACTAACCACTACCCGTGCACCCGTCCATCCACTCAGATGGAGATCAGTTTTGTAAACAGTGGCGAAGCGCATTCGGATAAAATCGGTTATATGGCTTAGACCTTTAAGGATGTTGCAGTCGAATTTGTACGAAATTCAAATATGTTTCAAAATCAACAAGATTGCATTCGAAATATATTGCCAGCGAAATTCAATTTGTAGATTTATGTTGAAATATAATTTGAAACACTTAAATATATTGCTTCTGATGAAATTGGATTGACTCGATGATCGTTGAATGAATATGCGCAGCCAGATCGCTGCATATACACGACTGTAGGGTGCAGACAGTTACGCGCCTTCAATTACGGCCTCCAATGCCGGATCAGACTGCAGCCGAGTTGCAGCCTCGCTTCCACGCCCCGACCCGCCCCCGTCCACGTTCAACGCTCATTTGTTGCTTCTGTTGTGTGTGAGTGTGTGTGTGTGTGTTGTCCACTCCACTTATCAGCTACTGTCCAAACCGAGGGCTCACAATTAATTGCCAATGTTCTGCATGGTCGTCGCCGAATTGGAATCTGTGTGAAATCTCAGGCGCAGCACTACAGAAGAGAACCAGCGAGCAGGGAGATGGAGCGGCAGACGTAGAGGGAGAGGGAGAGGAAAGGAGCAGACGGCTCATGCGCAGTCGGTAGGCTTAATTAGCGGCAAGTAACGTGGCCGTTGCTGTTGCAGTTGCAGTTGCAGCATCGTGCCTGCCTTCAAGTTGTAGGAGTTAAGCAACCACCCTGCCCCACCAACCCCAAGCTACGCCGCTCCCTGCCACAAGGCGTCGCTTTGAGCGGCCGACAACAACGCGTCGAACTTCCCGAAATGAGGCCGAAACTGGACGCGTTTTGGTCAGCCTTTGAATTCCTGGACAGACCGCGCTTTTTTGATAGCTAATTGAAGATCTCCACTGCCAGTTAAGCCCATCACAAAAATGCAACAGTGTGTGTGCGTCTGCTTGTGTGTGTGTGTGTGTTGATTCTTATGCGATTTATGCATGCCCTGTTTTTCTGATCATTTCCACTGCTGCACAAACCAATTTTAATGAGCTCAGCTGCGACATTTTCCCGTATGTCTAATTTGAGCACTTTGAATGTTTTTCATATTGAAACGGAATTGTTCATTTGATAAGAAAAAGAAGTGGATTGTGAAAAATGCTGTAGTTTTGACATAGTTTTGGCATTTTTCAAGTTAGCCATTTAAGGGAAAAATCGAAATTTCCGACTGGGAAATTAGAAGCGCTTTCGTCTTTAGATATTTTTTGTATATATATATATATATGTATATAATGTATATGTGTATGCATAAGTAGTCGCAATACAATAAATATTGAATAAAATTGCACTGCTAACTATTCACTACTAAATATTCAAATTCTGTGCAACTGCAGCAACAACAAGAAGCAACAAAAGACGCATCAAAGCGATCGTCGAACGATGCGTTGCAAAGCTCCAATGTCCAATGCGAAAGTCCATTTATATAATTCTATATCTGTGTGTGTGTGCTTGTGTGTTGCAGAATGCAGTGGGGCGGACAGCTGCACAGTGGCAGGCAGTGGCTGGCAACGGTGGCAACAGTTGCCATTGCCGGCAATTGGCCCCAAAGCCAGACGATTTGGATGCAGATCGACGCTGTCGCATGGGGCGCACGAGGAGGAGGAGGAGCAGCAGCAGCAGCAGGATGAGATGGAGTAGGTGGAGTTGGAGGAGCTGCTGCTGTTGCTGCTGCAGAGAAAGAGCATTGCAAATATTACAAGAATTCAATGCGCATATCAAAGGCGATCGATAAGTCACGATTTTGTGGTACGACTCGAGCAACTCTCTTTGCCCCGCTGCATCCGCTCCAGCCACTGCCTCTGCCTCGGCTGTGGTATTGGGAAAACGTTGCCAGCGATTGTCACTGCCCAGTCAGCAGTTCCTTGCTGCTGCTGCTGCTGTTATTGTTATTGTTGTTGTTGTTGTTCTCATCAATTTATGCAATTGCAGTTCAAAGTCTGCAATTATGGATGACATTTTTGCTCTTGTTGCTCCTTTTTATGACCATTTCCATTTTCTTGTTGTTGGTTTATTTTTCTTGTTATTTTGTTGTTGTTGTTATTTTTGCAAGAAATTCAAATTCGTGTAGAAAATGTCGCTCGTTTATTTGCAGCCCATCGCAATTGCATTTGTCTTCATCGGTAAATCCTGATTAGCATTTTGCAGATTAGTAATAGCGCCCTAACATGACATCCCAACTTAGCCTCGACCTCGAATAAAGTTTGTTTGGTGTACTTGCAAGTAATTTATTAGTACCTTATCTTCATAGAAAGACTGTCCTCGGCAGCAATATTAACATATTTTTCTATAACTAATAGTTTTGATACACTCACCTCTTCAGATGCAGCTCACTTTTGCCCACATATTGGCAGTTTTCGTGTTTGCATTTGTGTTCTCCTTTCGCATGTGAGATTTGATGGATCTTGAGTGCCTCCGGCGTGAGACCAGCATATGGACAATCCTCAATGTGGCAACGATGCTGACGCTCCATCTCAGCGTGGCTCATTTCGTGTACTTTAAGTGAGTATCTGCCCAAAAAAAAAGAACAGAATAGATTAAAGCATTTCGTTTTCAATTGAAAATTGGCGAAAATCTGTTAAATTTTTTCCAATTTTATTTATTTATTTTGTGTGTTTTGCATTTTATTAGAAATTTTTTAATTACATTAAATCAAAGCAAAAGTAATTCGCACCAAAGTCACGTCTCAGTCACAGACGGTCAGATGGCCGGCACGTTCAATGCGGATGCGGGGACAGCACAGTGAGAGAGAGGGGGAGAGAGAGAGATAGAGAGGAGAGACAAACCTGGACCGACCTAGGCCACGTCCACTCAGGGAAGGACAACACTTTGTTGTAGTCATCGTCGTCGTCGTCGTTGTCGTTGTCGGCCCACAAACCAAATGCAAACTCGTAGCCAAAACTTTTGTGCACATCAATTACGGATGCTAATTAATCGAAACAGCTGAGCATCGTCGTCGTTTCGGACAATGCCTTTGACTTTAAATGAGTCCAGCATTTGCGGCTAGTATTTTGCCTTAGTTAAGAGTCGGAGAAAAGCATAAAACTGGAAATTTAACCTACAGTTCACTTTCTGCTTAACAGAACTTTCAACGCGAAACTTCAGCTGCAGTTTTACTTATACTTTTTTGAAGATCAAATGGAATATTTTAATTTTAATTGAGCTGAATGCTGTCTGCAAATTTTTATATTACTAAATTGAAATTGAGAGGAGGAATGCTCAATGCACATCCTAGCAGAATGCGTCGCCTTAATAAGGAAAAGATGCAGCATCCTAGGGAAGCATGTCATAAAGCCCAAGGACATAGAAATCCTCAACCCAACAAAGATTCTAGCATTCGTGCAGGAGCTGGGGTTGATGGAAGAGCTGTAGGATCAGTAGGGGGCACTATAGACCTTATAGGTCGCATAATAATAATAAATTGATATTGAATAAACTAGAAAACTGCTCGAGTGCTGATTTAAAAACTAATTTATGCGTCTACTCTGAAGTAAAATGCATTATACAAAATTCGACTCATCGAAAAAGCAAAATACTTATCCAAAATTCTTATTATCGTTGAGTAACAATAAATGGATTACTCGCTTTAATTTTCTTAGTTATGTTTAGTTTTTTTTTTGGCGAATATGTTTGCTAATGGAACAACATTAATTCGCATGAATATTGAAGGTGTTCATTACAGTTGGCTCATTTGGAATTTATGCGGCGTTGTCGCTTGAAGAAGATTCTTCTTAATAATGCGCGACATTAACAAAGTTTCAATCTTTAATCTAAATTCCTCCAAACGGCAACAACAATGCCAAGGCAATGGCAGCAGCAGCAGATACGGGCTTATACTACGGGTATAGTGAGTTCGGAAAGGGTGTTGCTTGGGTGGATGTTGGTGGGGATGTGGGGGTGTGGCCTGCTGGTGTTGGCGACATTGTCATGCATTTCTAATGATGCCGTCGCGTGGGCGGCAAAAGCAAAAGCAACAAAAGCAACAACGGCAACGTCGACGGCGGCGTTGATATGTGAAATGTCACTTTGTATGGAGTTTGAATAGCAACGACGATGACAACGACAAACAGGATGACGGGCGTGCCAGAGGAGTATCGGTTGGTTGAGGCGGAGTGTGGAGCTCAAGGCATTGCTGCCGGTTGAGACTTGACAAAAGGATGCCATTTCACCTGCAGGAGTTTGCCGTAAATTGTTGTTGTTGCTGTTAGTTGTTGCTGCTGCTGCTGCTGCTGCTGCTGTTGTTGGTTGTTGCCATTCAGTGGGATAATGGCGCCGCCAGCAACAACATAATGCTGAAAGAAAGCAAAACGAATTAGATGCAACGACGACGACAACGACAACGACAACAACAGCAACAAAATTATCTTTCGCTCCGTTTCGTTGCTGCTTGTATTTTCAGTTATAACATTAACTTTTATTTCCTCAACTGCATTTGGCCAAAGCTCTCTGCGCCCCGTTTCCCTCTCCACTAACCACTTCCCCCCTCCACCGGCAGTTGCCAACACTTTGCCATCCAGTTGTAAGTTCTATTTCAGCTAAAGCTTTAAATCGCTTCGTCTGTTCCACAAAATTTGTTTGTCTCTGCTGCTGGTGTTGCTGCTGTTGCCGCCGCATCATATACATATTTTCAGGCAAGGACATTAGCGTAAATTGAATTAAATTGTGGGCTCAGCTAATTTGCAGCATGTGCTTGTTACACACATTTGCACAACTTTATGATACCCTTTATAAACATTTCTAATGGGTGTGGGCTATAAAAAGATATTGCTATCGCAATAGGGCACAATTCCGACAAAGTTAAAACTGTGGATAGTTTGAAACTGTACCTAAATGCAACCATCTTCTTGGTAAGTATGAGCTTCTCATTTTGAACAAAAAAAAAGTGAGCTTGAGTTACAAACGAGCGTTGAAATAGCATATTTAAAATCGAAACACGCCCCAAATTGAGGCGCCGCCTTTCAATGCGATTGCGGATGCGAATGCCGGTGGTGATGTGGATGTGGATGTGGATGCGGATGGGTGCTTCCGATGCAGCTTCTTTCGTTGCGATTAGTTGACGAAACGTTTCACGCCTGGCGACGAAAACTTTGCCCTTTTGTTCTGCATTGGTTGGGTGGTTGCTTGTTGCCTGTTTGCCTGGTTGCCCCAAGGTGTTGCTGCTGCCTTCAAAGTCTAACTGAAAGTCTCTAGCTGGCATCAGGTCGGGGCAGCAGCTGCACGCGGCAAAGAAGCTGTTTGGCTTTGGCTGGCGGTGTTGTGTCAACTTTTGCACGCCATCCATTAGCAGCGGGATGGGCGGGGGGTAGGTGGGTAGGGTGGGTGATGTCAGCAAAGGACAACTGGCGGAAGCCCAAGACGCTAAGCAAACACAAGTTGCGGGTTGCGGGTGGATGTGTATGTTGGGGCAGGTGCAAATGTATCCTGCTGCTTATTGTCATCTGCAGCATGACTCTTTCCCTTTCTCTCTCTATCTCACTTTCCCTCTCTCTCTGTCTCTGTCTCTATCTTTCTAGATGTGTGTGTGTGTGTGTGTGCATGTCTTAGACAATCGCATGTGTACTTTGGAATGGAGTAGAAAGTCATGCAGCTGCAGCAGCCACCCCCGATGTCATAGTCAATGTTGGCTTGGCATTGTTGTTCCCAAAACTCGCATAAATATTTATGACAGCCTCTCCAGCTCACTAGCTTGTCTTCGTTGTCGTCTCTGTTGCCATCTCTATTGCCGTCTCTGTCGCTGTCCCTGTCTCTGGATTCAAGTTTTGTGCCGCGGGTGTTAGTCACCAGTGCAGCGACTGCTTCCGGTGTCAGTCACAAGGATGTGCTCAAGTTTTACCCAGCCCCACCCCAATAGCCATATAGCCCCATATATAGTACTGCACTCATCCCAACCACACAGCTCCTTGTCCAACACAACTTTCATGTAATTGGTACGTAAGTCTTGTGCCGTCGTCTTTTCAGTTCCAAGTTGTTGTTCGCTTGTGCGACATTAGCTGGATTTTGATGGTTCGTCCTGTGCTGCATGTGAAATTAGTTGCTCTCATGGAGGTGGGCGGGCGTTGGGCGGGTTTGACTGCACATTTATGCCATGTGTAATTAGGGAAGTGCCCAACACCTTTCTTCATTTGCCTCTTGCAGCTTATCTGCAAAAACTTGATGCTACACAAGAATCGTTGCCGGAAATTACCGTTAAATGTCACCCTTGCCCTTATAGTACACCCCCCAGACCACTCCTTAACACTCCTGGTTCTAATGGGGTTGCCAACCCATTCTCAGCGCTGCATTCTTATTAATGCCGCTGCCAGTTTTAAGTTTTTAATGTGCAAAAGTGCTCGAGCATTTGGATTAGTTCCGCGCTCAACGTACGCAATCTATTTTAATCTTGTTTACTCTTGAGCACACTTAAAGTATTAGATTTGAAAAGAAAATAATAAGCATATATATGCACATGCAGCACAAATCTGAAAAGCATTCAAATCTATTCCTTTGATATTCAAGCTTATTTTCACTGTCTTTGTAAGCCTTACAATTAGTTTGTTCAGTTGAATTTTTAATTCTTTCGTATTTTTTATAGATAACTTAATATTTCAAGAATTTCGATGCCCGTCTGAGCTGACATTTTACATTTAGATTATTTAATCATATGTTTGCCAAATCTTTTCGTACATAAATGTGTATTTCAGCTTTTAGTAAGAATTGCTGTGGCAATTGTGCAAAACATTTATATGATTTATCAAGTGATCACAAACTGGAAATAAATCAATGTATTATTCATGCACCCAGTCATCCAGGGACTTTCTTCTAGACTTCAGTCTAAGCCCAACTCCTAAGACTTCACATTTTTATTGTATATTTGATGGTTATGCATTCTGACAGTGATGCTCATGAGCGCATGCCACAGGCAGTAAGTAAGAGGAGCTGCTTACCAATGACCATCAGCAGCTGCGCCATTGCCAATGGAGCGAACTTCAAATGAGATGAGCCAAAACCAAACAACACGTTCCATTCGGCTCAAGTCGGTTCTGTGCTAGTCTGTCCTGTCCTGTCCTGTCCTGTTCTGTTCTGTTCTGGCAACCGACCGCAAAACCGAACAATGTCCGACTCAATTTCGCAGATTCATAAAAATGAATGAATGTGCTGGGCGAGCGCAGTTGAGTAGCAATGGCAATCCCTTAAATCGTTCGCTGGCATTGGAAATGGGAAATCAAGTTTTTTGCAAAATTGACTCTCAAGTGATGGAACGAATAGCTGAACTGGACAGCAGCAGCAGGAGCAGCAGGAGTAGAGGATGTGGAGGATGTGGGGCTAGGCTATGTAGCGACCATTAAAATGAATTGCACTGCACTTTGTGCCATCAACAGAATCAACTCCCGGACAACGAATGATGCAAGCTTTGGAATGACTTAAAATACGAAATAAAATAAACCAAAAGCGCAGACATAAAGGAGAGCAAAAAAAAAAAAAAAAAAAAAAACAAGAAAAAGAACCGAAGCAACAACGAATTGGAAATTGTGAAACGAAGCCAAAGCCAAAGCCAAAAGAATTGGATTCCGTAGCCAGCCAAACAGAACAGAACATTGCACGCCATTTCAATAAAAGTGAATTGCCCAACGTCGGCGATGGCGACGACGACACAAACTTTAGACTGATGCTGATGCCTGGCAAAGTATCCGCAAAGGACCCGGCAACGGGGAACTAACTGGAAGCAGCAGCAGCAGCAGCAGCAGCAAGCAGCAGCAGCAAGCAGTCAGCAGTCAGCAGCCGTAAAAGTTGAGTTAGTTCAAGTCTGGAATTCCGGAAGTGAGCTGCGCTGCGCTCCACTGTTGACATGACTGACGACGTCGCGTCCTTTCCTGGACTCGGGGCGTGCTGAAACTTTTAGCTGCCTTCTCTACACCACCTCCACCTCCCTTCCCTCCTTGAGTCTGTCTGTGTGAGTTGATCTGCGAGCCGACTCCTTGCCGGCCACTCGGTCTCGTTAGTCGTAAAAGCAAAGTATCTACATCAAGCGCGCACGACAATAACTTCAAATGAGCATTTTAATAAATTTTTCAAATAATCACTTGAAAAGTGGAAAACTCTCTGCCAGCTTCTCTTTCCGTCTCCGTCTACGTCTCTGTCTCCGTCTCTGTCTCTAGTTGCCATGCGCTTGCTTTATGCATCCAGTTATCCCCCAGACTCAGATTCAGACAACGACTTGGACTGCGACTGCAATTCAACTTAATGTTTGCTTAAGGAATTAGTTGCAACTTGGCAGCGAGCATCAACTATACGATATGGATATGGAATGTACATACATATATATATATATATATATATACATGTGCGTGGATGCGAATGTCGTCCTCACTGTGGAGACTGAACAAGTTATGATTAGTTATGGCTGAGACGTAATTGGATGCCCAGATTTGGATTCGTCCGAGGCTAATGGCATTGGCCGCAGTAATCCTCTGAGTCAGACGAAAATAAGTACGATTAGCAAGCAGAAAGGATACAAAAGTGGCCACTTTCTCTTTGGAAATGCAACATTATATGGAAAATTTATTATTCAAAAATAAAATGCATATGCTTCGAACAAGGAATATTAAGAAAGGAATAATAATTAGCTTGAAATTTATTTAATTAAGATATTGAGATGTTGTCTGGGCAAAAAACTTATTGACTTAGCTTAAGCACTTTTAATTTATTAAATTCCTTAAGGATTAGTATTTGTATATTCCTGTCTTAGAATCTTATATTATTTCAAGTAATATCCGAGCTGTGTAATCCAAGAAGTGCATTTAGGAAATGTGCATTGCTTTAACAACAATCAACAGAATTGCCGCTGGCATATCGAAAATGCTGAGAACCACAATAAATTGTTACGGCAAGGACTATTCTAATAATGGTTTTGGTGGCTGGAGAGCTACAAAATTATATGTTGTGAAAATGCTGTCCCCAACATTCCATACACAGATACTGTGTGCTCTGCTCTGCATTTCTTTTGTTGATTTTTGTATATTTTTCTTTTTCTGCAGGACGATTGCACTTTTTGGTGGAAAGCCGCAGGCTTGATTTGCGAGTGCATTGCATACTTTGTGGCGGGTGGCAAGCGTTGCAGTCGCAGGACATGTGTGCCACCAGTATGCATATGTTGTGTGTGTGTGCGTGTGTGTGTGTGTGTTTATCTTTTTGCGTAATTTAGCCGGAATGTCCAGCACTTAATGAGTTATTTTTGGTTACTTATTTTCCACTCGCAACAATCGCTTTTCGCTTGGAATTTTTAATTAATGCAAAATTCGCGCCTGCACGCTTTTTGTATTGCATTTCTTGCTGCCCAATTCCCCACTCTGCCCCTCACCCGCAACCAAACTATTTATACGGCATTTGCATGTGAGCCTTGTTGTCCTTGGGCGTATTTCGGTTTATTGTTTTTGGTATTTTTAATTAGCGCATTTGCAAAAGGCGACCATTAAATGTGTGAGTGTTTTTAAGCTTCTTTTGATATGTTAATTATCAAAAATTATGGATTACGAATTGTAGTTCAAGTATATAGACAAAGTTGAAAATGATTCTAAATTTGAAATAACAAGTTTACTAACTGAAGCACTTACTTTTTCGCCAGTATTTTGCCACAGGTGCCACATTGATATTTCCGCTTTGCAGCATCTTTAGATTGCTTGACTGTTGGCTTATCAGCAGCTGGTGATGTTTTCTCCTTTTGGCCATGCTTTGTGGCGATGTGATTCTTGAGGTTGTGCCTTCGTACAAACTTGGCCGAGCACTCGACGCACTCGAAGATCCTTTCGTTCGTATGATTGCGCAGATGCGGCCGCAGTGAGTCCTTGCGAAACTGTTTGGGGCACAGCGGACACTGGAGCAGATCATTCTTGCCAATTGCCGAGCCGTGGGTGTGAAAGAAGCGATGATAGATCAAATCCGATTCGTATTGAGCAGTGAAACTGCACTGCGTACAATTCCAGGACTTTGATTGAGATGTTGCAGCTGGAGCTGAAGCTGGATCAGCAGGAGCAACAGCTGTCGAGGTGGACGCTGTGGGCTGGCAGCCGCGTGTGTGTCTTCCAAGAGCCTGGGCGGACTGAAAGCTACTCCCACAGCTGAGACAGGCATGATTGTCCATGGGATGCGACTCGCGACGATGCTGGACGAGTGCCTGGGGAGTCTCAAAGCTAAGCGAACAGCTGACACACTGGCTAGCCAGGCGACGCCTCGTGGAACCCAGCTCATCCGCTGCTGCTGACTGCTGCTCCTCCAGCACCTCGTGCAGCATGTGTTGAATCTCGCGATCAGGCTGATTAGTGCTGCTGCTGCTGCATTTGCGGCTCAGTTGGCGGCAAGCTTGCCGTTTGTGCTGCATCAGACTGCGATGGCGTCGCGCCTCCTGCGACGTCTCGAAATCCAGCCGGCAAACGGCACAATAGTATTTGGCCAATCGATGCTTGTGCTTCTCGTGCCGCTGCAACGCCACTCGAGATCTCTGTGCGATGCCGCAAATCCCACAGCGGTAGCGACACTGATAGTCATCGGCAGCGCTGCCCGTTGCCACCAAGCCCACATGCTCCTCGGCGAAGTGACGACGCAGTTGCGCATTGTACATGAAAGTGGCGCTGCAGCTGGAACAGCTCAGTGGTCGACGCTGGGCAATGCAAACGGGCACCGAACGATTGATCGCAAAGAGCACCTCCATGTGCGAGGAGCCCAGCAAATGTTGCCACATCTCCTCATTGCTGGCACCCTCGAACTGGCAGTAGCTGCACCAGAAGCTGCCACCAAGTCGCTCCGTCAGCTTCACATGCGTCGAGGAGCGCCAATGGAGCTGCAAGTGCAGAAATTATAGTTTTATAAATAATAAAATTAATTAATTAAATAATTATAGTTAAATAAATAATAAATACCTGAAAAGATTGCTCAGTGTTGGCATAGAAGCGACAGGGTAGACACTGGAACGGCGCCTGTCTAACAATGCTGCCCATGTGCTCGAGGATGGCGTGCAGGGAGCTCTGCCGCCGCAGTTGGCTTGGCTGCTGCTGCAGGCGGCGATAGTGATAGTGGGAGATGAGATGCTTGCCCATCAGATGGCGGGCCATGCTGTGCCGGCACAGATCGCAGCGCAGAAAATGGGCACGACGCCGGCGACGCCGCGGCAGCTGCTCCGTCGGCGGCGTCTGTGGGAGGTCCTTGGTGGTTAGTGTTAGATTGGCGCTTGCCAGATTGGCCTGCTCCAGCTGACGCTCGGCATCGGCGCGTCGCTGATGGTAGGCGCTGCGCAAATGTTGCTCGTAGTTGAGGCGCGTCTTAAGGCGACGACAGCAGATGTTGCACCAGTAGCTGGCGCCTGGCTGCTGCAGCTTGGTCAGATCGATGTTTTCGCGATACTCCAGCTGCTTGCTGCCCGGCACCCATTTGCCGTGCGTGTGCTCCGCCGGCGGATGATCGTGCTGCTCCTCGGGCGGCTCATCCCAGCTGGGCGAGATGCGTTCCAGGTGCGTATGTTGCAGTTGCGGACGATGCTCCGGCTTCCATTTGCCACCCGTGTGCGTCGCAGGCACCGTTGGCGGCGAATGGCGACGACCATCGTAATCTTCATCAGGCTCGGGATCTGGATCGGGATCATGTTCATGCTCATGCTCATGCTCATCATCATCGAAGTCCTCGTCGTCGTCCTCCTCCTCGCTTGCTTCTGGCGAGTGCACAAATTTGAGTGACTTAAAGTGGGTTACCTCGTGTTCCCGGACCGCTTTCAGCAGCGGGTCGGAGCTGGACGAATGCCAGCTCTGATCCTCCTTGGCGCCTCGCTCCGGTCGTGCACCTGTCTTGCCGCCAGTCGATACACTTTGCAGCTGCAGCGATGAGAAGAACAGATCGGCGCCCAGCTCGTAGGTCGGATCATAGGAGTCCGTTAGGGACTTGGACGTCTTTCCGCCATGACTGGAGGCCGTTTTGCGCAGATAACTGCTGGGTGCCTCCGGCTCTGCAAAGTGGAAGCCATCGTAGGTGTGGTCCAAGTTGGTGCGTCGCATGATTGGGTGCGATACTTGTTCGGTGGGAGCCGACGTCGTTGTCGGAGTCACCACTTGCTTCGAGAGGTGATCATTGCCGCCAGTGCTGCGGCAATTCCGTTTACGGTGCTCAATGTACTTGTCCAGACCCACAATTGTCGCATTGCATTTGATGCACAAATGAGTGTCCTCCTGATCTGCCGACTCGACGTTCATTGTTGTAATCTGTAAGGAATGAAAGCAAAGGCATTAACTTGAGGTCCGCTCGTGAAACTATCAGCAATCTTAGTATTCAACTATTCAGAATATATGTGTTATATTCATTTCCAATTGGGAAATGAACATGGATTTAATTCACAAAATTCAATAAAATACTGATATAATAATCAAATAAAAATATGAAGAATGGAATAAAATATATATAAAATAAAATCTTTATTTTTTTTTCCTAAATAGTTTTAGTTTTTATATTATATTGTGTATAATTCAATCACGTTTCTTTATAAACCAAAATAAATACTTTAATGATTAATTAAACTAAAAAATATATTTTTTTTTCGCTGCAAAAGTTTTAGTGTGACCGAATGCTCCAAAAAAATATGCTCCTAAAAAAACATTGAAAAAAAATTTAAATAAATTCTCCGAATTTATTTGAAGCAAAATTCGCACAATTAAAAATGGATACAAAGTACTTCAGACAATAAAGTGTTTATTGTAAGGACATTTGAGGACATTTGCATGAGGCATCTCTCCGCTTTCACAGTTTGCCATGGGCCAAGAATTTGATTGAGTGCATGATTTATGTGGAGCAGTCGTGGGAGCAGTCATTCCAACTGAACTAAGCTCTGAGGTCGCTTCATTGAGCAGCGGCAAATAAACAAGGAGAGCAGTCTAAAAAGTGACCAGGACTGCAACGCATCCTGCCGGGTCATATTTCAAGCCCAGTTTATTCATTAGCTGTAGCCATCTGTGAAAGGGCGGGAGGAGAACACTGGATTGGGCCATCATCATCAGCAGCAGCCAATCCTGGTGCCCATCCCTGTGGCATCAACATCACCACAGCGTTGACATGTTGGCAAGCGCTTGTGCGTATTTCTGTGTGTTCCTGTTCCCGTCCATGTTCCTGCTCCCAGCTACCCCATATAGCGCCATCACCAACCACTTCCCGCATCCGCACCCGCACCCACTGTCGCAGCCGCTTCTGTTTTGTGTTCCTGTTTTTGTCCGCGTCCGCCTGTTGGCATTGCGGCCTGTCAGAAATGAAGTTTATTGCGTCTGTGTTGCGTACGTGTCGCGTTCTATGCCTCTCACTCACTCCCCTCTCTCCCTCTCTCACTCTCTCTATCTCTCTCGCCTCGCGATGCTAAATGTAAAAGTGTCATTTCCGCCATATGTGAGCGCGATGAACGATGCGTCGATGTCGACGTCGCCGTTGACGTTGGCGTCGACGCTGGCGTTGTCGCTATTGTTGTCGTTGTTAATAATTTCACAGTACAATTGCAGCAGCAACGGCAACAACAATCAGCGGCAGCAGTTGGCTGTGGCTGCTGTTGCTGCTCTTGCTGCTGCTGCTGCTGGAATTTATACAAACGAGGCCCATGTCTGAGGTTAAATACGAAAAACATAACAATTCTCACACACTTTCTGGCACGGTGAAAAATGACTCTGGAAATTAAATTGAAATTCAAATCAAAACTAGCTGCAATAATAAAAGTTTTTCCATCTAAAAAGTTGGAAATGTGAGATTTTATTATTTCGCAATTTAATTTTAATGTTACATATATATATATATATATATATATATATATTTGTATATGCTGAAATTGATGATGATTTTAAATTGTACCTTTCTCTCGATTTTATTACTATTTTTAATCAAACTTGTATAACTAAGTTTAACCAAACATTGACATCAAATCCACGTGGTGCTCTTGTCTAAAAAGTACTCGAATCACATCTAAAATTTCTTACAGTGCACTCTGTGTCTCCCTCTCTTTCCCACACTACCACTATTTCCAACTCTATTTGTGTGCGTAGGCGGATGTCAAAGCATTTGGCGCTGCCGCCAATGATATGAATGTGAATCTGACTGTGAATGTTGGATATGGAATATAGAAAATGGAATATGGGATATGGGATATGGGATATGGAAACGCAGCCTGCGCTGCTTTCATCCGTCTAACGAGCAAACGACAAGGACAATATTGGCCCAGACTGTTCTAACGGTTGTTGTTGTTGCTCTGAGTGATAAACGCGCGTTTGTTTAACAATTAACGTTCCTGCAACACATGCACAGTTATTTATACAAGTACTCACACACACGCATACACACACACACATCCTTCCTTCTCGAATAATATCATTTGCCTTTAGAACCAACTATTTCGTGTATTCTGTGCTGTGTTCTCTCACTCTGACTGAGCAGTTACCAATTTTTATATGCCTAATTAGTAGGCTGTCTGATTTTCAACAGCCTGGCAACACTTGGCTGACTGCACAAGCCGGCGGAGAAGGGAGTTGCTGGTGTGTGTGTGGGTGTCTGTTTGAGTGTGTGTGATTCATGATAATTGCTTATTACACATACAAATATTTACACGCCTCCCGTGTGCGTTGTAGGCGTTTAAACAACTAATTGCCATCTAATTGCACATATCCTGGAATTTATGTGGTGAGAGACCGAGTCAAAGTCAAGCTCAAGACAAGCGACTCGAAATTAATGACACCTGTGAAGGAAACGCCAACTGTGCAACACAGAGACAACATGTCATAAATAAGTGAAAGTGTTTTC
Organism: Drosophila nr. perissopoda 5 BK-2023a; assembly: GCA_035044105.1. Classification (NCBI taxonomy): domain Eukaryota; kingdom Metazoa; phylum Arthropoda; class Insecta; order Diptera; family Drosophilidae; genus Drosophila; species Drosophila nr. perissopoda 5 BK-2023a. The sequence goes on from JAWNMK010000245.1 coordinate 48,391, forward strand.
CCAGCTACCCACGAGATTTTCTTTTCACTGCGGCTAGCCGAGCAAACAACTTATAAGCAAATTTGCAATATTTCTAGCTTTGCGTGATTTATTATCTTTATATTAATTAATAATCAATTTCATTTCTTGAAGTTTGACCGAGATTCAATTGAAATTAATTTGAAAGTTTGTATAATATTTAGAAATAAATTAAGTTGCTAAAAACTCAAACTATCCACAATAATTCAAAAATATATAAGATAAAATAAAGATAAAATAAATATATAAAATATATTTGAATTAATTCATTTATTGTTTGGGTTGTGATTATAATATTAAAACATTATCCAAATAATAAAATAATTTCTTGGCTCTTATTATAAAATGGATGATAAAAAATGCTTGGCAAATGAAATGTGTTAAAATATTAAATGTGTCCATTTGAATTTAAAGTGCAGTCCACTCACCCACACACATGCATATATTGTACATATCCATATGCGACTGATTACAACAATTACATGGACATATTGTGTGTGTTTGTGTGTGTTTAGTAAGTGGCACATACGTGTTCATACAGCGCACTTATATTGAGGAATTAAATAATAAAAGCAGTTAAGAACTGCAAAAGCACAATTGTGCCATTATTTGCATTTGTGACAACGGCGACGACCAATGGCAACGGCAACGGCAACGGCTACGGCAACGGCAACGGCACCCATCAACAACAATAAAACCAATGGCAATACCAACAACAACAACAACAAAGAAAACAACGAAACAACGCAGAACGACAGAACAGAATAGAATGGAACAGAACAGCATACAACATTGTTGAGGGCATCATCAGCATCAGAGCAAACACAGAGAGAAAGCGACAGGCTGGCAAAAGTGCCAGGGACGACATTGTGGACAAGAAATCCTCGTGGTTGTTTGATTCGAAAATTGAGTTTTAGCGGCACAAATAAAAATAAAACTTAGAACAGCAACAGCAACAGCAGCAGCAAAAACAACAACAACAAAAGCTCAACCATTAAAAAGGAGTTATCACCCAATTTAGCACCACAAGCGCGAAATAACGCACACAAACACAGTCACATATGGACACGGCTACATAGAAAGTACGGGGATAAATGGTTCTAGGGGGACAGGAGGGTTAGGGGAGATGGGGGGGAGGGGGAACTCTAACTCGACATGTTTGTGCAACCCATCGGCGTCAGTTGAACAGCAAATAGACATACTGTACAACATGGCATTTATGTCAAACCCAAGCGGTCCCATATGAATGGCTTGTGGGCGGGCGAGAATGTGGGCAAAAAAGGGGGCCGGTGGGTAGTGTACAAAAGATTATGCAACACATATGAAATAGAATGAAGGAACTGATAACATTGTAAGGATATAGATTAATGTAATTGGCAATTGCAAACCATATGAAATTTATATATGTATAAATAAATGAGAAACACAAACGCAATTTTCAAATATTATTTTAAATATATGGCGGATGTATATAGAATACTGATAACTTGTATTATATAATAATATAATTTCTGATTTGATGAATGATTTTGTTTATAAGAAAATGTTAATTAGTTAACTCCAGCCTATTGTATATAGGCCAAATAGTCATCAAACATGTTTAACAAGCGCTTGGAATGTTCCAGTTCGGATGCAATTTGACGTAGTTTGCTGCTAATGGGGCGGACATCATCCATGTATTTGAATAGCAGTGCCTGGAAACGACCCTGGACCCAATTGTACCAGTAATCCGGGTCCACGCACTGCACTGTTGCCTCGTGCTCGGTAAGGACCCTCACGCAGCTCACAACGATGTGCAGGAGCAGACTTTGCATGCTCGCCTCGCTATCCTCTTTGCGGATGCGCAGATGAGTTTTGGTGAATCTTATGGTCAGATTGAGCAGCTCCCACAAGTACATCTTGGTCAACTCTTGCTTGAGTTCGGGGTCAAAGATCCAGTTGACAATGACATTGTGGCTCACAACTTGCATTTTGATCAGTTTATCTGCCACAACGACCTTGTACTGCTCGTTGCTGGCCCACACCTCGAAGAGGGCACGCAACATCGACAACTGGTTCGCATTGGAGTGGGCCAACATCTGTTGGGGACGAGGGAGGAGTGAAATATATGCACTCCCAAGCAATTTGGCCAACTCACTTTCAGAACGGACTGATACTTGAACAACATGGAGTTAATATGTGTAAAGGTCTTGCAGCCCAGATGTAGAAACGTCTGCATCACTACATTGACCTTCAGCTCCACGTCCAGCTCCGTGGCGGACTCTATCAAGCCGCCAATTAGCTCGGGCTCGCACTTTCCCCTTATGACCACTAGCAGTATGTTGGCCAACTTGGCGCCGGGCAACAGCTCATTCAGGTACTTGTAGTTGGGATTTGGATTTACAGGCAGAATTGCCTCGAAGGAGTTAGGCATCACCTCCAGAATGCGCTGATAATAGCTGAGACTGTGGAACAGGTATATGGAATTGTGGATCACTTCAAATAATATATATATATAATAAAAATAAAATAAAATTGAAGGTCTCTAAAGAAAAGTCGAATAATATTTTAGCTACACTATTTTATGCAAAAACATAATAAGAGTGGCAAATTTTTCCATTTTGTTACCCACCGCAAGCACTTCTTGAGCAGCTCACGGACAAACATCGTGCTGGGATGCAAATCGGGCAACCTTGTGCAGCTTTCCCAATCCTGCCAGATCCAAACAAAGCGAAAGTTGCTCAGATGATGCGAGAACCAATCGACGAAGCAATCAATGCTGGACACGCTCATAAACTCCAAATGCCTGAAGAGAATATACGCGGCCTGGGCGGCAACACGAGGGAACTTATCCGATCGCAGTTTGCACAGCTCGATGATGATGCTGCCATAGTTGATGGTCAGATAGGCAGAACAGGGCAGCCGTAGCATTTCACCTATCAGCACTTCGACAATCAAATACTCCATGGCAACAGTTGGCTTCGACAAGCAATATTCCAGCAGCTGAGCGGCACACTGCTTGACATTCAAGTGCCACACTTCCAGTATCTCCAAGATGTGCAACTCAATCATATGGCGACCAATGTGAAGCTCATCCGGAATTTGTTCGTCCGGCAGACAGGCGCGTACCTTGAAAAGGCGAAAGACGAGCCAGGGACGGGGGTAAGGGACGTTCAATGCATGTTCGTGGAGAGGCACCTCCATGGCGGGCAGACGATGTTGCAGGGCTGTGCAGAGAGTATCATCGAAGGTGAGATAGGGACGCTGTAACTGCTGCTCCATCCAATTTTCGCACTGCAGTTGCAGGATCTGTTGCCACAACAGTTGCAGGTACTCGTGCTGCGGCAAGTTGTTGTTGCGCCAAATGCGCAACAGACGCACTTCGACTGTTTCACTGCGCTCCTTCTTCACACAGAGCTGGAGACGATTGAGCAGCGCCTGCAATTCCATCTCCCTCTTCTCGTAGAGCTCGCGTCCAATCAGCGGCAACGTTCTGAGCACCATATAGGCATAAAAGTCACGTCGTTGCTGTGGCGACTCCTCCTCCTCGCAGACGGAAGCAAGCGTGCCGAGTAGCTTCAGCATGGAGTCGGCTGTCAGCACATTCGCATTAACCAGATCCGCCAGCAGCAGCACCAGGGTGAGTGCCCGGCTCCAATGGGCGGCGTGCAGCGATTTGAGCAGCAGCTTCTGCAACACCTTGAGGCACTCGCCACCAAACTCGTAATGCTGCACATTGATCAGGCCTATAAAGGTGGCATAGGTAGCGCTCTGCATCGGACGTTTGTCGATGGCCTCAATTAGAATATGAATGATGTCCTCCTTGCAGACATCAAACTGATCACCGACAAACCGGCTCAAATCCTCGATTCGCTGTTGAATCGTCACGATGCTGTGGTCGCCCACCTTTTCCATCAAAACCTTGATGGCCGGCAGGACCTCACTGTAGTCGTTGCGGCGGGGTAACTTATTTGGACGCCGCACCATTTCCTTGTACTCGCACTCGTCCTCACTATTTTCCCGACCTCGACGATATTGATTCATTTTCACAAATCAAAAAAATGTTCACAGCGCAAAATGCAATTACTTAAAACGAGCAATTAAAATTGTGTCTTTAGTTTTCAACAGTTTCTTTCGACAGCAGTTGAGCTAATGAATTTTATTCTGGTGCTTTGATATTTATAAGATATTCTGAAATTTGTACAATTTCAAAGCCTACTGAGCTTAAGTCAATAAAATTTCAACTGACAATTTGCTTTAAATAAGGGATGATTTCGGAATTATCAGTGATTTCGATACGATTGATTTCGGAATGCAACAAAACATGGATACCGATTGTTCAGCATTATTATGAACAATTCAGTTCAAGTTAAAAAGTAGTATGAACCTAATGTTCATTATATTATATATATATTTATTAATTTCATTCTTTTAGCCAAATGAAAAAATAAATCTAACAACTCTAACTAAATAAGTAAATTAAAAAGGCAAATTACTTTATTTCCAGTTTATTAAATGCAATAATTATCGATAAATAGTAAAATTGATAAATAGTTGCAAGCATACCTGAATTGTTTGAATTCGGAATAAATAATACAATAATTTTTAACAAATACTGAACATGATTTCTAAATATAAATGTTAAATGAGGCCAATTCCGTAAATAAAGAACGGAATATCATAAACATATAGTTTTATGAGAGAAGGGAGGGAAAAGTTGCAAATAAAAAACATTTTGTGACACTGCGGGAAGTGCAAAGATGCAACCAACAATCAAGAAGCAACATTCCAACAATAACAACAACAAAAGCTGCAATTTGACGAACGTCATCAAAAATTTTACGAACCAAATAAAAATTATATGCCACATAAAGCTGATGACTGATGCAGCCTCCGATATTGCCAGGGGAGCCGAACAGGTAAGCAAAAGTCTGAAGATATTATAGCCAGAGACCCAGTTGACTTCTACGGACAGACAGCATGCAAATGACACATGGCCAATGCCAATGGCCAAGAGCTTCCACTGGAGGAGACGACATCGACATCGACATCGACAACGACAGACGACAGAAGTTGCGACAATAAAACAGCCACAAGATCCGCCGGCAACTGACTGAGAGAAATCAAGAAATGAAATAATAATAAATTCTGCATGGTAAATTACTTCAAGTCGTAAAAGAAAATATGCAAATCGATTGCATTAATTTCATAATGATGTCAATAATTTTTAGTCTCAAAACGATCAACCGAAAGCAGATCTTATAACGCTCAACTCCTGCTTCCATCTGCAGGTATAAAGAGTATCTGAACTATATATTTTAATGCAGACATGCTCCAATTTGTGAAAACAGAAAAGGTTTCAGTTCCGAAAACAAAAAAAAACTTTCACTTTCATTAAATATGTGATTGACTTGTTTAAAAAAAAAATACATTTTCAGCAATAAATGAGTAAAGCTAAATACATATATTAATGACAGAATCTACGATGTAAAAGATATAGAAAAAAAGAGTTGACAAATCAGAAAATGTGCACAGTCAACGAATGTATTCTCAGCTGAAGCGATCAATAGTTGCAATATGTCTGTGATGGACTGATCGAGCCATTAGCATTCAAAATAAAGTCAATAAGAGCCAAGCCATGAAATCGAACTGAAAAGTTATGGACTGAATTAACTGCAAATCGTTAACAATAATTCAGCAGACAGTCATGCTGGCAAGGGAGGAGGGGAGTGGCGGGCTGGAGGGCTGCATTTGCATTTGCAAGGGGGGAAATACGCGCTTTTTATGTGCATATTTCACGCCAGGCGCGCCATCCTCGTCCGTCCCACTGACTGTTTTCGCTGCGGCCCACGACGAATTCATAAAGTATCTCGCACTTTTAATGATTTCTGAGTTACAAGCTAGCCGAGTTGGGCCGGGAATGAACTGGGAACTGGACTGGGAGTTGGTTGGTTTGGTTTGGCATCCGCATCAGCATCAGCTTCAGTGCCGCGCACGCAGCAGGTACAATGCAACAATTTGGCGGCAACTTATGACAGCGCTGCGATCGCAAATAAAGTCAAATGGCGGCTGCACCAAACTGAAGCGATCCTGATCTCCCAAGCTCGCCAACCAAGCAGCAGTGTGGGGCGCGAGAATTTATGCGCCTCTTTCGCAGCGACGACGTCGTTGTTGTTATCTTTGTTATTGTTGGTGTTGTTGTTGTTATTGTTGTTGTTGTTATTGTTGTTGGCGCTGTTGCGGCGGCTTTCGTGCGCACTTAAATTATGAATATTACCAAATGGGTCAATTCGAAATAAATAAGCAAACGATCCACAGCCAGCGATCGGCCAATCGAGCCATCCAACCCATCCAAGCCACCAAGTATCCGCCAAGCATTCAGCTTACCGCCAAATAGAGTTGTCTCTGTCGCAATTTCTCATTGAGCTGTCGTTCGTTTCATTTTCACGGGGATCGGGAAACGGGCAATGGGCAACGGGCAACGGACATCGGGAATTGGCACCGGATTTGGCATTGGGCGGCGTTTAATATCGCTCATGCATCTGGTAATCTATGCGCAATTAGCTGCGTACATCAGATTTAGTGTTCTGATTGCATTCTCTCGGCATCTCTGGCCGATTATTGGCCGTAAATATTATATGAGATTTTTCCTGTTTTCCTTTTTGTATTCCCTGTGTGCTGGGCTCGTCCGCTAAATATTTAGGAGACAAGCGGAAATCTATTTAATTTCCCAATAAATGCAAATTTGTGTCGGCAGTCAAAGTCAGTGAGAAATGTTCTAGCGGGCAAAAAACACTCAATTCGATTAGTGCACAATTCCGTGGGAAGGCACATTGAAGTTCTTCAGATAAATATTGGGGACTGTACATAACAAATACAGGCACTTTTGTAAGGTAAATATTTTTACCTTACGCAGTAAAATACAATAAATTAACTGCAGACAATTATGTTCCCCAAAATCATCTTTCTTGTTGAATAAACTTTCTTTTAGTACACTAATTACACAATACATTTATATGATAGCTGAATGAATGACCCACGGGAGAGTTCCCAAATAATCTATGGGTATAGATGAAACATATTTGTAATGGTCTTAAATCATTTAAACGGTACTCTGCATAGCGACAGATCGTAAAACGGAAACGATTCCATCGTCATTAGAGTCGTAAATACGGTAAACGCGCTTAAGTGATTTTCACACTAAAAACAGCGGGTCATTTCGTCGTCTATTCGAAATGATTGCAATGGCTGCCCCAAACCCGCCCATCCGCAGTATGTCCCCTCGGCATGCACCTCTGCGCCCATTGCAATGCCACAATGGCAATGGCTCGCTTTATGCGCTCACATAAAATTAAGTTTTATGGCCGCGTATGAAGGAACACAGTTCAACAATTAAAGAACAATAAAAGCCACTTTGATGACGACCTCCACTTTGGTTTTGGATGCTTACTCGCCTCGTTCCTCTCGCCATTTTATGGCCATCAGCAATTGTGACAGCTGACAAGTCGGCCCAACAATAAGGTGCAACTGCAACCTGGATGCACAACAAATCTGTCACGCCTGGTCACCCGGTGCTGCCTTGTTGCTGTTGCTGCTTGTTTACTGTCAAATAATGGCAGTGGTCGTAAAATCCGTAACTTTATGGGTCTTTAAAAAGGCTCGTTAAAACTAAGACAAGAGGACCTGAGCATCAATAAGGCATTTGTTTACAGTGTTTATTTAATTAGAACTTTTCGATGTGACCTTTAGCTTAAGTCGGCGCAGAGGCGTGAAATCACATCAAACAAGCTACCCTTATCATTTGACTTTTGCCCAAATCGAAACTAAATGTGTATGTACATGTATATTTACATACAAGTACATCGTAATTAACGCCCACGATCAGGCTAATAAAAATTTATGGCACTTGGCAATTGATGCTTATGCGGCGCACACTTTGCCGACTTAAAACAAAGCGAACAGACCCATTCCCAGCATCAATTTGTGATGTTTACGATCGAGGATCCCACGCGTCGCGCATGCGTCGCAAAAACGGAAGCGCCTGCACCGTTGTAAAGAGTCCGGACTCCGGACATCGCAGAGTCACGGCAAACGACGAGGTGCGTGGTGGTCTTTAAGTATGCACTTAACGCGGATTTATCACATCCACCCACGTTACAATCGGACATTAGTTTCATAAAAATAATCGACTGTGGGATTAAGCGTCAATAAAACCATGACTACAGTAATGGGTTTATTTACTCTTAGTTGTTCCTTCAATCGGATTATTTACACAGTCAAAATACAAATAATAAGCAGTTTTCATTGAGTGCACAAGTGTTAAGTAACTACCAAGTCAAAACTAAACTTATTTTCCTTTCTTTAAATTGATTGTTTACAAGTGTACATTTTTTCAGCAACTACTAAGACAGGAGTGAACTAATTTCCATACCTCCGCCGAGCTATCTAGGTAAATTATATTTTGTCACGTACTTTATCGAATGTCTGTCATCAAGATAAGCATTAAAACTATTTCTTTCTTGAGCTTTCCTCTCAAATATGTGTATTAAAAGAAGCCTAATAACTACTTCTTTCTCTCTTAAACTTTCTTATCAAATAAATTTTGTATCATTTAAATGATAATGTATATAAATAAATATTAAATTAAACTAAATGACACTTTTGAGTGTAAGTATGTATGTCGTTTGTGCTTGAGTGCGCACAGCGATTAGGCTTTTCGAGCTTAAAGATACAATATTTTGGCGCCTTCCCCACACAAGCATCGGTGGTTCAGTGGTAGAATGCTTGCCTGCCACGCGGGCGGCCCGGGTTCGATTCCCGGCCGATGCAACTTAATTTTTTTGTTATTTTTTTTTGTACATATAGTTTTATTAATTTGCATGTTCGATCAACAGACAGTCAACTTTTTAAATAGTCAAGGTCAATATATTGTTGCTTGGTTTATGACTTTCGTTTTTTTAAATCCAAAAGCTTAAGATTGTAATTTTTGATCAGGCTTTCACAGAAGCATCGGTGGTTCAGTGGTAGAATGCTCGCCTGCCACGCGGGCGGCCCGGGTTCGATTCCCGGCCGATGCAAACAGATTTTTTAGAAAAACTTTTAATTTGTATATAAATCTTTTTGTTATCATTCATTCAAAACATTGTTAATTGTCGAACCACCCTCGCACTAATTGCAATCCTCAACATATTGAGAAGGCAGATGTCAGTCTGGCATTTGCTCCATTGTTGCTTGGTCCACAGTTGTCAATCTGGCATAAATCAGGACCACAAACATTGGCGGGAATATGAAGGCTGTAGCATGGCTAATAAATCAGTCAAGTTGGCATTTTAAGGCGACTATAAATATATTTGATTGACGCCGCATACACTATAAAAAGGGAATTAAAAGTGCGTAAAATTTAACACATTTACGGAACACACCCCGCCGCTATTGTGTGTGTGTGTGTGTGTGTGTGAGAGAGTGTGTGCTGATAAGGCAAATTGCAGATGGCATGACTCAGGCAACGCTTCCTTTGGTAAGCAAAAAGCGAAATAATAATCTGCCAAAGATTAAATACCCTTGCAGGCAGATGAAGTTCATCTGTCTTTTATGGAACTCTCCACTTAAGCAATCTTCAGCGTTATAAAACATATTATTTCATAAAATATGTCGAATAACTTTAGGCTGAAGAGAGTTTTAAAAACTTCTCTTATGCGCTATATACTTTGACACATATAATTAACATACCCTCTGTAAGGGTATGTATAAGAAATATATGTGACATTATCAGGCGCATGTCTGGTGCTCTCGTCTGCCGACTGCCGGCTCTGACTGGATGCCATCATAAAAAGCATAATTATGGCATTTGTGTTAATGTGATTTTCTGGCCGCAGGCGCAGCAATCAGTTGTTATCAAGGCGCAGGATGTGCTCTGCATGAGCGAGACTGAAGCGAACTCATGAGTCTGCAATGAGACTGAAACCCAGTACGGCGCGACCGAGAGCTGAGCAGAGCTGAGCTCGCATAAATCACTTATTATGAGGCGTAATTAATGCGACTATATGGCGACCCAAAATTTCTATAAATCATCAGATTAGGCAAACACGCTGGCGCATCCTTGTGCTCCTTCCCCCATTCGTGTTCATATTCGCAGTAGCATATGATGATGTTCAAGGCATTGCAGAAATTGTGTGGCCTTGTCTATCGGCTATATGACTGAAGATTGTCTAATAATGCCGGAGGAAATACTTAATGCTTGCCGAGATGATTAAGCTAGGAGTCTGCCTCGTTAAGCTTGGATTTAACAGAATTTTTTACATAAATATTGTGAAGTAAAACGTCATTTGAAATCGCCTAAAAGCAAAGTAGTTGAAGTAGTAAGGAAAAGAAATTAACTTAGTAGAGGCAATGATAATCTAGTGGGATTAGTATGTTTACAAATTTAATCTCATAATATTTTTCCTAGCATTTTCTCATTACAATTTTGAATAACCCACACATATTTAATGTGATACTATTTCGTTGAAAGGTATCAAATAATATTGATCGCGTTTCAAACATCAATAAACTCGAAATAAGTATCGTTCAATCATGCATAATGCTCGATAGACACAACAAAGAAATGTACGATTACCGCTTTTTTAATGTCCATTCAGAAGTTGAGAGCGTTCAGCTCGATTGGACAGCATTCGGAACATCAAGTTGTATAGGCAGAGCTGGCATCATTGTTCGCATTTAGTAATTACTGGATTGTGATGCAGCATTTTGGACAAAACGAGCGCCTTTGGTGCTCCTTTAAAATAACAATAAACTAAAAGGTCCAGTCGTGCATAAAGCATTCACATTTTGTCCCGTTTACGTTCCACCCAGAACCCGGTTCCAATTCAAATGCTGGCCAACGGGGCCAAGCGGGCAGCAGCGTTAATTTATCACTTAACCTTCTTTAGCAGCCAAGTTTATAATTTCGACGGCGATGGAAATGGCAAAGCGAACAGCGTTGATGACGACGACGACGACGTCGACGAGCATGAGGATGAGGTTGAGGATGGCTGGCAAAGTTGCGGCACTTGAACGACTAGTGCCCATCAGTGACCAGCATCGGGTGCTGGCGGCAAGGACGAAGTGTCGGGCGCAAATAAAATAAAATAACAAAATGGGGGGCTGCCTCCGCTTTAGCAATTTGCCATTTGCCAAAGCTCGCGCCATTGTAGTACTTAGCCGAATGGGCCGACTGCCTGCCTCCATGACGCCGTCGTATTTCTTTAGCTTACGCTTTAGTATACCTCACCCAATTCCCCTAGCCCATCACTCCACTCCCCTCACTCTCCACCGTTCTCTAACTGTACAGTTCGAGTCTCATCGAGTCTGTTGTCCTTTTTGTTGATGCTTTTCGCTGGCCTGGCGCTCTTTGCAAAATGAAAATGTAAAAGGAATATTCATGAGGAGATTAGAATTATTTTTCGTGCTGTCATTTTCATTTTCACTCCACCTTCTGTGCTTTCATCTCTCATTTTGCGCTACACTCAATTCGATCTGTCCACTCGCTAACCGCAATTCGAATATCGCTGATAATGGCTCAGAAATAATAATTTTGAAACTGATCAAAAAGATTTACAGATTTTAGATACATAAGATCTTTAAGGCGTACTGCAACTATTGATGGCTTCAATAAATAAATAAATATATTTTTGTGAGCTAAAAATTAATTTAATTTTGATAATGTCGATTAATAAAAAATAAAATATAATATTTAACTTTCAAGTAAAAAAGTAAGAAATATGCAACCCATTATAAATTAAAATATTGAATAAAAATCAAAAATCAATTGATATTACAGGACACAGGTCTAGTCAACCTAGCCAGCAGCCAAATTTCAATTTTCCTTTTCTATTTTATGTACTAGTATTTTTCTGAGTGTTTCGTTTGTTTCGCTTTTCCCGTTTTCGAGTTTCGCGAGAAATTATGATTTTTGTGCCAAAAGGGATTAAATTCACGCTCGTTTGTCCTGTTTATGATGAGTGCTGTTGTTCGCTGTTGTTGTTGTTGCTCTTCGCGTTGTTCCTTGCATACTCGTAAATGTTTAATCAAACACACACACACACACACACTCAGACACAAACAGTACGGTTAAGTGGGTGGGGGGAGGGGGGCTCTGACATGAATCACCCGATGGCAGGCGTCGCATCGCAGCCTCGTTGCTCGTCCTTCGTTTTTCGTCCTCGTTTAAAATATTTTGTGAAATTATTATGAAAATGCGTAAAGGGATTTAATAAATAACTGTAACTGCTTCTCGCTCGCACGAGCGTAGCTCATTTGCCAACCGTTTGTACCGTTATTCATGCTGCTGCTGCTGCTGCTGCTGTTGTTGTTGTTGTTACACACACATTTTTTTGTTTTTGTTTGTGTTTTGTTTCTCATCCCGACTGCTCCTTTTTCTTGTGCAACTGTGTGTGTGTGTGTGTGGGAGGGGGGTGGAACTAGGAGTTTGCCAGTGCTTTTGGCCGCTGCCTTTGCTGTGTGGAATTATGTTTTATCCTGAATTATGGATTTTGTTTTGTTGTTTTCTGTCAAAATCATATTTTGTGCCAGTGGCAGTCGCAGCGGCAGCGCAAGCGTCCCACCCACCCCCACCCCCAAGCACCCCAACAGCAGAGCAGCCCATAACCCAAACGTCGACTCATTTACATGCTCACAAAACGCTCCTTGGCATCGCTTTGGGTACCATTTTGGACCAGAACTCCCGGCTCAGACTTGCTGCGCCATTAATGAGAATTTGTTTGTATCGACGTCAGTCTGGGGTGGGTGGCAGAGGGTGTTTTTGTTTTTTTTTTTTTTGGCTGAGAAGTGAAGGGGAGGAGTTTTGCATTGCGCCCAGTGAGCCGTTTAGTTGTAAATTTTTGGAGAAAGTTTTTCAAATAATTTCTACTTAATGTTTAGAATTATTTTTAGCCCGAATTAGAAATTATGAAGAATAAATATATCACACACACTCAGGGACCTTGGGCTGGCTGCTTGAATCTCTCATGAATCTCTGTGGCTCTCGGCTTATAATTGCAAAAAGCACTCGTAAATTGTCCACTTAACAAATGAAATTGTAAATGGGAATTGTTTTCATTTCGGTTCGGTTTGTATCGCATATGCTCACTGAAAGCTATGACCCTGATATATATAGTAATATATAATGTAAATACAGAATTTATTTACAGTAGTCAAAAACCAATACTCAATTTTTAACTTGTTTTATTTCAATACAGATCATGCTTAAACTAATTAGAAAGCAAATTCGTTTTGAATTAGGAAGATTTAAAACTAGTTGAACCACAAGAGAACCTATTTATTGTCGATTTATTAAGCTGTAAAATAATACTAAAATCTATTTGATTTATCTATTTTATCAGTTTAATGCTATGTTTAAGATATGTGCTATGAGATATTCACTCAATTAAATAATCAAACTATGTATATATGCAAATTGTGTACACATCTAAATCTTAAACAAAGCATATTGCAGCTTTTGGTTAGCAAATCATTTCAAGGACCTTCAACGAATGTCAGGCCAGAGCCAACAGGAGGAAGGCGAACAGAAATGCCAGGTGCGCCATTTTGGGTGACAAATTAATGTGAAGCTCATTAACGCACTGAATAAGGATTACGGGTTTGATTGAAGGTCCTTTGGGCATAAGCACAGACACATGTCACACATACACACACACAAACAAGGATATTACATGTATGTATAAACAGATAACAGATACGAAATTCACACTACACTTCTCTATGTGTGTGCGTGTCTCCGTGTGTGTGTGTTGAAGCCCGCATATCTCGCCCCCATTTGCAGCGAAAAGTGTCATTATACGTACAGCACAGCGGATCCGAGTTCTATCCTGTGCTGTCCCCGACTCGGAACCGAGCCCGAACACCAACAACGACAACAACAACGACAACAGCAATGAGGACAATGAGGCGTCGAGCGAAACAAGGAGAAAATGTGTACATAAAACAATCTCGTTATGTCGGCATTATCCTGAAGAATTCTGGTTCGTCCTCGTCACTCGCTGCGCCATAAATCACTCACACGCTTGGCATATTTCCTCTCGCTCTCTCTCTCTCTCTCTCTCTGTCGCACTCGCTCTCTGTCGTTCTCTCTTGTTCTCGCGCACTCTTTTTAATGCCGCTCGGTTTCGTTTGTTTGCGTTTATGGCGCGTGTCCCTTTCCCACCCACTTGCTCTCTCTCTCTCTAGCTCGCTATGCCTCCCTCTCTCTCTCTCTCTCTCGTGCACACTCTGCTATTGTTGTCCTGCTTGCACTTAATACTCACGCAGCGCATCGTCAGCGTCCCTCGCACGCGCTTTTGTTTTACGTTTTGTTTAGGGATTTTTTGTCCTTTTATATTTTATGTTGTTGTTAATACCCTGTAAATCCTTTTTTTTTTGGTCGACTGTTTGCACTTTATTTATTAAATGACTATCAAAATGTAGTTGAAATTATGTGAATAGTTTCTTGCAATAATATTTGCATAAAAGTACCTTAAAAAGAGAGATTCAGAGTTTTCTTAAGAGTAACTTAAGTTAAGTAGCAGGCGCCGGATGTTGCCGAATACATTTGATTTTACAGCTTAAGAAGAATATTTGATTTATGGCAAATCTTTACTGATTATTATTTATCATTATTTTTTATTATATGTGTATATTTTTTTCCTGGGTATTTCGTGTTTCCCATCATGCTCAATATTCTGTCTTTGTTTTTCGGTTGTTGTTGTTGTTTGCATTTTTGTCTTGCCAGTATTTCACCCCGCGGTGACATTTTGGTGTGACAGACAAGACGTGTCCTTCGTCCTTAGCATTTTTTGCGCTGGTCTGTGTGGCAAGTTTATCGTTTTAATGTTGATACAAGCGAGGGTCGCTAGCTCGCTCGCTCGTCCGCGTCACATTGCGTTGCACAGGGATAATAGGATGTTAAGTAAATATTTTAAAAAGCTTTTCCCACCCCAACCCCCACCAACTTTTCCACCCCCCCCACACACCAAATCCTCCACCTAGAAATAACAAGCAGCGCAAAATCGTAGGCGACCCCAAAAATTTCAGGCAATGGACGCTCATTTGCAATGGAAAGGACACATGGGGAGCGGTTGATGGGGGGGCGGCTTGTGGTTGGAGGGGATTTTAGGGAATGACTCGGCTCTGGCACAATCTAATCCAGTTTTGCCGACTGCCAAGCACTTTTTGGCATAAATCATTTGCATACAAAATGAGCATGGCCTGCGAATGAGAGCCCAAGATGAATGCTTCAACAACAACAACAACAATAACAACAACAAAAGCAACAACAACAACAGCAATCAGCAGAAGCTGCTGAACAGCAAGAAGAGCAACAACTCTGGCTTATGGCAAATGAGGTGCTGGCATCGAGCAAAAATCCTTTCAATTTTCGCACACATTCAATTTATTAATTAAAACATTTTTTTTTTCTGCCCCTGTTTGTGATTTCCATTTGTAATGCGAGGTGGGAAATAGCTCGGATTGGGCAATTAATTCCAAACATTCACGACGCTTTTTCTTTGTTAAGTTGGAGCGCCGGGGCGCAAATTATGCTCGCTATCCTTGCGCGAAATAAAATATCACAAACAGTTACTGCCCCATAAATAATGGGAATTTATGTCTGGCATAACTTGTTCGCATTGGATCCCGTTCACCCCTTCCACCTACCCCGTTCCCCACGCCATCCACAAGCACAAGCAAAACAATAGGGCGTCGCAACTTTTCTGCTGAAATTACCATTCAATCATTTGGTAATTGCCTCAACTTCCTGTTCCCCCAGCTTCCCTCTGCGAATCTCCCGCTTACCTCATCCAACTCATTATTCGTGTTCATTTACTTTGCCACTTAATTCCCACAATCTATTTTAATAAGCCTACATTTTGTGCAAATTGGCTGCCAGGATACCCTAAGTGCCAATGTCCTTGCTGCTAGCTGCACACCTGTTTCAATCAAGTCGGGCTCAGCCAATAAAGGATGGGAGCTTAAAACTATTGATTTTCTGTTCAATGTCTTTCCGGCAGTGACGATATGTGTTAACAAAGATTTTGTCGTCCTAAAAAGTTTAGTTAAAATTCATAAATCCTTCACTCAAAAAATTGACTGAAGGAATATTTACACTAGGTACTGAAACTTGAAACCTAGAACCTTCATTTTAAGTTAAGAAATGCTTTAATCGATCATTTTTCATTTTATAATTAAGGGGTAATTAAATTACCTTCAATTCTATTCTGAATTTCAGTTAATTGAAGTAAACATTCTTAAGATCGGTAAAAAAAAAGAATTGGCCTAAATATAACTAGGCCCTACTTTCAATTCCCACCTATCTGACATTGCTCAGACAATCTCGCATCTGATTTGATAGCCCAGTTGCAAAGGTCGATTCGATTGCTGTTTCTATTTCAACGCTTTTGTCTAAATGCTCCTTGGGCGTCTTTAGGAAATTTATTGAAAACCCTGCCGGCCCAGAAAAGGCAATGAAACAGAAGCGAAACACAAATAAATAAGGATAATAAGAGCACACCAGAAAAACAGCGATGCTCATAGAAAGGGGTTGGCTTTTTTGTTTTTGTTATTGTTGTTGTTGTTGGGATTCTCACTGGGTCGTTGCCTAGGGTTAATGGGTGTCTTCTTCTGCTTATTCGGTGCAAGTGCCACAAATGGCAATTAAAAAATATTTAAACTGCCAAATGGCGGCGTCCCATTTCAGTTTGTGTGCTGTATGACGGACGGACGGACAACTTGAAGACAAAAGTTTGGCGCCCAACTGTGAGCTGCTTTTTTGGGGTGGTGTTGGCCAGGGTGGGTCAAGAAAATTTATGCATAATTTTGCTTTTGTTTCTCTGGCCATCCGGGCAAAATCAGTTGAGTTGTGTGATTGTGTACGTGAGCATAACGGTAAAATGGCCAAGAGGCTAGACGAAACCCTCGTACCCACAATTGTGGAGACCCGTACACCCGCAGAGCCGTACAGATCCCGGTGGTTGCTTTCGGTCCGGCCTGTCAGAATTGATTGATTGAATTGCCACTTTATGAAATTTGTGAGTCTTCTGAGATGTGCGTGAAATTCGTGCGCTGCTTTCCTCTTTACAACCACTGAGAGGGAGGGGGTGATTGGGTGTGGGTTTTGTTTGGGGGGGTTTGCCACTTCGAGGGTTGCTACTGATTTGTGTGTGCGTTTTGGCTACCATTTGCAGCATAAAATACATAAAATTATGTGCAGCGCTGAGGCGGCCATTAAACTTGATAGATTTATGACAGCCAGGCAGCAGCAACAGCAGCAGCAGCAGCAACAACAGCGATTGTGTGGCAGTAACAGCAAAAACAACAACAACAAATCCAGAAACAATCTTTGTGGGGAAATGACTCCCGAGCCATCACATAAAGATAAACCTGATTAAAATTGCAAAAATTGCGCAAATGAGATTTGGGAACAGCAGCTAATACCGACTGCCCTTATTTTATGTTCGTTTGCGTTTTTTTATTTATATTTTTTATCGTTTATTGCTTGTCAATACGATCAAAATTAAATAAAAATCATGAGTTTTATTGGCATGCTGAAAAATCTGGAGATATTAGGAACTCTTAACATGATTATTGTTATTTTAGGACAGCCAGTTATGTCACACATTTGCCAATTAGCCAAATTTAATTTGGCATACAAAATAAAAGAAAACTCATCGCAAAATAAGCTCATACTGCGAAAAGAGCAAGCGAAAAAATACCCAACACGAATGAGTCTATTAGCAATGGTTGCGTGTATTCGAATTTCGAAAACTGCCATTGTTCTGCACTCAGCACAAGATGTGTTTGTATGTGTGAGTGAGTGTGTGTGTGTTTATTTGTGGACCAGTGAGCGTGGCCAAGTTGACAGGTGATTGATTGACAGGCGGATGTTGGCCGCATTTGAGCAAGCGAGATAGTTGAGGCTCGACTGCTGGACGAGTTGAACGTTTCGAAAAGCAAACATTCTGCTCCGCCCTTACGAAGGGGAGGGGTGTGAATTTTTAGCAAAAAACAAGTTTTCTTCCTGCTGCTCTTTGTGGAGTGCGATGTAATAATGAATTGCATATGCATTACTTTTATTAATATTATTAAATAATTAATAATATCATTAATAAATATTTAACAATAATATTAATTATTTTTATAATTATCAATAATCACGTTCAGCGCATTTAACTCTGTAACGGCATTTCAAGTTATACTCCGGAATTACACTCGAATTTGCACAATAGCAAACTATTTCACTCACACAAACACACTCAAAAAAGGCGAGAGTCATCAGCCGTTGGAGCGTAACGAGCTCTCGTCTCTCACATTTCGAAATCAGCTGTTTTTGAGTGGCGTCTTTTCGACGAGAATTTGCGAGAATTGCAACAAGCGTCAAATGTATTTAAAATAATAAGCAGCAACATTATAAAACGCACACCATCAATAATTATCCAATGAGATACGTTAAGTGAAATATATAAATTAGCTGTTTGATTAATCGTTAGAAACGTTGATTCAAAGTAAAAATGTTTTTGCCACTTACCACAACGTGCTTTGCCAACACAAAATGTTGAAGGTTGAGAAAATGTAAGACAGACAGCACATCGTTTTCACTAATCACTCGCACAAGTATTAAACAGCAATATAGTTAATTTAGCTTGTGTTTGCAGTTAATATTCACACTTTTTAGTTAAATTCGCTCACAGCGCACTTTTCATCAACGCGCGTCATTTCGCACTCAACAGCTGGCGACGTTCGAGCTTCGAAAATCCGGCAGGCGCGCGTGAGAGAGAGCGAGAGTGAGTGAAAGAGCGGCTGTTTTTTTGTGGACATCGAATACGCTCTTCGAATGAGCGTGTTTGAGTTGTGCAGCTCGCAATTATCGAATTCGTATTTCGAACGCTGAGCGCGGCAGTTGAGTGGAAAATGCTTTGAGTGCAAATTCGAAGTACAAATTCTGACTGAAAATAGTCAAATTTAAAGTACTATTTAAGTTTAAGTTTAGATTTAATTTATTTGTTTAAAAGGTAAATTATATAATGCTAATTTGGCACAAAACATTAAACACCAACAATAGAATCCTATTATTAATTTCTAACCAATTTTATGCTGAAATAATTTTCACTTAAGTATGTAAATTGATTTGCGTAATCTTTTCAATCAATATATTTACAATTTGAACAATTGCTTTTTGTTTATTATTTTCGTTTAAGTATGCAAATTGATATGCGTAATCTTTTCAATCAATTTATTTGGAATAATTGTTTACTGTTTGGTGTCCGCTTTTTATAATTTGAATATGTATTTCGTTGTTTTTGAAATTGTAGGTTAGTTTTAATCTTCTATAGAAGTATCATTTAAGGTTGGGAGTAATTAATGCAATCTTTATCAATTAGAGTCCCCAATACATAATTATAATAACTCTCTTTCATATTAGCCATTATATTAAAAGCAATTGAAAAGTTTGCATTGATTTCAAATCCATTTTGCATAGCATCAACAGAAATGAAACTGATAAATCAAAGGGAAAAACAGCAATTTGATTTTTTTTAATTCCTTGAAGTTATCCATTTCTTGTCTTCTTTTTTATGTGCTTTTTGCTGCATGTTTTCATATGGGACTAGAACTAATTGCGTGTTCACTGCAAAATCGTTTCAATTTATCGCCTCGGGTTGATTTTATGCCACAGATTCACATACATATTAATGAAGCCGGCCCGTCGACCGATTCTGAGTGAAGAGAGCATCTCCTGTGGAATTGTGGAATTGCAGAACTCTGGATCTGGTTGGATGGTTTGGCTGACTGTTCGCCTCTACTGACGGACTGACTCTTGGGGGCTCTCCGGCCCGGCGTTGATTTATACGCTTCAATCCCACATTTTTATTTCTTTGGCTGCCATTTAGCTAAAATATTTCATATCTGCGCCATCGCGCAACGTTCCCTGGAGCTGGTGTGCTGCACTTGGAGTTGAAGTTGAAGATGGAGTTGGAGATGGAGTTGGAGCTGTTTTGCCTGGACAGCGGCTGCCCCGTAATTATGCGATTTGTTATTCGAGATTTGAGGCGATTGTGACTGTGAATCATGTGCGCCGAGCCGAGAGACAGAGGGACACAGTGCGAGAAGCGGCCAGCCAAAAGCACAGATGATTTAAAATGCGATTTCAATTCTGGCATTTCTGATTCGCAATTCGCAGACGGTGTAGAGACCCGCAGAGAACCAACCTATCTCAACGTTATGTGGCGGGAAGGTGGACTGGGGGTTGCACACCTATGTGTATATGTCTGTGTGTGTGTGTGTGTATCGGCTGAGCATCGCATGCTGATCCTGGAAGCAGCCAGGAGGCGAGGCCGAACGATTGCATGTGCAACACACAGACATTTGGACAGACAAACACACACACACACATTCATTGCTGTTCGCATTCGCATTGACTGAGTGACGTACTGAGGCCTGACTGATATGGGAGGGAACCTGTAGCTGTAGCTGTATATGCCCCGTAGCCGCAGCGGCAACAACGACAGCAACAACAGCAGCAACAACAGCTCAGCAAATGCAGTCTTTTTGTCCGCATCCGAATGCAGTGAGGGAAAACCACTTTTTAGAAAATATTTATAAATATTTATAAATAATTACTAAATATTATGACTTCATATATTTATTACTGGGTATATTTGGTATCCATTTATATGACAGACTAATATTTAATTTAATTTATGGTTAGTCTAAATGTGCTCTAGAAAGAGTTAAAAAATAAATTAAATTTCTTATTTCTTTTTTTGAAATGCCTTAGAAAAAGAAAATAGTTTATTTCAGTTTGTTTTTTGCAGTGTAATATATATGCTGCTGCTCAGTGTTGGCCCATAGTTGATTGCATTGCATGGGCTGAGGCATGCGGCATGAGGCATGAGGCCCTCGTCATTGGCATCGTCGTCCATCTTGGCACAACGTCAGAATGTGCGATTCGTTAGCTTTGGCGGTTGCTGGGGCATAAATCACTCCTTGGCCGGGCTTGATCGCTTAGCGATCCTCCTTCTCCTTCTCCTTATCCAACTACTCCTCCTTCTCCTGTTGCTGCCCCTGCTGCTGCTGCTGCTGTGGCTTCATCTTCTGGCTGCGTTTCGTTGATTAATAATTAATTTGCGTCTTTTTGCCTGCGGTCGTCGTTGTTGCTGCTGCTGCTGCTGCTCACCTGACGATCTGACTCCTTTATAATGAACGGTTTGTGAGTGTGTGTGTGTGCGTGTGTGTCTGTGTGTGCCATGCAGGACATTCGTCGTACATCATCGAAATGCGCGCCCAGTGAGCAAAAGCCATACACCAAAGACGCAAAAAACGCCATAAGACGCAACATCTCTGGCTGATTGCTTTGGCTCACAGGTTGCCTGGTTGCCAAGTTACCAAGTTGCCAGTTTGTCGGGGCTCCTCCTTAGCTTAATGCATAAATTCTTTTGGCCAGGCCTCCTCCTAACCGGTATTTAAAGCAACAACAACAACAACAAAAACAACTGCAACTCAGTCTGTGGCGGCATAAATTAAGCGAAAGGTGTTTATACATTCGACAATAAATCAATTAGCAAATTTGTAATTATTATGTTCATAAATCTCAACTGGAAGGCCGCATCAACGGATTACATACACGATTAAAATATTTCGATAACCACACCCCTTTTACTACTTCCAAAAAAAAGGAAAAAAAAAGTTAAATTGCTTAAACAGCAAATTAATGTTTTTTTTATAATTTAATTTTTTATCTTAAATTTTTTCGTACACATTGGAAGTGTTCGATAAATTATGGTTCTAATTACCTTTCCCGAGAACATTTTAAATGCTATTTTCTCAAAAGCAGGTGATTGAAAGATGATGATTGATGATTGATTGGCGGGCGGAGAGTTGCCCGCGTTTGTGCAAGCGGGATAGTTGTGAAGCTAATCAATTAAATTAATAAAGATTATTATTATTATATAAATTTAGTTTCTTACAAAAATATAACAAAAATATAGTATTATCAAATTAAATGCAGAATCGATCGATGCGACAATCTCTACTCAAAGTGGTCTTCAACTTGGAAATCAATTTAGTTTTGACAAATTAAAGTTATTTCGAATTTCCATAAATAACCATCGTCAGCTTTATGAAACCTGCGAAAATCGAAAGCAATCAAAATCGAATTTCTTTATCATATAGCTGCCCGAGCAACTGGAACTCTTATTTAAATTGCAGAAGCTCGAAGAGATTGATTGCGTTAAAGTGCTGCTCAACTTAATGATATGCGCCCAATAATGAGCTAATCCTGCAGTCTGGTAGCATGGCCGCTGGCAGTTTGCTAATGGCTGCGCTTCCACACACACAACACACACACAACACACACACACAGACACAAGACGTGCATGCATAAATTCGCCGACCACATTCGTCATTGTGGCACAGAGCTCAGGTGACGCCCACAATTTGGTGTGTTTATGCGCCATTATTAACACGTCATAACTTTAGGGGAACGAAAAGTTGCCGAAACTTGGCATAAGTATTACACCGGCTGAGGCTCAAGGTCCGATGAGCGCCAAAAGTTGCCATCAATCACGAGAGTCAAAAGGATAAGCAAATGACGATGAAGCCCAACAGCGGGGCAACAACATCCGAGATCCGAGCTGTAGAGGTGCTGGCCGGGTTCGGGGCGTTTATTTATGCATAACATGACGCAGTAGCGTTTGGGGGCGAAGTGCCGCAAAGTGATTTTAAATGGGGCCCAGGCAGAGTGGAACAGGCCAGCAACAACAACAACAACAACAAGGTCCTCAAATTTGACGATGCTGTTGTTGATGACGCCGTCAATGAAGTGAAGTGGTCTCTGCCAGAGAACTGGCTCCACATCTGGTTAACAGCCTGTTGGCCATTAAAATGGCGTCAGCAAAAACCAACAAAAATGAAAAAAATACATGCAACGCAAACTTTGAGCGCATAATTGAAAGGAATTGCAAAAATAAAAAGCTATCGAGTGTAGTCTAGTCTAGAGTGCTAAGCTCGTAGATACCCTGTAGCTAGAACCACACAGAAACACACATTTAAGTGACTTAACTGACATTATAATATGGTATTCCTTGCCAATACGTAAATATTAATTTTCCAACCCATGCAAGGATATTTTTCGTTAGATAACCTTTGTTTGAATATCAATTGCCTCAAGGACCTCCAAATTAATATTCTTTCTTTGCCGACGAGTATGGTAAAATGCTCAGTTATCAAAGTGATGCCCAAGGATACTTTGGCGACTATCGAACTAATGCAATTTTCAAAACAATTACCATAAAGGATGCGCCGCACAACGGGAACAAATCACAAGGACTTTTGTTGCGAAATTAAGCCAAAAATTGAAATTGCGACGTTCTCTGCCTTTTTTTTCAATTCAAATTCAATTTGTATGCGCTCGGCAATTCCCATTGCAAATGGCAAAGGATCTACATACGCTCAGGCACATACATACATATACACAGATATACATGTATGCAACATACATATCTCAACCCCTGCCGCCAGCTTCTGCTCCTGCTTGGATTCAATTCAAAAACATTGCAAACTACTCCGAGCATGGGGATGAAATTATGGCAATGCTGAATGCAGTTGTTCCGCCAGCTGCTGCTTCTCGGACTGGGTGGTGGCAGCGAGGTGGTGCGGGGCGGGGTGTATGGCACTGTGCAACGGAGATGCCCGTAAAATGCTTCGTGGAGTAAATCTCATTTCGCTGGACAAGTGACTGTCATTGATTGTCGATATTTAGAGTCCAGCAAATACATAGCTTGCTCCACTCCCCACTCTCCTATGCTGTGTGTGTGTGTGAGTGTGAGTGTGTGTGAGTGTGATTGTGTGCTTTGGTGTGCGACTGAGTCACGATTTGATGTTTGAACACCGGGAATTTTATTGCGCCCACTTTTCATTTGAGATACAGAACCTTTTGTTGAAATTTATGTTCTTTAGAATTTAAAAACAAATAAAAAATATTAAGTATAAAATATTTCCAAGTTAAACGTTAACTTTTAAGTTTAATTTAGTAGCTTAAACTAATTGCTTTACTCTGGTTCATTAGGCATCTTTTGCGCATTTCAATTTGAACTGGATTTGGTGCTGCATCGTTTGGCATCAAGCACTCTGATTAGTCGACGTGAATTGGAAAGCATCATTTCATAGGCGATTGGACAGCATCCTTGCTGGTCAAAACCAACTGGATGCGGATTGGATTCGTTTCGGCTGCTGTGGTGGAATGTGCGTTTGTGTTTTTAGAAAATAAAATTGCATTTTCATGAACCTTTTGGCCCGGAATTTATCTGGCACACAGATTTTCCGTGCCCATCCCCATCCCCATCCCAACAGAGGCCTCTGCTCTCCAAAATAGGCACGCACGATGCATAAAGCGCATAAATAGCTGCACAGGCAAAGTGAGTGCGCCCCATGCACCATGCCCCATGCACCATCCCCTAGCGCCTCCAGTGGCATCAGCAATTGTCCCAGCTCCATGGGCAGGACATGCGTGCATATTTACGAGTCGGCTGCGGCGGCATCAGCTGCACCAAAAACTCGATTGCCTCGTCCTGTGACTCGATTCCCCGTACACTGTAAGAAATGTGGATTTTAGTTTTGGTGTTTAGATGGCACAAATTAAGATTAAAGCCAAATTTAAGTCTTGAAATAATATTTAGCTAAAAATTGATTATATCTATATTTATTCACAAAAAAAAAGCTAAACTCTTAAATACTTGTAAAATGTGAAATATATAGAATATGTGATTAGAGAGAAATATAGATAGAAAGGGAGAGATGCATTACATTAAAAGGCATCCAAATATTTGTGCAGTGTATGCGACTGCTGCTTCTGTGTGCTGGTGCACAACGCTGTGGTTGTCGTTGGCTGGTTACGAGGGTAACAGGCAGTATGTGTGTGTGTAGGTGTGTGTGTGTGTGGGCTGCTGGCGTCACAAAATAATTACCAGAGCTGGGCCTTGCTTGGGTCTCTCGCTCGGTGATTGAGTTGGCAAAACGTTGCATTCGATTTGATTTTTTTGTTGTGGGGTGAAGAGAGAAGACTGTTGGGTTGGGGGACAGGGTGTTTGGGGGCTGGGAACTGGGGCTGACTGCACAACTTCATGGCCCACACCACAGTTGGAATTTATGCGTGTGCCATTGGGCCCAAAGTTTGTCGGTTTTTAAGCTAATTTGGCGAGCATCCTGGCTGGATGCTGGTCGCCATTTGAGTGAGTGAGCAAGATTTAGTGGCACACATAAATGCCAAAGCCGAAATGCTCCAACAGCAAATCACGGCTAGAATGACACGCCCACCTCGATTGCGGTGCAGATTTTTGGCACAACAGTGCAGACAGACACATCCCAGGCCCAAACTCCCGGGCTCAGCTGTGCTGAGAGCAATTGCGACTGGTCAGTGCAACATAGTGTAGTTCAGTGCAGCAGGGAACCTCATGATTTGCCCATAAATGAAGCAGCAGCAACAACAACAATGTCCATGGACTGTAGAGGATGACCATGACATGTTTGTGCACCAGACAAGCAAAGCAAAAATTTGAATAAACTTGAAAATGAGAGGCTGCAATTGCGGACGTGCCACCAATTGCAGTCTCTGTGAAATGACGCAAGGACTTTGCCCAATGTTGTTGATTAGACTCAGGCACATCCTTTTTAAATTTTATGACGAACGAAATTGTTGGAATTTTTTATGTTTAACACTTAATTTGAAAGTGTAAGTCAATAAGTACGAAACTTTAATCGAAAATAGGTTCTAACATTTAATAGCTGTTTTTATTTCCAGAAATATTTTGCTTTATAATATAAAATATTTTTTAAAAACTAGATATGCAAAAATTCTTACAGAAATGTATAAAATACTAATGAGATTTTGTCAGTCTTTTATAAAGCTGCCATGAAACTGTGGCATGGTTTCAAATCTTCAGTCCCAATTTTGTTTTCTATTTATTTGCTGGGAGCCACCCGACAAACATCATCGCTGTTTGTTGTTATGTGGCCATTAACCAATCGAGTTGCCAATTGGCCAACTCGAAGTTCAGCAAGTGGGCCTTAACTGCAGCTGCAGCTGTTGCTCTCTGCTGTTTGTTGCATGTGTCAAGCGTTATCGTTTCCCCCGTTCTTCACACTGGCAACCAGCTCCTGCCCCCACTGCTCCTGCCCTACCATTGTGTTGCGCTCCTCTTGCGGATCGGGTCTTCTCAGCGTTCGTCGTCGCCGTCGTCGTCGTCGTCATTGTCGTCGACTCCAATAAATCAGTTTGATTTATTCACCTTCGCTGCTCGTTCATTTTTGTTGCTAATGTTGTTGTTGTTCCTGTTGCTGTTCTTTTCGTTTATTTCGATTGTTGTCGTCGCTGTGGTTGCTCCATCGGTTTTGTTGTTGTCTCTTCACGCGCGTGCTTCCATCTCGCCAGGCTCAGCGATGTATGCCACGGATCTGCCCCAGCACACCAGTCTCCGGACCCGATTTGAAAAGATCACCTGAGCTGAGGCTGTTTCACTAGAGTACAGCGTCTAATCCAATTTAGCATGCGACTGTGACAACAACAACACCAACAACAATAACAACCGTTGCATGTGGCAAATATTCATATCGTGACATTTGATTTCGTATTAAGATACGGGTGGTATTGGCTACAGCAGCCACAGGTCATGGATTGCACCTATGCAATTTATCGATCATTTGTTAGTCTATGATTCTCATTTTGAATTTATATTTTTCACAAAATAATATTTTGCAAGCGAGTTCCATTCAGCAGCAAAAGAAATCATAAGAAAATCAGTTTACAAAATGTTGTTTAAAATCAGATTCTAACAATATTAAATAAGAGAATGAGTGAAAATTAATGAATCTCATTTGCACATTTATTAGGAGATACCATCGATAATCAGATCAGCAGGCATCCCATATTTGACAACTTAATCTTGCGACAAACTTAAACTCAAGAGCAAAGTTAACAATATAAATAATTGAAGACCCTCTGGGATAGTCATCCTTATTTATTGACTGAATAAACAGCTGCTCTATATAGTATTTGCACATCTCTTGCCACCTACTCAATATGTCTGAGCCATGTTTTGAAAAGTTATGCAAATCAAAATTGACGACAATCTCAAAGAAATGTGAACAATGGTTTCTGTCACAATGAAAGGCGACCCGTTCAGTGTATAAATACATATATATATGTATTATATATGAATATATGTCGTGGATGGTGGAGCACTTGTAACATTTGCCTCGAGTCATTTGGCTGACAAGAAATTTATATTAATTTATTACAGTTCAACTGACAGAGAATTAAGCGACAGACAATTTATGGCTTTGTTTTCAGCGCATTAAGCAAAAGGAAAGAAGAAATCATTTATGTAAATACACACACACACACACACACACACACACTCGACACTCACACACACAAATGCAAAGAGCTTTCGAGCGTTTTGCTCATCAATCGCATCAGCTGAGCTGAGCTGAGCTGAGCATGCGACAAATTGCGCAGATTTCCAAGTTGGAGCCGTAAAGAGGCATTAGTTGCAGAGATATAGATATATACATATATATATTTGCATGTTCAGGGCCAATGGCTTAATTACGACGACCCACATTCGAAGTGGAATCCATGCGCTCGTCATTCATCCGCTCGCCGACAAGACACACAAGACACAAGAGACAGCGACAGCAACAGCAACAGCAACAGCGACAGCGACAGTTAGCGACAGCAGCATTTTGTCGCGACAACATTTCGGCAGCGACGGCAACTGTCGCCAACTGTTTGGTGCTTGGTTGCCTGGTTGCTTGGTTGTTGGTGTTTGGTGTCTCTGTGTCGCCACAGCCAACTCTGGCTGTGACATCTCTCGCCGCGTTGATTTGGGTACAGTCAGACATCGATAGCACACACACATACACTCACAAAAAAGCCTCCTAAGTCTGGCATTAGCAATGCTCTAAATGGTAAAAATATAGGCCCTTATCCATATCTGTTTCCAATTAAAACATGCAAAGTAAAAAACGAGTTAGTTTTTGTCTTTAGAAAGTCAACATTTTGTATGTTCTACGAAATTATCAAACGCAAATTTGGAATCTAATTCTAATTGTAATTCATGTTCATAAATTAAAGTTACAATTTCCTCAATATATATTCCTTATAATTTGTATTCAGATATGTACTATTTATGAGCTTAGAGAAATCTACCAAGTAATTGAAAAATAATAACCTGCATTTTGAAAGGAAAAAACATTCAATTTAAAAATTGATTAGCAAAAACTAAAGCTTGGTGCCAACAGTTTTAACTAGAATCAGTTTGTTTTTTTGAGTGTACTTAAAAGTACAGAGAGGGTGATGTGGATATATATATATATATATAAATAGAGAGAGAGAGAGAGAGTCACTCACACATTGGCATCATCATTAGCAAAGAGCAGCGGCGACGCGACGTTGATGCTGTTGGCAGCCTTGTCGCAGCCTCCGCTGTCAAAAGTTGATTTACCGTTTTAATTTTAAGTTAAAAACCTGTCAAAAATAAATCATTCAATCGCTCGCTCGCTCACTCAACAGCCTCATTGACTCTTTGCCTCGTCGCCTCTTTGCCACTTTTTCACCATTGCCGCTCTCTCTTTCTCTCTCTCAGCTCCGTCACCCTTTCACGCGACTTTAGTTCGCATATTTACGCATTTTGTAGCGCCACTCGGCTAGTGCAGTGACCCAGTTGCCAAACGTTCCAGCCCTACCACCTTGTCCCCTTCTGCTGCACAAGAGCAGATGACACATGAGTGTAGTCGCACATCTCATTCGCCGCCAATCATTAAAGTCTGAAGTTGCAACGTCTGCGCGCCAAGCAGAGGTCTCCGCATCCATTCATGAACTGTAATTGAAGTACTAGACGGATCGGACACTTTTTAATTGAGAAATTAATTCAAGTTTTCTTAAACATGTCTAGGGGCAAAGCTTTTGAAGAAAAGTTGAGTTTTGACGAAGTTATGGCATTTTGAAGTTTCGATCTATGCCCATATATCGATACATAGATTTTCAGGCTATAATTTTTACTTGTCTTCCGACCTCAAATTTCATTTTCAACTTTAAATGTACGATTGATTTAGGGGCAAAACTATGATCAAAAAGCCCTTGCTTTTTAAAATCAGTTGAGTTTTGACGAAGTTATGGCATTTTGAAGTTTCGACCTATGCCCATACACCGATATATCGATTTTCGGGCTATAATTTTTACTTGTCTTCCGACCTCAAATTTCATTTTCAACTTTAAATGTACGATTGATTTAGGGGCAAAACTATGACCAAAAAGCCCTTGCTTTTTAAAATCAGTTGAGTTTTGACGAAGTTATGGCATTTTGAAGTTTCGACCTATGCCCATACACCGATATATCGATTTTCGGGCTATAATTTTTACTTGTCTTCCGACCTCAAATTTCATTTTCAACTTTAAATGTACGATTGATTTAGGGGCAAAACTATGTTCAAAAGGCCCGTGCTTTTTAAAATCAGTTGAGTTTTGACGAAGTTATGGCATTTTGAAGTTTCGACCTATGCCCATATACCGATACATCGATTTTCAGGCTTTAGTTTTTACTTGTCTTCCGACCTCAAATTTCATTTTCAACTTTAAATGTACGATTGATTTAGGGGCAAAACTATGACCAAAAAGCCCTTGCTTTTTAAAATCAGTTGAGTTTTGACGAAGTTATGGCATTTTGAAGTTTCGACCTATGCCCATACACCGATATATCGATTTTCGGGCTATAATTTTTACTTGTCTTCCGACCTCAAATTTCATTTTCAACTTTAAATGTACGATTGATTTAGGGGCAAAATTATGATCAAAAAGCCCTTGCTTTTTAAAATCAGTTGAGTTTTGACGAAGTTATGGCATTTTGAAGTTTCGATCTATGCCCATATATCGATACATAGATTTTCAGGCTATAATTTTTACTTGTCTTCCGACCTCAAATTTCATTTTCAACTTTAAATGTACGATTGATTTAGGGGCAAAACTATGACCAAAAAGCCCTTGCTTTTTAAAATCAGTTGAGTTTTGACGAAGTTATGGCATTTTGAAGTTTCGACCTATGCCCATACACCGATATATCGATTTTCGGGCTATAATTTTTACTTGTCTTCCGACCTCAAATTTCATTTTCAACTTTAAATGTACGATTGATTTAGGGGCAAAACTATGACCAAAAAGCCCTTGCTTTTTAAAATCAGTTGAGTTTTGACGAAGTTATGGCATTTTGAAGTTTCGACCTATGCCCATATACCGATACATCGATTTTCAGGCTTTAGTTTTTACTTGTCTTCCGACCTCAAATTTCATTTTCAACTTTAAATGTACGATTGATTTAGGGGCAAAACTATGACCAAAAAGCCCTTGCTTTTTAAAATCAGTTGAGTTTTGACGAAGTTATGGCATTTTGAAGTTTTGATCTATGCCCATATATCGATACATCGATTTTCAGGCTATAATTTTTACTTGTCTTCCGACCTCAAATTTCATTTTCAACTTTAAATGCATATTATGTATAATGTATTTTTCTCAGATCACCGCAGCAACGTGTAGAAGTCATCCAGCAAACTCAGCTTGAGCAACAAGCTGCTGGTGTATAGGAGCATCATCGTGCCCACATGGACATATGGGATTCCATTTTGGGGCACAGCGGCAAAATCTTGGATTAATCAAATTCAAGTCTTGCAGAACAAGGTGCTAAGAGATATCTCTGGTGCTCCACCCTATGTGCGCAATATGACGCTGCACAACGACTTCTGTGTACTGACAGTCTTTAGCCAAATAAACCGCCGTACAAGTCGTTACAACGACCGGCTACATAATCATATTAACCCATTGGCTTGCTCACTAGGGTTGAATACAACCCGTAGACTTAAAGCGCCTCCACACCAGCGACCTCTTTATTAATTATTATTATTAATTTAAATTCCCCGTTATTATGTATTCAATCTTCAAAACAATATTTTGTAACCTTTCAGTAGGTTGATCAATATTAAATTAAATTGCTAAATTAAAAAAAAAAGAAAAAAAAAGAATATGGCAGATACTCAAATATTTTATCTAGTTAGTAGTGACTAATGTAGTGCTCAGTTTGTCAAACCACCTCTGCTTATCCAGACTAATGAACGAGATGAGGTAAGTCGTTTTCATTAAATAAATATGATCATTTCCCCACTTTGAATCATCTATCAATCTAAAGTAAGCTTTTAATTCAAGGCTGTTTAATGGCAATTGCTGTAACCGGATATTCAGTATCAATATCAAGTCTGTCTCGAATCGAAGTTTCAAGCTTAGAGTCATATCCATCAATATGCATGCATATATATATATATATAGATAACTTAATCGGACGACAAGTAGAACTGGGCAGTAGCCGCAGAGTGCTTCACACGCGCCCAGTTTCTGTCGATAATTGATGCATTATAATCGCCGGGAGATGTGATTGATTGTGACAGGTGTGCGCAGTCATTTGGAAATACAGCGGGAATTCCAATGCGGCTAAAATGATTGGCTTGATTGACAAGCAGGTCAAGCTGGAGCCCCAGACCAGATTCTTTACAGCTGCAGTCGTCGCAGAGTTGAAGGCAGCAGCAGCTGCATATTCTCACTCTCTCTCTCTCTCTCTAGCTCTCGGTCTCTGCGTTCGCTTGCTGTGCTCCGATGGCGACAAATTTACGCATGGTGCGACAGGTTCATTAATTGATGTGCACACTGTCGCCGCACGAGCTGGCCAAACAGCTCAGCAGCGACTTGGACTTGGACTTGGTAGCTGAAGTTGCCACGTTTCCGCGGCAGCTGCGCCGGCGCCAATGCATTGGATGCCGGATGACGTTGCGTGCGGTTGCCGCTTTTTGTGTATATTTCTTAATCGATATCGAAATGATTTACGTTGGCTGCCTAATGAGTTCGCATACACAAACACAAACACAAACACAGCAGTCAGACAGGCAATTTTCCTTTCACGCAACTCGGCGGTGGCTTTTAATTTTTGTACATCAAGTCTCCGGCTACTGGCTATCAATCTCTGACATGATGCGACAAAACTGAGCAGTTTTGCTGTACACTCTGCCACTTGATTGGCATTTCAATTAACGAATTAGTCATTTGCATGCGGTCGCTTTAACGATTTTGCTTCTTTTTTAGCTTGAGCGTTGCCATCTTATTGACACCCTTTAAAATTACAGCACAGACCCTGTTCATCATTGGTTCATCTTCACTGCATTGCCTCTGCTTGCTAATGACAGCAATCCATCAAAATGATTTGGGGTTGCTTTTTCGGTTGTCGGGATGCTAAAACAACCCTTAAATTGGATTGATCTCTGTCATGATGTCTGCTCTTTGTATTGTTCCAAGAATGGGATAGTTGGAGAACATGGAGAGGGCGATGGTGTATTGAATTTTACATCAAAATTGTGTGGCCAATGATAGCTCAAGCAACATTTCATATTTTGTCTTACCAGTGTATATAATTTGGATTTCATTAGACGGATTTTTAGCTGAAACGTTCTGATTGGACTTTATTTTTAAAATATTGGCAAATCCCAGTACTTAAACATTCTGTAATTATTAGCTATCTTATGGCGACATTAACATGTCCATAATGGGACAAATCTTTTACCTCCACTTTTGCACCTAGAACTCTGACACATTAACAAAGCATAGATGTACACAACCCCTATACTTAAATGCGACACCATTGTGCTTCTCTCTCTCTCTCTCTCTCTCGCTCTCTCTTTCTCTTCCCGTCTCTGTCTCACACTTTTTTCATTGATTCTGTTGAGCATTTCAACGCATTTTATGCTGAGACGCGTTTCATGTGCGGGTGCTGTGGACATATTTATGTCGCTTTTGGGAACATTTCATCCTCATAAATATTATTCATGGTCTCGTTCACTCTTTAGTGCTGGCCCCCAGCCCTCAACTTCAATGCAAAACCCAAACCCAAACCCAGCCCCAACCACAACCCTCTGCTGTTTCAATACTGCTGAGCTTTCAAATTGCACAACACGAAAAGTTCGTTACTGTGTTCAACGCCCCGGCAAAGATGGGAATGGATGTGGACGGAGACGGAGACGGAGAAGACGACGACGGCGGCGAGGACAGCATGTGAAGAAAAATAGCAAGGAATCCATCAGATAAGTGCGAGCCAACAATGTCTGTCTCTATCTCTCTGTCGCTCTCTCTCTTTCGGTCTCTGTCTTGGCTTCGATTTTTTTTGCTTCTTTTTTTTTTCTTTTTTTTTTGGTAGTAAATTGTCAATGTGACAGGCGATGTGAAGTCGCCTCAGTTGCCAGCCAAAAAGGAATCCCGGCCATCATTTACTTGGCCCTCGCACACCTTCCACATCTTGGGTCCGCAGCAATTCCTTGGGTTTGATTTAATGTTGCGTGTGATATATCACAGTCCAGCCAACAACAACAACAACACTGGCAAACACTAACAACAACCACTAACTGCCTTTGCCTTCATTTTACGCTTATCGAACTGTTCTGCCTCAACCACTCTGCCGCCCAACCCCTTTTGCGACCCATACGACTTAGCCACATTTAATTTTAGGAACACACTCCACTCTTGTGGCATGTAGGAGGCGTAGGGCGACAGTTGGGAGGCAATGGCGTCGTCAGTCAGTTTGCCAGTCTGTCAACGCTCGCACATCTTATTCACAGTTCTCTCCTTAGTATTGTTGTCTCATTTCTTGCTTTCTCCCTCTCTCTCTCTCTCTCTCTCTCTCTTCCTGATGTCTTTTGCCATCAACTTCAATTCATTGCTCTGCCCATAAATCACTCATTTCGTTGTAGTCTCCGTACTCTGCTACGCTTATTGACCGCAGAACAGCTACTGTCTTGGAGCACAGTGGAATAGCGTCTTCATTTTCTTTTTGGCAACATGTAAAGTTAATAGTTTTGGCAAAAGTTAACCAAAACTTAGTGAAACAATAAGTTCTACTGGCTAATGGGTATCATTATCAACAGCTCGCAATTAAATCTCGTTAATCTGCTTTGCTGTTCCACTGTAGCTTGTCAAAGTGAGACCATGGAACGTTGATGTCATTGGACTTCTTCAAGTTTGTCGGGGCTTGGAATAGGAGTAAGATAGTGTATGGTTGGGGTTTCTTGTTCCATTTTTGTTGGGTGGTTCGATTTCGTCTTTGATTTGTCACTTTGGGGGCTCTGCTTGTGTTGTGGGTTGGCTGTGTATCGAATGTACTCTAGCTTTAAATTGCAATGACGTCAAGTTGGCATGCTTCATGATTATGTCGGTTTTCCCCGTCTCCTTGCCATTCCCCATTTCATTCTCAATTCCCAGCGATGAGATGAAGGAGGAGGAGGAGCAGGAGGAGCGGGAGCAGAACGAGCGCGTCACTCTGTGTGGCTCTGTTTCTCAATGTTTCTCAGTGTTTGTCAGTGTTTTCGTGTTCTGGGCTGTGGTGTTTGTTTGCAACTTCTGCGCGGTGTCTTCGACGTGCCCCGAGTTGATTGTGTAAAAGTGCGAAAACGAGACGAAACGCTCTCTTATCTGGCGGGCCCCATCGATAGATGTCATCTTGAGTGATTTACCGTCAATTGGGGATGTTGTCTTCAATGAGTTTTTCTTTTCTCTGCTTTTGCCTCGCTTCAGATTTATGTTTATATTTATTTACGGTACGATTCGCATGGCTCTTAGTCTTACGGCTGCCTGAGCCAGAGCACATGTATCTGTAAGTATCTGTATCTGTATCTGTATCTGCTGCTGCATCTGTATCTGTATCTTTCCATCACTCTGCGGCAAGCCAGCGAGTGTAGATGCGACGCTATTAAGAAGCCGAGCGCAAAAATTAATCAATATTAAATGTCTGGAGTTGAAATTAAATTGTGCGAATTTCAATTTATGCTCTTCAACAAATTCAATGCCTGTTACTTAACCTTGTCTGAGTTTGAGATTTCAAAAGATATTGATTTAGTCATCTAATCCGAAAAAATAAATGAAATAAATAAATAAATATTTAGGTTATGGGAAATCTCACACTGTGTTTAAATAATGCTCGATAAAAGCAGAGACCAAATGAAGTCATCACATAAGATTTAAATCGTTCGCTAATTGCATAAGTTTTCGAATGCACCTCGCACTGAGATCACGTAATCATGCAATTATTAGCTCAGCTGTCAGTTAACATTGACAGGCATCATTATTTAACGCAAACCAGTCTGGCAATAATTTAGGACTTTGGCACCATGGGAAACGTGGACACACGATCAATTGGAGACCCAATCAAAAGTTGCTGCTGCTACGACACTTGAATGCGATCTGGAATTGAGGTGCGCAGGCAAATGGAGCTGAAAACAAATGCCAATGTCCACCTGTCCAGGTGGATTTAATTTCAGCCAAGGCCACTTGTATGCAACGTCGATGACGGCAGCAATCCATAAATGTCGCTTAGATGACGCCAACTATATTGATGAATTCAACTACCAATTGGGCCGGGGGGGTTCAATTAATTGCACTGAAGCGGGGCGCGAGGAGGCTTTAAACAGCTTAGCTCGTTGCCACAGTTGAGCACGAGCCACTTCAATGAATCCAAAACACTTTTAGCAGACTATTTGAAATTCATAGCCAATTTACATGGCGATTATTAGCATTGACATTCCTCCCAGTCGGGTGCCCCAGACAATTGCAAGCACAATCAATTAGGCGTTGAATTGATACAAGTTGCACACACACACACACACATGCACATGTTGCCCCTTCAGGGGTTGCGCCACTGCCACCCACATATGAATATGCAAATACAAATGCGAATATTCGTATTTGTGCAGCCAAATTGATTTTCACTCACTTGCCGACGAAGATAAAGTCAGGCACGGGTATTACTCATGTGATTGCCTTCCCAGAGCACTCCAAATTATTCAATGGGTACTCGTTGAATGTCCGAATGCACTCATTAATTGCATTTTAATCAATGGCATCAGAGGCGTATGCATGTAGGGGCAAGTGGAGGCAGCTACCCCCCAAAACTGGGCACAATCTTATAATCGACAAATTTTGGATAGCATCCACTAAATTCTAAGTTCTGATAAAATACATTTAGTACTCTGACAGCGAAGGTAAAAAAGTATCGATATAAAACCAAATCGATAAAACTGCATATCTCGAACAATTTTAAGTTTGCATATCTCCAAATTTAAAAGGCATATTTCAGATGACACCGTTCAAAAAACGATAGAAATATTTCAGGTTTTAATTGGTCTTAACTTAAAATAAAACAATATTACTAAAAATACAGATATATGCCTAAAAGTTACTCACAGCAACTGTTGCTGCTGGCGTATAACAGTTGTCGCTGCCTCCTCGCAAAGCGATCGACAGACAAAAGCCGCAGCATGACAAACTGGGATTTGTTTGCTTGCCTTTGGAGCGCGCATTGAGGTTGATTTTTATGATGAACATGCAATCGAAGTGAACATTGATGCCACAGACTTGAGTTTGTTGCCACAATGTGCCGCATAAACATTGACAAATTTATGGCGATTGGCGTCGAGTTGTTGGCGTTGCTTTTACTTTCAATGCGCCTCAAAATGTTGCATGTGGCAGCGTGCATGTTGCCAAAGTGTGTCAGGGTGTGCTTTTGCTATGTGTGTGTATGAGTGTGTGTGTGTGTATTTGCTGATTAGCCACTGGCAGCAACAAAAAGTCTTGCTGCATGTTGCTTTTGCTGCCGGGCAATTATTCAAAATGCTCTTAAAATATTGCATCGCTTCGCTTTTGTTTGTTGAACGTGTTGTTTTCTAGTTTGTGCGCTTGTAAATTCAATTTTTGTACTTCTGCTGCTGCTGTTGTTGTTGTTGTTGCTGTTGCTGTTGCTTTCAACCCAGAAGCGTTTTTGCGGCCACGCAGCAACTACAACCACCATCATCAAATGCACAACAGCAGCAGCAGCAGCAGCAGCAGCAACATCAGCAGCAGCAGCAACATGGAAGATGCGCCTGCCCACATCTTGTGCACGCAATCGACAAAGCCATCAACATCCACATGCAATGATCCATGCACCATCTATTTCCCTCCTGCAACGCACCGCTGCCCTCTGCAACCATCTTCATCCTGCGCCAGAGACTGCGCCACATGTGGCCATTTGGAAGCGGGGGCATCGTGTTAATCACAGCGCCCAATGGTCAGCAATGGATGTCGATGTCGATGTTGATGTCGATGGCGTCTGTGCCGCATTACTGCTGCTCAGATCCGAGCACAGATGAATTTTAAAATGTAGAAGCTCTGACGGGGCCGAGAAATCGCCATGGGAGCCAAAACAATTCACTAGATATAATGCACGGATATTATACTACAGTGAAATATGGAGCTCTACATTTGATGCATTGCATTGGCTACTCTAAAAATAGTAAGACATATGACGTTCCTAGAAAATGCATTGGTAATCGCTTAAAGACATAATCTCCAATGCTAAAATGATAAAGTTAATTTCAACTATTTATTTTATCAATCATGTGTCAAATACGTTACCAGTTTTCATATAAAGATGTTAATTTTTATGGCAAAATCATGTTTTTACATTTAGTCTTTCATTTTTGGTTATTGTTTAATAAAATCACATTAACAAAATAACGAAAAAATATCTCGAATCATATAAATATAGATACATATATCCAATGCTTATCTTAATATTATTCTATCTGCCATTTTAATAATTTTATGATAGTTTTTGAGGTTGTGCAAAAAAATGTTATGATATTTTCCGTAGAGATTTACGACTATCGCGTAATTAATATTCATATTTCATATGTCAACAATGGCTCGCATTAGCAATAATGATTTCATACATATTTCAAATATTTATTCAGATTTGCATTGCAAATGGACAAAACTGAATTTTGGTAGTAGTCAAAAGAAATCAATTCACAGCCCTTGAATGGCCCGAATGACAAACAAAATTGGTTGCCCAATTTGGGCAAAAAGCAAATGTCAAAATCACTAACAAACATTGATTAGAATTATGCATAAGCGTGAAAGCAATTTCTGGCAACGACACATACAACACATGGCAGACATACGCTGAAAATAAATCTCGAGCAATTTGAATGCATTTTGCCAGTTACACAAGCATCGTAATTTCCAAATGCTGTCAATTTCAAAGTCAATTTAATGCAAAATACGATATACATATTTTTACCTGCTTTTTTGATTAACAACAAACTAATCTCTCAACTGCTGTTGCCTGTTCAGCTCTGCTCTTCTGTGCTCTGCTCGGCAGCCACACAATGGCCAGCAAGGAAGAAGAGTAGCTTCTTCTTCCATGCCAATAAATACGAATTGTACAAGTATTTGTTGGCCGTCACGAGTTTATACATTTTTCAGCTACAAATCCAAACCTCAGCAGCAGACACCAGTTGACCAACAACAGCTCATCAACGAGCAACACAGCGACAACGACCAACAACAGCAACAGCAACAACAACAACAACAAAACTAAAAGCTACAACATAAAAATGACCATCAAACTGTGGGTGGTCCCACTCGGTGGTTTCTGTCTCGTTGAGTCTGCCTTGTAAAAATATGTTTATTTAGAATATCAAAACCGAAAGTAATCGATTTAATAAACTGTCACCGACATGTGGCCAGTCTGTCCCGGTTCTTCGTTCCAGCTACTGCAAGCTCAAGTCACGATAATTGCAAATGTATCTCAAAGATACACAACGCACACACACACATAGCTGACTGCATTGACGTCCTTCTTGTCGGAAGGCAACAGCAGCAGCAGCAGCAGCAGCATTTTATAAAGGGTTTTGCTTTTGGTATTATTTTTTGTTGTTGTATTTTCCTTTATATTGCGAGTGGAATCGAGCTGAACTTTTTGTGTGGCTGGGCGGGGGTAGGTGCCTGTGGATATCGTCAATGATATCTACGTGTATCTACGTATCTCGTTAAGCGTTCCAATGCGCATCTCCTGCACACACACACACACACACACACACACAGACGCACAGACACACACACATTTCATATTGTATACTCGTGCTTGTGTGAAATCCTTTATGTTGATTACATTTCTGGGTTTATTTTATTAAAAATACTCGCATCGCATTGCAAGCATACATAACAAAAAGAAAGCAGCAACAACAACAACCACAACAACAACAAGAACAGCAACAAATACAAAAAGAACAGCTCGTTGGCTCAGTCACAGTCAATATTGGCAGCGTCTGTGGCTTTTACCCCACATTCACAACCATACGCTCATATCATAGACTCTTTCCCTTTACACAATCCGTATCCCATTGCCTGCATCTGGATATATTGTGCGGACTGCCAAATGCACGTTGCATGTTCGGCTGCAAATTTGCAATGCAACCTGCCAGCCAGCTCAGCTGCTCAGCTGCTCAGCTGCTCGGCTTGTGCCAACAATAAAAAGGTAGCCATGTCTCCACTTATACTACGTATCCGGTCCGGTCCGCCGCCTTCGTCTCCTCCTTTCAACTCGCACTCATACGTAAGTATGATGAGTGCACTCGACAGCACGAAATGCTACCTTGCCTCGTTTGCCAGCCACGGCGGTGGCTGAGTTGCTAACTGTGGGTTTGCCAATTGAAAGCGCACTTGATAAGTTCAAAAATTAATTTTCCTACCGCACACATGTGAAACATTTCAATTTTATCAGACATTTGACCTAATGCAGCACACTCGTATTTGATCGCCCACCCACCCAACTCGATTTACTTTGCCAGTTTAAGGCAATCGAGTTCAATCACACATATTTTGCATTAGATTAAGATACTGAAATATACTATTTTAAAAATTGATCAAATTGGTAATTTTAAATTTTAAGTACGCTCTGATTTCGATCTAATAAATATCTGTCCTCAAATTGCAAACAGTTGGTCAACAAATCAAAAAAAATCAATTTTGATAAAAGTTTATTTGTGTTACTCGACGGCGCCGGACGCTGCAGCATTGGATATTCAAGAGAGAATGTGTGCTGAGAGGGAGTTTGTGGCAGCTGCCACACTCAACACTTTCCGCATCAATTACGTCATGTTAATCCAAGTGTCCACTGCATGTCCGCAAACTGACAAACCATACATCACACACACTGACACAAGTCTGTGGTGGGGGCATGCTGTCCGGGATGAGGTTGCAACATTGTTGCAATGTGCACTCGCAGCTATATAAAAACCAAATACCAACCAGCCAACAATTCAAATGCTTTGATGTGGCACACAACTGGCGTGTACCCCAAACCATCCGCCAAACGACGCTTCCCTCTTCGTTGCTACTGCAGTAGCAGCAGTTGGGCAGTTGCAACACCAGCAAACATTTCAATCAAACGGGCTGCAAAAAGAGCCAACCAAAAAGGGCGCCCAACACGATGACCAGGACGAGAGCAGGGCCAGCGCAATGACGCATATAAACTCCCGGCGTCAGCGTTAAATGCGTTCGTGTCCATGGCCATGTCCACGTCTCTGGCAAGCCATGAGTTGCGATTCACTCACTCACTCCGCACTCACTTTAGCACTCATTCCGCTTTCACTTTGCCACCGTCGCATCGCCTGCAAAGGCGACGTGCAAAAAGTGAAACAGGCGAAAATGGCGAAAATGGAGAAAAACGACGAGACGAGTGCTGCCCGCTGGAAAAACTCAATTCGATTTAATTAAAACCAATTTTCGACTTTGAGCTGTACGTTTTTTTATGCGAATGATTAAATACTCTATAGAATAGGTTATGGGCCATGCAGAAAATGTGAATAGACTTAAATACAAAGAGCAAAATCTATAAAAATATTCCATATTTAACACCATTCATATTTGGATGGCTCCTAAGCTTGGGTATGAGTAAGTATTTCAAAATCTAAATACTAACTTGGAGCTGTTAATATATTGAATTTAACTTAAATTTAAGAAAAGAAAATATAATAATGCTGCCAATTCTTTCGAAATGGAGAACATCTGCAGTTCGTTCAATTCTCAGAAACATAATCTGCATCCAAAACAATAGCACAGTTATAGGATGCATTTTGACATGGAGAAGGGTGGAGAAAGCTGTGCCCTGGTTGCGTCTGATGCAAGTTGCCACATTTACATTTTTAAGCAAAGTCCACAGCTTGCACGCGAATGCAAACTCAACGTGCAGTTGATTTTTCCCATTGGTTACTAGTCAAAACAAAAAACACAAGAAATCAAATTATTTGTGTTAGTCCAGCTGATTAAGTCGACGAAACGTGTTTGGAAATTTTAATCTATTGTTGCCTTTGCATTGAAGTGCTCACAACGAGCAACTTGTATTTTAATTTAAACAGTTTTTTCTTAAAACACTGCTGGTGCATCAGCTAAATGATATAGTTAACAGATTCATTTAAATTTTAATCAAAATGGTCTCGATTCTGTCATTTTTTGTCAAGTTCGTTGAGGAATGCATATGTGTGACAAGCCAAAGTGGTGGCAATAGAGAGTGTAGGGAACAGTCGAATTAAGATTTGTTTCTTTGGCCAGGATGTTATACTGTGGGTTAATCATCAGTCAGTGAACGAATGCATCACGAATAAATGCTTTGGCTGCGTTATCGCACATTTGTGCACAATTCGCAGACTCGCATTATTTTCACGCGATATTCGCCCAGTCGCCAGTTGCCAGTCTGCCAGTCTGTCCGTCTGCCAGTTGCCAGACGCTATCTCATTCAGTTGAGAGGGCGGGGCTGGGAGGTGGGCAGTGCATTGAAATCCACTTCATATTGCGTTGGCGATGACCAAAAAGGCCGATGCGGCGATGTGGCGAACGAGGCACATTGAAGGGTATTAACAGTCATTATTCAATGATATCTGGCTGCGGACATTGCAGAGTACAGAGTACAGAGTACAGAGAACAGGGACATCATCATTCGTGCGGAATATTTGGCTGTGTAAATGGATCGATTTCGTTTTGCAAGTGCAGTTACTGAACTGTGCCCCATCCCCCTCCCTTCGCCACCTCGACAGAGGATCAAGCGTGTGTGTGGGCGTATTGTGGGTGTGGTTGGGAGCAGCCATTTTGCTGCTGGCTCACACAGCCACCCAAATGCATATGCATATCCTTAATTATGATTATTGTTATTTTCGACTCTGAATGGCGGCATTTAATGCGCTGCCTCGCCACCCAGCCGCTCAGCCGCCCAGCCGCCCCTCCTCCCCGGTCGACAGCCCATCTGGCTCGTTATGTTGTCATAAATTTTGCGCTTTGGTCGCGGCAGCGGCTCCAATGGCGGCACAAAATGACGTCTGCCCCATTAAAATATCGAGCAGATTCAGTTGTAGTCGTCATTTAAAATCTCCCGCCTGTCGCTTGTCGCTTGTCGTTTCTCGCTTTCCGCTTCTCGCTCTCCTCTTCTGCCTCCTCCCACTACTCCTCCTCCTCTCCCTCCTCCTCATTCACGTATTGCATTATGACGCCATAGCTAAAGGGCTATTTCTGATGTTGTTGCTGTTTTTTTTAATTTTTTTTTTGTGTTTCGATAGCCACCATTCGCATGTTTTACTGTTATTGATGTGCGCCATTTTGTTCGATTTTGCGTAACTGAAATTACACAACACTCGCTTCTTGATTCACTTAAGCATCCATATGATGATGTGATAATATTATATTCTCGTCGATTTTCTTCTTTTTCTCTTCCAAATAGTTTCGGCATTTGAAAGGAGTTTCCACGCACATTAGTTTTGGCATAGTTTGACACGTCGAAATACGAATTGGAATCAATTCAATGCTATCTTTATCTACGAGTAACAGCTGTTACCCAAATGGCTTGTAATTAAAACTAATGAAGCCGAAAATTTAAGGCCTTTTTCTTGCCAAGGAATAGTCTAATATTGATTGCACACTGTTACAAGGTTTTCAAAACTTATCACCCCTTAACTACAGTTTAATTTTAGTACTAAATTAATGGGTTTTTGGACAGCATTTGTTTTATTCTCGTTATGCCCTTGCAGAGGGTATTATTACATTAACACAAAGTGTGTAACGCATTGAAGTCAATATTATTTATATCAAAGTAATTTGAAATAGGATAGTTTAATATTTAATATATTAAGAGAATATCTTTGATTTTTTTCCTTATTTGGTGGACTTCTTACAACTGTTTTCCATGGAAATATAATTTTTTGATATTAGGATAGGGTGTCTAAGCCTCAACACACCTCACATAGCTATTATTTCTGGTATTATTTTCTCAATTTACAGCAAGTCGTATTTTTGGCTTGTTTTTTTGGGAGGACGGACGTACGGCACGGTTAGGAGTACGATCCATTGAGCAAACATATGAAAAATCATTAGTTTTTAGTGCGGCTGGCAAACAATCAGAAAATTGGCACTTGAAACCCTTGCAAACAATTGATGTCGATGCGACCGTGTATTTGTTGTGGGCTGTTGCTTGGCACATTGTTTCGTTCAGCTTGTTTTGTGTTTTGTTTTTTGTTATGGTTTTCCGGATTTTTTCACACTCTCTTTTTGCGCCTCATAACGTATTCAAAATCGAATTGGTTTGCCATTCGGTCGGCTGTGAAAACTTTTACTTTCATTTCAAACGCGTTCTAACTGCCCCAAAATCAACCCAGAAAATTGAAAATAAAAAATCATTTTTCGCACAATAAAATATTCGCAACGAAACCAAACCAAACCAAACCAAACCAATCCCAAACCGAAACCATTCGCCACTGAACCAAATCAGGAGACGTTGCACATGGACACCCTAAATCGGCTGAATAGTTTCACAGTTGGAATCGCCTCAAATCCGTGGGTGGATGAAGGGGGAAGTGGTTGTGTGTGTGGCTCGGTTTGTTTGGTCCTGTGGAATTAGTTGCGCCTGAATTGGCGAGCATTTGCCACGCCTCCATTGATTCACCTCCATTGCCAAATCCATTTGGGTAGATCCAAAAGCGCTTTTTAGCGCTGGTCAATTTGAAACAATGTTTTCTCGCTTGTTTTGCGTTTGATTTTATTTGATGTGTTTCACTTTATTTTCTCCCCTTTTTTGTACCCTTTTTTCTTTCGTTTTTTTTTTTGCCCAATTTTTTCTTTTATTCTTCCAATTGCATTTCAGCATCAATTCTTTTCCTCTTTTCCTAATGGCAACTTTACGCATTCAAACGCAAATGATTTGAAGTCCCAAATACGCATAAGTCGACGTTCAAATGTGAATTTCAGCATTTTGTATTTGAATTTCAGCATTTTGTATTTCGACTAATATATGTTTATGTTTCCAAAAATGATTTTTTATA
The DNA here is from genome assembly GCA_035044105.1 of Drosophila nr. perissopoda 5 BK-2023a. Taxonomy (NCBI): domain Eukaryota; kingdom Metazoa; phylum Arthropoda; class Insecta; order Diptera; family Drosophilidae; genus Drosophila; species Drosophila nr. perissopoda 5 BK-2023a. The sequence goes on from JAWNMK010000245.1 coordinate 92,668, forward strand.
TTTAAAAACTTTAATACATTAAATGCATGAAATATGATAGATCTATTATGCCCCTTCTCTGGCTCTTCCATAAACCCTAATTTCTGCATTATAAAAATGACTTAAGAATTATATATATGAGAGAAAGAGTAAGAGTACAGATATAAAGTTCCATATATATATGTACATATATAATTTATGTTCAATAAGTACCTTAAGCTGGGATTTCTGATCATTAATGAAAGTTGTAATTGAACAAATTAGCTTTTATAACATGTTAAAATATGTTTTTCGCTGCAGGTCGAGAATATTATTGATAGCTCTTTGTAGCAATGAGGGCTAGTCAGCAGTTTTGCTTATCAAATAAATATACTTAAATATATATAGACATATATATCGCACATCTATGTATGCATGTGTATATATGTATGTATATTGGTTTATTTCTAACTGTGGATCTCAGTTCGCATTTTCTCGTTCATCGTCATCTAAATTTTCATTGGCGTTCTGTGCGCTTTGTTTGTGTGTGTGTGTGTGTGTGTGTGTGTATTGAATGTATGTGCTTGTTCTTTCGTTTTGGCCATTTGGTTGTGTTATTTGACTAACTGCCTGACGTGTTTTCCTCACACTGGTGATAACATAAAATTTTACTATTATGCGTTTTAGCTGCTTTCCAGCATTTTAATACAATATTTGTTTTTTCCGTGCCACACACAAGAAGCCAAGGGAAAAAGTGCAAAGAACGCACACACACACTCGCACACACAACAGCAAAGGGCAAATAACGTTCTGTTCTGCCGCCCACTTGCCCCCGCGCCACAGGACGCGGCATTGGCTGAGAATTCATGGACATGCAACGCGTCGGAAATTTACATTCAAATGTGTTTCGCTTAGATGCGAAACGTACCCCACAGAAAAAAGAAAAAAATAAATAAAGGAAAGAAAGGAAAAAAAGAGTACCTCGGTGCAGCCAATTCCCCCGAGCAGCATATGTTCCAAGTTGAGTTCGCTGTTGGGTGGAGCGTGGTGCTTCTGGGGCAGGGTTGGAGTTGTCGGAGGGTGCGCAACGGATTTTTGATGAAATTTCAAAAATTTCCCACTTAGCGGCAAAATGACTGACATTAAATTGATTTGCAAGCGAACGACATGACGAACGGAATCGTGAGCGAGAGCGATGCCAAAGCTGGCTAACACACACACCGGCAAGGGGAAGCTGCAGACTGGCGTGGGAGCGGAGGGGGAAGGTGTACGCTGCTGTAGATTGGCGGTGAAAATCAAAATTCTGTGCACACTTGAGCATTTCATTTAGAGTCTAAACTGCATGGCAAAGTGCTGAGGTGTGGGCGGGCAACGGAGATGGAAACAGAGATGGATCCGGTGCTGAAACAACGCTAGGGTCTCGGGGAGTTTTGGCCAAATGGAATTCAGGTTTTGCTCTTTTTCATTTCTCTCGTTTCGTCTTAACAATGCCTTAGCGATATGCGTGTGTGTGTGTGTGTGTGTGTGTGTGTGTGTGTTGGCTTGGCTCATTGGGCTCTGGGTAGTAATACAAATTTAAAGTTATGTTTGCTCCTGCACAAACATTCTCTCATTTATTCATTTCGTCAGCTTTTCTTTTGTTTGTGTGTGCCCCGCAAAGCATTTCGTTTCCCCCCCTTCATTTTCTTGCATATATATTTTTTCTTTTTTATAAATTTGTTGTATGTATTTTGCATTTCATGAAAATGAGAAATGAATAAAATAAATTTTTATTTTATGCCAGCAACATGTGAAATTTTCTAACATTTCGTGTTCCGCTTTTTGGGGCAAGGTTTCTGCATTTTGGGGTTCGCTCATTTATTCGCCGCTTTCTGTATCATTAAATTTTACGTTTTATTTGTATGTTGTTTGCTTGAAGCCAAACTTCTCAGCAAACGTTGTTTTCTTCTGATTTTATAAGATACTTATAGCCAGTTAAAGGTGTCAAACGTAGCTTAATTTTCGCCTTCTAAGGATGAACCATGATTGAAAAGATATTTATTAAGAAGATAGCTGTAAAATGTTGCATATGTATAGGTATGGTTATAAAGATCGGGTCAGCTGTCTGTATTTAAATTGAGATAGAATTCCCACATTAATGTTGATCGAAAATTGTGTTTCTAAAAGACAAGAATCCTCGAGAATCCTTAAGAATCCTCTTTCAATTAAACTTGAACTGTAAAACAAAAAGAATTTAACCTAAAAAGTATTTTAATGTGATTTTGATAGTTTTTTCAAAAGTATTTCTGAGCGCTTTTCATTTAGTCAAAGCGCAAAGTTTTTTACTATTCACTTTTTATGTTCACAGGAATTTTCGAGTGTGCTCTCTTCAATTAATTCATTTGCGAACGGCAAATGTTTCAATCAGTTAGATTAACGATATCAGCATTTGGAATAGTGACGTTCGATTCCACAGCCATTATCTGGGCCAAGTTAAGCGGCAAACGAAATGGAATCGATAATAATGCGGTTAAGTAAATTTGCGTTAGAGCTTTTGGCTTTAGCGTCATTGTTATTATTTGATCTTTATCAAATTTTGTTGTTTTTTTTGTTCACCTATCAATCAAACAGCTACCAACGCTTTATATCACTTTTGCAGTGTAGTTGTGTGTGTATGTGTGTGTGTGTGTGTTGGGTGTATTCTGATGGATGGATGGCAGGTTGGCTGATTGATCGATCGATCGTCAGTTGACGTTGGCCAAATGTCAGAGCTATATTTATACATAATGTATGTATACAGTTGTGCGCTGTTCATCTACAACTGATTAACCACTAAAGGTATTATTTGGGCAGCAGGTGAGCGGTAGATTGGTTGCTGGAAGGGGGCTGGGGGGATGGGAGGGCAACAAGTGCTCGCTGCGTCATTGAACGCGCACGCAACATTCATTTAACTCAGTCAGGCCCAAAAGTCAGTCAGTTGGCCAGTGAGGCAGTCTGACAGTCTGACAGTCAGGCAGTCAGTTACTCATTTGGACATCCGCCAGCTTTTGATTGATGGATGACTGAGGCACTGGCGCACAGATTAAGATACGAATAACGCTCAAAGTGGGTCGCTTAACCCGCTCGCGGCCTCGACTCACTATTTCAGTTTTATTCACTTCATTAGTCAAGCCCACAACAAAAACATCGCAAGTGTCATTACAAAATGCAACTAAGCACAAACTAGCCAAGGATCAATAGAGAGAGCCAACTATTAATCAGCAGTCAAACCATTACTAAAAAGCCAAGGCTTTTGCAAATCTGATCACATTCGACAAACTTATGACGGCAACTTTCGAATCGGAAAAGCGTTCCCAACTTTAAATGTTGACAACGTTATGGCTAAGCGCAGTTTTCACCTGTTCCTGAAATCATTTTTCGATCTGAAATCACATTTGAATGTAGAATTAATCCAGAGAATAATTAGTTATGGCTCTGAAACAAATTTGAGCTGTTTTTTAAACATAAAAAACTGTTAGATATTTACTATTAATTATTTTAATCTTATTAAAAAAGTTCTTTTAGAAAAGTTGATGAGTAATTTAACTTCCACTCAAAGTCTTATTGTGTGCAAAATTCCTTTTAATATTCTTATTAAAACTATATCGTATTGCAATGCCAAACAGATTTGCCTGCCCCCCTGACAGACACACACACACAAACACACACACAAACACACACACACATTTCTTCCGCACATACATACATTCATGGCTAATAATTTAGTCAATAAGGTGCTTGCGCACTCTCAGCTCCCTACGCGATGGGTGTTCCCATCTCGATGGCGTTAATTGGCCTAAAAATTATATATACATATATGGCACACACACACACACACGCGCACACACACGCGCACACACATACAACACAACTGGCAGGTGTTTGTGAGTGTTCTTTGGTATTTATTTATATTAAGTTGGTGCGTAGCCGTTGCGAAAAAGAGAAAATAAACATAAAGTATTTTTGTTAGTTGCTTGGAGATCGCCTCGGATCTGAGTTTTATGCACTTTTAATGGCCAACTAACCTTAGTCACGAGTGCGTAAATGGGAGGAGGAGGAGGTGGGATTACGGCGGAATGTGGCACGCAGAATAGCTCAAGAGTGGGCCATAAATAGCGGGAGCATTGCTCATAAATCTTTCAATCGATACGCTTGCAGCGGCAATCGAACTGGCTGCTTAAGCGTTTTATTCAGCCAATATTTGTTTTCATTTGAGATAAGGTAGAGAGTGAGAGAGACAGAGAGAGAGAGAGAGAATAGAGAGAGAGAGGGAGTGTCTTTCAGATGCGAGATACTCACTTGACAGCTGTGTATATGCTACAACTGGGCAAAAGATATTCTCTGTGTTTGCATTTTGTATTTTCACTGGGCTCTGTTGGCCACAAATCAAAACATCTGTCAGTCAGCGCCAGCGTCCTGACAACAACGCTGAGATACAAATTATCTAAATTGTATCTGCACAGCGCAAATGCATCTTGTGGATTGTTGCTTGTTTGTTTGTTTGTTTGTTTTCGCTTTTTGTGTGGCTCGCTGATGTTTTGTTGCCTTTTGCCCAAAAGTGCCCCTTCTACCCCTGTCATGCTGACTCCGCTGCGTGGCACCCCTCCCTCCATGCCACCGCTGCTACATCATTTGATTGGCCCGTGCTGAGTGCTGCCACATACCACATATACATACATGCCGCACACACGTTGCTCCTCCCGCACCCGCTCCCGCACCCGCACCCGCCCGCCGCGCAGCCTCTTAAGCGAGAGCATGCACCGTGGTGAGAGATTTCAATTTAAACATTCAACTGACAGATTTATCAGGTATTAGACGATGCATGCGTCAACGATGGCACCGAGGCGAGGCACACAGCTGCCTCTCCATTTGAGCAGTGGCATAAGGCAAAAGTTCAATAAAATTATAATTAATGCGTAGAAATCAATTTCCAAATGTTTGACAATGAAATGCAGCTCCCGTTGGGAGTGGCATACAGATTGGGCCATCATCGAAGGCATTTCCAATGTGGAACTATTAAATCAAAACTGAATTGAGTTTGCCAGCTTCTGCTAAGGTAACTGAATTTGGGCCTAAATGAAGCGTGATTATTTTGGCATTTAAAAAACAAAAGAAACCGAAATATTTCAATTGATCAACTTGTGCCACCCACTAAGTCAGTCAGACAGTTTTTTTTTGTGTTTTTTGTTATTGTTTTTGTTATTTTTTGGCAGCTAGTAAAACAAGAGCCATTCATCGATTCATACATCAGCGTCACATCGAGACAGTTTATTTGTTTAATTTCAAATGGAATTTGTTACTTACGCCGGGTTTTTGTTGCTTTCCGAATATCATTCGCTGTTGGCACTTGTGGGTTTGGTGTTTGACATCAATCAAGTGGGTTGGGGCAGAAAGCGCAGTTGAAAAACAAATGGGGGGCATTCATTTGTCAGCCAGCCAATATAATTCGTTGAAAATTAAAGAATTGTTTCAAATGAATAATTGGCGCTACATTTGTTTTGTTTGTTGCCACCGCATATACATAAATCAAATGGAATGCGTGTGGAAAAAGAATCACCTGTTAAATACCTGAGCCACGACACGAGTTGCTCAATCAATTCCCAGGCGAAAACTTAAGACCCAAAATGAAAATGAATCGAAATGAAAAGCGAAAAACGCAGTCGAAAACCATTGTATGATGGAAGAGCGATCGCTGCTGATGCTATCTATCAGTTATCATCTATCATAATGCAGAGTTTTTGGCCCGAATCGAGAATTAATCCGTCAAAACAGTTGCCAAATTCACAATCGATCAACCCACGCTCAGTCTGTCTCCCTCTCGCTTTGGTAATGTTGGTCAGCTGCGGGGCTCTGGCAGCTTAGCGCCCTCTCTGGCGGGCTGGTCAAGCAAATTAAGTGACTTACCACTAAAGGCCTTTGATGGATGTGCCACAACACGAAGAATGTGCTTCAAAACTGGAGCCGGAGACGGACGCGCCAGACAATACGGAATTGTTGCCGGCTATTTTTTTGATTTTTGCTTATCAATTACAAAAGGCGGCAACCAAAAAACAATTAGCCAGTCAAAACGATCAAAGAATGCCGCCAGCTTTGAAAACTACCGACGCTGGCGCCCCCCCAAAAGAAAAAAATAGCTAGCCACCCACTTAACCACCCCCACTAGACGCTAGTTCCGTTACATTTGGTGCATAATCCGTGCGAGTTTTGCGCAACACGATTCTCACATTTCTCTGCATCTGGCCTGTTTCACTACCAAAGCCAGAAACCGCAACAGCAACAGCAACAACGATTGTTGACGTCATAATTATGTTGTTGTTGTTGTTGTTGCAGTTGCGCTGCGCACTACTTCATATTTTTTATCGGCTGCCGATAATTGGCGGCGCTATGCGTTGATTCAAAATAAACAATGACCCACACAACCCGCAAAACTGAACCCAACCCGATCCCAAAAACTCGCCCACCTCAATGGCCCCTCTACGAGACATTGTTGTTCTTATTGTTGTTGTTGTTGCTGTTGTTGCTGTTGTTGCTGTTGTATGTTGTTGACTGCGGCTGTTGGCGACTCACGTCGCTGTCAAAAATTAACAACCACAAAATCTGAGTTATTATTGGTGCAAAATATTTGCACTTTGGTGTAGCAGCAACAACGAATTGTTAAATTAATAAATAAAAATGTTATCGTGTTAAAATAAAATGTTTATCCACACACAGTTTGGTATTCTGTGGGAGTGCCTTATTAAATTATGTTATGGTTAGTTTTCAAAAAAAATCGACATCTTCCGTGATTGCATTTTATTGCATCGAAATTCGATAACCAATTGCGATTAAATTGCATGTAATTGTTTCATATCATGTCAGGTAATATTATATACTAATTGGTAGGTTCTACAGTTAAAACTGCAGCATTTATTGCTGTCATTAGTAGCCTCTAGAATCCTTCAATTAGTTCCCTTCAGTTAGAATTTAACATCTATTTCCTAACCGATTTCCATTAAGTTCATAATCTAAAAATTGAATTTTGTGCAAAAAGTCTTAGTTTATATTTTGCAGAATACTACAGAGAAAAAAAGTTATTTGAACATTGCCTTTATTTTTTGATATTTTAGTCACTTTAAAAATTTATTAATATGTTTTTTTTTTTAATTTTTGTAGCCAATTATCATTTTTAAAATAATTTGTTCACTGATTTCGAAAGTATTTTGAAATGGCTCGCAACACATGCTCCTCAAAATGTTAGTCATTTAAGGGTTTGGCTTGATTTGTGAGCATACAAATCAAAGTCTCGTCTCGTCCCGCTGCTCTCCAGCTCTCTCCCTCAGATCCCAGCTTGAGATTCACATCCTCAATGCCATTCGTCGTTGACATGTTGTCGCCTTCGTCTTCAGTTCGATCTTTTCGTATTTTTTTTTTTGTTGGTCTTTGTGATCGTTGCGCCTGCGTCTTCGAATTGTTTTGTTTGCTTCTTCGTCTTCTTCTTGTTGTTGTTGTTGTTGAGGAGAGCGTTATTTATGTGCATCATTATAAAGTTGCCCATTTTATTGGTTCGCCCTCGAATAAATAAGGCTCAATAAAGTTGTTACTTTATATTGACACTTGCAGGCGGCAATCGCTCGTCACTTTCCTACAGCTCTCTCTCTCTCTCAGTCCCTCTCTCTCTCTCTCTCTCTCTATATCTGTCTCTATATCTTTTTCTGAGCACAATAGCTTTTAGACAGATCCCAGCTCTGTATTCGAGTTATTTATGTGAAAGTCTTGAGAAAGAATTTCCCTTTATGACGCTGAATGCTGTCTGAAGCCGTATTTAATGCAGTCGTTAAATTGTGAAATGTTTTCAATATGTTCTCCAACTTGTTGTGGATATCCATCGTAGTTTCTGGCCGATCATCTGATTTGTATCTTTACGATCTTGCTTATTTGGTTTAAGTTAAACATCTTAATGTTTTTATTAACAGCCATAGCATAGCGTGTTAGGATTTGATGTGCGATTATCATCTATAGTCTATTTATGTATTCCTGTTCTATTCACAAGATATTTAAGATCGCACATAAAAATAATCAAATCAATATAAAATGTAAGATTTATAATTATATTTGTATGCAATCAGAGATAAGAAGAACAAAGAAAAGAAATTAAAATCGAATAAAAATATAAATAATTTAATGCTTTATATAAAACTAAAATTAATTCGAATATCGTATATATATATTTTAGGCATATCATTCTTTAGTTATTTGTAGATATCTTTCATTTAGATTTTGTCTGGTTCAAAATTAATTCCACTTTGCCCTCGTTCGGGAATCGTTTGCATTAAATTAAGATTGTTAATTGTGTTGTTGGGAATTGTTTCGCATGGCTTCATAATCAAGCACATGGCTCGTAAAATTCGGTGACTGTGTTTTAAGCCAAAACTATAAAAATCGAAATATATCCGAAATCCCTTTTTTGCCGCGTTGACTCTCCAGCTCCAGTTACCAGTTGGCAGTTGCCAGTTCCCAGTTTGGTTGCCCAGTCAGTCATGGCTGATGGTGCGTAATTTACCGTTGTGTGCTGAATTGATCCCGCAGAGCTTAACAGTGCCTCTCATAACTTTACGACTCGACTCGCGGTCAAAATGATTTTTGCTATTTGGATGTCCTCGGCCAATCGATGCGTCCATTTACAAGCTGTAACACGATTAAAGCCAGCCAACTTATAAACTACCCGACCATTAATTTGTTGTTATTGTTATTGTTGAAAATCAGGCAAAAAAATATAAAACCAAAATGCATCGAGAGTGTTGTCATAAATTTCAGCTTTTGCATATTTATAAATTGTTCGCTATTTGCGAATATTTTTCACGCTTTCTGCTCTGTTTTTGTGGTTGTTGCTGTTGTTGTTGCTGTTGTTGTTGCTGTTGTTGTTACTGCATTTGTTTGTATCCCAGTCCCAACTCAACCACATGGCTTAATATCGTAATTAGTGATTGCTATATGGGCAGATAATTTTTTTCGCTTATCATTTAGTAATAAGTTAACTTTTTGCCTACACTGTGCACACATTTTATGCAACTAGATACTACAAATTATATCAAACTTCTCTATAAGAAACTTAAAAAAGGGCTATAGCAAGATTCAGGTTGTCAGAAAACAAATAAATTTAAATATTCTAAAAACTTAAAGTAATGTTGTAATATTAAGTTAACAAGCTAATTTGCAAAGTTCGTTTGAAAAATATATCTAAATATTAATTAAAGCTGAAAATCAACATTTTAATGAGATCAATTTGACAACCTAGAACTTATATAGAAAATGCACGGATTTGTCTATATCGAATCGGCTGTTGAGCCTGATTTAGAGTATAAATAATTTATTGAGTTGAAGATAACTGTTACATACTTTTCACGAAAATACTTTTAATGGATTCAGACTAAAAACAGATCCTTAAAATATTATTCACTTAGAAAAGTTCCACATTTTTTGTGCAAGCTGTCAAAAAATTAATTGTAAATTGAAATTCATACGATATTTTTGCCGAGTATTCGGGCAGATACATTAAAGCTAAAAACCTCCTTCATCATCCATTTTAGAAGTTCTTCTAGTTACTTAGCTCTTTAAATAATAAAAACGTTAGTCAAAAATAGGTTTTAGAAAAGTATCTTTTTATCTATAAGTTTCAACGACCTTTGCGCCATAATTACCAGCAGATATATGTATATATGCACATATATTAGCTGTGCTCAGCTGGTGGCTTTCTGAATATCGCTTATACGCATTTGGATCCGTAATACCGATGTGGTTTATATTTATAATCGATGCTAAGCTAATTACCATTAAATGATGCCCATTTGGATATCTTTAAAGTTTTACTGTCAACGCTGAGCGAAGCGAAAAAAGCGTGAGTCTCATATTATTGGTTGGGTAACCATTTAAATTAATGTCTTACCATTTAAACCGATACACATTTGAGAATGCGGGCTTAGCTTTTGTGTGTGTGTGTTTGTGTTGTGCGTGTGTGTTTGTATCTTTTGTATTTTTTGTTGGTGGCGTTAATTAATGCGACGACTGCCGAAATTCGAAGCGAATTTCATGAGATCTTTGGTATCGTCTTCGTCATATTGTTGAATAAATGTTTTACGACCTGAATTGTTTGGCTGCTGATTTTATTTTGGCTGCCATTAAATTTTGATTAATAGGAACTTGGATAAAAAAACGAAACTAGATTTTGAGCTAGATCGGCTAGAACAGAACTCTTCATGATCAATTAGTGGAATATTTTTGTTTATCTAAAGTTTTTTTTTGAATCAGTTTGTTTGATATTTGTCTACCACATTTGGTGTGCGAAGTGGCGCCATAAATTTCTAATTTATAATTATAAAGTTTTTTTCCATTTTTTTTAGTCAATAATATTTTTGTTTTTTTTTTTGTGTTTCGTCGCTGGCTTTATATTTGTATATTTATTTGTTGGTTGCCATTCAAAGTCGAAAAGCGCTTCAAGTTTATTGCTTTTGTTAATTGTAATTTATTTGATTGATTTATCGAACGAATAAATATTTATCAAGCAGACGAGTTTTGCTTTGCAATCAGCCCGATCTTTTTAGTTAGTTAATAATAAACCAAAATATTTTGTACAGAAATCAAAAATACGATCAATTTGAACACACGTTTAGTGCTTAAGGTTTTTAATTCCTATATATATATATATATATATCCGCATATATAATATAAACAAATGATCTGGATTTCGATTGCGATCGTGATCGCATCAAAGTCATAATTCAGCTTTAGTTGACATTTGCTTGTTGGGTTTTTCGACTGAGAAGATTTACGTAGTGCCCGTAATTCAAAAATCAATGCGTGGCTGAAAGAGTTAATCCCCGGCCCCATGAAAACGCCATTAAAAATAAATCCAAGGCAATGCGGCCATCAAAAAATAACTCGTACATCTCGCTACATCTTTGTATCGAATCGTTCCATTTTTTTTTCTTTCTTTTTTTTGACAATTTACGTAGCACGAATAACTCACAGCACAAATCCCGTGGGTGTTCACATAATCGTGGCCACAATTCCCGATCTGACCGGACTGTTGCATATATGTTGTGTATTCCTCAGGGATTGGCGTCCGGAAACGTTGACACTTGCCACAGCTTTAGCTTTTGGGGCCAACAATGACGAATGCCGTTCACAGATTTTTATTTTTATTTGAATTTTAATTTCAATCTGTGTTCTTTCGCTGCATAATTCAAATTTATACATTTCGCTTATCCAAATGAGTTTTTAATTCCTTTATGGCCCATGCTGATGGCTCCACAGAGCATTTTCTGTTAAGCACTCAACATCAAATCAATTCACATGCGAAATAGGCAGCGGGATAGATGGAAATGATTTTTTGTTTGAGAAGTATTTTCCAATATTAAGAAATATAATAATGGAAAATACTGAACAATTTGAAGCATTCTTTGCAATTTGAATATTCTCAAATGTCTAAGAACACAAATTTTTGTTGAGCTTCAAATTGTAATACTAAAGTTGTAAAGATTCTTATTATTATAGATACACTATATAATAGAAGTTAATACTACTAAAAGCAATTAAAATATAAGCACTAATATTCCAATTGTATAAGCGAAAATGCTTTGCTGCTTTTGCCAAGCAGATGCCACTAAGTTGAATGTTAAGCCTGCAACACACTTTGCAAAATTGGCAATAAGTGGTATTTTTATGGGCTTTCTTTAATTTTCGTTAGGTGATTAGGTGGTGGCTTCTCCACTTCGATGGTTCAGAGTTCAGGCAAGTGGTAATTCCGCATTCTGCAATGTCAGCTGTCGGTTGCCGGTTGTCGGTTGCATTAAGTGCACATTATCAGAGGCCTTAAGCCGCTAATTGTTGACGAATGCCGCCCATAAAATCGCGACGACAGTTGAGTGAAAATGGTGGACTCGTTTTTATTGATGGCCAATGATGGGGCTCTGCCTGAGCAGAGCTGAGCCGTGCTGAGCTGAGCTGAACTCCTGCCTCCGAGTTTGGGCAGCTTGCACTTGTTGCTCCAATCGTGCCCACTTAATGCCTTGGACTGTGGATCGTAAAAGTTTTTACGAGTCACCAATTAACCGATGATAATCAAATCACTTGGAAGCGCTTACAGCTCCTCCTTCCCTCTGGTCCTTTCGAAAGGGAGGGGGGGGGGGGGCCGCCATTGCTCCTGTCGATGCATAATTCTTGGCCGGCTGTCGTCAGCCCGATTGACGACCGTCCCGTCCACTCTGGCTATCTCTCTCTCTCTCTCTCTCTCTCTCTCTCTCTCGCACTCTGAGGAGGTAATAAATACTTTTACGATTCTATAATTTGATTTGGGCATTTTTATTTAATATTTCTTCTTTGCTTCACAGTTCTCGTTCTTCTTCTGCCTCGTCGTCTTGTTGTTGTTTTCAACTTTTTTTTTCTGCCGCACATAAATTTTTTATGTGTTCGATCGTAAAATTCGTTTGATAAATTATTATTTGGAATTCGATGCTGGAACCGCCTCAATCCTAGCATTCCACACACATAATCTGCATACGTAACAAATCGAGTGTTAATACTCGTCTTTTCAGGCCTGAGATATCAACACTTGCAAACTGGAAGTATTAGCCATATTTATATATATATATTCATAATATAAGCGCTGATTCCGACTGGAGATTATAGAACGCTAAAATTGAATACCCTTTCTATAGATGTATAAATTAGTGTCTTGTTTAGTTAATTGCTGTGGTTAAGAAATTGATAAACGACATAAGCATTTATCACATAAATCAAATGATTTTAGATTTAATTATGCAAGAAAATTAATTTTCAAATTAAGTTTATTTCTATAATATTTTGAATGGAAATCAGTCAGAAATCAGCACTTATTTACCTGATTTTATCTTAGATCTGAAACAAAATTAAATCAATAATAATATTTATTTACTGCATCTCTAAAATATTTTCAGCGATAGAATGTTCAATTAGAATGCTCGGAATATCCCCATTCGTAGGTAAAGCGTGTAAAAATCGTATAAACGAAAGAAAAGGCAAACAATGCATTTTTGCATTAGCAGCAGCAGCAGCAGCGGCAGCAGCAGCAGCAGCAGAAGCCATTTAATGCTATTTGACGATATTATTCGATATTCGGGCATCAAATTGACGAACAGCAAAAGGGAGCGAACAGAGGGCGCAAAAGGCAACAACAGCAATTGAGTTGCCAGCATGCTGCTATTTACATATTGTACATACATACTTAGCAGTTTTACATGCACACACACGCACGCACGCTTACTGGCACGCACACAGCCAGAGAAACACCCGCACCCGTTGCAAAAAATGCCAGACAGAGAGACAAAATGTCGAAAGCGCGACAGCTGCAGCAGCGGCGCAGACGACAGCAGCAGAAGCAGCAGCAGCAGCAACAACAACAACAAAAAGAACAGCAACAAATTAGAACGAGCCACCTTCACACACACACACACCCACACATACCCGCAAACAGAGTTACGCTGAGTGAGGGAGTGTGGGAGTGAGTGAGCCAGCGCATGCGAGTGAGAAAATTTGTTTTGAACTGTCATAAATCTTAATTGTGGCGGAGTGATGGAATCGGAATGCGCTCGCTGCCGACCTACCAAAGGGTGACGCGCTGACGAAACGCTGCAGCTAATTTCACAGCGAGAGAGAGCGACAAAAACTGACAAACTGAGAGAGCGAGAGCGAGAGCGCGCGAGCGAGAGAGTGAGAGCGAACGCAAGCGCTTCCCCTGCGCTGGCATGGCTATGTTCCAATCCCACAACGTACACACGCCGCAAAACATAAACAAGATTTATTGCAGTTCCAGGGGAACGGACATGCGCACGGTGCTCTCTCCCTCTCCCGCTCACTCACTCACTCGCTCTCGCTCTCCTTCCTTCTCGCTCTCCCTCGCGCTCTTGCGGAAAGCGTGCTCTCGTCGCGCCGGCCGCGCGCCACAATTTCAGTCAACAACAGACCGTTACAGCGAACGATCATGTTCGAGAAGCTCTGTTGCGCGCCAAGAAGAAGAAGCACGTAAAACGCAACGTAAAACGTAAAAGGGTAAACGGGATACAAAAAAGAAGCGTCGTTGTTGTAGTTGTAATTAATTAGTCAGCGTCGCTGTCCCCGTCGCTGTCATTGTGCGTGCGCGAGCGAGACAGCAGAACATTTAATCACGGCACATTTGTGACAGCAAAAGAAAACAAGAACAACAACAAATACTAAGCAAAAGGCAGCAGCAGCAAAGTAATCAACACTCTGCGCTGTCGACGTCGCGCGTCAAACAACAATAACAACAACATCAAACAGACTGCGCATTGCTGCTGCGTTGCTGCGCCGTCGCTTAACGCAATCGAATCAGAAATTGCCGTCGCCAAAACGCGCGCTTCGTGTTTGAAACGAACGTCGTCGTCGTCGCTGTCAGCATCGTGTTTCAAGTCCAACTCTCGTCAAAGCCAGCAGCAGCAAAGCCAACGCCAACGCAGCTTCCAGGCTGTCAGACAAAACGAAACGAAGCGAAACGAAACGTGCGCGTCGCTGCCACCGCGCTTTGAACTTCATTTTTTTGGTATCAATCAGCGAGCTGCGAGCAGCAGCAGCGAATGCGAACGCATTGTTGTTGTGTTTGTTGTTTGTGTCTGATTCTTGACTGAATCAGTTTGACAGCCGACGCAGCGCAGAGGCAGAGGCAGCAAACAAAAAGAGGAAGAGACTGAGCAAAAGAAGAAGCAGCCGCAGCAGCGACGCAGCCAGTGACGACACGGCCGACAACGCCGACACATTCATTCGCTGTTCGACTCTCAAACGAGTAACGACGGAATCCGGATGAAACGCACAAAACAAGAAAATAGCAAAACCAAAACACATTCGCACACATACACAAACACACACACACACATTGAAAAATAAAAGCGAGCGAATTGTGTGCGACTGCGACGCGTGTTCTGATACAACAACAACAAAAGGAAATTCAATTATTTCAATCTGAACGCCATTTAAAAGTGTGATAAAAAAAAAAAACAAAATGAAAATGCATAATTTAATACAAACTGATTTATTTTCAAATTAGCATCGCATTACAACAACAACAACAACAAACAACAACAACACATGCATCATATCTAGTCAACAACAGCAACACGAGAAACAAAATATTAAAAATGAAATGCGCGTCAAATGTTTAATTAAGACTGATTACAACAACAACAACAACAAGTGAAGAAATTCTTTAACTACATACAACAAATGGTTCAACAAAAGTATACGTAAAACAACAACAACAAATATATATACATATATATTTATTAACATAAACGCTACAAACAAACAAAAAAAAAATCATATTTATATTTAACAATATTTTGCTCACCAAAAAAACTAAAGAAAAATCAAAAAAATAAAGTTACTTAAAACTAAAAAAAAAAACACAACAAAACAAAAAACAAATCAACAAAAATTAAAACGAAGTATACGATTCAAATGCAATTATTAAATTAAAACAAAACATAAAAAACCTAAAATATTTAACATAAATTTTCTGTCTGCCATATGAAAATATTAGAAATATAAAAAAATAAATAAATTTAAATATAAATAATATATGTATGTGAATATATATATATATACATATATTACACTATTTAACACACAAGTTATACGTAGCTCAAACGCTAAAAAGTACCAAGTGCAAAAGAGGAAACGAGAGAAAAATAAACAAATAAATACAAATTATAAAAATATTAATTAGTTGATTAATATTACTACATATGCATATTGTGTCAAATTAAAAATCTAAGTTACAATCGAAAGAGTGCAAAGCTAAGGCAAACAGATTCTGTTTGCAGCTATCCCCCTCCCCGAAACCACCACCACCCCCCCTTTGGTGTAAACAACCCGTCAAAATTCAGCAAAATCTGAAAATGTTGCACGAGGCTCTGATGCTCGAAATCTACAGACAGGCGCTAAACGCCGGGTAAGAAAAAGAAATCAAATTTCATCAATTAATAAATACGTTGTAAATACTATTTAGTTTAATTTTTAGAGCTTATTTTATTTATATTTAATTTATTAATTAGCATGCAAACGAGATTTTATTTGTTGGGCGCAGCATCTTCAAAAGTTCGACCCATGAAAAAAGCCGGTTATTTCTTTTTGTTTTAATTGATATATATATTATGAATAGTTATAGCTTCTGATTGGATTATGCTATTGTTAATTTGGGAAAGAGCAGCAGATTAGACTTATCTATGCGATGAGTGTCACAAAAGCCGGCTTTTATTTTTGAAATAAAATAATGTTGCACAAAAAAAATAAAAAATCTAATCTCTAAGTAAGTTTTCTACAGACACATGCCAGTTATGGACTAAGTTATATATGTGGAATATCACAACTGTTCAGTTCAAAATGTGTTGTATAAGAAAGCAATTACAATCAAATTCAAAGGCATATCGTAGCCAGAAGTGAGATGAGATTAACAAATATTAAATAAATTATAACACTTCTATTTACTTATCTTATTACTTATCTCATTAAATTGTTTGGCACCAGAAGTCGAAATATATATCACAAACATCGATTCAGATTCTAAAGTACTTCCCCTGCACAATCGCAGATACGATTATAATTATTTTGGTGAATTTATATTGCATATCAAAGCTGTTTGTGGCACGAAGTTAACAAGAATGGTTGCCACCACTTCATTCGTACAACAGACATTGTATTGACTTGTTGATTTTCTATAGCAATCAACTTGATCTTATTTAAAAGTATGAAGATATAATTAATTAATTTATGTATTGATTATATTAAATAATGCAAATATTTTCATAGACATCCACATGTCAAAAATTGTAGTTGATGTGCAGTAGTTCTTAGCTGATATAAATTAAATTTTGTTAAACTGGTTTGTGCCACAATGATACGCATTAGACGCAAACAGAAGTATATAAAATATAAATACACCAAAAATATGTATATAAGTCACCCAATTGGCTATTACTCAAAACTGGTTAGCATAAGATGGCAATCACATGACAGTCTTATCGTTCCGATTGCTGCCCCAAATCGCTGTATGATCCAATAAAATGATTACTTTAGCATTCGCTGTGGAAACTATGTATTGAAAAATATTTGTGATGAATATGCGAAAAGTGTTGATGTTCCACATCGTTGTTGTTGGTGTTTTTTTGTCGCACACACCTGTCGTTATAAATTTAAGCCTCGCAGCCCCCAATATAAAGGCCATATTTCAAGAAACACCCACCCAACAAAAAATTGATTTATAATAAGACGAACCGCGAGCATAATATCATAAATGGCTATAAATAAATCCAGTAAATATTGAGCTAAGATTGTTCGTTTTCAGTTTGTTTGTTAAATCACTTGGAAATCATTCTATTAATGCATAGTTACAGTTATCGCTGACTAAATGTTTTCCATAGGCATTCGGATTAAACTCGTTTCGAGATACATTTCAGTTAAAACGTAAACGAGTTTTACGTAACATGCGAAGGCGTGGGTTGTAGGCAGCGCGAGAAAGTGGGGGATGGGAGGGGGGGGGGGGACACCTGTTAAACTGCGACAAATTGTGCCGCGTCTTTATTTGTTTTTTTTTTTGTTTCTGTTGGGTTTTTAAGAAATTGGAAACTGCAACGCGATTTGTTGGCCATGTTTTCATGAATTTTCCAAAGGCGCTGACGTACGAAATGAATAAATCATGAAGGGGATTCAACAAGCCCAAAAATCAAAAATTTTCATCTGCTCGTGTGTGTGTGTGTGTGTGTGTGTGTGGAACTCGTGGGTGTAATGTGTGTGTGCGCCTATTACTTTAAGATTTATGCGCACAATTTGCAGCTGGGGAGATGATAGCTGTTTAGTAATATGTATTTAGTGTGGATTAGTCATGCGTTTCACAGATATCTGCTGCTGGCGCTGCACAGAACTATCTACAAACTAACTAACACTGACTAACAAACACTGACTAACTAACTATTTGACTAGCTGACTAGTTATGTGGCATATAATTGCACAGATCAACTCGTCAATCTGGCGAGTTGTGCGCGGATTATTAATGAGACAAATGCCCGCTTGTAATTAACTGCATTTTAGTCGCTGCGAATAAATCATTTTGATTTAAGCTTCATCAAATAACAAGATTGCATATTATGATTGCTGCAACGCGGAAAACTTGTTGTTGTTGTTGTTGCTTAGGTATTTTCTGTGTTTTTAATTGCAACTCGCAATCTGAAAATCCAATTAGCAGTTGGCGCAAAGCTAAACGCATTTGTTATTTATATCTGTGTGCAACAGAGTGAAAGAGAGTGAAAGGTGATTAACCTAAATTGAATTTGTTCACACTATACTCAAAAATATTGCCAGCTTTTGCTGCGTGTGAATCATTATTTTGTGAGCACCTCAAAGTTTGCCTTGTGCTGTTTGACATTGGCAAATGGTCATCAATATTATTGCACTTAGACATTGGATATACTTTTTGGAAGCTATCCATCAATAAGTTTACCACAATAGATAGAGCTGATACACAATTCTATTGTTTTGGACACGTTAATGCCAGACAAGGAATTGTTGACTGATCACTGGTGGTTTTGAAACTTTTAAAATGTGACAAGAAAAAAAAGAAATTTATTATAAAAAAAAATAATAATAATTACCTTCTCGATATAAAAAAAGATTAAAATATTGAAAAATAAATAACTGTTACCTTTTTGTTTTTGAAGTGTCTACTTATAACAATATTTATTACCCTTATGATGAAAACTAATCTAACAACGCTTAAGAATAATTTGTTACTGTTGTTGCTGTAGTAAGAAGCATTAATCTATTTAACTGAGCAGCTGTTTGTTGCTTGCCACGTGCTGGCAACTTGATTGCAAACTGGTTTTTTTTGGACAGCAAGTCTCGAAAAGTATTTTAATTGAAATGGGGTGGCAACTAATTAGTTGGATATATTCATTATATATTCCAATATTGTAAACACTTCACTGATAATCAACTAACCAAAAACTCGCACAAATTAGTGCAATATAAATATAATTTATTTATAAAAATATTAGAACTGTTAACTAACCAACATAAAAAGTTAACAACCTAATCAACAACTGTTAAGCGTTGCCAAATCAGCACAGCTTGATTAACAACTCACTCTAAAAGGTCAGCTTAAGTGAGTCTGACTCATTTCTTCTCATCTCATCTTTGTTGTAAAATATAAATCCAGGCAATAACTCTTTGGAGTCAAGTAATAATGAGTCAATATAGCAATTGTTGCCATATGTGGCAAATCAACAACTCAGCGACTCATCAAACTAGCTAAATAAACGAATTAAGCCACGCCCACGCAAACCACAAAAATGATGAATAAACTGGAAACAAAATTTTTGACGACTTTTATATTTGCAATCACTTCGAACAAAAGACCAAGAAAATGGTTTATGGTTTACTCGAAATTCGATTGTAAAACAGCGCAAAATTAAGGAAATCAAACTACAACTAAATATATATACATATATAGATATATTCATATATATGACTTGCAGATATATAAGCAGATGCACAGCAATAAAAATTTGTTACTTATTTATGCACATTGATGAGCAGAGATAAAGAGAGAGAGGGAGTGGGAGAGGGGTAGTAGGGGGGGGGGGGGTGTTTAATTTATGCAAAATATGTGGAATGACTTTTGTGCTTTGTCGCGCTTTGTCGTCAGTTTTATGACCCGCCAGCTCGAAACAGATCTTAGATGACGAGAGATCTCATCGGCTCTTGTTGATGTCGGTTGTTGATTATAATCGTCGAGATGATGAGCTCTGCTCATAATTCACGCTTTGCTGTCTCGAATTAAACGCCATTGTTCCAAATAGATATAACCGATTTTAACGATTTTTACGAGCCAAACTTCTCAGCGTGAGGGAAAGAGCGGTGCCACGGAGCGAGGGAGGGGGGAGGGGTTGGCGTTATTTCAAACAGCTGTCCAAAGTTGTGTTTTGGTTTATGGGCCTGGGTTAGATTTGAATAACAAATGAAATGTTGACATATGTTTCACATTGTTGCCATTGTTGTGCCACGTGATTTGATTGTTGCACCCAGCCCCTCTTCACTCCACTCACTCTATGATTTAGCAGCTTTATCTGATTGGTGGCAATAAAGACCTCTCGATTATACTTATCAGCTGCGTGAAAGTCGCAAAAATGACTTGAATGATGAGCGAGTTGAAAGCTTTCACTAATGATCTATGGCTGTTGAGAGAGAATGATGCAGAGAGAGAGAGCCAGAGAGAGACAGACAGAGAGAGAGAGAGAGATAGTCTGCTTTGTCCGTTCACTTTTGCAAATAAATCAGTGCATACTGTTATCTCTTTCCATCGTTAGAAGATTACGCAACTGCTGTTGTGCGAGGGGGAAAGTTCTTTCAACTCCCTGCAGACCAATGGGCGATAAGAAATAAGATATTATCGAAAGTCGATTGTCAGTCAACGAATTTGATTTGTGATTCATTGATTGCGTAGCCATCTGTGGCTTTTTGTGCAATTCACATGATGTGATTAAATATCAAGATTGATGTATATTGTATCTATCGCAATAAATCATTTTTAATCGCTTTTCGAGAAATGTTTTTTAACTGCAAAAGATAGATGAATATTCGAAATGCCTTAGAGCACTGAATTATACAGTTGAGAATTAGATTATAGCTATTATGAAGATAATTGCTGCTAAATAAACCTGTAATTAAATTTAGCACTTAGCAGGTGATTACATTTTATGAGAGCTTGTTTAAAATGCCAAAGATTACATTAACTATGCAGAGTTGAGATATATCCCAAGCATTACAAGCGATCAACAAGAATTAGAGTATAATTAATTTACACATATTTTCTGTTAAAGTAATCTTATTTTTGATTTAAAGTCCGCATGATATTAAACTACATTTAAATACCTAAAAAAATATTGTAAATATTGATTTTTTTATTCATTAATATATAAAATAGTTGAAATTAAATAATTGAAAATGAATAGATAAATAATTAGAATTTGGGATTTCCTTTTGCTTGCAGCGCTCTGCCCACAGCACGTCCACGTTCCACAGAATCGGCGAATTCCAGCGAGCGTTGTCCCTCGCACGATTCCAATTCGTCGGACAATGGTGGGCAGCGGGATGCGGCGAATCTGTCGGCGGGTGGTGTGATGCCCCCCGTGCCGACGTCGATGCATTCAACGACATTCCCGGCGGCGTTGCCGCAATCGCTGACCGCCCAGCCTACCTCAATGGAGGCCTACCTGCACATGGTCGCCGCTGCCGCCCAACAATATGGGTTCCCTCTGGCCGCTGCCGCCGCCGCCGGTCCACGTCTGCCTCTGCCGCTGCCCAGTGAGGCGGCGGCGCCCTTTAAGCTGCCGCCCCAAGCATCACCGACGGCCTCCAGCAGCAATTCGGAGGCACTCGATTTTCGCACCAATCTCTATCCGCGCGCCGAGTCCGCAGAGCCGGTCGCCTCCGAGGAGGAGGAGGAGGAGTTCGACGATGGGGCCAACAATCCGCTCGACTTGTCGTGCGGCACACGCAAACGCAGCCACGAGAGCTCGCAGCACGCCATCGGCCAGATTCAGGTGAAGAAAATGTTCAAATCCGACAGTCCGCCAGCGAACGCCGTCGCATCCGTGGCGGCTCCCGCGAACACCGCCCCACCCCTGATGCCCGGCGTCAATCCCTATTTGGCGGCGGTTGCAGCAGCGAATATCTTTCGCACCGGGCAATTTCCCGATTGGAATGGCAAAAATGATTTGGTCGTCGATCCGCTCGAGAAGATGTCCGATATTGTGAAGGGTGGCGCGTCGCTGCACAAGGAGAAGGCGCAGCAGCAGCGGAAGGCAACACCGCCAACGCCAGTAGCAGCGGTCGCTGCACCACCGCCCAAAAGTCCTGCTAATCAAACAGGTGGCTCCTCCTCAAACACAACACCAACAGAGGGTGGTGGTGGTGGCAGTGGTACTGGTAGTGTGACCAAAGCACGCCACAATATCTGGCAGTCGCACTGGCAAAACAAGGGCGTGGCCAGTTCAGTGTTTAGGTGTGTGTGGTGCAAGCAGAGCTTCCCCACACTCGAAGCGCTAACCACGCACATGAAGGACAGCAAGCATTGTGGCGTCAATGTGCCACCGTTTGGCAACTTGCCCAGCAATCAGTCGCATCATCCACCATCCAACCATCACCAGCAGCAGCACCACCACCACCATCATCAACAGCAGCAGCAGCAGCAACAGCACCACCAACAGCAGCAGCAGCAGCAACAACAGCAACACTCTCGCAAACAATCTGGCAACTCGCAGCCCTCGGCAAATGTGAAGAATGCGTTCCAATTTCGCGGAGATCCACCGACACCGCTGCCCCGCAAGCTGGTGCGGGGCCAGAACGTGTGGCTGGGCAAGGGGGTGGAGCAGGCAATGCAGATATTGAAGTGTATGCGCTGTGGCGAGAGTTTCCGCTCCCTGGGCGATATGACCAAGCACATGCAGGAGACGCAACACTACACCAACATTCTGTCCCAGGAGCAGAACCTCTCCATCAAGTCGGGCAATTCGGGCAATGATCACAGCAAGGACAGTGGACAGAATAGTTTGAGCTCCGAGGAATCTCGCACACTGTCCGCCGTGCTCACATGCAAGGTGTGCGACAAGGCGTTCAATTCTCTGGGGGATCTCAGCAATCACATGGCCAAGAATAATCATTATGCTGAACCCTTGCTGCAATCGGCTGGGGCACGCAAAAGACCAGCGCCAAAGAAACGCGAGAAATCGCTACCGGTGCGCAAGTTGCTCGAGCTGAAGGCACAGCCCGAGGAGCAGCCCCTAGTCGAGAAGTCGCCCTCGTCGAGCAAGCCCGAGAAGAGCGAGGCAGCCCTCTTTGCCGAGCGGATGCGTCAATATATAACGGGTGTCAAATCGCCCGAGGAAATAGCCAAAGCGGCCCAACTGCTGGCCAAGAATAAGTCACCCGAGTTGGTGGAGCAAAAGAATGGGGCTGGCGGTGGCAAGGCAGCAGCGGCCGGCTCCTCATCGGTGCTCAGTGCCATCGAGCAGATGTTCACCACCAGCTTCGATACACCCCCGCGACACGCCAGCCTCCCAGCGAGCAGCCCGTCGAACTCCTCGACGAAGAACACGTCGCCGGTGGCCAGCAGCATATTGAAGCGTCTGGGCATCGACGAGACGGTGGACTACAATAAGCCGCTGATTGACACGAGTGATCCGTATTATCAGCACTATCGCTACACCAGCAGCGAGCGCAGTGGCAGCGAGTGCAGCGCTGAGGCGCGACCACGCCTTGAAGCGCCCACGCCCGAGAAGCAGCATCAGCCGGTGGCACCAAGCGCCCATCAGGAGATGCCCATCAAACAGGAGCCCGACTCGAGTCTCAAAATGGACATCAAATCGGAGCTGTGCGATGAGCAGCAGGATGCAACTGCAGCTACTCCATCTGCTACTGCTGTTTCGCCGAAAACAGAAATCGAGACGCCTTTGCTAAATGGCAGCTACAACAACAACAACAACAACAACAGTAATAATAACAACAATAACAACAGCACCAGCAACAACAATGGCAGCTCACCCAAATCCTCGTCGGCGGCAGCCAGTCCACAATCAAGTCGCCTGCCACCGCGCAGTCCGGCGGATAGTCAGCGCTCCGGCACTCCCAAATCGCCGGCATCCAGCCACAAGTCGTACGACGGCAGCGGCGATGGCGCCAACGCCAAGAAGTATCCCAGTGATTCCCTCAACGCACTCTCCTCCATGTTCGATTCCCTGGGCAGCAGCGGCAGCGGCGCCGGCAGCGCTGCTCAAACACGCGCTAAACTTGCAGCAGCTGCAGCAGCGGCGGCGGCGGCGGCAGCAGCAGCAGCAGCGGCAGCAGCTTCTGCAAATTCTGCTGCAGATTTGGCGGTGACAGCGGAGAATCTGAGTGCGAGCAACTCGTTGGCGGCACTGCGTCAGTTCTGCGTGAAGAAAGAGAAGACGGCCTAAAGGACAAATGGAGAGTGGGCAACGCCGCAAAGAATTGCCACCGAATATATTTTTCGTTGTTTTTGATAAACAAAACGATTTTTATCAACCTTTTTGTTTGCCACGCTTGGCGCGCGCACATCACGCCCCCACCACGCCCCAATCTGCTCCATCTAATCGGCATTACGGCGGAGCCCGTGGGTTGTGGTGGTGGTGAGGGTGGGGGCAAAAGTCAAACGACTCTCTCTACACCCAAACACCACATATATGTTAGATGTTGAGATCACAGCAGCATACACACACATATATATCGGATGATCCGGATGATCGGATGAGCGTCTTGTCGAATGGATATTTCGACATCGAGGCTGCGCCTCGCGGCAGTGCTCTTCTGGGAGCACAACAAATCTGCCGCCCACTGAGCGCTTCGACCACACACAAGTGTCAGCCAGAGACAACTGGGCCAACTTTTTCAAGGTAATTATCACAATACAAAAAAAATGCAAGCCTAAATCTTAAATTAAATCAATCAGAAAATAAGAAATCAATTTGGTTTATCTCTAAATATGTATTTAAAATATTGAAAATATTTATATATTTAAAATACTAATCAAAAATAATTTTTTTTGGTTTTGCTTGCAGGGTCGTTCCCGCCATTTGGCGCCGCGAGACATCCTTGAAAGACTGCGGCATCTGTCAGCTGAAAAGTGCGTTTCTCTTTAGCCATTTTGGGCCCATTGCGTTTACACAAGCCCAAAAAAAGAATTAATTAAATTTAAAAAACAAAAACAAAAAAAATCAAAAAAAGAAAAGACAAAAACAAAAAAAAAATTAATAATGAAAACAATAAGAAAAAAGCCCTTCTCAGGGCTGCCAAATGCCTGGGCAAAGAGAATGAAATTTGGAAAATGAATCATTGTGATCAAAATA
The DNA here is from genome assembly GCA_035044105.1 of Drosophila nr. perissopoda 5 BK-2023a. Classification (NCBI taxonomy): domain Eukaryota; kingdom Metazoa; phylum Arthropoda; class Insecta; order Diptera; family Drosophilidae; genus Drosophila; species Drosophila nr. perissopoda 5 BK-2023a. Next base: position 117,582 of record JAWNMK010000245.1, read on the forward strand.
AACCGACTTTTATTGAATTTATAAAACTCAAAACTTGTTTCTTTCTGGTAAGATTTTTCGATTTCAGCTTACAATCATCGATTCGTTATAAGTCATAATATCTGGCAAAATGAATCTTGGGAACAGTTCGCTCAATTCTTTAAATATATTCTTCGAGTATCTAGTGTCTTTGAGAACTAGAAAACAATTTTCGAAAACAATTAGACTTCAAGAGGTTTTTAAAATATGTTAAAGAACTTTGATCAAGAGTTCTCAATATATATAGAAGAAGCGATTTTTATTATTAAGGAAAGTAAATACATTAATTTCAGACTGTTTATTTTAACTTGGCATCCGATCCACACAGATATAAATAATGCTCAAATCAAGTAATTTGAATCATGATATTTGAGTTATTAATCGCAATGCATGAATGTGAACAAAATGCGACTTGCAACTGCAATCCTTGGAGTAAGCTTTCTTAGTGGGGCCTCGTGTGGGCAGTGTTTGCCTTTGGTTTCTTCTCCTTCTCGGGTAATCGCTTGCCGGTGACAAGCGAGGCGAGCAGATCACCCAGATTAGGCATATTGTTGGGTATTTGGGGGAATTGTATGCTCTCGATTTCACGCTTGGTCTCCGGATCGGTGATGAGACGGGGCAGCAGCAGCATCATTAGCAGCGGCACCACCATCAGCAGCACCATCGGATTCAGCAAATATTCCATCAGATTCCACTGCTGACGGATTCGGAAATATTTGCGACGCCCGAGCGGCTTCAGTTGGAGTGGATAGGGCAACATGATCACATCCTCTGGCTTAGTGTGACTCAACTGGCGTGCCCGAAACTTGCCTTTCCAGGAAATCTCCACACGAATCGGCTGGAAGAATATGTCCGGGTGATAGGCATACAGCACATAGCTGCCGGGTGGAACGCCGCTAATTATAAAGTAGCCATCCCGACGCACAAATCCCTGATACTCGCCGTTGTCAATCGATAGTTTGATGTCCGCTGGCCACTGCGAACCGACCCTCAACCCTGGACCCGGTTGCAGAATAAAGCCCTCGATTGTGTAGAGCGTGTTGTGTTCGGCAGCATTATGTTTGTCAGTGCTCAGCTCCTTGGCACAATCGACAGATAGCAAAAGTTTTGGAAAAGCAAAAAGCGCAAGAAAAATTAGAAATTTATTAAACATTTTTCGATTTGATTTCTGAAGCTAACCTTAGGCATTCAGGCAAACTTCTCTGATAGACAGAATATTTGAGATTGCCAAAGCAAAGCCTTTTACGTAGTAGAAGAAAATATTGTTAATAAATATATCAAACTAAAATAGAAATTTGGATGCCTTATTAATACGAAGGTTAAAAGATGAAAACCAGTGACAATGCTCTAGTCGAGAGAGCTCAATGGAGCGAAATTCTCAGCTCAGCTTTTAAATATACATATATCAAACAAAGTAAACTTGAAATTTTAGCTGGTCTATGTCATAGGATAGCTTATATTTGAAATATTAAGTCTATAGCTCTTAGAGTATCTGAGATCGGCAATTGATATATATTGATCAAGAATATATATACCTTATGCTTACTTCTGCCTGCTATATTCTTTTGCACAACTTCATTATACGCTTTTTATTATGCTCAGGTTATAAAAATTACTTTAAATATTGCTCAACATGCATCTAAGTGCCGTCGGCAGATGCCAAATCGTTATAAAACTAGACGCAGTCATCTGTTGCAAGTTGCAAGTCATTAAAGTGATTACACGGTCATGAGTTGTTGCTTCCTGAATGATGTGAATGACTCATTTGAGTGGAGCCACACCCACATTCAATTGCAGAGCTCGTGACCAATGTGACTTTTTTTTGTTTGCCGATCTGCCGCACATGTGAAGCAACAGCAACTAGCTGCTGAGCCTTATCGTGCTGCCGCCACTTGAATTGGCAGCCAAAGTAGCTGCCACAAATTTGCACTCTTGTGCGGAACGTTCTTGTTTTTTATATTTTTTTTTTGCTATATGCGACTCGTTGTCGCTTCTGTGCCTGTGCAGCCGCCAAATCCCCCCAAAATTACCTCAACGCGCTCAACACGATTATGCGATAATTTCGATATGCCAACTTGCAACGCGCAGCTTGCAACTTGCAACATGTGCAATCATTTTTTTGTATGCCCTTACAGTGTTGTTACTGTGTTGCACTGCAGCAGACATATGCGATAGTACAAAAATGATGAGTTGAAGTATCTTAATCGATCTCTATTATATTTTAAGTTTAAGAAAAAAGATTTTAATAAATTAAGCAATTTTTTTAATTAAAATACTTTTTAAAATCTTAAAAATCTATTTAAAATTAGTTAATAATTTTAGGGAAATTCTTTATTTACAACGTTTGGAAGCTTCTCACAATCTTAAAGAGTAAAGCTCACATAAAATGAATTAATCAAATATTTAGTTATATATGAATTGTTTCTAGATCTGGCGAATGTCTGTGAGGGTATTCAGAGTGCATAATTATGTTTGAGCTTGCCGAGCTACCTGCAAGTAGCGCTGTGATTTCAACAAGTGCTCTTCAGCGTTTGCGCCAGCGCACAAGATTTTCCAATAATTTTGCGCTGATTATGTTGGCTGCCGATTCGAACTGAACCACTGCGATACCAGAGACAGAGAGAGAAGGAATGAGAGAGAGAGAGAGAGATAGGAACAGAGACGGTGCAAGTAGAAGCAGCAGGGCGCACTGCTCAGCCTCAGCCCCAGTCTGAGCCTCATCTTCAGCCCCAGCCTCATCTCCTGCCCCAGCCTCAGCCTCATTCCGAGCCTCATCATCATCATCATCGTCGTCATCGTTGTGTCGTCATTATGGCAATTTCGTGGCCGTCGTTTGATTTAGCGCCATTGAAGCCCAGTTACAGTGGTTGCCTCTGCTTGAGTTTGTGCTTGTGTTTGTGCTGGTGGTGTTCACTGTGGTTGTTGTCGCTGCTAGTTGTTTGTATTTAAATTTTGTTGTTGCTGCTGCTCTTGTTGGGCTCGCTGCCATTAAACTGAGTTGTTGGCTGCGCACAGTTGACAGCAGAGGCGCATGAAAATTTAAATTATGGCTCCTTCATGCGCTTTAGCCATTTGCTGTATCTATGTGCTACCTATTTTTTCTGAATGCAACCCAACTGCAACTGCAACTGCAATTGAATGTGTCTTGGCATTTGTTCGTTTAACCGCACTTTACTCCGTTGCAGATTAAGTTGCTGCAATTTCAGCAGAAGTCATCGATTCGAGTTGATTGTTGATCGCTGATGTGTTGAATGTTGGCAACTTGATTTGCCATTTACCAAAAAATGCTCAAAGCCATCTAATCAACACAATTTCATTTGCATGCATTTTGAAATAAGTTTTTTTAATGCCAAGTAGGCCACAGTTAAACTGTCTCCATTGTTGTTCAATTGCAATTATTAAATTATTTTTCCATATCTTAGTCTAGGTATTCTATACTATATAGTCTGCTAGTTATATAGGTTATATATATGTACATATAGTCTCCAAGATTATTACATACGCAAACTCAGCTAGCTGGTCTGATAAAAGAGCGCAATCAAATCTAGCTAAATATATATTTTCAATATAGCACATATTACCCTTATTTGTATGACTAATATTTCTCTTGAAATATATGTTATGCTATACAAAAAATAAAATCCGTAATAACCAATCTAAAGAACAACCCGTAAAACTAGTTATTGTCAAACAAAGTTAGCTGTCAACCGAGCTGACAACTTTTGACGAGCAAAAAATGTAGTTTCTGGGGCAAAATAATAAAATAAATGCAACATTTTCTACAAGTTTTTTCTATATTTCTCTATAAATGCTGCTGGCCATTTAAGGAGAACTGCAATTATTTCACATGCATAGTCAAAGGCTAAAAGGAGTCTGAAAAACGCTTGTAGCATAATTGAAACTCACGATTAAATCCATGCAAATTCAAAGTAAACAAATTAAAATATATATAAGCTATGCTCTTTGAGATCCGGTCAAGGGATTCCGTGTTCTATGAAATGAGTTTTCAGGGAATACCGAAATGTGTTAAGATATGCAGAAGCCGTCAGCACCAAACATGAAATGAATCTGATGCTCATGCTGATGCTGATGCTAAGCCAAATGGATTTGGCTACTCGCTGTGGCCAATAATTTCAAGAATTGACACAAACTAAATAAATCACTCAGAAGGTCCCAAAAAAATGTTGCGAGGGACAAGGACACGGACAAGGGAGGCTGCCACAAAACGAGCAAATCGTGCAATACTTGTTGGCTGTCAGGATTGGTAACGTTTTCGGTAAGTTACTCCGATACAGGGCCCAAACCCTGAACACACAACAGGCCACAGAGTAGCGACTAAATGACCCATTGTTTTTGGTATTTGGTTCCTAAACAATCGACTGCGATTGAGGCTGTGGTTTTGTTTTTTCGAATCGAGCAAAAAAAAAAAATACAAAGGACCTGGTCCAAGATCAGCGCCCACAAGTCAGGAGACAATCGATCGACGAGGCTGCAGATCTGTCGCTTCGACAAATATCGCGCATGAATATTTAAAAGTTTTTCGCCAAAAACAGAAAAACAAAAGGTTTCAGTTTTGAGTTGAATATTTATGGCTGTCAGTTTGGATCTTTCATTGGAATTGCAATGCAAATCATTTCACGTATAAGTAAGTTATGATCACGCCGAAAACATTCATTAAATGTTTGTTAAACAAAACGGCAGCGCTGAAGCTGATAAGAATGCCAGTTGTAAATTCGACTGATTATCTTTTACACTACTATTAAACGAAATTGTTACAATTGTTGTTGTATGTTGTACAAGGAACTAGGGATTACACATTCTAAATCAAGTTCTCAGTTCGAACAAGTAAGAATGCTATACTTGAGAGAACTCGTCTGGGAGATACCCTGCAGTTTGGCCAGAAATTGTACATAATATGATTACACTATTTATACCATCCACAGTGACCCTCTCTTGTGGTTCTCTAATCAAATACATTTCATTAATTTTATACTTCTTTAAATACTCAACAAAAACAGCAAGATGCAGCTGATAATCTCTTCCGACTTTTAAGGGTAGCCAAAGTGCATTTGGTCTGCCAATCATTATTTGGATTTATTATCATTCTGTGGATTGAATTAGCACCATAGACATGGGATTGCCTTGTAAATCCTTCACTGGGCTATCAATACTTTTTGATTGATTTATAAGCTTTTAATCATTCGTGATAATAGTTCTTTGTAGCTGACTAACAATTGCAGCAGATTAGATTAAGGTTGTTTATGAAATGGCCGCAGTTGTTACTACGCTAAACTGGTTTCAAAGAAATAAATTGCTTTCTTGGATCAGGTTAGTTCTCTCACCTGACTGTTTTGTTTACCAAGAAACTAAAAATCATTAAAATATATATATATAAAGTTGAATTTTGGGTCGGAAGACAAGTAAAAATTATAGCCTGAAAGTCGATGTATCGATATATGGGCATAGATCGAAACTTCAAAATGCCATAACTTCGTCAAAACTCAACTGATTTTAAAAAGCAAGGGCTTTTTGATCATAGTTTTGCCCCTAAATCAATCGTACATTTAAAGTTGAAAATGAAATTTGAGGTCGGAAGACAAGTAAAAATGACTGCCCGAAAATGGATATATCGGTGTATGGGCATAGATCGAAACTTCAAAATGCCATAACTTCGTCAAAACTCAACTGATTTTAAAAAGCAAGGGCTTTTTGATCATAGTTTTGCCCCTAAATCAATCGTACATTTAAAGTTGAAAATGAAATTTGAGGTCGGAAGACAAGTAAAAATTACTAGCCCGAAAATGGATGTATCGGTGTATGGGCATAGATCGAAACTTCAAAATGCCATAACTTCGTCAAAACTCAACTGATTTTAAAAAGCAAGGGCTTTTTGATCATAGTTTTGCCCCTAAATCAATCGTACATTTAAAGTTGAAAATGAAATTTGAGGTCGGAAGACAAGTAAAAATTATAGCTCGAAAATCGATGTATCGATATATGGGCATAGATCGAAACTTCAAAATGCCATAACTTCGTCAAAACTCAACTGATTTTAAAAAGCAAGGGCTTTTTGATCATAGTTTTGCCTCTAAATCAATCGTACATTTAAAGTTGAAAATGAAATTTGAGGTCGGAAGACAAGTAAAAATTATAGCCTGAAAATCGATGTATCGATATATGGGCATAGATCGAAACTTCAAAATGCCATAACTTCGTCAAAACTCAACTGATTTTAAAAAGCAATGGCTTTTTGATCATAGTTTTGCCCCTAAATCAATCGTACATTTAAAGTTGAAAATGAAATTTGAGGTCGGAAGACAAGTAAAAATTATAGCCTGAAAATCGATGTATCGATATATGGGCATAGATCGAAACTTCAAAATGCCATAACTTCGTCAAAACTCAACTGATTTTAAAAAGCAAGGGCTTTTTGATCATAGTTTTGCCCCTAAATCAATCGTACATTTAAAGTTGAAAATGAAATTTGAGGTCGGAAGACAAGTAAAAATGACTGCTCGAAAATCGATGTATCGGTGTATGGGCATAGGCCGAAACTTCAAAATGCCATAACTTCGTCAAAACTCAACTGATTTTAAAAAGCAAGGGCTTTTTGATCATAGTTTTGCCCCTAAATCAATCGTACATTTAAAGTTGAAAATGAAATTTGAGGTCGGAAGACAAGTAAAAATTATAGCCTGAAAATCGATGTATCGATATATGGGCATAGGCCGAAACTTCAAAATGCCATAACTTCGTCAAAACTCAACTGATTTTAAGAAGCAAGGGCTTTTTGATCATAGTTTTGCCCCTAAATCAATCGTACATTTAAAGTTGAAAATGAAATTTGAGTTTGGATGACAAGTAAAAATTATGGCCTGAAAATCGATGTATCGATATATGGGCATAGGTCGAAACTTCAAAATGCCATAACTTCGTCAAAACTCAACTGATTTTAAAAAACAAGGGCTTTTTGATCATAGTTTTGCCCCTTAATCAATCGTGCATTTAAAGTTAAAAATGAAATTTGAGATCGGAAGACAAGTAAAAATTATAGCCTGAAAATCGATGTATCGATATATGGGCATAGATTTTGTGCTGGAAATTTCTTTGCGTGATTCATAACTTTGCTAGGTTGGCTCAATTGCAGTTTAGTAAGACTACTGCAACTATGAATTCACATGCTACGTATAGTTAGTTAGTTGAACTCTGCTAAAATGTTGCCTGTTAGCAGAGTGGTTGCAAGGTGGGCCTTGCCCCGCTACTGAATGCACTTTAACCAAATTCCCCATGTCGCTACATATTCTAATAAGCGCAAAAATATCTTCTAATTAAAAGAAATTGCTGAACATCCCTGGCGGATAGCTAAGCAATTTTGCAGCTTTGTTGTTGTTGTTGTTGTATTTTTTGTGGTGTTGTGTGTGCATCCAATGAATCAGCCAGACTCCAGATATGGCTGCAGCGTTGACGACCACGACGACGGCAACATTGAGGACGATGATGATGAGGAGCCAGCTACAAGATGGAGTGGAGTGCAGGCGACTGAGGGAGAGGAGTAGCAGGGAGGCTGCGATGTGTGTGAGTGCGCGCGCATTTAAAACAAGTTCAAGATGCAAACAATGGATCATTATCCAGATACAGAAAGCAGAAGAAGAACGCAACAGATACAATCGAGCGCAATCGCCAGCAGTCGCCAGCCAGCCAGCCAGCCAGCCAGGCAACCTTCCAGCCATCCAGCTATCCAGGCAGGCAGCTAGCCAAAGCATTCCCATAGGTTACACGAGATGCCTGTCTCGGCGAGTCCAGCGAGCAGCAGGGCAAACTGCGCAAACTGGGCAGCTTAAGGGGGGGTTGAGGAGGAGGAGGAGGTTCATCGGATCGTAGCTTCGATGGCTCTTGTTGTTTATTGATTACACGCTTTTTGGGGAATGCGATGCATTGGCAATGGTGGGCAGGGACTTGGACTGGGACTGGGGCTGTGACTGGTGCTGTGGGGACCCAGTTGCCATAATGGTGCGGATGCCAACGGCTGCAACATGCGCCTGTCATGCGATCGCCGCCAGAACATAACATCCATTACAGCGGATCGGGTCGACGAGACGACGATGCGACGATGGAGACGATGGCAAGCGATGGAGAACGATGGCGAATGCGACGCTTACGATTGTCGATGCGATTGGGGAACGGACCAGCTTCGCTGGAGGAGCTGTTGCTGATGCTAGAGCTGAAGCTGTGCGCAATATGAAATTCAATGCCACATTTGCGGCATGAACTAGAAAATAAGCAAATGAAATTACAACTGCAACAAAGGCGACAATGCAAATGCCCTATTTGTGTGAAATGAGGAAATATATTTCATAATTTGAGTAGATGGTGGATATTTGGAATATTTATGCATAATTTGAAAACTAGAATCTCTTATTAAAAGATTCTCCCTTAAATAAGAAGTTAAGGTATTTCGTTCATATGAAACTGAAAGCTTTTTCCAATATCAAGCTTTAATTTATCAAAAAATGTGCTCTGGGATGAATCGGAAAAATCAATTAAATTAAATTGAATTAAATCAAAAATAATTAATATCGATATTTTAGCTTTCATGTTAGCAAGCTTATTTAAAAAGTTTAAACACCCCTTCAATTTATATGTGGCTCAAAGGGTAAACTGCTGGTGCGCTGCTGCCTCCTGTGCATTTAAATACAAAATATCAAAATTAGCATTTGTAACAATGGCGAATTGGCCAGAAAATAATGGAACTGACCTGGCATAACCAGCGACGATCTTGGCCACGGCATCGCAACGGCAACGCTAGCCTCGTAAATCAGACATGAGCAGCCAGACCCAATCCGGCCAGAGGCATGCTAACCAAAGCGGCTGATAGGATTGGGCGTTACTAACGGGGGATGGGGGACGGAGAGCGGTGGATGGGGGGCGGTGGTGCGGCGCTTGTGGCGGGTGGTGGCTGCCACGACAATTGCACCAAATTCTACACTGGCAATGGTCAATGTGTGATGTCGTCGAATGTCGTCTGTGACGACGACGACGACGACAACGACGGCGACAACATTAACAACGGGAGCAGGCTACAGGTCGTTCAACAACCAGGACGACAACAACGACAACAACAACAACAACAACAAGAGAAACAGCAACAACAACTGCTCGCGATTGGCACAAAAAGCATTGCTCCAAAGGCCAATCAGCCGTGACTACAACGACAGCGACAACAGCAACAACAACAGCAACAACAACAGCAACAATATCTGTAACATAGAGCCGCATTTGTAGTATATCACATTGCAGCTTTATGTTGCTTCCATGCCATATTTGTATCTCTTAACCCGACTCAACTTCTGGTGATTTGCAAAAGTTAAGATTCCTAGAGAGGGTTAGTGCCAAGATTTTTGGTTGTTGCTGATCTTTTTGGCTTTCAACTGCAAATATTTAAATGCATTTAGCAATTACACTAACAATAAATATTTATATCTTTAGGAATATCTTCAATAATATCTTTCAATATTTCTGTTAACTTATTTGCATTCTTCTTTGTGTCTTATCCGTAAATGTTTGCATAGAATTAGTTAAGTACAAGTGTAGTTTATTAAGTGAAGCTTTAGTTGACCTTCTTAATATAAAATATATTCCCTAACACTCTTATATAAAATATTTTGAATACATTAAGTAATAATAATTAAAAATATGTAATTAATTATTAACATTTTTATTGCAAGATTTAGATATTAATTATGAAAGTACGGGAATGCACAAATGGAATGCAAGCTGGATGTATTCTGAGGAAATTTTGATTCCTTCTTTTCTTATTTTTAATTAAGCTACTTTTAGTTTCCGGTTCCGCACCGCTGAACGAACAACTGCAACATTTATTATCTACTACCCATTTCACCAAACAGTTCGTGATGATTGAACAAAATGTGAATGGCTTTTACTCGATATTCAATCGAGCGTATCAATTTCAATGTTGTTACGATCTTGTATCTCTTACATTTGCTGCCATGTGACAGTCGGACAACATCGGTGGCGAGTGCAACATCGAGTAACAAGTAACATCTACCAAAGAATAACTACAACAACACAACACAGCTTATCTTAATGGGATTGATAAGCGCAGGAATTTGCTGGAAATTAGCGATTTTCTTGTTGTTGATTGTTTTTCTTCGTTTTTGCTATATAGTCGAAACAGTTGGTTGATAGTGTAAAGAGAGACAGAGAGAGAGAGAGAGAGAGAGAGGCAGTGAGAGAGAGGAAAAAAATTAAGTAGCGCTAAGAAATTAACCCGCAGGTCCTTTTGCTGCGAACGATAAAAGCGATCTCATAAACAAAGCCAATTTGGAAGCGGGCAATGGAAATGCGCCTTGGGGAGACTCCACAACAACAACAACAACAACAGCAGCAACAACAGTCTGCGGTCGTCCACACAGCACACAGAAGCAGCTACTTTAAATGAACAATTTTATTTTTATCCCGCAAACAAATCTTGCCAAACGAATGTTTTACAATTGGCCATCGAGGCCGCAGTTCGCAGTCGGCAGTCGGCAGTCAGCAGCCGGTGCAGGTCCAGCTTTGGCTTTAGCTTCCAGCCGAAGCGTATTTAAGCAACATTATTGCCAAATCGTGACCATAGTTCCATGAAACTGATATGGACCAGCCGTTGTGCTATTCCACAAGCATCACCACCACCACCCCGCCTCTATCTCTTATTTTGCTCGAAAGCCCAGCTGCAATCGAAATCCATGCCACGCCTCCCCCACTGTTGCAGCGGCCAAAAGCGCTTGATGTGGCGTCTACACCCGATCCCGCTCATATTTGCTATAAAATGTGCGCCGTTGTTTGCCGTACAAATTAAATTAAGTGCAAAATATTGCAGCGCCGCCGTGGGGCATCAAGCGCACATCATAACGGTGCCCCGATGCTCCATCTGACACATGCAACAGCACATGCAACAACACAGGCCAACTCCTCCCCCCTTTTGCCAATCGACAGTTTGGCATTTGCTTTCTGCTTGGCGACTCCATCTTCAATTCGCTACTGGGTGCAAGTTGGATTCGGACTCGGACTCGGAGTTGGAGTCGGAGTCAAAGTCGGGAGTCGAAGAGTCGCATATGCTTAACTTGAAATCGATCGATCGTAAATTGCAGACTTACGACTATGCAACTGCATTTATAGATTTTTTTGCTTGCTAAGCCATCGCTTTGGCTTCTGTTGTTATTTTCCTTTCTTTCTTTATTTTCATGGCGGTCTTTTGTTTATTTTTCAAGTCGAGCACAGCTGGCTCAGCAAAGGATTTGCTCAGTTTCAATATTAAAGTTCAACATTTGAAAGACAATCCGCATAAGGAGCAATCTTAATTCAAATAAAATCAAAGGGTTCTTCCAAAAGCATAGTTTTATTCTTAACTTCTTTTGATATTAAATTAACTATGACAAAAAAATATTTTATTTTCCATATTCTTAAGCGTTACTTGATAAAATATAAAACAAGAAATATTCATGCAAAATATGTGGATAAAATTGGATACGGTTTTAATTTAAATATGACTGCATAAAAGCAAAACCAAATGTAACCAAGGAGATATTATTTATGAAGCTGTATTTTTATAAATATTTTCGCACAGTAGTTCTACTGATCAATATCAAGTTGTGGATTTATGCCAAAGAGAAACATCGCCAGCCTGCACTTCCGAGTGAACGAACGTATGTTCGCATACTCAAGAAAAAGTTAGCCATTGAAGTAGTTTATAGATGGGGTCGGGTAGAAAAAGAGTCAGAGGACAAATTGAAAAGAAAGCCACACTTCCTGCGACAGCGGTCGAGAGTCAAAAGCTGCCAATAGCAAATGCCGCCTCGAAGCCAAAGCCAAAGCCAAAGCCAAATCCAAATCCGAACGCAATCCAATCCGAATCCATGTGTGAGGCGGATTGCTTGGTTTTGTATTTTTGGGTAAACGGCAGCGGGAGGCAGTTTAAGAACGGAACCGTAGCAAGAGCCAAAAACTGAGGCAGCCACAGAAGGCAAGAAATACCCGAACTTTTCGTCTATTTCGATGGCAATAATTCAAAAAATGAAGACGGCTCGATAGTCATAAATCTGTCAAAAATCCATTTCTTCCATTTACCAACAGCTTGGCATGGCGTTTCCTTTCTTCACAGCGCCGCACACACACACACACACACACACACTGTGTGCATGGCTGCGCTTGTGTTTGTGTGTGAATGCTTGCTAAGCGTATCTTTCAGATACATAAACTGGCACTTCAAAAAAAAAAAAAATGAAATACTGTGGCAGGAGCCGGGCAAGGCAGGCGTCGCCATTGCCGCCGTCTTCACTTAGACACATTTCACTGGCTTTTGGGTTCGGTTTTTCAGAGTTTTTCTGTTTTTCGGCTGTGTTTGTGGCACCACCGCTCGAGATGCGATGCACTCGATGGCAGCAGCCACACACAAGACCAAATACCGAAACCGGCGACAACAGCAGCCTCATTGTTTGGCAGTTTGACTGTTGTTGTTGCTGTTGTTGTTGTTGGTGTTTGCTTTTCAATTCCCATTCAATGCAGGCAGCGCAGCTAAAACGAAAGTGAAGCAAAGTATCTGTAAGACGCTCGTTTGCGCACTTCAACTGAGCTGTGTCGACCTCCTCTCTCTCCCGCCCCTCTTAGCAGAGTACCCACTCACACCCACTGCAACCCGCACAAAGTCCAATGAGAATAAGAGATACAGATGATGGAAAGCAGCCATCGCACTATATTTCAGTCAATTAGAACTGTCATAATTCATTCTTCGGAGTTATTTAGCTGTGTTCGTTTCGTTTCTCTTTGCTTTTTTTCTCCTCTTTTTACCTCTCTCCTCCATCTCTCTCTCTCTCCCCTTCTGTATCGCATGCTTTTTTCTATATTTGATAATTTACGGTTTCGCTTATGATGAGTTCCAGAAAATGAAACAATTTTCCTTCTTTTCAGTATCAAACGAAACTTTTTTTTGGAAATAGCTGCTCATGAAAATGTGTGTTGCTGTGTGTGTGTGTATGTGTGTGTGTTTGTTTGTGTGTGCGCATCGTAAATTTTTGAATTATATAATTTGTTGCCTCAAGTATGGCCGCAAGAGATTGTTACATAATTAAAACATGAACATTGAACCAATATGTTCGATATTAATCGAAAATTAAGCGATTAAATATCTGAGATGGGCTGCATGGTAATACTTTCGAGTAATCTAAGATATTGCTGATATATTAATAGTATATATTCAGAAGAGAGCGATCCACTGATTAACATATTTATATCTTTAAGAACATATTTCATATTAATTCTCGATGTTTTTATGAACTAACAAATACTGTAATTGAGATATATATTGAGTGTTATTGCTAATGAACAAATACAAGAAGTATTAAAAGAAAGTTTAAAGAATTAAATAAATAAATAAATAAATTAAAAAAATTATTTATTTTGAATTATTTTTGGGGTTATTCAACACTTTGTAACTCCAACCAAAACCAAATGGAATGTTAAATGCATTTTTCGAATGCTAATTGAGGTTTGGAATTATGTTAGAATTTTAACTGTTAAGCGCAATGTGCGGCCATCAAAATGCAGCTAATTGTGTGGACTAATAAACCACGCCCGCAATTCGCCTAATTTCCAAAATATACTGTTTTCACTTAAGTACACTTAACATAAATTAACCGGAAATCATTACGTTTCTTTAAAAATAATTTCAAATTGCATTACAGCAGCCAGCAGTCAGCAGCTGCAGTCGCATTGTTGTTGAAATGGTGCTGAACCAGGAGCAGAGTCTGGGTCTGGGATTGGGATTGGGAATGAGCCTGGGTCTGGCTATGGACCAGGACAATACACAAGTGGTAATTGCCATTAACGCGAAATAATTTTTGAAAAGGCAATAAGAACGACAATTTGCAACACGCATGCACGTCCATGACACAAATTGCAGGACAATCATCAGGAGCCGTTGCTGTCGACGTCGACGTTGACGTCAGCGCTGGCAGCGACGTCTGTGGCAGTAGCAGGCCCCTCCATTAGCGAAATGGCGCTGGACACATAAAATGCACTGCAAAAAGGATCAAAAAGGATACGAAGCGGGTCGGGGTCGAGGCCACTCAAATCCACTCAAATGAATTTGTATTTGTATTTTGTTTGTGTGTTGTATTTGTTTTAGGAATAATTTTCCGGCGTCGAGGCAATCAAAATTGTTGACCAAATGGCTGGGGAGCTCGAGTTGGAGTTGAAACACTAGGTGGAGGGGGTGGTGGGACTGTGCAGCGGGTGGTGGGCTATGTATTTTTATGCAGTAATCAACATTGGATTGTGTCGGATGTTTTGAGTGGTGATATGTGTGGTTGCAGTGTCGATATGGTGGTCGCTTCGCTGAGTCTCATTCAATATCGCTCCCCCCCCACACCCCACCCATACAGCTACCCAATTCACGCCAAAAAAAAAAACACCCCACACAGCCTGGCATTTTGCGTGGCTTTGGCAATTTTAGCGAAAATTTTCCAAATGTTTTTCAACGCCTCTTAATTGGCGGCATCAATTTTGCTGGGTCAAGAGAGGGAGCGAGAGGTCCTCTATGACATTAATAGGGGCAGAGGGGTGGCAGGGTGTGGTTGTGAGTTGTGAGTGTGTGTGGGTGTGCGTGTGTGGTGGACATCTGGTTTTTGCGCTTATGACAAAGTTGTAATACGCTCTGAAATTGGTTTAATACGAATATAATGCAGATGACATTTTAAATAAATGAGTAAATGAACTTATTAGTGATTCTGTGGAGTTTCATAAACTGATTCGAAAGTATTTATCTGTGGATAAGGGTCTGTTTTGTTGCATATTTCAATAAAATAATGTTATGAGCATTTATATTATGGGATACAAGGAGTAAAACAAGAAGTTATGCTTAATAATAAGAGGGACCATCTATGTGTAAGAAAATCACTCTCCCTGAAAGTTTTGTTTCATCATTGGGTTGAGTTTTATTTAAATATTATAGAAGACGCTAAGGGAAAGCATAAAATCTTGTAGATAACTAATTTTTGAAATAAGGAATCTCGATTTTTTGCTACCGGTCTTCGATTATCTGGTATTACCAAAATAGGCTTCCATCTATGTCGACACAGACTAAAAGTGGCGAGGAGTAAATGCAAGCAATGGAAATATGTATGTGTGTATGCGCAAGTGTGTGCCGTGTGGAGGGGTGGTTATGAGACGATGCAAAAGCGTTTGAATGAAGCGTTCGGATTTTAGAGATTGGCCGACACTGAGATGAAGCTGCAAGTCGGACGCTTGAAAGTTTAGAGCCAGCGGCGGCTGGCGGGCTGCAATGCCAAAAAGGGGCGGGGTGGCATTTGGCAGACAAGCAGCAAGGCAGCAACAATGGCAACAGCGACGAGAAAAATATCGAAACAGCAACGATAACAACGAGCAACGACAGCAACAAAAACAACAACAACAATTGAAAAGAAGGCAGCGACCAGCAAAAGCTCAAGTGGCAGCAGAGAAAGAAGAAGCAGAAGCAGCAACAGCCAACGAATCAACAGCAGCAGCAGCAGCAGCCGCAGGAACAATGAGAGACGACAACGACGACGACGATGACGTTGAGCAGGAGGAGTAGCAGCAGCAGCAGCAGCAGCAGCAGCAGCGGCAGCAGAAGACGAAAAAGTCAACGAAACGAGACAACGACAACAACTTCATGTGTATGGATTTTTTTTTTCAACTGCGTCTTCTTCTTTGTTCGTACTCGATGCTGATGCTGCTGTTGTTATTGTTGTTGTTGTTGTGCACATTTTTTGATGGACAGAACAATGAGAAAAGGGGTGGAATCGGCAACCAGCTCACAGCACTAATACTAACGCACAACATCAACTCCATGTCAGTGTATTCTTGTGTGAGTCTATGTGTGTGTGTGTGTGTGTCTGTATGAGTCGATATGAATTTCGATTTGCATTTTACGAGCACACTGAGCAATACGGCAACAGCAAAACAGAATCGACGAAAATGTCGACCGAGGGCAACATAAAAATTGATGGATTCTTCTTCAATGCGTCCACCACAATAACAATAACAACAGCAACAACAGCAGCAACAACAACCAAAGCACCAACAAAATGGGAATCGGCCCCAACACGCCCGAACAGAGTTTGAGTGCAGCTCTTCGTTTTTCTTATTTTTTTTGCAATTCGCTTAACTGCTGGCGCAGCATAGATCACAAGAATAGAAACACTTGTGTTTAATAAATGAAAAACGTTTTTTTTTAAATATAAAATTAATACTTCTGCTCTATTTAATATTTTTTCTTTTTCTGAAACTGGATTGTATAATAGGTTTACTTCCATAAGAGTATACATAAGCTTTTATATCAGGCTTTCGATAGGATCGATTACATTTTGTGAAAGTTTTCTGTATTTATATAGATTTTAATTTAATACGAAATATTGCTTAATTCATTTTATTCCTATTATATGAAATAAGTTTATTCTATCATTTGCAAAACGTTTGGTTTAATAATTTCATAAAATATATTTCGATCGAAGTATACAAACTAAACAACACAAAACGCATAATTAAATTATAAGAAGAGGTCACCAAACAAAGAACATTTCAATACATCAAAAATCATACAAATAAATAAATGCTTGAGCAAACGCCATTATGCTTAAATAAAACTGAAAAGAAGAATTGAAATAGTTTAGACTTGTCATGGACAATGTGTTTAGTTTGTTTTTCATACTGCTAGCACGCAATAAACAATCCAATAATTATTTGTCACGATTTTCCACATTTTCCATAGAACTGTGTCGATAATTTTCTCCCGCAATTTAGGTGACAGTTTGCAGGTGCATCTATTGAATTGACGTTAATTGTTTGGTGAACATCTCGCTGGATGCTGATGTTTCTTCTTCTTTTGCTTTTGCAGCTTACTTTGTGCTCGTATTGGTGTATATCGTTTTGTGCTACTGTGTGTGTTCTCAGTATGTGTGTGTGTGTGTGTGTGTGTGCGAGTTTTGTTCAAGCGCATTGAGCTGTCAACTTCATGTCTCAGCAACATTTCGTTTTCGTTTGTTGCTGTTGTTGCTGCTGCTTGGCTTTGTTGTTGATGGAATCTGGCAACACGAAGCAGTAGCAGCAACAGCAACAGCAGCAGCAGCAGCAGCAATAGCAGCGGCAGTCAGAGGAAGCCAGCAGAGCGAAATGCTGATGTTGGCTGGTAGTCAACTACCAATCAGGTCGGTTGCCGGTTGCTTCTGCCCCTTGCCAAAGGATTTCACGTGCACTTCACAGACACACACACACACACATACTGACACATACACAAAATGGCAGACGTCTTGCTCAAGTGCCCGGACTACAACCTGTATCTGTATCTGCATTTGTATCTGTGTCTCTGTCTCTCACACACATACACACACACACACATACACATTCGAATCGCTCCGCTTAATTGAGTCACTTGAATATGCAATTTTTCAAATGCTGCACTTGGTCCGCTAATGAAAAATCGACCACATCACAACATCGTTAAGAGCACCAGCGATATGGAGGGCTCAACCGTCAAATCGGGTCATGATACGATTTAATTAGGAGTTTCCACGCGCAATTAATCTTGAGCCTCTTAGGGCAGCACTTGAAACTGATGCACAAACCATAAGTTCAAGGTGTACACGAGCAACAAAATCAGGACAAAATGTTGGGAAATAAAACAAAATTAACAATGCAGGCTAATAATTACATTGAATGTTATTTAGACATATTTCATTGCTACACAAAATATTTGTTATAATAATGAATCGAATAATTTGACTATACTGTTCGAAAATGTTGACAATTGTTATAAAAGTTGAACGGCAGTTGTTGCAGAATGTTTGAAAAACTATGTGAAAACGTCTGAAAAAAATTATTCAGATTACTAAAATCATTGCTAAAAGGAAATATTCTTACAAATATTTTGATTTTTAATTTCATTAGTAGTAGTAGATTGATTAAGAGATGCATATTCCGAAATTTCAATTTCTCGCTACTTTTCATGACAATGTGCCGCATAAACGCAGCTAGTGATGCAAACGCCTCCGTCTTCATACGGGTACCTGTTATTGCCTCATTGAGTGTGCCACTCAAACAAAATTTCACTGTACTCGCTCCATCTCTTTTTCTCACGTTATTTCGCTGCTGGCTAACATCTGACATTTCAATTATTTGAAGGAAAAAAAGAAATGAAAAAAGGAAAAATGAGAGACAAACACATGTTGGACCTTTCCTTCGTCTTCTGCTATGACAGAGACGAAGATGAAGACGGAGACGTTGTGAGATTAATGCGCCAATTGTTCCCTTCATCATTTCCCATTTCCATTTCCCCACTTCAACGTATGTATGTCTTGTATGCCCGATTACCCGCCCGCCCGCGCCGTTGAGCGTCCGATAATAATGCAATTACTATTTGAAAAATTATGTCTGACAGTTTTGAATTTGTCATGGTATTTATCAAAGTCGTCTCAGCCGCTCCAAAGCGGCTTCGTGCCATGTGCAGCAGCCTGGTCCAGCGCAAGCTGAGGGAACCTGGAGCGAAGCCGGTGCGCCTCCATATGCTGCACGTTTATGGGAAGTAAAAAATTAACATGTCACTTTCATCGCAGGTAAATCAGTTTTTCTTTTATGGCTGAAGGATTTATCCATGTGCATCTTTTGGTTTAGTCTCCATCTTCAAGGTTAAACCTGAACGGGGTACAAGACTTTTGATATCAGCTCTACAAAAGACTTATTAATAGCTCTATTAATTTAGCGATAAGAGCAACATCTTTTTCAACTCTCTGTCGAGCAGGTTTAATTCAGTTGTATAAAGGATTGGGACAAACAACGATGAAACGACGACGACGAAGCGGGTCATTTGTTAAACTACAGCAACTGATGTTTCCCTCTTTGTCCTGATTATTCCAGAACTTAAAATGGCTTCGGTTTTTGTATTAAAAAAGCTGGAGCACAGCCTTAAAAAGTGGCAAGTCTGATTTGAGCGAATTTTCAATGTTCTTGCAATGAGCTTAAAAAATAAATTGAAATGATTTTAAAGATATTGCTAAGATTAATGCTGCTTTCAGAAATAATGAAAATCATTCTTCTATCATATATATATAACAGACTACCACAAGTAAATGTTGCATATAAATCTGGAAACATAATTTTATCAGAATTCTATTATAAAATATAACTTCTTATTTTATTTGATATCACTATAAATTGATTTTCGAATATAAATTCATTATAAATTGTACCTTATAATACCCACTGGCAATTAAAATGGGTTTTTCATAATTCTTGCCCTAACTCCCAACTGAGTAATGCAAATGGCAGGCTGGAAAAACAAATAAGAAAAAAAACCTGAAATTTATTGATGCAATTTGAATGACGTGAAATATGAATATTTTTTCAAATGCACAACAGCAACACTAGTAATAACAAGAACAACAACAACAGCCGTAGCAGAAACAATGCACAGCCCCACAACGTGCAACATCATCTAAAAACCTGTGACGCAATAAAATAGAATTAATGGAACCGGAATTATGCGACTGATGTGACCCGCTGTAAATGGCTAAAGGGAGGAGGGAGGAGGGGCAACAGGACCCGGCTAAATACGTCCGTTAGCATTGTCTATGTGTGTGTGTGTGTGTGTGTGTGTGTGTCTGTCTGTCGCATCTAATATTAATAAATATCTTCAATCTGCTGTCAGTGAGTGCAAAATAGTTATTGCGCGATATGCAATTAAAATATAGCTAAATGCGAAACGAGAAAAAAGTCATCGGGCTAGCGGCGGTAATGCGGTGGAGGGCGGGGGCGGGAAGGAGAGCGCAAATACCCCTGACAGGTAATAAAAGTAATTTATGCGCGCTAAGGGTTGTAAATGCGACGCCAGGACGACGGCAGGACAAACCGACTGGCAGCTCGTTTATGCTGAATGACGTTGACACCGACTGTGGCAGCAGCCAGGGCAGCAGCAGCAGCAGTCCCTGCTACCAGTGGCAGGCAGCAGCAACAAATACACATGCACACACATTCTATAATTCATATTCGCTATCAAAGATCACAAATCAAATTATTATGCCATGTGATGGCCACACACACAAACACACATACTCACACACACATACACATACAGAGCATTGGAGACAGCAACCACCAGAAAATGGCTAACGAAAAAAACTGCTAAAATTAATACGGAAGATCTCGTTACAACGAATTTTATTCACCCTAAATTAATACAATTATAATTATTTGTTAGCAATCAAATCGAGTTGAAAAAGTCTTAAATTAACCATTCTAATTTAAACATTCGTTGAGAAGTCTCAGATATATCTCAGATTGATTACAGCCTTTTCCAGTATTTTGTTTGATTAATTTTGTACGCCATTTGAAAAGCTTGTAAATGCTACCTAAGCAATCTTAATTAAAGTGAGAAAAATATTAATTTGAACTATCTGAACTATAATTTACACCTGATAAAAAGTTATTTTTTTTACAAATCTGTAGCAAAAGAAAGTAGAATAATTTGATTTAAACTGAAATTTATTAAAATTATAATCGAATTAGACGTTCTTTGCCATGATACACATTTGAATGAGATTTTTTTTTAATTAAGACAAGTTCCTTAGATTTTTGAAGAAGATAAACCTAATTTATCTTAAAGTAAGAAAATAGTATAGAAAATCAACTACAGAACTCTACTTAATGTTTTTTTTTCCATCCTTATCCACAGTTACATTATTAATATTCGCATAATAAACCAAAATATATAAAACAGTCTTATAAATTTTATTCACTTTCAGTAAGCTGTAGAGTCAACCAGAAATCGATGGGATTCAGGCTTGACAACTGCTTAAATACTCTGCACAACTGATGTTAATATGTGTGTGTGTGTGTGTGTATCTTTGTGTGTGCTTTTAATGCCAAATACGAAATGGTGTTCATTTGCGCGCTGCGAAGGCTGTTTGAGCAAAAAGCCGTGAAAATTACAAGCACTAGACGTAGACGTCGCCGAGGGCAAAGACCCGTCAAGTTGCGATGTCTGCCAACGCTGCGGCAGAAGGATAGCACACATAGAGTAAAGGATATTATTTTTATGATATCTGTGTCCAATCTCTTGATTTATTCGGCCTCACGAATCCGAATTATTTTATTTGCCGACTGCCGAGCTGCCATTTTGTTTTGGCCTATGTCCTTTGGCGTCCTTTTTGCGTTTAATTTCATACAATTGAGTGATTTATTCGTGTCACAAAATAAAAAAGAAATATGACTCGAATCCTCAACCGAAATAAGGGTCGTTCTCTCGCCTTTCGCCTTTCGCATTTCGTTTTTCGGTTTTCGATGCTGCCTGCCAGTCAAGAACTTGCTCAGAACACCCAAAGCGCTTCTCGATGGTGGTTGAAAATGACTTTTTTTGTTCCCATTGCTGTTGTTTTTGTTGTTGCTTTTTTCGTCGCTTCGGTGGCGAAAGTCGAACTCAGCCCGCACATCCTGCTGCCCGGCCTCGGCCGTTGCCCTGCCCCCCCTCGACTTGAGCAGACTTCTGACTTCAGACTCGGTGGTTAGGGGTTCGTCTTGACTGACTGACTGACAGACTGTCAGGTCGTCGTTGTTACTCGTACTCTTCCTCGTTTTCCTCGTCGGCCATGATGGAATGGAAATGCTGTCTCTGTATGTGTGTGTGTGTGTGTGTGTGTTTGGCGTGGGGTTGCTGGGATGGCTGTCCAATTTGATGGCTTCTCTTTCCCACTTGTGCGATTCAAAAGAAAACTCTGCTAAGTGCTTGCTGCTTGTGTGTCTCTGTGTGTTTGTGTGTGTGTGTGTGTGTGTAAGTGGTGGCAATTTTCCACGAGCTGATGCGGGTTTTTCATTAAAAAGTTTCTGCGTTAATTTTGACGAACGAAAACGATTCTTGAACAATGCTTTTGTGGAACTGGTCAACTTGGGAGTTTCGATTATCTACTTGATGTGAAATTGTGAAATGGAAACAGTCAAAATTTCTTAAGTAATACAAGAGAAAACTAGAAGTCATTTTAGTAATACAAACTTTATCAAATTGAAAAGAATTTATATATGTATATACACATATATAAATATTGTTTTATATAGCAAATAAAAAAATGAATATATATAAGAGTTTTATTAATAATGCCACAATATTCCCATACTCTGTTTCCCTTGCTGATAGGCACATATTAAATACAATTTGTAATTTTCTTGAATGCTTAAAATACCCCCCATCTACGGCACACAGCATCAACTGATTAAAGATATATAATTAAAGTGGCCAGCTCGGGCTGTCAGCGGCCAACTGGAAATACCAAAAATTATGACTAATAACTTAAAATTACAACAAATTAAAAGAGCAGATGCGACGAATTTATAGAACAAGTCGCAGCGGCCAAATAAATAGATGAAATTCTATGTGGGAATGAGAGCCATGTAAAAAAATAACAGAAAAAACGCCGCCAAGGGTAAAAGTCTCATGGCCAGAAAACCATAAATTTGATAATTGACTTACGAAAAGGAAAAACCATGGCTTACATAATCGAAGAAACGCATAAATCTCTGTGGCCCCGAAAAAGAACAAACCAGTCACTCACTCTCGGTGGCCAGGCGAGAATGAGAATGAGAACGAGAACGAGAACGAGAATATCGAGTAGGAGAACGCAGCGGAAATGTGCGTCATAAAAATATTAAATATTTTAAGAAAAAAAAAAAGAAGAAAGATCAAAATTCGTTTTTCTGGAGTGCATTCAGATAAAAGGCGGCTGTCGTCCAAGTCGTAGAGTTTTTCGTTCCAGTGCATTAGAGCTCGATGGCATTTCAATAGCCTGTCAAGGCCATAAATCTGATTAGCTCTCGCTTCCTTTCCCTCTCACTCTCTCTGCCTTGCTCTCTCTTTCCTTCTCTCACTCGGCATCATTATCATCATCATAATTTTCATATTTCCACATGGCGCACTGTTGCAGCTGCGCGCCTGCGCAAAAGTATCTGACGGATACTGCGCGCTGCTGCGATCCGTTTTCGTTCTGCCAAATTAGCCGACGAGTGTTTTTGTGCGAGTAGTCTGTGATTTATGTTGTCCTTGTGTTTTGTTGTCAACTGTTAAACGGTGTCGGAGACAGTGCCTCTGACTTTCGTCCCGTGTCCTTTTCTATTTTCTGTTTGGTATTTCGTAAATTTGCCTAATTTACTGCAGCAGTTGTTGCCTGCTGCGGCATGCGGCCCGGGGCTCGCCACCCGGCGACTTCTGCGCCCTGCCACAGTCACTTTCTTGCTTTTTTGCTCACGCACGAACTGAATTTTCACATTTTCCTAGTGTTTATACATATATTGCCCAAAAATTATGAACTCCTTTCAATTCCATGTTTCATTTTCATTGGAACTTCTAGCCATCCATCCGTCCGCCCGGTTCGCTTGTAAATCACTCAATTTTTGACGTTTCCTTCTATTTCTTTTCTATTTTTTTTTTAAATTGCGTGACATTGTTTTATTGCCTGCATGTGTGAGAGAGGGAGAAAGAGAGAGAGAGAGAGAGAGAGAGAACTAGTTGGTTGGCGATGCGGGGTGTGCGTGTGTTGGTTGTTCGTCATGGAGGCCATTTCATTAGATGAAGAACACACATTCAACGCCATGTTGGATCATCGGAATTGTTTCGTCTGTCTTTATCAGCACGAGATTCCGATACCCTGGCTCCCAAATTCACGTAGGCCACAGAACTGCGCCGCTGGCACTTCGAGGTGGATTTCTACTGTCAAAATTTGATTAGTTGCTTTTGATTTTGTTGTTTTGTCTGCTCTTTCCCCATTCAAAGTCGCTGCATTCGTTCGCTCGCCAACAATTCCGCCCATCATAAATCTAACGAAGGGGTTGCTTTTGTGTCTGACGTGAAAAGTATGCCCCTATATGCCTGACATATACATACATATACATATATAAGTATGTAAATATATATATATATATATATATATATATATTCATATATAAATACATATTTTATATTCCGTCACTCTGCCACTCCCCGAACTTACTCAAAAGGGATCAGACTTACTTAGCTCAACGGCTAAATATGTGAAAGTTTTACAAAAGGTACTCCTAAAAACAGAAATTTTGCGATAATCTCTTTGATTGATGTCGTACCTTATTTCTCATTATTTATGCTAGATTTCGATATGCATATGGATTATGAGACATGAGAAATGCTCGGCTTAAGTTAAGAAAAAGCTAAATTAAAATTCATTCATTTCATTATAATTATCAATTTATTTAGTAAATATAATTCAGTAATATCTAGATTAATAAATTGGACGACAAGTCGCATTTAGTTAAAAATAATTAAAAGATTAACCTCTGTTATCGTGCCAATAAATCGAAGTTTATTTTCTTTTTAGGACACTAGATACGTTCTCTAATGGAAACTGGGAGAATATCCGATTTGCATATATAAATAAATATTACATTTAAGATATTCTTACTGGTTTTAATTAAACTATTAGCTACTTGACTCAAAAAACTACAAAAACTACTTTACTAATCTGGAATCGTTTTTAATACAATCGGGTGTCAATCGAAATCGAGCTTTGTTTGAATGATCCAGATGGAAAACGCTTTGTTATTTGTTTAACAAATGATATGCAAATTTCACTTAAGCCCTGTTCGACTTAAACAAATGCATAGTTTAGACAAGATGCTGTTTATTTTGTGGAAGGTTGAGCAGCATTTATCGAGAAACGCTAATCAGCAAGAGCTGCCTTGAAGATGGTGGAGGCAATTAACTAAATCCAAAGGCCAACAAGAAGAAGAATGGCGGGGATACATAAACCACCCCGAGATACATTCGTGGCTGTCTTTCTTTTTGGCCTGGATGTCATTAAAATATAATTGCGACTATTTAATGCCATTAAAGTCAGTGCGGCGATTAATGACTAATGGAGTTTTGTCCAGTGGTTGCGAGTGGTGGGGCGGGTGGTTCGAAAGCGAAAGTGGAAACAGACGGTCAGCGGTGGGCGGAAGAGGAGGAGGTTGAGGAGAAGGACAGAGAGCTCGTGGCTGGGATTGATAGAATGATTTAATGTCGCCAATAAATGGACGACAAAACGAAACGTGCGACTCATTCGAAATGCACGACCCGCATGGATGCCAATGTGGCGACTAGAAACGCACAACACACACACACACACACGCACACACACACACATCTAAAGATAGGGCAAGATGGCCGCCCATTTGGCTTGTTCATCGCATGCTCAAATGACATTTAATGTGTCAAATAAGGGTTACTCCCACCCCGTAAAAAATGTAGAAGAAACAGCAGCGGCAGCAGCAGCAGTGGCAGCAAAAACCCCAGAGCTCTGTCTCTAGCTCTGACTGTCATCATCATCCACTTTCTCGGCTGGGCTGGCAGCGTTTTATGTGAAATTGATATCCGTTCGAAGGCAGACATCATGAAATGTTGTAGTATCAGCAAGGGAGTCCGAGCACACACACACACACACATGCACATGCGTGTATCTCGCTCTCTTGGTATGCGTGTGCGTGTGCGTACATAAATCTGTCAGTTTGCTTTCTTTTTGTCACTGCGCCTGTCAATTCACACAAAAATTATGATCCTGAAAAGTAGATTATCCTTGATTTATCGCCGCATCATTCGAAAGTTGAAAGCGAGCAATGAAATTGCGTATCACACACATAACATATATACAAAGACATATATATATATATATATATACATATATCTTGCTATAGCTATATACATTTGTGTATATCTTTGTATCTTTTGTTGCCAGCATGTGTCGTCATTTGGTTCTGTCCCAAAGGCCAAACAGTGAATTCCATCTACGCACACACTTTATTTGTTGACATTTCTTTCGTTTTGGCTTGTCCGTCTCGTGTCCTGCCATTTGGGCCTTTTTCTTTCTTTCCACATCGCTTTCTTCTGTGGCTGCTTTATTTATGCTTGTCGGCCTACCCTCATATGGCTCTCAGGTCTGGTCACCCGCTTCTCGAAGGCGCAGATAACGCTGCCCTGTCAAATCATTCTTCGCTTTTGAGTGAAAGTATCTGACGGATATCTCTGCATCCGCACATGCAAGTGCTCATCAGTGCTCTTTCAAAGGATAACACACATACACACACTTACATGAGCACACACACTCGCTTATGCTGTTGCCGTCTTTGGCGATAATAAATAAAATTAAATGTGCTTTTGTTTGGGCCAATTGAATTATGTGCGTGTGAATGCCTCGTTTCGATTCCAATTCCCATTTCCATTCACATTCCCCAGCTCCTTATTTTTTCCAGTTTTCTTCTCTTGCATTCTGTCTCCGGGTTCTGACTCGTTCCCAACTGTTGGCGAGTCAACTTTTATTGCTTTACAAATTTCAACTGAAATTAAATGGCGACTGTCTCATCTCCAAGAGTTACGACTGTAGCGTGTGTGACAATTTTTTGATGAAATTGTTTGTGGTGGGTTTCACTGCACATCGAGATGTCATACAAATTATTCAAAGGGGTAAAAAGGGGTTAGGGAGAGAAAGGGCATAAGGCATCTGCATAAATTTGTGAACAATTATTTCAAAGCGAGTTTTTTTTGGCAAATAAATTGTTATTGAATAAAATTAAATGCTTGAGTACTTTCTAACGAAATATTTATAAAATCTAAGACATTATTTTAATTTATAGATGGAATTAGAATTTAGTTTTATACAGTATAAAATCTTAATGAATAAAATATATTAAGCAAATATTTTAGCACAGCGTTAAATAAAGTTTTCTTTTATAATTATGGTTCTGTTAAGTAACTCAAAATAAAGTATATTACTTGTATCTATTTTTGAAAACAACTTCTCTATTAATATTCTAAAGCTTTTTATTTTATTTTTATAATCTTCAACATTCAAGCACTTCTTTTTATCTTGTATCTCTGGTTATTTCCTGACTGACTGGTATTGATTGGTAGTGGCCCATTGCAACCCTTACCGGCAAAATTGGCATTCAATTATAGTATTTAATAGCTTCCGGTTTTGAGACATTCGCAATTTTCAATCACCAAGCTATTGAGCTCGGCGCTGCTGCTGACCAGCAAACTTTAATGCAGGAGAGGAGAGAGAAATGAAGAAGAAAAATAAGAAAATATATTCGCATTTTTTGTAATAAATACGCTGTCAAGCCCGCATCGATTATGGACACTCACGGATGCACTCATACTCACACTCACACTCGCACTCGTAGCGTGTGGTGGTATTCATATTCAGGGTCGGCTTAAGGCAGTGGCAGCAGCAGCTCCAATAATGTGAGTCAATAAATCGCCAATCAAGCAATCATACACAATTTATTTCCCGTCATAATTATCGAGCGTTGTGTGTGTGTGTGTGTGTTAGGAACTGTGAGCAGTTGGCAGAGTGTAGCGTGTGATTATGACGCTGTCGTTGGACGCCCTGCAGCGGACTGACTGACTGCAAGCTCAAGTCCAAGTTCCATTTGCTAAAGCAGGGAGGCGGCAAGCAGGCAGGCGACAGGGAGACACAGGAGACAGTCTCCAAGTTCAACTCCAACTCCATCTCCAGCCCCATCTCCATCTCCATCTGTAGTCGGCAATCTTTAGCCGCTGCTGGCGTTTGATTTGTGGCGTAGACGGGCAAACGACTCGCACAGCTCTCTCAAAAGCTGAGTGGCTGAGTTGGAGTTGGAGTCGGAGCCGAGGTCCGAGAATTATTTGATTCCGATTTTGGTTTTTATCATTTTTATTGCCAACATTCCTGGTCCAGGTAACTCTGGTTCTTGCTCTTGCTCTCGCTCTGGGTCTTCATTTTGTTGCCTTGCCTGTTTCGTGTCGTTGCATTTGACATTCCACTGCTCCAATCGCAGCTCCCACCTCGCCATTATTTTAATCGATTTTCAGTCACAGCTTCATTCTCCCCTCTCGCTTCACCGCTTCTCGTCCTCTTTCGGCTAATCCCCATGGCTACCTTCTAATCGTCATGGCTCTTAATGCTTTCTGGGTTTGTTTTGTGGCCTTTTAATTTGAAATCTCTTTGCCATTGTTTGTATTTGATTTTCGCCTAGTTCCCTTTTCCCTCGACTCGGAGCAGCAGCATCATCATCATCATCATCATCTTTGCAGCATTTGTCATTGGTCAATAAATTCGATTGATTTATACAGTCCGCGGCAATTTAAATCCCAGACGCTTCGATCTCTCTTCAGTTCGTACTCAAAATTGAATTCTTACATTTTTATTTATTCGAATTGAAACTTGAAATGTTTTCGTTGGCCTCTGACTGAGCCGCATGTTGAGATGATTTTTGTTGCCGTTGTTCGAGTTGTTGTTGTTTGAGTTGATGTTGTTGCTATTCAGTTTTCTTGATGCGGTTCACGGCTGGACGTCACGAGTTCAAAAGTTCAACGTCTTTATGAACGCATTTTCCATATTTATGGATTTGATTTGGTTTTTTTTGTTTTTCATTTCGTAAATTATATTGCTGTTTTACTTGTCAGTATTTCAATTTGCCAACCATGTTCTCAATTGCCAAGCCTGAAAAGTTTATGGGGCCATTCAAAAAAAACTATTTACGTATATATATTCATTTGTCTGAATAGCAATATTATTGCACCTCCAGAGTCCTACAGAGTCAAATTTTATAGATCGAAGCTACATATAACTAAACGATTTTATATGACTTGTGAAAATTTCATTTTCAAAAAATTATTATTCAAATGTAATATTCAGACTAACTTTAAATGAGGGCTGTACTTTTTATACGTAGTGTATTTTCAAACAAAATTCAAATTTACAAGCAACTGAACAAATAAACAATTCCTTGCAATTATTATACAGCATATTGATGTCTTTCATTTAGTCAATTGAGTTGCCACTCAGCTGCCTGCTTTTGCGTACCAAACACAAATAAAAAAGAAACGCAAAAAACAGATTCCTATTCGAGTCCAAGCACATTGCGAGCTGCCAAAGAAGCCTTCACGACTTCATTAATTGCTGTAATTTTTCACAGTGCCGCTGCTGCTGCTGCAAAAAAAAAAAAAAACAGAATGGAAATATAAGAAGACAAAAAGGCGAAACGAAAAGCCAAACATTTTCTCCATTAAGAAGCGCACAATAAAAATAAATCAATCAATAACACGAAATTAAACATAAAAATTCAAAATAAACAAGTTCGCGCTGAGCTGAGCCACTCTCTGTCCACGGGGAGCTGCTCACATGTAGCGGCGAGTTATTGGTCGAATCAGAGAGATGGCCGCACTCGTGTTAGTTGCACAGAATGAAGCACAGATAGAGCGAGAAAGAGCGAGAAAGAGAGAGAGAGAGAGGGAGAGAGATAGAGAGTGTGAGAGAGAGAGTGGGCCTGATGAGGCATAACAGCGGGCTGCAGCAACGTCAGCTCATTGGATCCTAATTCCGAATAACGAATTTAACCAATTTACTCAAATGCTAATTTATGGCCGATTGATGCGCAGGTAGTCGCATCGACTGCAGTTCCAATGCCTCCCTGCCACTGCAATCCACTTCACTCCACTCTGCGCCACTCCACTCCACTCTACTCCAGACACACGGACACGCAATCAAAATGTGGCAGCATTCGTTGTGCTGCTGGCTGGGCCTGTTGCAGGGGCAACGCAGGCAACACATCATTATCATCTTCTTCTTGTTCATTTTCGTCTTCGTCTTGGTTTTCGTCGTCAACGTCAGTGGCAGCCATAAACATGGAAGCTGCACGCACACACACACACATATACAGCTACACATACAGATACATTTGGAGTTGCAGGCCACTTGTTGTGCCTCGGCTACGTGACGCAGTTTGCCTCGCATGAATTACGACGAATCAACGCGCAGCAGCAGCAACATCGACAACAACAACAACAACTACAATTTGACAGTTGAGCAACTGCTGCCATCATTGCCACCTCTGCCGTTGCATAGCCAACGCAGCAAGCGGCCATCGCAAGAAGCGCCAAAGGTGCACAGTGGGAGGCAGTGCATCAGTCCCAGTCCCAGTCCCAGTTCCAGTTCCAGTTCCAGTTCCCTATGCCCAGTCACCAAGCTCTGGATTTCGGCATTGCTCCCATGCGGCGTTCGGCATCACACGTAAATTTTGCAGACTCGGCCAACGGCTTCGACTGGCTGCTCTGATTGCCGATGATGATGCACTCGCCCTCAAATCCGAACCCGAACTCGAACTCAATCTCGCTCTCCGCGTTCCACCTGACACATCCAATGCAATCAAATGTTCTCCTGGGCGATCTATTGACCTGCAGCGGGAAACTGTGAAACTAAATGCCAATGTGGGAAAAAAAACGGCCAAAAATAAATCTATTCTTGAGAAGAGAGTACCAGCCATATTCGAGATGTAATCTGTATATCTATAAATAAATTATATATATATATATGTATATATTTATATAAGCTGAAAGTCAATTTATTTTATAATTATGATTTATTTATTTATTTTATAGTTGCTCAATCTTAAAGATAAAGAAAAAACTTATATTCTTAATTCCTAAGGTAATTGTTGTTTCCAATTTAAACAGTGAAATATTGTAATTGATGCTTTGAAATATTAACAAAGCTTTAAATTTGCTAATTTTTTAATTTTTTTTACTATTATTACTACAATAACTAATTTGTATTAAATTAAAACTGTTTGTGAGTATTTCGAACAGATCGATTTACACATTCACTTATTTAATAACCGACAATAGAAATATTTATAGCTTTTACATGTGATTCATATATGAATAATTAAATATATATTTTCTATTAATAAAGTAGTGGTTTCTTAATGGCTTTTGTGTGCTGTTAGACAATGCATTTGGCATACTCAACAGCTTAATAAAAGACTAATTAATCATGGAGCTAAAGTGAAAGACACACGGGAAAAGAAAACTTGCTGCTGGCAGCAGATACAAAGATACATTGGATGGAGGCGTGTGAGTGAAACGAGTGCATCGCGTCAGTTGATCATTCATTCATTTATGCACTCAGCGCAGTTGAGACTGTCAATTTATTATACGAGTAGTCACAAAGCGATACCCGGCACCCAATACCAATACCAATACCAGTTAGTTGCAGCAGTAAAGTTGGTCAGCAGCAACAGCGGCAACAACTGCTGCAGCAGCAACACAGACAATGGCTATCGCGAAGCTGTCGAAGCTGCCCCTGATCCATGTGCACTTGAAGCGGAAGGCACAAGTACAGCCGCTGCGGACGGGGCAGGCAGTTTGACGCCGACAGCGACAGGGACAGGGACTGCGACTGGGAGTGGGACAGATACAGGGATTGAGGCAACAACTGAACACTGAGACTGAGGCTAAAAAGGCAGCCGCCGCAGAGTGTCAAAAATGCCACGACGACGACGACGATGAAAACTGGCACAGCCAACGGGCAGAGCGACAGCGAGGCGAAGCCTACAATGCAATTTTCAATAGCCGACTGCTGCAACTGCAACTGCAACTTGTGCAACGCGGCAATGTGCAATGTGTGCAACAAGTTCCAGTTCCAGTTCCTGCTAGCCGCTGCGCTTTAATTGACAGCAACAAACAACGCGCGGGGGCAATGCCACCCACCCACACACACACACAGACACACACACAGACACACACACAAGCACACACACACAACATTCAAACTCGAGTTTGTTACTGTGCGTATCCCACAATTGATTCGGACAATTCGACCAAAGCTTTAACATTTGATACTGGGACTCGTATTGGGACTGGGCTTGTGTCGGCCTCTGTTGGCTCTGGCAAGGCTAAAGTGCAAATGGTTCTCAGGGCTGCTTGATGTGAGCAGCGTGTGACTCTATATAAATGTGTGTGCCTGAGGGCACCAGACAAATATATTAACTATAAATCGATTAAGGCATTAATGAAAGTAGTGTATATATAGAAAAATGCCTATATAATGCCTAAGCCTAGTTTTATCCATTGTAATTCTGCAGCTCCTCTCTAAATCCTATTTCCTGCTGATGCCTTAATAAATGCGAGAATCTTTGTCAGATTGAGGATTTCTTCCGAGCTTAGGACATGTTTCCCTAGAATACTACATCTTTTCTGGTTAATGCGACACCATCCGCTATTCTAGAGAATATCACCTCATTCCTATCAAATCACCAAATCCCGCTACTGATTATATCTAGTTTAGCTAGAGACCAGTGAGTATTTTAAGTCTGTTCTTCCTGACTGAACGGATACTTTGAGTTATATATATATATATATTGTCTTCCGACGGAATGCGAAATATATTTCAATATATACAAAAAGCGAAAAGACATACCTAATTTTTTCTATCCGCAAATTCGATTATAGGTACAGTATTTAAACATGAATGCTTCCACTAGATTTTTGTCTACAAAAATGAAATTTTGAAAATCCGAAAAGGCTATTCAAATTTAATCAATAATACCAAAGACTATTAAATATCTGTAAAGTCTTTAATAATACATAATGCACTCCGTTACTGACAAATTTGTCGGCTGGCTTTGTCTACATAATGAAATGCATTTTAAAAGATTTTGTGTGAGTTTGTGTGCGTGTGTGTGTGTGTGTTTTATGCAACAGGTTGCCTTTGAGGCTGTAGTCGTTTTTTTGTCGTCGTCGTTGTTCTTGTTGTTGCTGTTTGTGCATTTAAAATGTGATACCTCTGGTTGTCTCCCCACCCAGCACAGACCCCGCCGCCCTGGAGTCGCGTCGAGCTCCTCTGGATCGCCGCCTTCTTGGACGCTTTGATTTTATGGCATTCGTTTGTCG
Source organism: Drosophila nr. perissopoda 5 BK-2023a (assembly GCA_035044105.1). NCBI lineage: Eukaryota > Metazoa > Arthropoda > Insecta > Diptera > Drosophilidae > Drosophila > Drosophila nr. perissopoda 5 BK-2023a. The sequence continues at coordinate 150,388 of JAWNMK010000245.1, forward strand.
TTGGAGGCAGTTTGATGCATGTAACTTGTCGTGCCAGAGATTTTTAAACATATTTAGCATTGGACGTGCTACATAATTCCCCAAAGTCATAAAATAAACAAAAACAACTAAACATTTCTGACGTGTTGCGCCTGTTGCAATCGACCAATCGACCGGCTAGGGGCGAGTAGGGGTGTGGCCATCAGCTATAGCTATGTGGCAAAAATGTGAGTTGCTGCATGTTGCGGTTAGTAATTGTGTTTAAGTTTTGGTTTATGCAAATCGATTAGTTGGACCAAGCCCAAATTGTGTTGCTCATAATTCGATTGATCTGCAAAGCTTAGGCAATTATTTTACTATCCGATTCAAGTGCAGTCGCCTGTGAAGACTGTGGGAATTTATGAGCTATGAGCTATCAGGCTTCGATTAGCTAACACTAGACATGCTCGAGTGCTCTAGGGAATCCAGACTCCAGACTAAACAGTGACAAATCTAACTTGAGTTTCAAGTGCCACAAGTGCAGATAGATACAACAACAACAACAACAACAGCACAAAGAGAAAGAAGTCTGCAACTGAAACTGAAAGAGAATTTGAATTGAATTGTCGCCGCCGGGCCTTTGATCTTGGCGAGAGTTATGAGCAATCAGATCAGAAGGGATTCAAAGGAAACTAACCAGACCAGGGAGTGTGATGATTACTTATGAAGTGAAACAAGTGCCTAATTTGTAATACATATTAATTGTCAAAGGAATTGAGGAAATGCGCAGCAATTCTTTTGAACTCAAGAGTTAATAAATTTTGTTATTTGTTTGTGAAATTCTTTTTGGGTGCCCCAACCACCTCCACCTCCACCACCACCACCACCATCAGCATCAGCGCCTTTGGTTAAAAGAGCAAACAATTTGCCTGGCCTGGCATTTATCTACCGGATACATTTTTATCTTCAGCACGAACGCAATTATTGTTTGTCTGTGGCGGCAACTGAACAATTAAGAAATGAACTATCGCTATCGCCACGACGGCGACGGTGCACACAGACCAGGTGGATCGGTGGTTCAGTGGTGCGATTGGTAAATGGGCTTCCAATTAGGCAGCCCCAAGCACAGCTGATATTTGCCCAAGATCTGTGATGTGTAACCCGAGACTTCACCCCTCTCCCGTCACAACCCACCCAAGCAAGCAGCTTGCGAGTTTCGCCAGTTTTCACTTGATTTTCATTTTGGACATTTAATTAACTCAAAATGTGCGCTTGTGTTTATATTGCGGGTGATTACGTTTTATGATCGCCTTCCGCTTGCAATATTTACTGTGAGTTTAGAAAATCATAAAGCTTCCATAATTACCCATTTTATTGGTCGACCGAGGCTGCCACCACATGTGCCACTTTACGGGGCCACTTACGAGCGAAGCCGCCCAAATATTTGCACATTGATCCAAAGTGTACACAATACGAAAGAGAAAAAACAATCAAGTAATATGATTAACCAAATTATAATCACCAAAATCTGCGGTGATTTACAATATTTGTAATTAGCTGGAACTTCATTCAATTAATTTTACACTTGCAATAATCTGTGCAAATTTTAAGAACATAAAAAATGATTATTTAACAAGTGAATACGTTCTGTAGTCGAGTGAGCTCGACTACGTTATACCCTGAACCCAGATTTGTAGGAATTTCACTCAGCTTATCAATAATATGCATTACACACATTATGTATTAATTAGAAGCATATGTCTTTAAAATTGTTTCATTTATTGCTATCGGAAATCGATATTCGAGAAACGGAAACGGAAGTTATCTGCGCCGGGTATACTACTTTTATCCATTTTCAATGGGTTCCGGGTATAGTAACTTTATGTTATATAAATACGTACCTTCGACATTTGCATTTAGTTGAGTCGCATTTAGATGTGTTCAGTAATCAGCCTGCCTTATTGAGCAGCTTGAGCAGCAATTAATTTAGAGAATAATAATGTAATTTTTCATAGAATCAATTACAAGTGTATGAAGCTAACTGCATTAAATCAAATAAAAATGCATTTATTAGTCAACGCCCAATTCTAATGTTTGTGTTTGAAAAATGCACAACAATTAATTTTCAAAACAGAAACCACAACAAGAACTACAACACGGCAGCTCGGCAATTTGCATGTGTGGCATGCTTTATATGCAGTTGTATAGAATGGCAACGAAAACAACAGCAACAGCAACTCAAAATCATATCGAATAAAAACCGATAAAAATCGCACAACTGTCGGAGGCCGCCGGAGGCCGAATGCAAATGCAACGATTTGAAATGTTGCAACAATAATTGTCACAAATTGAACTCATGTCATGATTTGCGAGCTGAATGGTCAACGGCACGTCGAGCACTCAGTATTATTGGTGGGGGATGCATATGGCTGCTGATGGATATTCAAAGTTATACATATATACTAGAGTTGAGAGAGGGTGGCGAGAGAGAGAGAGGGGGCCGGTCAATTTGATTGCGTGACAGGTGCAATTTAGTCGAGGTCTAAAGCATAAAAATTGTCGGCATTTAATGAGAACAACTTTCGACAGGTTGTGCAAAGCAACGTGATGAATTGCGGTTCACGATAAAATAAAAATCAACTGGCATAAAAAACGTGAGCGTCAATGTTATACGTTATCTATAATGCTTAATGCCAATAAAATTTGAATTAAATGTGAAAATTATTCATATTATGAAAGCACACAAGCACTATGCTAAAAGCAATCTTAATGCTGAACATCCGTATATTTTCTAAGGGCAACATACGTCAAATATTACCAGATCGGACCACTATATCATATAGCTGCTATAAGCTCAATGAACCGAAAGATGAGTCAGAAGTTAAATGTTTGTCAGAATTCGAAATATTATGTTTTTGTACATCACAGCTTGTTTAAAATAAAACAAGTTCAAAGTAAATAAATAAAATTTGCTTAAAAGATACAGACGCTTAATACTTTGAGCAAAAAAATAATATTTATATGTCCGGAGACTAATTCCGGTCTAAAAGTTTATGTAATCTTTGGATTGCCTAAGTTAACAATTCTTTTTATTATTTTGATTTCTATAAAAGTAATGATGAGCGCTTAAGAGCTAAGCATCCGTAAGCCAAAAGATCGGTTATTTGTAAATCATGCATTTTATTTATTTTTCATAGGAAAGTTGCTTTATGCACTGCTTAAAAGCGCTCTTATTTTGAACAGTCGCCGCAAACAGTTTGCGTCTTAGTCGGATTTAGTTGGGGATCTATGTCGCACCTGTTTGCCAATTTGAAATGAGGCTGTGAACCCAACTGTAGTTTCTCAACATCAACGACAGTAAAACCAACAACAATAACAACGCAAAAGCAAACTGAAAAAAAAACGAGCCGCAAGCATTGCAAAAAAAAAGTACATTTGGCCACCTTTTAGCCGGTTTTCCATCAGTGCCCCGTCCTAAGCCGCTGGCAACGTCGCTTTTCCTTTTGTGGCCACCAAAGAACTCGTTGCACACCCAAAGTTAAGAGCCAAGCGACCAAATGGTTGCCGTTGCCATGTGGCCATGTGGCCAAGTGGCCATGTGGCTAGCCGGCTCCAACTGAAGCCGGAGCTGAAGCTGAAGCTGGAGATTGATGTTCGCTGCCTCTGACATTTGTTTCGCGCTTGCGTTCAGCAGTTGCTGTTGCATTCGCACTTGCCACTTTGCCAGCGTAACCGGTTTGCTATCCACATATTTTCGCAGTGTGATTTAAACGATTTTCTGCATTTGAATGGACGCCGAAGTCAACGTTGCACATGGACAGGGAGGGAGACAGAGATAGAGCCCCCCAAAAGCGAACTGCAGCGCACAACATCTCTAGTCGTAGATCGACTGGATTTTCCACAGTGATGAAAAATTGCTCAGTTCGATCATGTAAACAAATTCATTAGCTTGCACAAATATTTTAATTATTTAAACAAACATGAAAAGTCGCGAAACTTTGCTCGTTTTGGTGTGAAGTGACTGCTCCTGGAATTGGCCAAGATGACATCTTTGAATAATTTGAATTCACTACTCACAAATAACAAACAACACGCTAGCAAATAGCATTATGAATTTTTCGTATATATACATACATATACATATACATAAATACATACATATTTTGTATATATCGGTTAATACTGCGATGTAAACTTAATTGCTTGACTGTTTTATTTACTCACAGAAATTAGCATTTCGGTTTATTTGCTCAGATCGTCAGGCATTGATTTAAGCTCGAACCTAACTGAGAAGTTGTGTTCAGCTCATTAGTCTTTAAAAGAAATATTCAATCAATGAATAACATATAATATAAGATATTCCCTTTCCTTATCACCTACTTGACTAAATCAAACATAGAAATTAATTTCAAACTCCGCTGTGAATCTCTGTATGTATAAATAAGCTTTTTTATGTTGAGAATAGGAAATGTTAATTGTTATTTAATTTTTGTACAGCCCCCAAGATGAATACAAACGAGTATTTGAAATATTTTGAAGCTTATAAAAAAAATATACGCCTAATCTGCAGCCATCAAAAAACATATTTAAATAATAAAAAGAGGTCAACAAACAATAAACGACTTTTTCTGATTATGTTGAGACAAAAGCATTTTCCCGTCGTTTTCTCATTAGCCATTTGTCATTTGTGTAGAGATATTTGAAGTAGTCTTAAACCAAGCTATCCCCATCAGTAGATTGTTAACATTTATAAAGTTTAAGCAATATATAAATTTGACTTACTTTTATTCGAATTTTATAACGCGTAAATTTGTACATGGCTTCTGTTTAAAGTGGAGCATTTCGCAGCTGCTTCATTATTCTGTGCTATTCTGTGGGCTGCCTTAGTGGCAATTATAATGCCCATGAGGCAATTCGATGGCCTCTTGCGTTGTGCAGGCCACTCACACTGTGGCTCAGGCTCACTCGAGCAGGCCAAGGAATATGCAACAGGTTAATTCACGCGAGCGAATGCTTTTGGACAAGTGCGTTGGGGGAAGGAAGACGCTGACAAAAGAAGGCCAGCTGCAATGGCGGGGGCAGTGTGTGCATGTTGGCAACACTCGCAGCCGGTGGGCGCAATGAGCAAAAGTGTCAGCCTTAAAAGGCAGCAGCGAAAAAGTTTTTGAAAAACATGCAAATTCGCACATGGAGAGGAAAGGAAGAGTTCGAGGGGAGGAGGAGGAGGAGGAAGCATTGAAATGTCCATTGAAACAATGAGCGGCCGTTGCCAAGCGACCAAATTGGCAACATGTTGAGGCTGACCAGCGGCTGCTGCCCAGTTATGAGAGCAGCAGGGAGCGAGGGGGGGGGGGGGGCAGTGCACATGAAGGTGTCATTTGTTGGGAACATGCATTTTCCGACTTGGGTACAAATCGCGGCGACAGCGACGGCAACTGCAACTGCAACATGCAACTGGCTCTGTTGACGTCAGCCGAGACGCTCAGACTCGCAGCTCTGCTATCTAATGGCGTTGCACAGTGGTACGCAATTGCAGCCAAATGCGTAAGATGATCTCATTAAAAGTTGAACGAGTTCAACATAAGTAAAGGGGAAATATGTTAAAAAAAAAAATAGATCAGCAGAGTTTCTTAAGTTAGTTTATCTAAGTATCTGTAAATTACTACACACTTTTAACTAACATAACGGAATTACGTTGTTTTATATATTTTATTTGGGATTATAAATAAAGCCCTAATTCTAAGAGTAGTTGTTCAATTTAAATAATTAAAACAAAAAAAAACATATTTTACACAAATATAAAATTGTTTAAGCAAAAAAAGACTCAAAAATCTTCGTTTGAAATCATCATGAACAGTGTTTCATTCAGACTAACTAAAATTAAAAATTAAAAAATGAAAATATTTTATTTACAAGCTAATTGCTTCGAATGGCTTTATAATTCTATATTTTATGTACTGTCATCATAGAATAATAATACTGCATTAAATCAACAATGCGCATAGCTCAAGTTTCACATTATATTATAAATAATAATAATTTATAAATGTAATTTAAAATTATTTGGTAATTAATATATATTGCCATATATTAATTAATGATATTCCTGAACGTAGTAGAAACGCTTGTTAGTCTCTCCAGTTCCAATGTGCGTTGGTGGGAATACGGCTTGTGGGCCAGTTACTGGGTTACCCGGCTGTTGGTTGGTTGGTTACCTGGCACACGATACTTGGTATCGTGTCTGGTATGGTGGTATGGTATGGGACTGTTGTAGTACTCTCATACTGGTCGGTCCAGGCAAACATGTGTCTTGCAAATTAAACGCACATGTCTCTCTCTCTCCACCACTTTGGGGGTTGGGGGTTAGCAGAGCGGGGCTTTATTGGAGCTGGCTCGCTAGGCTGGCACCATTTTCCAAACACGTTTCGCTTTTGTATGGCAATTGTTTTGATTTTGCTCTGCCCTTTCCTGTTGCCTGTTCCCAGTTGCCTGTACCTTGTCCCCGTTCCTGTCTCTGTCGCTGCCCCTGTCGCTGTCCCTGTCGCTGTGCACTGTCCGCTTTGTTGGCCACTCTGCTGTCAACTGTGTGTGTTTTCCTTTCTGTCTATATTTTTTTTGTCGCTCTTTTGCGTTTTGTTCAATTCTGACACATTTTAACAATTTATGAGTCGACCCCACCACGCCTCAGCCCACCACAGCCCGCAGCTTTGACAACTAAATTCAAAGCAATTCATACATCACATGCGCTGGCCTAGCCCTGTGTGCAGCACCACCTGCGCCACTGCACCACTGCCCCACCCCAGTCTCAGCCTCACCTCAGCAACTTTGGGCGCACCTGTTTGAAAAGTGCGTGTGTCAAAGTGCGTGCGGTGCGTGGCCGGTGACATTTGCAGCTGCTGTGTGTGTGTGTGTGTGTGGTGGCAACAACGTTATCCATTTTCTTGTGTCTATGTCTCGTATTCCGTGTCCGTGTCCATGTCTATTCCTCTGGCAGTTGTCAGTTGCGCTTTGATAATTTCATTTTGGCCCACTCGCCGCTGGTGCAATTCAATTGAATTGCAACTGGCAACTGGTTTTTACTTTTACCTACCTCAATGCCTCAACAATTGAGTTACTTGCACAAGTCCAGGGACTCTTTTTAAATAGAATGCATCGATTTATTAAACAAGTAAGACCCCTGAAACATACTTCATATAGTCATTTTAAATATAGGTTGCTGCTTAGAAGGAGTTTTAAATATTTCGAAATACTTTTACAAAAAAAGAGTTAAGTAATCATGTTATAAAAAATGCTCTTTCATATTTTAAGCTCTTATCACTTTTACAAAACCAACCAATTGTCAATCACAAGGTAATTGATTATTCTCTAGAGTAATGCTGCATTTAAAACTGTTTCACTTACTTTTTTGTTGTGAAGTGTGCTCAAATCAATATTATTACTAATCAAAAGCTGCAGTACAATCTGTGTAAACTTCCAACTCTCAATAAAATGCGGCATTTCATCAAGATTTCTCACGAAAGCAACAAAATTGTATTCAAGAAGCATAAATATAATATATAAAATTTGAAGAAAAAACACATTTTTATGGCTAGCCCAAAGACTCGTAAATTCATAATTCGTTGTGGACTAGCTGAGCGATCATTCGATCGTTCGATCGACCTCTTTGAGTGACTTCCTTGTTCAGCGCGCGTAATTTACATAAATTGAAGATGGCAGATGAAACGGCCCGAGAAAGCGTGGACCAGGCCAAGCGGCCTGACCAATAATAACAATTTGGAGTCTACGTCGTCAGCTGGACTCGCAGATGCCATCAACACGAGCGAACGGAATCAATTTCAAAATATGTGTTTGCCGCCATCGCCATGGGTCAGTTTCTCAATTCTCGATTCGAGAGTCTCGCAGCTATTGGAAATAACCGACGCAGCAACTGTCATCGCACAAATGATTTGTATTTTTGTTTAGGTTATTTATGTTTCATAAATTATCGGATATATCTAGACGATATTCGACTTTAGTGTGTCTGTGTATGAGTAGTCAACGGATGCCGCCGATCAAGATTTTATTTAAATGGAACTCATCAACGCTCATTTGGGTCTCCATCTACATCTCCGTCTTCGTCCCCAACTCTTTGTGTTGGACAGACTATGATGAAGCTCTGTTGTTGCCTGCCTTTTGTGTCTGCTGTTCGTCGGCGTCGTCTTGCAACGCCTTTTGTCTTAGGTTCAGAGCTTTAATTATAGAGGTTGCCCCGCACACTCCTCCGACTCCTGCCTTGTCTCTTGATGATGCCTTAATGTCAACTTGGAGTCGGCGTCGTCGTCGCTGCTGCTGCTGCTGGTTTTGCTTTCCACACGTTTCGTCTTTAATTAATGGATTTTGTCGTATTAAACTCATTAGTTTGCTTTCGGCCCATAATTTTAATTAATCACTCAAAATCCACGCACAGACGAACAGTAAAACGGTCTCTGCGAGTTTGGTTTTCGGTTTTAGTCGACCTTATCAACTGTCTTTGCATACTAAACGAGCCCGAGCTACCTAACAAAAATTCAACAGAAATCAAATACTTACATACATATACATGTATGTATATACAATCCATATTTAAATGCGCTCGAAAACGAATTAAAAATGCATCGGGCTCGATGAGATCGACAGTTCGTTACTCAATTGGTTTTTAATTTCAAAATGAAATAAATCAAAATTAAGTAAGCCCAAAAATTGATAAATAAATAAAAAAAACCCCCCCAATATTAAAAGCTTCGCTTGGCAAATTAACATTCGCCATTCGATTTGATATATTAAACTCAAAATGTATATTTCATCATTAAAAGCAGCGGGCACAAATAATAAAAATATATAAAAACGACTGCCAAGAGCGGAGAACGATCGCATACAAAAACAAATATCTATCGAACGAAACAACAACAAAATGTTGAAAAATGGAAACTAGTTTTACAGGTAAGCCAGCGAGCAGTCTGTCGATGGGGCTCCGATCCGATGAGATGCGAACAGATTCGCCTTCGTCGTCATCGTCATCATCGTCGTCGTCGTCATCGTAATTGCCGGCCCGTTCTCACTTGGCTTGGATACCCGACCGATTCGTAGCTTGACTCTGATTCTGATATGGCATCTCCCTCTCTCTCTCTCACACACACACACACACACACACACAGAGTTGCTGTCCCGCTCTGTCTGTCTCTGTCTCGTTCGTATGATAAATAACAAATCAAACGCTAAAATGTCGGTAATGTATGTGGCATGTCAGAGGCTCCGTTTATTTATGGCCTGGATCAATAAGAATAACGCCCCAATCAGTGACTATAAATTAACGCAAAGACAAAAAACAACTTCAAAAATGTCGACGACTGAGAATGTTTCTCAGTTGTTATTGCTGTTTATTTCATTCCATCTCTGTTGCCTCGCAGCACGAAGAAATGTTTGAAAATGCTTTAGGAAATGCCGTTGACTTGGCTCAAACCAATTTCACGCTGGAAACGATCTTAAATACTATGAAAACTGTAGCAGGAACAATCAAATACATCAGCTATCGTCGCTATAAAATGCGTTCTTGTTATTGTGACACTGTCTATCATTCTAGACAATCGACTACAAAAGGCAATAAGAAAATTATGCATTTAAATCTGGAATCACTCTGGTCACATTGTTTTCGTTCACTTGCTGAAATTCAGAACTTCATGTGCAAAATAATTAATGTTTTATTATAACTAAACGGTCGCTTGTGTTACAATTTAATTCACTTGACAACAATATCATTCTTGCGCACTAACAACAATATCATTCTTGCGCACTCACAACAAATACAAAACAATAACAAAACACACACACTGCGCCAACCAAATTTACATACGCTTCACACTTGTGCCGCTAGAAGAAGCAGAGCAAAACAAAATACTGATAAAAAACGCCGAATTTGCTGTGCAAAAAATATTTGTGCTTTCGTTTTGTGATTTGTTGATTGTTCTGTTTTTTGAGTTGCTGTTGGTGGATACAAAGATGAGCCTTCGCCGCGCACACGACGCCGAAGATGAGAGCTATGATCACAGTCGCAATAAGCAGCGTCGCGTCTCCGAGAATCAGGAGATCGTGGACCGTGTGGAGTCGCTGATATTGCAGGTGGGAGAGCGCGGTACATCGTCCGTGGAATCGAATCTCAAGGGTCTCGTCTCGGTGCTGGAGGCAGATCTGGACACATTCCGTTTGATAATTCTACGCATTGTGACCGATTGTGCGGTGCGTATGCCCGAAAAATGCACCATTTACACAACGCTGGTGGGTCTGTTAAATGCCAAGAATTATAAATTTGGTGGCGAGCTTGTCGATCGAATGGCGAAAACGTTTAAGGAATCGTTGAAGCTATGCCGCTGGGATGCGGCACGCTATTCGCTGCGTTTCCTCGCCGATCTGGTCAATTGCCATGTGATATCGGCGACGAGTCTGATGCACTTGCTCCACACAATGATCGATGTGACCAATAAGGATACGGTGCCGAAAGTGAGACGTGATTGGTTCGTCTTTGCGGTGCTCTCCACGCTCCCGTGGGTCGGCCGTGATCTGTACGAGAAGAAGGAATCGTCGCTGGATTCGCTGCTGTTGTGCATCGAGGTCTATTTGAATAAGCGCTCCAAGAAGCATCATAATGCGTTGCGCGTTTGGACATCGGATGCACCGCATCCGCAGGAGGAATATCTCGATTGTTTGTGGGCCCAGATCCGCGATTTGCGTCAGGATAACTGGGTCGAGAAGCATATACCGCGTCCGTATCTCGCCTTCGATTCGACACTGTGCGCGGCACTGCAGCATAATTTGCCGCAGATAACACCTCCGCCACATCACGACAACTTTGTGTATCCGATGCCGTGGGTCGTCTATCGCATGTTTGACTATACCGATTGTCCGGATGGACCCAATTTACCCAGCGCCCATTCGATTGAGCGTTTCCTCATTGAGGAGCATCTGCATCACATTATCGAGACGCATCATATCATGCGCAGGGATTGCGCTGCCCATCTCTTGAATTTTCCATTCAAGCACAAGATCCCATTGGAGTATTGCATCGTTGAGGTTATCTTTGCTGAATTGTTTCATATGCCAACTCCACGGTATTTGGACATCTGCTATGGCTCCTTACTGATCGAATTGTGTAAACAGCAGCCGGGCACATTGCCCCAGGTGTTGGTCCAGGCCACTAAGATCCTTTTCATGCGCATCGATTCGATGAACACGTCGTGCTTTGATCGATTCGTCAACTGGTTCAGCTTTCATTTGAGCAACTTTGAGTTCACCTGGTCCTGGGATGAATGGGACAGTTGTCTGCTGCTCGATGCCGAGCATCCGCGTTCCAAATTCATACAGGAAATCCTACTCAAGTGCCTACGACTGTCGTATCATCAGCGAATCACCGAGATGATGCCAACAACGTATGCGAAACTGATCCCAGTCAACCCTGTGCCTAACTACAAGTACACCAACGAGGAGGCAGCCAATTTGCCTGGCACAAGTGTGGCGCTGCAGCTGGTGGGCGCCATTAGACAGAAGTGCACACCGGAGGAAGTGGTCAACATACTGAAGGGTATACCGAGCAGTGGCTATAGTGGCGAGGAGATGTCCGATGGCTGCTTCAATGCACTCAAGATCGATGTGTTCGTGCAGACGCTGCTCAATTTGGGCTCGAAATCGATTTCGCATAGTTTTGCGGCCATCTCGAAATTCCAAGTGGTATTCCGGGCACTGGTCGAAACGGAGGAGGCACAAATCTGCATATTGCACAACATCTTTGAGCTGTGGTCCTCGCACCAACAGATGATGGTCATCCTCATCGATAAGCTGCTCAGGCTACAAATTGTCAACTTTAAGGCGGTCGCCACATGGATATTCTCCAAGGAGATGACCGGTGAATTCACCAAATTGTATATTTGGGAGATCCTATATTTGACCATCAAGAAGATGAACGAAGATGTCATCAAATTGAATGTGGAGCTGAGCGATGCCAAGGAGAAGCTGTCCAAGGCGGATTCCTCATCCAGTGACACAGACGAGAATACGCCTCCCAATCGAAAGAAGGCCATCACCCATGCCGACAAACCATCCGAGGATGTGGTTGAGCGCATGGAGAAGAAACTGGAGGCAGCGAATGTGAATCAGAAGCTACTCTTTCTCACCGTCTTACAGAATTTCATAATAAAACTATATGAGCATCTCTTACGTTCCGAAAAAAACGGATGCGATCGGGATACGGTCTGGTATCGCTGGACAATTGGCCGCCTCCAGCAGGTGCTCCTCATGCATCACGAACAGGTGCAGAAATACAGCAGCACTTTGGAGACGCTGGTGTTCACTTCGGATCTCGATACGCATATTTTGGAGGTCTATAAGCAGTTTGTCGCATTGCGTGCCTAACGAACACTAACAACAGCAGCAACAACAACAACAACAACAACAACAATAACGACAACAATTACAATAACAACATCAACTGCTGAAGCCTGTTTACAAGTTAATAATTTTATAATCAGTTAGCGATTTGTCAAGAAATTGTAGGCACACACACTAAATAACACCACCAAATTGTAATGTGTAAATAATCATAAGAATCAAGTTCAAGGAACGCTAAGCAAACACCACTTAAGTATTTATTATAGTGGAATGATTTGAACTTTCTTTTGCCAAAATACGATGAGATATTATTTAAAATAAACAATATGTACTCTGACCTAAGTATTTTTCTCATTGGTCTATACCAAACTTCAAGCTAACCAAATTTAAATATTGGAGTGTTTAGGAAGCTTGTTTCGACTTTGTTTAAGTCACGATAACCACCACAATCATACAGAAAGTTTTAAAGTTTATCAAAAAGTAAAAATAATATTTAAGCGAATAAGTGGCTTAGATTATACAGAAGCGAGAACAATTCGGGAATAAGTGAGAGAGCAGAAAATAATCAAGTTTCAACATTTTTGCAGGGCATTTAATTATTGAAGCAGCTTTGGGCCCACATGGAATTTTGCAGACTTTTGTTATTGTTTTTGTCAGTGCAATCAGTTTTGAGATCTGCAACCACCTTTTTGATACAGCACCAGTTGAATACTCACCAAGCATTTCGAATGCAGTGTTAATTTGACTAAATTTTCGAGATCATCTGTCTACTTAGTTGAGTTCCCCTACCTTCTACGCTTGGCTCCGATGCTGGCTTCGACTGGCAGCCGTTCCACTTGGCTCGACCCACAAATCAAGTGTGAAATATATTCAAATCGCACCAGGAGCGGTAATAAAAAACAAAGGTAGAAGGCAGGAGCAAATGCAACGGCAGCCCGCAAGCCAAATGAAAAGTAGTAAAAATACGAAAATGAAGATGTAAATTATACCAAATGTGAAGCATTGACCGGTCAAAACAACAGCAATAACAACAACTGCGGGAGGCGCTGGTGGAGCAGGCGATGGAGGAGGAGCAGAAATAGCAAACATGGAAGGCAAGGCAAGTTAGCTAGAAAGAGCCATTTCTGAATACCAGAGGCAGGTAATGCTATCAATCTACAAGCTGTATCTAACAGATACATGCAAGCCATGACAACTGCTGCCAGAAAGAGAGAGCTACAGTGAGTATGTGTGTGTGTGTGTGTGTGAGTGGGAGAGAGAGCATAGTGAATGCAGTACGAGTGTTCTAGAGTTCCGTCGTTTTGGAAACACCCTCCGCATTCAATGATTGATTGCTCATCATTTTTCATTCTTAATGAAAATGCACCCCGCTGGCAAGAGTTGGTTTCGCTACTCGCTGGTTGGCTGGCTGCTTGGCTTGGTTTGGTTGCCTTGGTTGGTTTGAATGGTTGACTACGAAACACCGCCAAGTAGTACATTGAGAGAAACTGTCTGTTCGCCTGTCTGACTGGCACATACACACACCTGAGCCAGCGCGCAAATGCCTAACAGGCAGAAGGTGCAGAAGTTGCGATTATCGCGCATCTGACGGCGGCCAAAAAAAAAAAGACAGAAAAGGGAAATCGTTGCTGGGGCTGGGAATGCAAAACTTGGCCAAATTCCACCTTGGCCGCCAACGGCCATAAAAATGGCTGCCAGCTGCGATACGCTGCGGCGATGGCGTCCATATCGACCAGGCCAGCTGCCTGCTTGCCTCTGCCTCTGCCTCTGCCTCTTTGCCTTCCTGCCAGCCAGCTAGCCTGCCAGTCAACTGTCAACTGTTCCGTGCCTGTGTCATGCTATGCATCATCTTCTGGCAGTTATTAACCTTTGTCTCCCCACCTCTCTTTCTCTACCTCTATCCCTGTCTCTCTCTCTCTCTCTCTCTCTCTCTTTCTCTATTTCTCTGTATATCTATGTGTTTGCGAGTGTATCTAGTAAATACTTGTACTTTGGCTTGAGCCAGCCCCACCACTTTTAGCTGATTTAGTAGCTTGGCGTGGCGCAATTGCTGAAATTAAACAAACTCCTCGCAGTTACTGCCATTGCCATTGCACACCCAACAAAGTGGTCGACAACATTATCCCTAATGAGCGAGTGTTTGCTTTAACTTATTTTAGTTGCCTTGGGGAATAGTTTGATGGTTCACGTAAGCATTTACGTCAATTTTATAAAATTAATACGAATAGTTTTTTAAAAGATGCAATTAAATTCACTTAAATTGAAAATATTTAATTTTATATTGCAATTTAAATGTTAAGTAAAAGTGCAATTCACATTTACGTATTAAATAAACATTGTTAATCAAAAATTAAATTGAAATTAAATTTAAATTTAGTAATCTTGTTTTCTTTGCCTGTACCCTGTGCCTAAATTGATAACTGAAGTTTTCGACAATCGACTCAGATCGATATTAGTCGCTATCTAGAAATAGTTTAGACCTGGTTACGGGGTATTTTTTAGTCTGGCACTCTTCTACTTCTTATATACTCATATTTTTGAGTTGTTAAATAGTACTTTTGAGTGTTGTGTGTGTGTTGTGAGTGTGTGTGAGCTGTGTGCAGTAAACAATTTCTTGATGTATTTGTGTATTTCGCTTGGTTGCGTTGTTGTTCCTGCGCAAATTACAAACATTTCGTTGAACGTCGACGTTGACGTCGACAGCAGCAGCTTCAGTGGTGCAGAGGTCAACGTTGACGCCTGCGTGGCGGCCATTGTTAATGTTGTTTGTTGTTGTAGTTGTTGTTGTTGCTGTTGCTGTTGTAGTTGATGTTGCTTTTCTACTGCCAGCTCGCATCATCATTAATCATTTTTATTTGCACGCCGCCGCATTTGTTGGCATTTTCTGTTTGAAATGCGCCCTGTCAGGGTGGCGGATGGGAAGTGGGTGGTGCTGGCTGTTATATGATGGTGGGAGGTGGCGCCTGAGAGCCACCCTTGTCAACGGCAAGCCGAAAATTCCAGCAAGTTTGTCACATGCCTGACCAGAACGCAAAGCCACCCAGCGACCCAGCCCAATCAACCCACCAACTCAGCCACCCACTTACTCTACCCAACCACCCGCAAGGACACAAGCAGCCGAATGCCGAGGCAGCCATCATCATCATCATCAGAGTAAACAACAAAACATGGACAGTAAATTGTAACAGTCATAATGTAGCGAGCGGGACAACAACAACAACAGGAGCAACAGCAACAATAACAACACAACAACATGAAGCAAAATGTCGACAGCAACTGTATAAATTATTACATTGTGTACTCTTAGCGCACATAAAAATACATTAATAAATATTATTTATGTATATTCTGTATTCAGTATAACGAATACTCGTACATTGCGACCCAGTAGACGCTTCTTCTTCTTCTTTCAGCAACTGCCATATAACAATAGACATGAGTTGTTTCATGCACTGAGAAAAAACACAACACATATGTGAGAGAGAGAGAATAACATACAGAGAGAGAGAGAGATAGAGTGAAACATATTAACTTGATAAGTCAACAACTACAACCACTAATACTACTGTGGATATATAACACCATAAGGTCCTTGTTTTAATTTGGAGAGGGAAACAAAGTTATAAGTCCTATGATCTCAAATATATATATAGGATGAAGGATAGTGAGTACGAACAACATTCATGATTTATTTTTATTTGTTATTGTATCATATACAAATTGTTAAAGATATTACAATACAATGAAAACTTATTTGTTTGGATTGGATTATCTAATTCATAGATATAATTAATACAAATATTTTCAGAGGCATAATTCATATTTTACTGCGGTTCTTATATATGTACAAATAATTAATTCGATTATATATGTCGATTATTTCTCTCAGTGTATTTTCATTGAAAAGTTGTACATAAAGCCTAACTTCATTTCATATTTTTGACATTTGTTAAATCAAAAAAATGTATATGGATTCCTTTTTTTTCTTTTTTGTTTATGTGTCATTTTTGCCGTTTGAATTTATTTGTTTGTTTGCCATTTCGCGCGAATGCAAATTTAGTAATTGTCTTTCTCTCTCTCTCTCTCTCTCTCTCTCTCTTTGTGTGTGTGTTGTGTTTTTATTTATTTGAGCGAATAGAATTTATTTTATGGCAAATGGAGCTTAAATCGCAAAGGCTCCAACTTGAGTTATATCAATGAATAATGGACACTTTCTCTAACGAACTTAACAGATTTCAAATTGGAGAGCATTGCGAATTGGCAGACTAATAAAAGTGTTTTGAAATTTATTTTTGTTTCTTTATGAGTGCATTAATTATAATCTTGAATATTAAAAATATTGCTAATAAGTTAATTGGTTTATTTTTAACGATGAGTAGTCGAATATAGCCAGACAGCTCTTTCCCCCATGTATAAATCTCATGAGCTCTTGACATGATCCAAAAATGTGGCCGTCATTCGTTCGGTTTGTTTGTCTAACGCTTTGGCGCTGTGTCTTTTGGCCATTGGAAATCTTGAGCGTTGTGCGGAAAGGCAATGGGCCATTAACTTGATATATGTATATGCGAGTTGGCCGCCTAATGATTGCCGAATTTCTAATTATACGCATAAGAAATTATATCTGTCAATAAATTTGCCACTGTGCGCCAAACCAACCAAAGGGCGTAACAAAAAGGACGAAAAAGAAATCAGCAATGGCCATAATTCACTCACACAACACACACACACACACACAGGACTAGCGTAAATCCTTCCACAACTGACAACGGAATGGCGCTCAGTGCTTATAAATGATGAGACCAAGTCCGAGGCAGGCGCATAATGACCTAGGCCAGCGCATTGGGCGGGGCGGCCAAGGGAAGAAGCGATTCAAGCAGGAAATATTTGGGCGAATGACGCATAAAACAAATCCAAGCCAAAGGAGCTCCAGCTCCAGCACCAAAACCGAGACCGAAACCGAAACCGAGTCCTGGCCCAGGGGTTGTTGGCCCAGAGCTTGACGAACCTCGCTTGACGAGCACAGCAGAAGCGAGCAGAAGGCGACTTCGGCTTTCGCTTGTGCTATGTGCACGTCATCATTATCATCATCATCGTCATCATGAGGGGCCAGTCCAAGCCATAGACGAGCCAGCAACGAATACAACGTGAAGTTTTATGAAACCCTCAAGTTGAAGACACTTTGCTTGGCAGTTTGCTGCCCCCGCAACAAGATTCTAGTGTTTAGGTTGGGGCGGGGTGGGCTGTGGTGGCTCATATATTTTCGCTCGTCTGACATTAACGGCTGCTATCGCCCGCACGACGAGCAGCAGCAGCAGCAACAGCAGAGGCAGCAGCAGCAGCAGCTGAACGGGGCAAACGTTTGCCAAGCAGTTGGCCACCGTCTTTTGCTCGGATCGCCTGGCATCATTACTGGCAGTCCACGATTTATTGACAAACGGAGCACCGAAACGGGAATCGCCCAAAATTTAGAATCGGCAAAACGTCTTGGCTGCCAAAAGGATTGTCCTAACTCCACACCCCACTCCACTCCTCTATTTTCTACTCACCGGATGATTGGGTGTGGCATCCACACAGAGCAAACGCCATTTGTTTCTATGGCCCATTTCGTTGACGCTTTCGGTTAGCAGTCAGTGGCACAAATGACGCTATCGACTCTGCCTTCATTTGGCATTGGAATGCGTCAGCATTAAGCTGGCCAAACCGACTAGTTGGCTTAGGTCTCATAATATTAAGCACGGAACCCACTTTTGGCATTTCTTATCGAAAACTTAATTGGCGCGAATATTCAATTATTGCAATCATTTTTGTAACGAATAGCACCAATTATACTTTAAAATACCTAAGAAAACTCTAATTGAATCAGTTTAACAGTTAACAGTGTAAATTTGACAGCATAGAAAATCTTTAAATTTAATTTGTAAAAAAAAGAAAAGAAATTCATTTGGAACATTGCACAAAACCAATATGATCTTTTCCATTTCCTCAATCGTATCTGCGCACTCCAAATTGTTGAGCCAGGGTATTTGATATATGATAAGTATATATTGTTTATTATGATCCATTGGAGTGCATTCAGTTCCTTTTTAATTACTAAATATCTACCTAATGTCCCCTATTAAAATCATTTAACTTTCTGTAGTACATCTAGGCAAAACAATTGGCCAAGAACTGCCAGCAAATGCTCTTAAGCTATAAATAAAAAGCACTTGACGTAGTTTGCCTGCAGTTTGTGTGCGCAATGGGAGTTGGCTGTGTGTGAGTGAAATGGGAAGTGCTTGGCATGGTGGGAGTGGAGTGGAGTGAATAGTCGCTCCAACGGCAGTTCCAACTCCCGCTCCCGCTGGCTAATGTGACTACCACAAATTCAGGCAATTGCGACGCCTCCTGCCGCTGTTGAGCCGATGATTCATTTGACTCTCTACGACTGCCGTCGTCTAAGCTGGATCTAATGTCAGGAGCGATGCTTGCCAGACCGACTGCCTGTCCCTGTCCCTGTCCCTCTCGCTCTGCCTGCGTCTGTGCCTGTGCCCAGCATCCATTCATTTGCTTGAGAGCGCCTTCGGCATATTTTTAATTGCCTAATTTTGCGACTTGAGTGATGGGCAATGCCTGCTCCGAGGGTTGCTCTGTTTCCTTCAAATGTCGTCGTTCAGCGTGATAAACGCCGCCGCCCGTTTGGCATTTTAAAATTGTCGCCAAAAACACAGGCAAAGCAAGCTTGCAACCCGCTACCCGCCAGCAGCAGCTACCCTCACCCTTGCAAGTGGCTTCATTTGCTGCCGCTGAAATATTTCAGAGCACCACCCTATTCGGGGATGGGCATGGTAAGGGAGCGTTGTCACCATCGCTCGCGGCAAATTATGGGACAATATTTTAGGCTAATGTTAATGTTTTCCCAAAAATTTTCTCATTGTGCCAGCAACCGTTCCATTCCGTTCCGTACTCCCGCCCGCACCCAGAAGCCTTCGGGCCAAATCCGTTAAATTATTGAGCTGAAGGTACTTTTCAATGCGGTTCGCTTGGCTTGGGTCGCTTTTGGCTGCCGTCGACTGGGTTGGGGTTAAATGAGCAGCGACACTTGCCAGCTATTGTTGTTGTTGCTGTTGCTGTTGTAGCTTTCGAGTTCCCCAAGTTGTGCAGTTGTTGGCTTTTGGTATTCTTTATTTGTTGCCAGCGCAATTTCCAGTCGCTCAGGTTCTGTTAAATGTTTCGGAAAGGCAAAATATAAGAATAAACGCGAAAAGGCTTCGGGAATGAATTAGTTTTTGAGCTGACACTCAAGAGTGTAGGAGACTGATGCAGAGTAGATGCCATCTAGATAAAAGTTCATTTGAGGGAATGGCCAATTTTGATGAAACTTTTGCCATATTTCGCAATGCCATGTTAGGAATTAATTGTGAATATATATATATATAACAAACTGATTGATTTTGCACATTGGTAATTAAAGTTTGGAGTTAATAACAGGCTACCTACCAAATTCCAACTGCTGCTATTTATGCATAAAAATTCTTGAATTGCATTTAAAAATAGGAAAATTTGAAGACATTGCAGCGAAATGATTGCAGGGCTTGTTGAGGCCGCAGACATCACTCTGTCTGTCTGTTTGGCTGTCTGTCTGCCAGTCTATCTGTCTGTGCAGTAGCACACGTAGCTGTAAGATAAAGTCCCGTTGAAGGAAAACACCACAAAAACCTGAGCCCCGAAAAGCTCTAAATCTTTTGGCTACTAGTACGCTCCACCTCGTCCAGCCCCATGCTGCCATTATTTTCCCTAGCTGCTCGCTTGTCTCGACCACCATAAAACACTTTAATAGTTCTTTATAACATATAAACACACACACACAGAAGGGAAGCTATACTTGGATTGGAGTATAACGAGGGGAGGTTGGCCTGAGAACACCAACTCCCGCTCTGATGGACGTCTTGCCAATGCCTTCTTCGATGCTTCTTTCCTTGCCGTTTTGTCGACTTTTGCTGCGGGCTCGCGATTTTCGGCGCGTTTTAAAATTATGGCAAGGCTGTCACTTCAATGGCGCAGAAGCACCAGCCGGCCCGGCTCACCCACCTGCTGCCGCGGGCCGCTTGCCTCAATTGTTTTTGTTTTCTTCTGGTTTTTTCGCTATTCGCTCTCGCCTTGCGCTGCCTTCGCGTAATTTAAGGCCCAGACACTTGCTCAACTTTTCGTTTCTTTTTTCTTTTTAATGATTTCTGCATAAGCCTTTGGGGACTAATTCATTGGCAGCGCCACGCATATGCCTCGAGACGTTTCTGCGACGCAACAAATTAACCCCATTCACCATTCACCTGCAGCCGCCATCCAGCAGCAACCCTTAACCCTTAACCGGCACCCTCAACTCAAACTCAGTCCTCAACTCAACTCAATCCTCAGCTCTGCTCAGCTCCCAGGCGCATTAAGTCAAGTGCTTAACCGCTTCAACACTTTGATTTGATTTCGCTGGCGCTTCTATTGCGCTCCTGCTCATGCTCTTGGCCCCGCGCTTAATCAATTGCCTTCCGCCCAATACGCCCAATCCACCCACGGCCTGCAGCGACTTTCGAGACCTGCGCTATATTTGTGGATGGCGGGGCTATGGCTCCCTGCCTACGACCTTGCCACATGACACCTGAAACCTTTTGCGCGTCGATTTCCGTTTCCGCCGCCAGTTTTTTGGCTTTTGCTCTTTTTCCTGCTCCGGTTTACATAGCAATTTTTGATGCCTTTTGATCTCAGGCTGCTGCCATTGGACTTGGCGTGTTTTTAAATTAAATACCGCACAACGCCCTCCGCCGCCTTGCCAGGGCAGGGTCCGCTGCTGTTGTCAGCATAATAATACGACAAAAAATTGCACGCTATGTTTGATGTTTAATTTTATTAAAGGATTTCCCCCGTTGCCGTTGTCAAAATCCAATTAAAATTCACCGCCGGCATTGTTTGTCAAAAATACACATAAGACGAGCAGCAGCAGCAGCAGCTGCCAACAGCGTCTAGAAAAACCAACAGGTATATCCGGAAAAAACAAAAACAAAAAAAACATTGAGCAAATATTGATTGTTTTTTTGCAGTTGAGACTGCTTTTGTTTTTTAAGCTATACATGTTAATCAGTTAATACGAGAGCTGATTGATTCTAAATTTGAGTCAAGTTTGCCAAGAAATTATTAAACTCTGTAAAAAACTTCTTTATTATTAACATATTTTTTATTAATAAAACGATCTTTGCAGAAAATAAAACTATACTTTGAGCTGTCAAAGTCAAGTCAAAGTTTTTTTAGCTGACTTCATTCATTAATTACTCAACTATGTAAGAAAATCTTTACTATTAATAGTAATTAATTAAAAACTGAGACCAAAAAGGAAGATTTTACAATTGTTATAACAATTTGAAAGAAATTGTATTGCGGTGCTTGGTAAATATTGCATATTTAATACTATGATCCGCAAACTATTTTACAGTTCCTGCACAGAAGTTTGATTTAGTGGTATCTATAGTAGTACGAGAAATTCGTCAGGGGATCTATTTTAAAAGACAACTTTCTCTACGGTAGCCGAATCTAAGAAGGGTCACCGTGACAGGGATCATTGTACTGAAAGAGATTTGGGTTTGAGTGATTTACGAGGGAAAGCAACGCAGATCCTTATTCATAAGAATATCAGCTGAGATCTGAAAATGAACTCTCCGCACACAAACTGTATCAGTTTATCCCTTTGATCCAGGCAAAAACAAGCTGAAAGCGAGAAGCGAAAGTGAAACGTGGCCCATAAATCAGGTCCCGCTTCTGAGCCCTGTCACTTAACCATTGCAATTGTTTTGGGCAACTTGGGCGTGCCGGGCATTGTGTGTCCTCGGTTCAAATGCAAATGCAAATGTGCAACTGTTATGCCAACACACGTCGCCGCAGGAGTCGCAGCCGGAAAATGTTGTGACAGTGATGCAGTTGCCGGGAAAATCGCATTTGCCAACATTGCGTCGCCGTCTCTGACGGATTAGTGCGGATTACTTGACGACAACGAGGACCGACTACGCGGGCGTGCAACGAATTGCGTTTGACTACCTCCGTCCCTCCTCTCTGTGTCGGTGAAAGTTGTGGCAGGTAGCAGTTGAGCAAATATTTTTCTTTCTTTTTTTCTTTTTGCTACCCGACTTTGTGACGCACGCAGCGGGTTGGGCAATTAATTTGTGTTTGCTTTGTGTGGGTGCTGGGCCAGAAGGCGTTTTGTTGTCAAAAGATTTTTGCCATGATTTTGGGCTCATTACGAGTGCCAAAGTGAAAGTGAGAAATACTCGCAAGGTCAAATGTGCACGGGTAGATTAATGCACATTTAATTGTTGTCGAGTATTTCTGAAATATGATTACTTAATTTAATTTAACTACATTTTTTTGCTTATTATATTTTAAGTAAATAATTTGACAAAGTATTTGCATTAAAATCAAATTTTAAATATCGAATATTGAATTAAATCAAGCTACTATTAAAAGCTAATTCGAGAAATCCTGAATTATGTTTACCTAATTTACTTTCCCCTCTCCTTATTAATTGGAGTTTTGAATTTAGCTTGATTTGCTTCTCGCTTTATCATTCAATCGGATTAAATATGATATTCCTAATGCTATCGCAGACGCATTCTTCAATGTGCTTCACATTTCCCTAATGCATAGCTGCGTCTACTAAGAACGAAAGGTATAATTGAATAAACTGGTTGCTGTCCAGATGGCTTACAGATAGATACAGCAATCTGTCCATCTTCGCATCGCTTATGCAAAATGCATTCGACTTTGATCTGATGTAAGATTTTCAAATGTCCATCATAAGAAGACAGAAAAGCTGAGCGCAGTCAATTATCAAATTAATTAGCTAAGCTTATCTGAGAGCAATTGCAAATTGCAGTTCGCCGGCGAGGCAAATCAAGTGCAACAGGTGAGATTTGATATCGAAATTGAAGCTGCACCAAAGCGACAGCGACATGGAAATGTGGAATTGAGGATGGGTACGCTGACTAGATCTCAAACTGACAATTTATAATCATGCATCATGGACACTTCAATTTGTGGAGGAACCACGAAGCGACAAGCCGATCAGGTAATGAATGATTGATGTGTGTGTGTGACGATCTCTGTTTCTCTCTTTCTCGCTCTGTCTCCCTCTCTCTCAACTGGAATGCAGGGACTGGCAATTTGCTGACCTTGCATTTGCATTAATCATCATTGATTGATCACTGCAGCCACTAAGTACATTCTCTGTCTTAAGTCCAGATCGCGCCACTGATCGACAGAGAAGCTGCTGCTGTCGCTGCCACGGCGGAAGCTGAATGTGGCACCAATATGAATTTGATAGCAGACTGACTAACTGACTGGCTGACTGACTGACTGACTAACTGGCTGGCTGAGTGACTAATTAGCGCGACGATCGGCGGGTTTAAGGCAACGCATCCGCCTGATTGATGGCACCGCGAAATTTAAGAAGGATGCCAGCCAGCTGTCAAGTCATTGCGAAAAGGATTAGCAGCAATGTGGCGATCAAATGGTGCCGCCAGCAGCAGCTTCCAGAATCCAGAGAATCGTTTCCCGGAGTCAACATTATAATAAAGTTGACACTGCCGACTGCGGCCCGATGATGGATCAGAGTGAATGGGAGAGTGCCTGCGTGGATCAGTCAGTCAGTCAGTTAGTCAGCCAGTCAGTCAGTCAGTCAGTGAGCAGCCTGAAGGAGTAGCCTCTGCAGTCTCTGCAACCATCGCCAAAATCAACGCCGACCCAACTCCAGCATATTCCATCAGCTGTCACAAAATATGTCACTGTCAGCCACATGAGATTTGCGCAAAAGAGTTCTTCGGGAGTTCTTCTCGTGGAACAGATCTGCAGTTTGGGGCTACAGTTGGAGCGCGTTTTCGGCCAGATTGACAAGGGAACGCTGCTAATCCAATTTAATTTGAATGTCAGTTCGTCTGGAAGACCAGAGCAACACAACAGCAACAGCAACAGCAACAACAACAACACCAACATAACAGCAACAAGCCACAGTCAGAAATCTGTTCTCTGCATTGGAATTAAGAACTTCTGATTTGCCTTTCACTCTTTCTACTATTTTATTTTTTTTTTCGTATGGCGGCATTTCGAATTTGTCGGCAACAGCGCAGATTCCCAGATTCAGATTCAGATTCAGATTCAGATTCAGATCCCCTGCCCCCCTTTGCTCCTAACCAACACATGTTCGACTTAATTTGGTTCAGTGCTTTTTTGTGGCGTAATTTATTTTTTTCCTTCGGCGGGCATCAAATACTACAGAGCATTTGATAAACCCCCAACAAAAACAGTCGAGCAGTCAACAGAAGCTAAACACAAAATCACCAAACTGAATTGTTTGAAATTCGATATTATCGAGCCATCGTCAGCAGCAGTTCAGTAGCCAATGCACAAAGTTTAACGGAGTTGAAATTGAATAATGATCGAAGTCAAAATTCAGTTGCATTTTTGTATTTTGAATAATCAACTTAAGTGATCAAAAGTTACGAAAAGTTAGCAGAAGTAATTTTGACTAGATTTTACTTGGAAAACTAAAACTGACACAAACAATATGTTTTTTTTTTTAAGCTGCGGCATTTTGTTATTACGGATTTTATAAATTGATAATGAAATTATTGCAAACAGCTAAAAATTTGTTTGTAATTTTTCCAAACCGATCCCTTTATGCATTTCATTTGTGAGTTACGAGAAACGATCTGAAAAAAAAAGAGTCGCATTCAGCTAATCACACTGTCAGATGGCTGCTGCCAAAAGTTGGGCAGCTTTCGATGGCTGTGAAACGAACTCATTACGCGAAACCGAGAACCCGAAAACTCTCAGGCACTCTTGAAAAGTGGCGCGATGCTTATCAGCGCTTCCACCAAACTCCAAAACTGATTAAATACTTAAAAAATCGAACAAAATAAAAAGAAGTCAGGCTTACTCCTTTTCATGGCTGCTGCTGTTGACAGCCTGCAAGCCAAGCAGAGGAAACAAAAATAGTTACTTGGTTAGCTGACGACGCGTTTATTTAAAAATCGATCGCATCAAAAACGGTCAGAAAGGCACAAGCAAAAGCGGCAACAGCAGCAGAAGCAGCAACAGCAGCAGCCGCAGACGTTAAGGTCCACAACAATGGGGCAGGCAGAAGATGCTGCAACCGGAGCCAATGGAGAACCCGAAAGGGGCCAACCAAGTGATAGACAGACACAAAACACAAGCCCAAATTCCAGAGCACAGGCTCCAATAAATTTCGTTAAATGCGCACGCGTGCGAGGAACAATCCAAGCCGAGGATCGAATTCGAGGATCGGTCGCTTGAGCCAACCAGCAGCACAACCAGAGCCAGACCCAGACACAGACCCAGACCAGGAGAAGCAGCTACTAACTCAGTTAGCAGCAGAGACAATTGCGATGGACATCTCTCTCGCTGGGTCTCAATCGATGCCCCTTGCCCCTCGCCCCTCCCTGTTTGGCTGCTTCACCATTTGCGACTCCTAACAAGCTGATGAGACATGAACGCGCGCGCTTACCAAATTCCAAGATGTCACCGCAAAATCACATTGTGCGCCATTATTTTGCAACATACAGAGACTGGAGGCATCTGGAGCAGGCTCTGGCCCTGGATGCTCTGGGCTCTGTGGGTTCTGGTAGCTGCAACTAATGCAATGCAGTGTCGTCGTGTCTCATATGCCATAAACATAAATAAAGGCACCTACTCCAGTCTGCAGTCTTCAGACTCGCTGCTCTGGCTCAAGATATGGCTCGCCAAAAATGTCGCATCACAAAACAACAACAAGAACAACATCAGTAACAACAAAAACAATAAGCACAACGTACTTGCAGCTTCAAGCATCGTTCAATATTATGGATGACAAGCAGAAAGAGTTCAATGATAAAAACAATGCGCTCAGCAGGCCCGGCAAAAGTTCAAGTTCGAAATTGGAATTGGGTTCGAGTGAAGCTTGAATAAATCTGTCTTTTGAAACACTGCACACTGTGTACAGAACTGACCTAGATAATTCAGTACGAATGCAATTATTACTTATTGAAAAATGTGACCAAATTGAACAAGTATCAGTGATCTAGTTGAGTTAAAATGTGGACAAGTTTGAAGCACTGCGATACTTGGAATTGTTTAATGTAACCCAAGGTATATTTTGAAAAGTGTATTATTTATTACCATCGATAATCGAATGACAGTTGGCAGCAATCATTGCTTGGTTAACTTTCTCTGGATATGTCGATTGCTCAGCACCTTTCTCCATCTGTTGCTCCACATTTTGAGGCATATTCACCTCAAATTTATCAATTTGATTGCCAGAAACGACGACCATGCCAATTTCATTGAACTCACTACAATCTATGACTATATTCTTATCTCGATCGGTGCAGCTAAAGATGCCCATTACAGTCATTTTATTCTTCAGTGTGACACGCACTATGAGTCCCAGCCACTTCTTGAGATTCTTCCTGCCCTGGGACCGGACGACCTGATTGGGTGTATTGCTGAAGATAGTTGGCCCAAACCTCGACTCATTTTTTGGTATAGCTGACGCTTTTTCTCCTTCAGCAGTGGACATGTTGTATATTTAAAATGATTGAACCGTTTTTTTTTTTGTTTTGTATTTTCTATACTTTCAGTTTTATTTTTTTATTCGGAACACTCAAAGCCAAGACAAATTACAAAGAGATTAAAATATTTCCAATTTCAGCAATAGGCTGCTTAGTTTTTAATTTTTAAAAAGCAAGTTAAGTTCAATTTTGAATTGTATAAGCATCCGTTTTAATCTGAATAAAAAAAACTTCAAATTAAAAGAACTGTTTATTTCAGAAAACCAGTAGTTTGAATGAAAACTATGGAATAATATCCTATTTTCATTATTTCTCTATATTATCTTATATCAATTATAGTTTTTACTACTTTATTCATCATTTACGATTATGCCATATGCATCAGTATTATATTTTGTGGCACCTCGAGCCATTGGCATTCTGGCTCCGCTCATATGCTAATTCCTTGACAAGGCCCCTCAACGGGGATCCGGTTGGGGCCTGGGGGACTGAGCCTATCGCAGACGTTGATATCGCGGTTGCAAATCTTCGCATTTGCCCAAAAGCTACACACAATGCGACGACGAAAGGCGCAAAAAAAGTGTCGCCATTCTTTTGGGCTTGTAAAAGTCGCTCGATCGGCACATGCAACTGTTGCTGTTGCTGTTCCTGTTGCAGTTTCAGTTGCAGCAATGCAACATCCACAACTTGGACAGCAACAATAGCAGCAACAACAACACGAATGCTTATACACGCTGTTCGTGTGTCTGTCCAGCTCTGTCCCTTGATGACCACAACAAACTGAAAGCCGGCACAAGTCCGCAGTCGTCTGCGCAACAGTTCAAAGTTTTGAGGGCCCGCTGCCAATGCCAATCGGATCGGAGCGAATAAGGTAGCCAAGCCAAGTGGTAGTTGGCCTGGCAACTTGGCCAGTTGCAATTGTTGCTGCCATTGCAGCATCGTTGCATTCAACGGCAACTGCAACAGCACAGCAACAGCATCCCCACGATCTGTGATCTCGCAAAAAGTTGCCAGCTCGACGGCAGCAGCGGCTGCCACATTGAACAAAAGCATTCGGCACAGATCAAATTGGATTTACATTGCCGATTGCCCCGGGAAGGTGCCATGACTAACATATACAGCTTGTAACGCCTCTCCTATCTGAGTTGTCGACTTGTCTCTCTCTCTCTCTCTCTCTCTGTGTGTGTGTTTGTGTGTGGGGGTTGTTCACAAATACGGCACACAGTCCTCTGCAGCGAGTAACGGCCAGAAATATGCCGTCAAATAATTATAATTCAAATTAATGCGTAAGTTTCCTTTGAAAAATTCATAGGCATTGGCTTCAAATAAGATACATGCTCCACTTGTACTATAAGTCATCTATCCTGGTTAATATATTCAAATTGCTATTATCAACTATATTTGTTTACATGAAAAAAAAAATAAAATACAGATGCTACAGATTTAGAAAGATACATTTAGAATTTTCTGGCTTTTATCACAAAATTTTAGATATATATAGATATAGATTGATTATGAAAAATTTTTCTGTTGAGCAACACAGCTGAAAATCATGAATTTTTCAAAAGAATTCGAACTATGCTCTTATTCAGTACCATGGTTAATATTATATACTTAAATATATGAATATCTTTGCCATTATAAAGACCAATATCAGTTTGAAAGATTGAATTTGAAAAATGCGAAAATAAAATTTCAATTTACTTACTTTTTCCGGTTATTTCTAGAAATATTCTTAAAATAATCGAGCCATTCCAGAAGTGTACACAACAGTCGCCAAAATGTTGAATATTCGCTTAAATTTCGCGCGGCTGCAACTCAACCGAAATGAAAACACAACAACAGCTCCCGACATTGGCGATCGATCGCATTTGATATATTTGCTCCTCGAGCTGTGGCTGTGGCTTTGGTTTTGGCTTTGGTTGTGGCTCTGGTGGTGATGGCGATGGCGTCGTCAAGCCGCAGACTGGAGCTCTGAGCTCAGAGCTCAGCATGCACTTTCCCTCAGTTGCTTTGTTGGCCATCCGCCGTCGTACTGCGTCTGCTGCTTCTGCTGCTGCTGCTGATGTTGCTGCTGTTGTTGCTGCTGTTGCTGCTGCTGGTAGCTGCCGCAGTTGCAATTGCCGCTGCTGCAGCTACACCTTCGCAGTCAGCGTTTCGATGCCGATGCCGATGCCAATCCTTGGGCATGGGCTGTAGCTGGATGTAGTGTTTATGTCGTTTATGTGAAATATCAGCTGCTCATGTCGAGAATGTTTGCTGCCTTGTTTCGTCTGCCACTTTTTGTTGCCTGCTGCTGTTGCAGTTGTTGCTGATGTTTGCTGCTGTTGTCGTTGGCGTTTGCTGTTTTTGGCCTGCAGCCTCAGCGAAACGTTTTGTTTATGGCACTGGCAGCCATTGGTCAACGCTGGCTGCTGCTTGAATTTCAAATCACATGCTGCATGTACAATGCCCACTCACAGCTCACCACTTCCCACTCCCCCCTCGGCAGTTTAACAAAGTTATTGCAAAACGCTGGCGTTTATTTCTATGCATAGATTTGCACCACATTTCGGCTTTTGCACTCAATAAAACTTCAAATAAATATATTTATATATATAGAAGCAAAGAGAATCCGATCGCAGAGCGATTTGTTAAAGGGTCAAACGAACAAATCGAATAATTGATTTGATTACCATGATTGTTTTATAAAAATACTTGTTAGTACTATGATACTTTATTAAGAATCGACTTATTATAATTAATAATTATTAATTCCTATTATCTATTAGTTAATATACATGATACAGAAAGTTTATATTATATTTCGAATCACTTTTAGATGTGATATTCTTTGTCCAAAACTTTATTACTTTATACCTAAATCTTTTATTTACAACATTGAAAATCATTTTAAGCTGGTTGCTCTAAATGTGCCTCCCAAGTTCAGCATACTTAATGAGCTAATAATATATATTTGTACCTACATCAATATCATAAATTAAAATATGAGTGAAATAGCGCAAGTCTTAAAATTTCGAAATGTTCTATAAATATACATTTTAAATGTTTTCTGTATTTTTGATGAATTCTTTGCGGATTTTATCTTATGACAATTTCGGCTCGATTTATGAGTTGTTTTAATAAGAAACACAAATTGTGTCGTCGAATTTATTTTTGTTGATTATTTATGTCGTCCAGCCGACTGTTCCACACTCGATCCACAATCGGAGGCATTTTTGAATGCTCAACGATGACGACAATTTCTGAGTGAAGATGAGACTTCACCACTCCCCATCTCGCCGCCGGGAGATGCATCTGCTGCTGGTTTAGCTAATTGTCTTGGGCATTTTGATTTTGGGCTGTGCTTGGCCTTTTGGTCTAATTTTGTAAAACGTCTCATAATGAAATGTTTTTCGGTCAATTTGAGAATGTTGTGCGTGCCATAAAACAAATATATGACAGGCACTGTGCAATAAATATGCTCACTTTTAGTATCTATCGCTCCTCTGATATTCGTTCGACCCAAAGAGCTGCTTATTCAATGATGAAACTGTCGCTGTTGGGCGACGAAGTGTCGCGACCAACAGGCAGCCACATCAAAAAAAAGAAAAAAAAAGTGGAAAAAATTATAAATAGTGGGTGTTTCTCTTTCTTCGATTGGCTTGATTGTGATTTACAGCAAATTTTATATTTATTCAAATTTCTTTATATACATACGTATATACACACACAAACACTCTCTCGAATGCTGCCCCAGAGTGCTCAGCGTTTTTGGGGCAGCTGTGTTTATATTCGTTTTATTATGTAAAATACCTTTCCCGGCCCATCAGCCCGCCTCATCAGCATTAAATTATGCAGCAATCAAACACATCCACTTCGATATCGAACTCGTAAAACGAGGGCTAAACTCAACGGACCTCTTTTCTAAACTTGGCTCTCAGTCCTTTTAAATTTGTTTCTATCTCATCTTTAGTTGATAATAAAGATATTTGCGCTCTCTTTTACAATTACAAACAAGACTCATTGAAATTCAATAAAATATAGACTAAAATAAAATAATCTTATAGGAGCAGAAGTAATAATAATTTTGTAATAAGAATTTATTTAATTTGTTTGTAGAAATTATAAAAAGAGGTCACCAAATGACAAACAGTTGTAGTTTAAGTTGTTTTAAGTGGTACAATTTATAAAGATCATCTATAATATCAAAATATTTTATTAAATTAAAATAGTGTATTTGTCCCACTGTTCTCTGCAGCGCAGCAAGCATTAAACTTTGACGGAGATTTATAGTTCTTAAGCTGAATATATATGTAAATAATCTTGTACGTCCAAAATAAATAAAATCAAGCTAAAGTGTAGCACTAAATATTATTTATTTTGAAGAAAATTTGTTAATTTGTAGCAGATATTTTTAACTCTTAAAATAAATAAAATTAATTGAGGGAAATTAATTAAAAGTAGTCTTCGCTCCACTGTGCTGTGTGTGGCGCAACAAGCATTGAACTTGGATGGATGCAACGCTGCAGCGACTGTTGCAACAGCCTAACGAGGTGGCAGCTTGCGCTCATTTGTCTTGGTTGCAGGTCGCATTGTTTCGGGCCTCGGTTGGGTTGCAGTGTGGTGGCTATTGAGGGGTGGCGGAGTGGCAAGCAAACGCAGCCATCCGTCAGTTTTTAATATTTTTCATTTGTTCTTCACTTGTTATTTATTGGCTGCCACTGCCCCAGAAAAACTGTCAACTCAACGGCGACGTCTCCTTCTGCTGCCGCCTTTTAGTTGACATCCACTTGTCATTGAATGCTGCAGCAGAAGCGCAGGCAATTTGCATGTGTTGCAGTTGCTGATGCCGATGTGGATGATGATGATGATGGTGTTGGTGATAATGATGTTGTTGATGGCTCCACCTGCAACTTTATTTGCTGTGAATGCAAATTTTTGCGAAAAATTTGTCGCTTGAATGCAATTAATAAAAAGTTGGCGCTGTTGTTGCAACAACTCCCCCCAAAATACACTTGATGCAGCATCTTTCTCATGTTGTTAATATTTTGTAAATTAATGTACGATGCAAGAATGCGGACGTGCAAAACACACACACCACACACACACACACACACATGGCAACAGCAGCAGCAGCATATTGGTGCCTTCTAAGCGACTGTTGCCACTGCTGCCTCGTCTGTGGCAGGGCCAACAGTTTTTATTGAAGTATAACATTAAATTTGGCATTTCCACTTGTGCCTTGCGCGAGTTTTGCACATAAAATAACCATATATTATTTTCTTTTTGTTTTTTATTCTTTCTACGGCGCCGTCTACTCACTTTTGTCTGTCGTTCTTTGTGGCACACAGTCAGCAACGATTTAGCACAAATCAGTGCCAATTACACGAAGCAAGCAAACTGTGTAGACAGTTTAACAGCATTTCTCAGCATCAATTTTTGATCGAGCGTATTAAGTTGGAAACTTACAAATACGATACTTTATATATATTATAATATTGAAATAGTTGTGTTTGTTATATTAGCAATTGGTATTGCTTTTAAGTAATTGAAGTCTTAAAGAGAAAATACTAATATTTGCCTTAAACTTGAGAAACTAATAAATTCTCCAAGCCTAAAATAAATTTTGAACAAAAAGAGATATTTTATTTATAGAGCTAAAAAATACAATTATTCATATAAAGGCCTTAATTTACCAAAAATATACTACTGCTTCTCAAGTTTAAAATTAAAGATAAAATATGAATATACGCAAAAAGTGTACCAATATAATTAATTTTCATTGAAAATATCAAATTGTTGTTTGTTAAGAAATTAGTTTTCGTTTCAATTAGGCGTTTGTTTTGAAATCACCTCAGCAGCTATTTAAACAAAGTGCTTAAGGGCGTTAATCCTTTGGATCAGCGATTTTATTTTCGCAAGCGATCCAATGGATATCTTCAAGTGTGAGTATGTGTGTGTGTGTGCTTGGTGCCACACAAAAGCATCTGTCTATCCAAACTAAGCACATGTAAACTTGAGGCTGAATGACAGAAAAACATGCCAAGCATTTTCCACATACACATGTTAGCATTCTATTTTCATTTGGTTGGAGAGAACTCAAGGCGTTAAGTATAGTAAATACTCTCGTATTGTGCCAATTTAACATAATGATTTATTGGCTTATTTATTTCTCAAATATTTTTCATTTGCACTGACTAACCTAAAGATCTTTCACAACACGCTGATGATGATGGTGATGGTGATGGTGATGAGGAAGATGAAGATCAAGACGATCCACAGTGAAACCACCCACGCGACGAACAAATCCGCTGTGTCAACACAGGCAGCCAAATGTCTCCGAACTGTTCGATGGGGTCGTGGACCAAAACGCTATCACAGCCACTGCACTGTCCAATTTACGAGTCCGTGGACAGAGTTATTGACGAGGGTAGGGAGCGGATAGCAGGGCATGGTTGTATTTGGCGAGGGATGAGTACCAAGTGCATTTTTTGTCGCCTGCGCCAAAATGCGGAAATTCAAATGCGTGGGACGACTACGGGGAACTGGACATAAGATGTCCGAAAGGCAACCAGGGTAAGGTAGGGGGGCGTAAGCGTTGAGAGTTATGTTAATTGTTGGCATGTCAATTTGAATCACGACTTACACTTGTCTGGGGCAGGCACTCGCATGCGGCGATTATTTACGACATGCCGGGTGAAAATTGCAATTATCATTTTTTATTATGATTTAATGGTCTGACCAAAAGCTCGAAAATGAAGCAAAAGCAGCTGAAGGTAGCACCAAAAAAAAAAAACACCACTTTGCATTTACATATAGGACTGATATAACGTATAACGTTCTGTTCTGTTCTGGCTTGTTCATTATACATGCATACATGTTTAATTTTTATTAATTTTCACGCATCATCGGCAAATATTTTACGATGATGGAAGCGTTTTTTTCACTCGCCGTAATTGTCGACGCTAAGAACAACAAGTTAATTAATTTGGCTAAATGATCTCGCTTAATGGGTACAACATGTTTAATGGGATTTTCGGCGCTTTTGTCAAAGATGAACAGTTCCCATTCAATAATGCTGACTAACACAGCAGAGATATGAAATATGTCGCTAAGCAAATCAGAGACAAAGACAGACAGAGCGAAAGAAAGAGAGAGACGGAATCAGTTGTATGGTGGGCGATAAGTATGCTGTATTTGGATATGAATTATGAACACTATTCTATATAAAATTTGGCAATTAATACTATGCCAGCCTTTGATATTAAGCTGCTAAATAGTTGGCTGCGTTATTGCTGTATTATTTTCAACACTGGCAAATCTGCTCAAGTTGGCTGCGTCAGACTATTTGAATGAGATTGATATAAATATTACTGTCATATTATAATTATTACTATTAATATTATTATTTTTATTATTAATATTTTGATTATTAATGTTAATGTAATTATTATTTAATTTCATTTTTCATATTTTTGATTTTTATTACCATGTGCAGGAAAGTGATAAATTAACTTAGTCGATAAGAATAAAAATGTGCACAAATAATTCCCAAATAGGTCTGAAGTAAAAGAAGATAAATAGCTAAGAAAAAAAACCATTAAACCTTTCCAAGACACACATTTATAATGTACATTTTTTATGCAAAACCAAGTCAGTTGACAGCCACTCGCACCAACAAAAGTTGGCTGCAATCACATGTGCACAATAATTGACACAGGCGAGTTGGTTTATTGAAATGGTAAGGGTAGTCCCTGGTCGGTTCTGACTGCGGTTGGTCGTAGACCGATTTTCGCAATTTTGCGCAGAATTGTCAAAATGACAACTGTCAAATATTTTCAGCTGCGAGCAAATGTTGAAACTCATTAAACAAAATGGACAAACAAACAGTAAACAACAAAAACAACGACAAAGAGTTGGCTCTAATTAGAAATAAATCGAAAATGTTTTGCAGTCCGTTTATATTTTGATGTCAATGCTCAAAATTCAAAAGACATTTCCATTTGGATTTCGATTTCGGGTTTGGGCTGGTGCTTTGTCGCATATTTGCGCTCAACAATTTTCAAAATATCAACTGTCAAATTTTTGCAGCAAATGTAACTCACATTTCTATGACAGTTGCCGTCGCACATGTGTGTGCCCCAGTATGTGTGTGTGAGGGGTTGTGGAATGGGTTCTGGGGTCTGGTTAACATTTTAGATTGCCATTTGCCGCAGAGCACATCGTGCTGACAATTTTTTGACACAGCTGAAAAATTTGTGCAAATTTCGTCTCATTTTTTTTTGCTCTTGTTGTTCTTGTTGTTGTTGTCTGTGTCTTTTGTTTGTTTTGTTTCGAAAATAGCAATTCGGGTTTGTCAACTGTTGTCTAGGGGCACTCAAAGTGTGTGTGTGAGTGAGTGTGAGTGGGCGTGGCACTTGTACATAATTACGGCTGGCACTTCATTCAGCCTGTCCAAGGCTACTTATTTATTTTTTTTCTATTTTTTTTTGGGGTAGACTGCCAGCTGACAAGGCAGAAAACAAAGGACCATTTAGGGCTTATGAGTTTGAGATATTCAATCTCTCTTCCCCGCTCTATCTCACTGTCTTCTTCGGTAGCTGGGTAGTGTTGACAATTTGGCATTTCATCTGCATTCAAAATGTGCAAAGTTTCACTAATAAAGTGTCTCTGGAAACATTACAATGGAAATGTGGCAAGGGTGCCCAATTTATGTTGGCATATGTAACACGCAAGCATTTGTATTGAGTCGAACCAATCTGTTTCTTTAAGGTATTGCCCACTAAAAATAAATAAAGGTTGTATAATTTATATATCAACATTTAAGTCTTACTTTGCTGTTGGCAGCTTAATCAGACATCAATCGGTTGAGAAAATAATCAACAAGTTTGATTTGTTTTCTTTAAACACTTTCTTTGTAAATTTTATTTTAATAAATGTTAAATTGATTGACAAATTCTAAGTATGCGTCCAATATTTTTATTGGTTCTCATTTATTTAAAGCTGGCCGCACACAATTCCAAATGCGAATGTGTTTGGAGCTGCATTTCCGGCAGCGATCCGTAAGCAAAAGTCATAAAAATGAATTTTTAATGCCTTCTGATGCAAGCTGAATGTTAGATGGAAAAGGATGGTATCTGAGGAAAGAGCACACAATGTGCGCCAGGTCGACGGAGACAGAGATGGTGAGATGGAAAGGTGGAGATGGTTGGAGCCAACCATCATTTCAAAATATCGTATCGTAAATTTTCAAGTTAACATCAAAATTGTGAAAATTATGTACAATTCCCAGCAACAGCAACGGGGGCAGCCGAACATTCATAACCAAATTTATTGCAAATAAGAAAAATGTCCGCCGCAGGACAGACAGACAGTCCGAAGCGAAACAGAAGACACTGCATAAAGAGAAAGTCAGAGAGAGTGAGAGAGAGAGAGAGAGAGACATAGAAATTGTAGCAAATGGTGGCTAGGATAAGGCACAGCGCAGGACACTGGCGAGCTAAGGACACGGACACGGACATGGACATGGACATGGAAGTGGACACGGTGACTGGGAGCATTCCCAGTCGCAGTCAAACTGGATTCATGTGGTCCACAAGACAACAGCAACAAAAACATGGACATGGATAGTGGTCAGCACAAAAATGTTGGGAAAACTAGATGAAAAGCAGAAGAGCATAAAAAACATAAATGGAGTAAAAAAAAAGAAGAAACACACACAAGAACAACAAGAACAACTATGGACGAAGATGAAGGAAAAAAACACATTTGATGAAAGACAAACATGCGCCACAAGGATAATGTGGACATGTGGACGGACCCAAAGAACACCGGACGAGCTCCACACATTTGTGGGTGTTGTCTTTTTGGGGTGGTTGGGAGCCTGATTTCCATCAAAACAAACAGCGGAGCCAACACTTGACGAGTGCGCACGGCGAACCGAGCCGACCGGGCGACGAGAGGAGCCGTAGCAAATGATATCCTGGTGGATGTTGTCCCCGACTCCGACTGTTGGAATGTTTACCAAGCTGCTGCTGCTGCTTCTTGGCCAAAAAAGGAAAGCAAAAACAAAAAACGAAAAGGGGTGTGCCCAAGCCGAATCTGTGGCGTGGCCAGAACTTTAAGCATTATGTAACTATCTGACGAGGTCCTTATAGAAATGTCAAAGCACCGAGTGGAATTTAAATATACTCACACTGCTCCTGATATAGATATAAAGCAAGTTATCTTAAATATTCTGCTTCTGAATTGTTGCCATACACTGAACGAAAACTAAATTTGTTTTGGCACCATTATTTATTGTTGAAACCAGCTGAGGGACTTTAATTACACTAGCCTATATACATATATTGAAGTCTACTTCCATACATATCTTAATAACTGAACCGTAACTTAAATAGTAGTCCAGAAATTTATCTGTTTACCAGGAATCTATGCCTGAAAATCGATATATCGATATATGGGCATAGATCGAAACTTCAAAATGCCATAACTTCGTCAAAACTCAACGTATATTCAAAAGCGAGGGCTTTTTGATCATAGTTTTGCCCCTAAATTCATCGTGCATTTAAAGTTGAAAACGAAATTTGAGGTTGGAAGACAAGTTAAAATTATAGCCCCTAAATCGACATATCGGTGTATGGGCATTGGTCGAAACTTCAGAATGCCATAACTTCGTCAAAACTCAACGTATCTTCAAAAGCCAGGGCTTTTTGATCATAGTTTTGCCCCTAAATTCATCGTACATTTAAAGTTGAAAACGAAATTTGAGGTTGGAAGACAAGTTAAAATTATAGCCCGAAAATCGACATATCGGTGTATGGGCATTGGTCGAAACTTCAGAATGCCATAACTTCGTCAAAACTCAACGTATCTTCAAAAGCGAGGGCTTTTTGATCATAGTTTTGCCCCTAAATTCATCGTGCACTTAAAGTTGAAAACGAAATTTGAGGTCGGAAGATAAGTAAAAATTATAGCCCGAAAATCGATATATCGGTGTATGGACATAGATCGAAACTTCAAAATGCCATAACTTCGTCAAAACTCAACTGATTTTAAAAAGCAAGGGCTTTTTGATCATAGTTTTGCCCCTAAATCAATCGTACATTTAAAGTTAAAAATGAAATTTGAGGTCGGAAGACAAGTAAAAATTATAGCCTGAAAATCGATGTATCGATATATGGGCATAGGTCGAAACTTCAAAATGCCATAACTTCGTCAAAACTCAACGTATCTTCAAAAGCGAGGGCTTTTTGATCATAGTTTTGCCCCTAAATTCATCGTGCATTTAAAGTTGAAAACGAAATTTGAGGTCGGAAGACAAGTAAAAATTATAGCCCGAAAATCGATATATCGGTGTATGGACATAGATCGAAACTTCAAAATGCCATAACTTCGTCAAAACTCAACGTATCTTCAAAAGCGAGGGCTTTTTGATCATAGTTTTGCCCCTGAATTCATCGTGCATTTAAAGTTGAAAACGAAATTTGAGGTCGGAAGACAAGTTAAAATTATAGCCTGAAAATCGATGTATCGATATATGGGCATAGGTCGAAACTTCAAAATGCCATAACTTCGTCAAAACTCATCTGATTTTAAAAAGCAACGGCTTTTTGATCATAGATTTGCCCCTAAATCAATCGTACATTTAAAGTTGAAAACGAAATTTGAGGTCGGAAGACAAGTAAAAATTATAGTCTGAAAATCGATGTATCGGTGTATGGACATAGGTCGAAACTTCAAAATGCCATAACTTCGTCAAAACTCAACGTATCTTTAAAAGCGAGGGCTTTTTGATCATAGTTGTGCCCCTTAATTCATCGTGCACTTAAAGTTGAAAACGAAATTTGAGGTCGGAAGACAAGTAAAAATTATAGCCCGAAAATCGATATATCGGTGTATGGACATAGATCGAAACTTCAAAATGCCATAACTTCGTCAAAACTCAACTGATTTTAAAAAGCAAGGGCTTTTTGATCATAGTTTTGCCCCTAAATCAATCGTACATTTAAAGTTAAAAATGAAATTTGAGGTCGGAAGACAAGTAAAAATTATAGCCTGAAAATCGATGTATCGATATATGGGCATAGGTCGAAACTTCAAAATGCCATAACTTCGTCAAAACTCAACGTATCTTCAAAAGCGAGGGCTTTTTGATCATAGTTTTGCCCCTAAATTCATCGTGCATTTAAAGTTGAAAACGAAATTTGAGGTCGGAAGACAAGTAAAAATTATAGCCTGAAAATCGATATATCGGTGTATGGGCATAGGTCGAAACTTCAAAATGCCATAACTTCGTCAAAACTCAACGTATCTTCAAAAGCGAGGGCTTTTTGATCATAGTTTTGCCCCTAAATTCATCGTGCATTTAAAGTTGAAAACGAAATTTGAGGTCGGAAGACAAGTAAAAATTATAGCCCGAAAATCGATATATCGGTGTATGGACATAGATCGAAACTTCAAAATGCCATAACTTCGTCAAAACTCAACTGATTTTAAAAAGCAAGGGCTTTTTGATCATAGTTTTGCCCCTAAATCAATCGTACATTTAAAGTTAAAAATGAAATTTGAGGTCGGAAGACAAGTAAAAATTATAGCCTGAAAATCGATGTATCGATATATGGGCATAGGTCGAAACTTCAAAATGCCATAACTTCGTCAAAACTCAACGTATCTTCAAAAGCGAGGGCTTTTTGATCATAGTTTTGCCCCTAAATTCATCGTGCATTTAAAGTTGAAAACGAAATTTGAGGTCGGAAGACAAGTAAAAATTATAGCCCGAAAATCGATATATCGGTGTATGGACATAGATCGAAACTTCAAAATGCCATAACTTCGTCAAAACTCAACTGATTTTAAAAAGCAAGGGCTTTTTGATCATAGTTTTGCCCCTAAATCAATCGTACATTTAAAGTTAAAAATGAAATTTGAGGTCGGAAGACAAGTAAAAATTATAGCCTGAAAATCGATGTATCGATATATGGGCATAGGTCGAAACTTCAAAATGCCATAACTTCGTCAAAACTCAACGTATCTTCAAAAGCGAGGGCTTTTTGATCATAGTTTTGCCCCTAAATTCATCGTGCATTTAAAGTTGAAAACGAAATTTGAGGTCGGAAGACAAGTAAAAATTATAGCCTGAAAATCGATATATCGGTGTATGGGCATAGGTCGAAACTTCAAAATGCCATAACTTCGTCAAAACTCAACGTATCTTCAAAAGCGAGGGCTTTTTGATCATAGTTTTGCCCCTAAATTCATCGTGCACTTAAAGTTGAAAACGAAATTTGAGGTCGGAAGATAAGTAAAAATTATAGCCCGAAAATCGATATATCGGTGTATGGACATAGATCGAAACTTCAAAATGCCATAACTTCGTCAAAACTCAACGTATCTTCAAAAGCGAGGGCTTTTTGATCATAGATTTTCCCCTAAATCAATCGTACATTTAAAGTTGAAAACGAAATTTGAGGTCGGAAGACAAGTAAAAATTATAGCCTGAAAATCGATATATCGATGTATGGGCATAGGTTGAAACTTCAAATCAAAAAGAAGCTTTTCAGCTGTTTGGATAAGCTAGTTAAGTCTGTCTACTTAACTTAACCTATTTAGCTGTATTCTGGCCTTCCGTTTGGGGTTAGTCTTAGGTCTGATTGCACGTTGTCAAACTGTACTCGTATCTTAGATTATATTTTCTTCTGTCTGGTTTCTTTTACTATGCTTTTCGTGGCACAGACACCGCCCAATTGGGTTTATTTATGTAATGGCTAAGTAAATTGACGAAACGTCCTTGTTCTTTTTATGTATTGCTTGTATTTGCTTGAAAGTACTTTTGTTGTTGATGTCGTATTGGCTGCAGTCAATTTTCGTTGGGTTTTCATTTTTGGCCTTGTGTAATTTGTGTTATTTGGCCATAAACTTGATGGTTGGCTCGTTTGTTTAACATTCCGCAGGACATGATGGCCAAAAACCCAAAACGGAGAATACACTCCGACAAAGCAGCAGCAGCAGCATATTTTATTTTCCCTAATGATAGCGCTCACAAAATGTCTCCAAGGGCCAAAATGCGAATAGAGAAACCAAAGCGAAAAGGAAAACTGGCCAAGGCACATAAAATGTCAAATTTATGTTTGGCTTTCCTTTGTTTTTACTCAAATCGTACATAGATTATACAGAATTATGACGAGCGCGTGTCTATCCATCGAGCAGGACAATGGCTGCCTCGGCGGACTCCCATTTGGACGTGTGGGTGGTTGGCCAACTGCCGTTGTCCTTATCGCCAACGTTCAACGACCAACATCCAATGTCCAGTGTCCAATGTCCAATGTCCAAATGTTCTGTACAAATAGTTTTCATAAATTAATTTTATTTCGCTTGTGGAGCCATCAAGAGAGCCATGTTTCTGACTTTACTGTTTATCGGGTTTCGGGTTTCGGGGATTGTGCTTTGAGTTTTTGGGTACGGCGAACAATTTCCCAAAACAGTTTCTTCATATTTCTTTCCTAATTGTGCGACATTTTCGTCTGTCGTCTCTCCACAGAAATTGACGTAAATTAGAGCACTTTGCGTCGATTTGCGACAATTTGTGCGACAAAAAGCTACTATCGGAAATTCATAAATATTTATGTGTACGACCAGCTGAGTACATGGTTTATGTACATATATGTATAGCACAGTAAATAGCTAAGAAGCATTTTCGAATAAATTATTCGTTGTTGTTTTTTTTTTTGCTAACTTTAAAGGCAAAATTATTTC
Organism: Drosophila nr. perissopoda 5 BK-2023a; assembly: GCA_035044105.1. Classification (NCBI taxonomy): domain Eukaryota; kingdom Metazoa; phylum Arthropoda; class Insecta; order Diptera; family Drosophilidae; genus Drosophila; species Drosophila nr. perissopoda 5 BK-2023a. The sequence continues at coordinate 192,051 of JAWNMK010000245.1, forward strand.
ATTTACAGAAACACTTAAAAAAGCTAAGAGTTTCGCACAAAAATTAAGTGGAAATTTAAAAATTCGGATTTAAGAATCATGATACTCAGAAAATAAATATTTTGGACAGTTTTTAGATTGAGAACTAGAACTTGAGCTGTTTTTAGAATAACTAGAAGAACTTAACTGTAAGCTTAGAAATAACCACAAGTACATTTTGAAGTACTTAGCTCTGTCCATTATTACTTTAAGTGTCATCAGTTGTGGATAGTTCCGCATCTGGCAACTGTTGCCGTCAGTCCTGATTTGGATGCATTCGGTTTGTCAGTTGGCAGTTGGCAGTTGGCAGTTGGCAGGCGCATAATTCAACCCCACCTTGTGGGCAATTGCGCAAATGTTCCCGCAAATGTCCAAAAATATCAAGGCGCTGGCTGCATTAATTATGAATAGAACAATTAATCTCTAATTATGGCTGAACATCTGTCATGCGAATTATTAGCGCAAATGGGAATGAAATGAAATCCATTCAACGTGAAAGGCAGCCCTCTCTTCTCTGTACTCTCTACTCTCTCCTCGCTCCTCTCTTAGTTCTCAGGTCTCATCTCGTGCTGACGACCTCACAGATCATACTTGGGGCATGATCTGTTTATGTGTGCTTGGTTTGCTGCTGCTGCTGCTGTTGATCGGATTATGACAAGCAGCGACGACGACAGCCTCCGATCCGCAGACAACTCATAAGTTGGACGCCTTTTGGCGAATTTGCAGACAATGTTGACGATGCCAACAGATGCAAATTGTCGCCGTGGCATGGCAGGGGGAGCGATGAGGAGGCAGCTGGCGACTGGCGTTGATTGCCGTCTGATCACCGCTTGATTTGGATTAAGTGAAAATTCATTAGATAATTTCAGTGGTCGCTCTGTGAGGCGCACTACCGAAGTTCTCAGTTTGCCATCTAGCATCTACAGTCTAAGTATGCCAATTAGTTTATATTATCGCCACGATACGCATAGTTATTCCATAACTCGTCCGCCCGATTAATGTCAGGAAGTCGTCTCAAGTCTGTGTTGCAATTGGGCCGAGGCAAGATCGCATTGTAAGCTCATTAAGTAGTTGACAAGTACACGACAAAAAGAACGAGATAATATTGCAATAATGTCGCCAATTTCCGGTTAATATTTGAGCGATATTCAACTTGGCATTCAGATGTGCAGGCAGGAAAAAAATGGGTGTGTGCGTAGCGATGTGTGATTGATATGAGAGTAATTATGAGCATTATAAATTAATTATTATTGATATATTATTGAATATTATATTATTTATTATTAGGTACGAAATTCAATATTTGTTGTATATCAAATTAATATTACAGAAATTATTGATTAACATCTTAATCTTATCCTGGCTATAATGTTAATTATAAATAAAATTGAGCTTATTTATGTATAAGAAAATTCGTTGGCAATTCTTAAATGAACCTTTGACGAATTGAGAGAGCTCAGAAAGTTGCCACATGCAGCAAGCTGGTCAAGCATCGACGAAAGATAAATTGCCAGCGAGGCAAATGGAAATGCAAATGACTCAATGAGTTGCAAGTGTGCAGAGCCATAAAAAACTTCTGAATCAACTTCAGATGGGAACAGAGACAGCGAAGGAGAGAGGGAGAGAGAGTGTGTTGGGGGAGTGGGAGAGGGAAAGCCGAGTGAAGCAGCTGCCAACACGTAGACAAACATGGTGCTGGCCAGTGATCAAAGTGGACAAGTGGACTCCATTAAAACACTAACGTCACGTCAAGGACCAAATGATGAATGTGCCTAAGGCGAAGTACAATTTTCAGCGTCAACTGCAGGCGCAAAGCAGCCAAAAAAAGAATGCCATGCAGGACACTGTGCACAAGGACACAAAGAGAAACAGCAGCGACTCACTGACTGATGGCTCCTGGCCATGTGAGTGTGTGTGTGTGTGTTTGTGTTTCTGTTGTCCAGCGATAACTGAGTTGTTGCTTGGACGCAGTGCAACGCGGCGTATGTGTAATATTGTGGATGGAACTGAATACCAATCAGAGAAACAATTCTCTGCCTTCTCTATCTCTCTCTTTGTCTCTCTATGTATCTGTCTCGCTCTTACAGTTTATGCTGCAAGCACTGTAGCAGGATGTGATGGCAATTTAAGTCAGACAGTCACTCACATGGACTGCAGGATAAACAGTTTGCTGCTTGGGGCGTGTCAAACGCCTCCACATGCGATGCTGACCAATTGTTCAATGGGCTGGTAGCAGAGGGGGTATGAGTTGGCGAAGGGGGGGAAAGGCGAAGGTGGTACGGAAGTGCGCCCTTTGCACCGCTCATGAAGTCATTCACTCAATTTATCGTTTGATGAATGTCCTGGCAGATAACCGGTGTGCCCAGTGCATGGGGACAACAACAATAATAACAGGATGCCTACAACAACTGTTGGGTGTTGATGCTGATGCCATCACATGTGCACACACACACACATACACACACTCACACACACACTGCTACACATACACAACACATTTAATGGCCATTTGAGCAGTTGATAAACGTTTCGCTCGTTTGCGTTGATGAAATGTTGTCGTTGTCATTGTTGTCGTTGTTGCTGCCATTGTCCTTGCTGGGTCCTTGTTGCATTGTTTATTTATGCCTGGCATATGGAGCACATACACACACACACTCGCACACACACGACATCCTCTGGCCATGCGTTTAGTTTTTGACGCTTATTTCTAATTGTTTTTGGTTTAGCTTTTTTGCCTCCACCCCGCATTTTTTTGATTTATGGCCCAACAACAGCAAGCGTTCCTCGTCTTTTTTGGCAGTTTCTCGTTCGGCGCTGTTGGCCTGGTCGAGTCGACATGTCTCCACAGACTGCAATTGCGCTGCTGACAATGACACTATTATGATGTCAGACAATGACAGGCGACATACTCATTCGTGGCTCACATCTCTTTTTGGGTCTCTGTTACCCATTTTGATGGATAGTTCTCGCATTGCCCGCGTTCTGGATGAATGCATGAAATAGTTTTTGATATATGCCTGACATGATTTGTATATATATGTTGGTTTGCATCTGTGTCTAGTTTAAGAACTCAATTTACTAATTTATTATCACCTAATAAACAATTATTATTTATATTTATTTTCTTCACACCAAAAATTTGTTGTTTTTGTGCATTCATCTCTCATGTGACAAGAGTTAATCATGTTACAAATTTGACTATTAAAAAAAATGATAAACTGCATTCACTCCATCGTATAATTATATTTTATATATATCTCGCTTTTTAATGTCCCCCAATAAACATATTGCCTACGTTTACACAATTCTTACCTATATGTACACCTAAGTCAACCAAATGGAATTTCAGATAAGTGCCAATAACTCAAAATTTGAGTGCAAAAATTCACAAAGCGGAAAAGCTATAAAAATATATATTTTTGTCAAAAACAAATCATATTACCACAATAGACAAGAAACTAAACGAAACGAATATTAAACACACTTCCAAAAGGTTTCAATAATTGAATAATAAGTAAAACATGGGAAAATTGGGATGACAACAAATACTTTTGTCCGATTGTTCGAATGTCAATAAGAGATTGGGGAGAATATTATAATATAAATACAAATGATTATACTTGTAAGAGTATAAGCAACAATAGAATGACCAATAAACGCTTTTGGTTTTTGAATTTCAAATATGAAATGCATTTGCACTTTTGCATAAATAAAAACTTAAAAAACACAAATAACCCAAAAAGATGCGGGAATTATCCATTTAAAAAAATATTGTGAAGGTTGACCACGACAAAATACTAAAAAATGTGATATGTATAGAGAGTAACAAGCAAACAAAACAATAACAGTTCAATACTAATAATTTGCTTTTATTGAGTGTTGCCGTTGCAATAAAAAACATTTGAGTTGCATTTCTCTTTAGGCTGCTCGTAAAATATTTATATACCTTGTAGCCGTAGAGCGTTTGAGAAGGGGTATAATAAAATGGATCTACTTTATGTAACAATCCGATGAGAGAGGGACAGAGAGAAAAGGGAGAAATAAATTTGAGAGACAGAGTTTAAAAGATTTGTATCTGTAACAAATTAATTCTCATTTTATTCTTAATGTTTGGAAAACTTTTCAAATCTTTTTTAAGAAGCGAATATTTACAGCATTTGTTGTTAATAATATTTTAAATAATTTTCGACTGCATGCAGGGTATTTTATAGTCGCTCTTCATTGTGTACAACATTCTCTGTTATTTTTGTTTATTTTTTCATTGACCATAGCAGAACAAAATTTGGAGCTGCAAACGGCGACAACAAATGCAACCAACGGATTGTGTCCGTGGAAGGGCTGCGGGTGGCAGAGGGGAGTTTTTGACTTGGAGTTGGGGGCCTGGTCTATTAAAGCAACTTAACGAGCCAACAAATTACTCCACGTCATAAAAGCAAATCACAAAAAATATGCAGAGAACACGGCCACTGCTTTTGCTAAAAATAAAACGTGAATCGGAGCAGTGAATACTCTGGAGCTGGTGCTGGAGCTGGAGCTGGCGCTGGATGAGTGTACTCATGAATGTCGGCGCATGATTTAGGGGAGCAGCTGTGTTGGCGGCTTTACCTGGCTGCGTCATGCCAACTTATGCGTCCCGTGAAGATCGGGGCATAAACGTTGCGGTTGGTTTTAATAATTAAACTGGGCTAAAGTGGGGGAAATGGGGGCAATTAAAGTGCACGTAATCAAATAAATGATTCAATTCTGACTCGTTAGCGACCCATTTTCAAGTGGTTCCAATTCTTCCCAATTTACACTTAATATGTAAATATATATATATGAGCAAATTTGTAAATCTAAACTACAAATCAAATTACTAACAGCTAAATTCTTCTTCAAACAGAACAAAAATATTTCGAATACATATTTTTTAAATATTCCTTTTGAAAACCTGAAGTATAATAGAGTATATATATTATTGATAATCAATCAATGAATCGATATAATTTCGATTGGTTTCCCCAGCACAATTGCAAAGGGATTAACTTCGGCGCCCCCCTTTTTCAGGCGGAGACGGCTGCATTTTGCCAGCGGAGTCTTGTTTGTGTTCAACGCGTTTTGTTCTTGGACTGGACCGGCTGGGGATTGGGCATTATGTTTGACCGAATGCTTGAGGCAATGCTGCCATCTCTGTCTTGGTAAATGGTGCGCACGGAGGCGCGTCGTCGAGCAGCATCCAATTGTCGCTCCACCGAGGCTCGTCTATATCGATGTATCGGATTGTGACTGATCACATTGCCCGTCTCGTTCATTCGCAGGGGTCGCGGATGTCGACGTATCCACGTCCAGGGCTTGGCGCTGTTGAAGGGTTCGTGGACGAGAATCGGCACCTGTGCCCCATAATACAGGTGGGACTTGATGGTAGATATGCTCGGCGACAGTCTGCGTCCCGTTGTCGTTGCATGATACTCATGCGATATCGCCCGTGCCGCATGGTACAGATGCGGGTGACCCCTCCACTTTTTGCCCGGTGGGTGCATGTGGTGCATGCCTCGATACGCGTTCCTTGCTTCGCTAAGTTGTACTTCGCTTAGATCAAGTTTCCGCATCGCGTTGGCCAAGTCGCCGGGGTCTTTGGCATTAATGTGCTTGATCAAGTGCCTCAGATGAATTCCTCGCAGTCGTCCTTTGCCCAAGTTTTGGGCTGACTTGTTAAATTCTGCGTAGTTGCCGTAGAATCGACTGTTGATCTTATCGACGTGACTCAGTTCTTCGGGGTATTTATTAAGCCAGGAATTGAAATCAGCTGCTCCTACATTTTGGGTGTCTATGAAGGGATTTCGGCCAAAATCTTCAGAATCGGGAGCAAAGTTCTTTTTCGTATCGAAACCATCGAGACGATAATTTGCGCATAGACTGTAACGACGTCTCCGTCCGTTTTGGCGGGCCAGCGAATCCTCGCCGATGCCCGCTCGTTGCGCCAGCCTCTCGCCTCTGGATTGAGTGTGCTCCTGGCCAAGGAGTTTGCTGTGTGCCGCATTCTCCGACTGCTTGAGTTGCTTGCCCTGCTTCAGCACCGATTGCAGAACGGACAACAGCTGGAGCAACGAGTCCGGATGATAAGGATTACGCAAGTTGCCACTGCTATCGAAGATGCCGCAATAAGTGTCGCAAATATCCAAGTTGGTGAGCGGCACTCGACACCTGCCCGACATTGGTTGTCCTTGCGACTTCAGCACCTGGCTGAAGTTCTGCATGCTCAGCGTGTACAGGGTATCGGAGACGATATCCGCCTCGATGCCCAGAACTCTGGCCAGTGCCATTATTATATTCCTGTTCGCCTGGTGCCAATGTTGCTTGCGGGAACTCTCTGAGCACTCGGATCTGAACTTGTTCGCCGTATCGAGGCCATATCGGCGCAACCAGTCGATCTTCCTGGTGGCATTATTGGGGCACCTGTTGGCGCCATCCTTCTGCCTCATGGGGCAAGTGCGTCCGCAGTGGCTGCCCACCTGCTGGACGCATCTGCCCAATTTGGCAGCGATTGCGCTGTTCAATTTCCATTCCATTTCCCAATTCTGCTGCGAGAAACCAAGTCTCGAAATATTTGCTTCAAATTTCTATTTTCGAAATCACACTCTGTCAATTGTACAACTTGGCAACCAAATATTGTATTAATATTCAATTATTTATTTTATTTAAAAATTATTTAAGTTTGCATTTCTTTGAACTTTTCTTGGATTTGACATTTGAAAAATGATGAGTTTAAGTATTTTGTGAAACACATTTTTATTGGTAATTTCGCATTTTTCGAAAACTAAAATCAACACAAGCTTTCTGAAATGTCAATATCCGTATTAAAAACTGATTTTAACATTAATTTTTATCGAATGCATATTCAAAATGAGTGGAAAGTTGGCTAAAAAACGTTATATACAAAAATAAATATTTATTCAAATATAAATATTTGTTGACTCATTTAGTTTAAAGAATTAAATGCAAACTTTGCAGAAGGAATATGTACAGTTAAATATCCATTATTTAGTATGCAAATCAAATATTTCCGAGTTAACGATTGAAAATTGTCAAAAAGACAAGCAAACTGTGAAGACAACTGAAAAATAAACGTCAAGCGAAAAGAGGAATGCAAAAATAAAACATGTCAACTTGGTTTGCAGTAGCTACAACAACAACAACAACAATTAACGCACACAACAAGACAAAGCAAAGCAACAAAAAAAAAGAGCAGAAAAAATCACAAAAAGAGAAGAAGAAAAAACATAACAACTAGCACAGCTCATTGGGTGCATAAGCGAGATAGCACGAGGCGCTGCTCAGGCAAGTGTGAGCGGCACACTGACAGCCCAAAGGGGAAGCCAAGACAAAACAAAAAAAAGACAAGAGGCAAAAGCGACGACAGCGATGAGTGAGCGCGAGAGAGCGCAAGAGAGAGCACCTATTCTGCTAGCAGGGGTAGTGCGCTGGGGAAGTGCGGAACGTGCTGGCAATGGAACAGCGCAGCGTCTGCAAGAGGGGAAAGAGAGTCAATGCCAATTGGCATACGCTCTCGTTCTCATCAGAATGACAGCACCAGCTGCTGCACAGCGCTCAGCAATAAGAGGCAGAGAGAGAGAATTGTTTTTATTGTCGCTCTGCTGAGCGTCTCTCACTGTCCGCTGCTCCTACACAAACAAATGTGCACACACACACACACGCACACTCACACACATGTTGGCGCTGCATGTGCAAACTTTTGCCGGCAAACGTCAGCAGCGACGCCAGCGGCAGCAGCGCTGGCGACTGCGACGACGACCTCCAGTCTCAATATTTAAATTACCAAAACGGAACCTCTTCAGTTGAAATTTGAATCGCAATAAACAATTATTACTTGTAATATTTAAATATTTTAAAAATAATTATCAGACTTTAGAAAAAATAATTCAATTATATTTGTTTGCCGAAAATTGTAAACAGTATTTAAAAAGCGTCTTAAAATGTGAATCAGAAAGATTTTCGCTGGTGAGACTATTTGATTGGCTGAGTGGCACTTATTGGGCTTATTAGCCTCGTATCGAGTCTCATTAGAACTGTAAATTAAATTCGGAATTTTTGTTCTAATGAGCATCTCGTATTAGTCTTATATATGTTCGGATTGGACATCTGATATGCAGGAAAATTGAATCAAGAGAAAACTGCAATCAATTATCTCTCACTTTGCACAACTCAAACAAAAAAATTAAATATTACCAACAAAAGTAAAAAAACCAGAAACAGCCCATTCTCGATTATGAATTTATTTCACTGCTTTTTTTCGATCAATGGAAAAAAACATATTAATTTAATTTCACTTTACACTTAATATAATTTAAGAATTATTGTATTTTATATATATATACTTATGCATCAGCTGTTTATTTTTAGGTTTGGTCTGAAAAATATATAAAAGTGATTTTTTTTTTTTTTGTGGCATCTTTCATGAATTCCTTTTTAGTTCTCTTTGTGGGTTAAAAGAAGTTGTAAACTATCATTAAACCCATATTAATATGGCTAATAAAAAGTTTTCAATGATTTCACTCAATAAATTTTGGTGGTGGAATTTCTTTTGGTTTTTTCTGATACCCATTCCGATTGCGTTGGCCACAACTGATTTACGGTTGAGCCCAATGGCCCAATCTTCAAAATACATTTTTGGGGTCAATTATATGTTAGAGCAAGTTCTGAATGCTTTGTATACAAATATGAAAATAGCTCATAAGCAAAACACGCTTACCCAATAATTGACGTATTCAGGGAATCGAAAACTATAAATAATCGATAGATCACAGCCCCATTTTGGAATAGCTCATCTGATTTTATCAGCTAACGAAACGAAATGGGCTTTGATCTGAGATACTTACAGATCGGTTGAGTTCAAAATTATGATTCGAGGATGATTAAAAGTTGTTCAGTTTTGTGCGGCGACTATATCGCAATATCTGATCCATCAGTTCGCACCTGAGTTCAATAGAGTTGGCGTGTTCAAAGAGCGCCGCCAAAAGCAAGCACAAACAAATAAACAAATTAGTGGGAGTCTATATATATACACACACACACACACACACACACACACACACACACAAATAAATATATAAATCAATTGTTAATATTATAATTGAGAGGCATCAACAGGTTCGTCAACAACAACAACTTCAGCCGTTTGAAGTCGATCCACCTTTAATCTTTAGCCTCCGAAATGGGCCCCAAAATGGGCGCAGAGTGAAAGATACTTCCGTGTCGGCGGCTTTGTGCCACTGTGTGGGTGGCAACCACTTCGTGGCGCCCACTGCTCTTACCTGTGCATAAGTACGTTTATATATATACACGCAGAGAAATAATTTAGATTACCATGTTTTATATTTAGCTATAATTAAAATAACATTAATAAAATAAAATTTTCATAATTATTAACTCAATTTAAAATTTACACAAATTTCGTATTTCAAATTGAATTTACTTTAAAATATTTTAAGCTTCATTTTAATTAGTTGTAGTATTTTATTACTATCGCATATATCTTCAAAATCTATATTTTTATTTTCAATTTAAATATCAACTATTCAATTTATACAATTTAATATGTAAACTTAATTTTAAACTTTCAACTGTTTTTGATCCGCATTAATAAATACAAATTTGAAAGTTTTTCTTTTCGTGTACATATTTATAAGTGCAATTTTTAATATTTTATTGACCCACCCCTCACTCGACAATGGGTGGGAAGAATGCTTTGAACTTGTACGATTTGATGCAATTTATGTACAGTCAAAATCGGATCGTAAATTGATTAAAATTATGCGTAAATAAAGAAGCCCCAAAGAACGGAAGGCAACGTTTGATCTTGCCGATGATTCTGGATGCCGGATTCGTGTGTGCTTCGATATGTCGTCAATCATGTTTGGAATTTGGCTTTTCCCAAAAATCTAAACAGTTAAATGAATTATATGTCAAGATTCGTTTACAGTAAGTATTTCAATATATATATATTCAATACTTTCATTGGCACTAAATCGTTATCAATCATGCATAATGGTTAGATTGTGAAGCGTGCAAAGACCCGGGAACAAAAGAATTGTACAATTCGAGAAACGAACAAGAAATCGCTTCAAGAAGAGAAGATGGACTCGGGGAATCCTCCGTGGATTGTCGTCAGGGGCTATCCGAAGGATTGCGGCTATTTGGTATATCATTTCTTTTACGATATCGGGCATGTGCTCAAGACTTACTCGGCCACAAATGTAATGTATCTCAAGTATTTAAGCCCGAGGGACTTTAAGATGGCACTCAGCTACGATAACCGGAAGATTGGATATGGCGGCGATATACTCGTACGCGTTAAGCCAGAGAATCCTGTTTACGAGACCAGAGTCGAAACAGTTGTTGAGCAAAGCGATCAGATCGCTGAGAATGTCGGCGAGTTGGTTGATCACCAAACACCGATAAGTGTTATCGATATCGATGCGGAAAGCAGCATGGATCACAACCGAGAAGTAATTGCCAAGAAGACATTTTTCCAATGGCTGAAGCGTAAAATATCATATGTATTTTACTTATAACTTAAAAATATGTTTTTTTTATGTTTCATTATTGTTAAGTCGTTGAAATTTAAAGTGATCAGAATTAAAGATCCACCTGAAAAGGATTGAAATGAATCGAGTAAATTCGAAATACTTCATTTATAGCGAAAACTCTTTATTTTCTGTAAAAACAATCCGATTGCGAAAAATTTATTTCAACTTGATATATAAATGAAAATGCATCTGTAACAATTTGCTTTAGAAACGTTCTGTCATCTAACATGTTTTCAGCATATTTACATTTGAAGTCTCCCTCGGTCGTTATAATGTCGATGGTATTAAAATTGAACTCGCATTGTTCGAAATACTATTTGCACGATGGCGACATTATAGAATTTTTAATTACAATAAATCAATTTAAATAAAATGTAATTTTTCAATTTTATCAAATTGTCATTATGCGTAATTAATTCCTATGCACAAATGGATTTTACTGCGCCACATTAGGGTGCCTCGCACCCCGCCCACACCCACGCGCTTCAGGCACAACGCCCTTCACACCCTGGTGGCGCCCTCTATTGTCGGCGTCGGCCAAACAATTGTGTTATGCTAACTTTTAGCGATTGTCGAAGCGATTACGATGCCGCAGCTGATGGCCTGAAGGGGCTGGCATGGGCTTGAAGGGGGAGTGGAGTGAAATAATCGGACATTTGTTTTGTCAAAAATAATGCTGCTTAATTATTATATTTGTAATTTATTTGCGCCAACGCTTATCAGATCCAAATGCTAAAAAGTATGCATGCTGCTTTAATCCTACATTAATCCCGCACAAAATGCAGCAGCAGCAGCAACAACAACAAATGCAACAACAACAACAACAAAAAGGACAACAGCAACAGCCTAAAATAGAAATGACAGTAACAAACAACAAAAGCAATTCAAATGCAGCGCATAGAATGCATAATTAATTTTTATTTTGATGACAACGTCAACGCAACCCAATAGAAACCAACATCAACATAATATAACCCCGCAGATCCCAGCCACACCCCCCACCCCCCATCATCCCTTCCCCTCCCCCACCAATTAAAGAACCAACAACATATCCCGCAGTGCGTTTTGCGTTGCCAGGTTGCGAATGTGCCGCAATTATTTTGAATTGCATAACACTGGCAGCACTGCCTGCAACTGACTCAACATGGCCACACATCCAAATGGACAACACACCAATCAATATGTGCCAGAACTAAGTTAAAGCCCTCTTTTCATAATCTGATGCCGACGGAGCACTCCTGGCTTATTGCTCATGCTGTCTGTCTGTCTGAAAATCGATATAATCAATAATCGCAAATCGATCAAAATCACATTTGATGCAAATATTATAAATTTGGTTAATTTTCAGAATTTCTGAAAGGATTTCCTCTAAAGATAACAGTTATCTTATCAACTTATTAGAAATATTTTCTATGATATTTTTTCAGATATATAGAAAAAGTTTCAGCATGATTTGCAAAAATTTAGTGCGATTTTTGTATATCTTTATTTATAATTTTGGTGATTAGAAATCTCTTCATTTAAATATATAAACTAACTTTGCCCACACTGAGCACTTGAACGGAAATACTATCGTTTGTTTGTGCTTTATGATTATAAATATATACAAATACAAATACATACTTACGGATTTAAGTATGTGTATGTGGATGCATGCCATTTTGGCCGGCAACACAAATTAACCTCATTTGACAAAACAAAGCGAATGGCGGTAAAATGGATAATTTGTTAAATAAATTGTGCGATTTTTATGAAAGCATTAAATATTTGTTTTTGTCAGCATTTTGGCAATTGCTGTTGCTGTTGTAAACTGGTTATTTGCATTCGATAAATAACATAAAATTAAAATTCTTTTGTTGTCTTTTCATAGTTTTGCATATTTTTTTCTTCTTTTTTTTTTTTTGGTATTTTGTGGATAGATTTTCGTTAACAGATACAAATCCGTTTAATTGTATTTTTTGTTGTTGTATTTAGTTGTTGTTTTTGTGAAAATTGTGTTTAATTTTTATGGCCGGCATATTTGGTTTCTACGCCCACACATTACACGGCTGTCACCAATTACCGAGGCATTGCCCCTCCTCTGCTGTATGCCCCTCTTGGACGCTGATATGCAGTTGCAAATCCTCTGAAATTATTGCGTTCATTAAATTTTAAACAAAGGTGATTAGATTTTATAATTCGAATTGAAGCACAAACACACACACACACACACACACACACACACACAGGCACACCCACACGTACACACACTCACAAAAATGGCGTACAGCTGTGCTCATTATTTATTTAGAACAATTGCAAAAAGTATTTAATAATTTGGCATTATATTTGGAGTTGTTCCCTTATTTATTTGCACAATGGTTAGCATAATGCATTTTATTTGTCATATCGAAATGTGGGATCAAAAATTGTTCGTTTGTTTGCAAAATTAATGCATTATTTTCGCTCATTTTTCCAAATTCCAATTCTTTTTATTTGTCAATTTTAATTAATTTTGATCCCATATCCGATATGCATATATATTTATGTGCTCTATGCTATACTCAAATGCAAATAGGCAAATTTATAACAAAACCTTTGCGTTTGCATTCGCATTTAATTATTTAATACCAGCATAATAATTTTAATTACCCACAATTAAATCGGAAATTTGATACTTTACTAAGTAGCGCAACACTTACGTAAATCAGCATAATTTGTGGTTTTTGTTATCTTTGTTATTGTTAAGAGAAATAAAATAAATCAATTGATATTTCCTAACACTTTCCCAGTTTGGAGTATAGTAAGCACTGTTTCAAATATTTGCTTAAATCATTTTCTGTGAAGCGTGTCAAATTTTGTGCTTAGAATGAATTTTGAGCTATTCGAGAACTTTAATACGACCAATCAAACATCGCCTCATTATGAAAAGCATCTGAACTTTGTCAAACCATTAGCGAAGGTAAATCTGAACCTATTAAAAAATAACTCAATATCCAATATCCACTTGCAGGAGCTTTGTGAAAGAATCTCGCTGCTGGAGCCGAGTCTACGCTGTGAGTATGCTAGCAAAAGTGAGTCGTGCCGGGATCGGGTGTTCCTCTTGAACTACAATAGCTACTTTTACTGTGTGTGCGATGATAATGCCCTATCTCGATCTATGTGCATTATAATACTGCTTGTCGAGAGTGCTCTGATATTCTGGATGATTTGCGAGGTCACGAATTACTTGTGAGTAGTGTTTTCTCGAATGTTAACCGATTACTCCTTTTCTTTTTAGCCTAATACCAGCACTAACAGCTGTGTCCAAGTTGCTCAATATGAATGAATACGTTGCCGGAGTGACTGTCATGACACTTGGCAACAATGCCCCAGATATTTTTGGTGGCATTCTCGCATTGAATTCGGTGTCGCGTCACAATTATTCGGACACGATGGCCAAGAATCTGTTCGTGAGTATAGTTATATCATCCATAGTGATGTGGGTGACACCCTTTGCCATCGATGGCACCTTCTTTCTGCGCAACGTCGGCTTCGTGTTGCTCTACGTGAGCTATGTGGACTTTACCATCAAGATATGCAAGGGATTCGTCACATATTTCTGGGCGGTGTCCATGGCACTTGTGTGTCCCATTTACATATTAGTTGTCCTTATCGACGTGTATCTGCAATATCGCAAGAATAAACGTGAGCTTATCTATAAGCCTACACGTTGCCCAGTCCAATCAGTGTTTCTTCTTCGTAGAATGGCGGAGGGTGTCCACATTAACGCTGACTTCGCCCTTCGATGCGATCAATATACAGACGAACATCGATTCTCGATACGCCGATCAGTCGCCCAACAAGTATATATTTAGGCAATTTTTCAGTGTCTTCGACACTTTGGACAGGAATAGATTCAACAGCAAGTGGACCATCTGCAAAATCTGGGCACTGGTTAAAGTGCCGCTCCTCATCTGTCTGCGCTTTATGATACCACAAATGAACTTCAATGACGTCTCCTACTCCTGGTCTAAGCTACTATGCTGCATCCAGATTACAGTAATGCCCAACGTAATGATTCTAATGTTTCGTAAGTAACTCTCAATAAATAGAGGAGCCTGAAATTTTTTCCTAATAGTATAAAATACTTGTAAAAAAGTTGTCGTTGTTTGTTGATAAGATACTATATTCTAAGAAATAGACATATTTATTCTTAGTTTTAGAAAAATGTATAATGAAATTAAGAAAATAAGAAATAAGAATAAGATAATTAAGTATTAAGATAATTATGTATATTATTTAATTATATTATGTTTAACTCCCCTAGTACATCCATTATGAAATCTATAATCTCTTCACCCGCAGTTGATGGCTATGTGGACTTGTACATCTGGACTATACCGACGGTTGCATTGTCTACTGTCTGTTTTCTACCAGTCTCTATTTTAGCATTCCACTTTTCCCGCACCGACTCAGTGCCCAAGTGGTATCCCTACATATCGATCATAACATTCATAGTCTGTGCCTTCGTCCTCTACGCGACGACCTCAGAGTTGATCGCCTTGATGGAAACAATGGGCATTGTACTCCATTGCAGTCACACATTCATCGGGTGCACCGTCTTCGCTTGGGGCTACGGCTGGGCGGAGCTTAATACGAATGTGGGCATGGCTCGGAAGGGATTTCCACGCATGGCATTTTCCGCCTGCTTTGGCGTCATCATACTCTGTGAGTCCAACAAGTTGTGGATCTATTCAACATATTTAATTTTCAATTTCAGCTACCTTTACGTCCATTTGCATTCCGATTTTGTACAGCGTTGTTGCTTCACAGACGGGTTATATTCATGTAAGTTATCGATGTCTTCAAAGCGAATCTGTATTACTTTATATATATATAGATTTCCGAGGGAACTGTTGGCGAAACGACTTCAATTACGCTCATCATATCGTTGATTATGTTCATTCTATATGGCATTACCACCAACTTTATGTTACGTCGATCCGGTGCACTAATGGGCTTGACTATGTATGTGCTATACCTAATCCTCTCAATCTCCAGTGAGTTCGAATTTATCCACGCTTTCGGCACGGACCACAGCCTGGATCGTAGTCGTTTTGACGAGTACTTCTTGGTAACCCTCAATTGACTTCCCTCGAAGCGAAGTTCACTTTGAAATTTAAGTTAACTTTTACAGCGTCAGAGAAAAACATTGCAAACGATTTATTGAATAAATAACTTGACCAGTTGCTCACATTTTTTGATTTTTCGTTTTTACTGGATACTTCAAATGAAACGAATTGAAAAATCTGGTTTGGGTTCCAAACAATATCGCCGAATTTTCTTGACTGCCATTCTGTTCTGCGTATCGCTGTACTACATTATGAGCACCCTGCTGCCGTACGCTGACCAGGTCGAGCATGAAATCATTGTGGGCTACTTTGTCAACACCTCAGGCTGTCGCATGATGGCTCTGCATCCATTTCCACCGGAATCTCGATCCTACTTGAAACAACTGGATCTCAAAAAATGCACCAAGCCGCAACTTTTCCGAGCTGCAACAGAGCGGGGCAAGAACTACCTAAAGCTGATGATGACAGAAGGAGAAATCCTTAGTGCCTTCAGGGTGGAAAGCACTAATCATGTCCTATGTAAATACGTGCTGATCGAGAGATATAATGACTTTCAGAACATAGCAAATGCTACGAAAGTGTTCTTTTTGAGCAAGCAAGCTCAGCAAATCGAAGTTGGGGAAGGTGCACAAATACTGAGGATCCAATGCCATGGAGCAAACAATGAGGCGGATTACCATGATGTTCACTTCTTTATACCGCCAGCAACTGCTGCAGCTTCAGCTTCAAATGCAGATAGTCTGTCCGTGATGATAATTGGCATCGATTCCATTTCACACATGCACTTTATACGCTCGATGCCATTGCTGAGTGGCTACGTGGCCAGTTTGCCCCATGTTGAGTTTTGGGGCTACAATCGCGTGGGGCGCAACACTTACCCCAATCTGGTGCCACTTTTCAGTGGCCTAAGTGAGAGCGAGCTGCAGTCCGATTGCTGTGATGGCCGAAGCGACTACGATGAATGCGATTTTCTCTGGAATCGCTTCAAGAATGCTGGCTACACCACCAGCTACGGCGAAGACACCCGCGTCGGTGGCACATTCAACTACGGTAAATCGGGTTTCTATCAGCAACCAACGGACTTTTACCTGCGACCCGTAATGCTGGAAATAGATCAGCACACTCGCTACAGCATTGATCTACGCGACGAAATTCATTGCACGGCAGGTCGCAAGTATGCGGAAATTCTGTACGAGTTCATCGACAAGCTGATGCCTCAGATGAAGCGGGGACGTCACTTCTCGTTCTTCTGGCAGTCGCAGGGGGTGCACGATTACTTCAACTATGCCCAGTTCTTGGATGAGGAATACTTGAATCTGTTGCGGCGCCTGGAAACCGTGGGTATCTTGAATAATACTCTAGTGCTCCTAATGTCCGATCATGGAATGCGATACGGTTCTTTCCGTAATACTTACCAGGGAATGCTCGAGGAATCGCAGCCGCTTCTGATAGCTCTGTATCCCAACTGGCTGGAGAAGGCTTATCCCTTCGCTATTTCCAATCTTGGGCTTAACTCTCATCGGTTGGTTACCACCTACGATCTACATGCTACTCTCAGGGATTTGACGAATCTGAAGCTGCTCCATGATAGCAATATTGCAAATCGATCGACTGTGCTTGACAAACTAGGAGCAAAGATGCCCCGAGGCATTAGCCTCTTTCTGCCCATACCTGAGAAACGAAATTGTGAATTGGCAGGCATTCCATCTTCTTATTGCATGTGCCACACCTTAAGCGAGATACTTGCCACAGATCAGAGAGCGCAGCGGGCTGCTGAGTTTGTGGTGCAAGTAATTAACTCAATCACAAGCGAGGAGCAGCTTTGCCAGAGATTGCAGCTGAAAGAGGTGCAAGCGGGCTATCTCTTGAATCAAGGCAACAATAAGTATGAGTTTGAGGTGAAGGTTCGACTACAAACCACGCCGGGCGAGGGACAATTTGAGGGAACCACGAGATTTACAGGGCATTCACTGGCACTCAACGGACCAGTTATCCGAACCAACAAGTATGCCAATCAATCTTATTGTGTGGAAAATTACCGCATCGAAATGTATTGCTATTGCTTATAAAAACAAAAACTGAAAGAACTTTAATAAAACTATTCCAAAAAATAATTAGATTCAAATAAATTAATTTAACACCCACAAACGGAGTTATTTAAGCAATCCCATAAATACCTGGATACATTTGAGTATTGAGTATTATTTTGGTAATCATAAAGAGAAATAAATAAAATACTCCATTCTATATTCTAAATATTATTCTTTTGGGAAACATTTTGAATCTGGTTTCAGTCAGGTAAATTTTTTTTTGCATTCCATCATTTTGCTGTCATTTGGATTTGTTTGAATTGTCAGAATAAGAAACTTATTTTGTCGGAGCAAATAAAACAAATATGTTAGCACAAAAGTGGAAGAGCACTTTCGGGGGCAGAAGATTTGGTTGGATTTGCTTGGCAGCTATACTGATCTGTGTTGTGCGGTATATTCAGGTTGTTCTTGTTAATTTCAAAGAAACCGATCACGAACTTATTGTGGAGGATTACTTTGTGAATACGTCAGGCTGTCGCATGCTGGCCATGAATGCATTTCCCAAAATATCACTAAAGTACTTCCGGAGAGTAGAATCCAAGAAATGCAATGGATCACAACTTTTTCGAAGCGACACCCTATCGGGTCAGAACTTTTTGATAGTATCGATGTCGCAGAGGGAGATTATGAGGAGCTATGATGTGAAAAGCCTAGCCGAAGTGAGCTGTAAATATATGAAAGTTGTTCGATATGATGACCACCGCAACCGAAATACGATTAGCAGAACCATTCGCTTGAGAGATCAAATGCGAATGATTAAAATCGCAGATGGTCCCAGAATACTGCGAATCTTTTGTAATGTGCGCCACAAGCTGGTCTACCATGATGTGCATATCTTTCTACAACCACCGGGTTTCCGAACTAAAATCCCTCTCAGTTCGAGACCAGATCGCTTATCTGTTATGATGCTGGGCATCGATTCCATATCACACATGCACTTTATACGCTCGATGCCTCTGACAGCATCCTTCATAAGGGGGCAATCACATGTTGAGTTTTGGGGCTATAATCGAGTGGGTCTCAACTCGTTCCCCAACATTGCTCCCCTGTTGACTGGCCTGAGCGAAACGGAGCTGGAGGCTGGATGTTATCGGGATAGGTTATATTTTGACAGATGCAGGCTGCTGTGGAATCACTTCAAGGATGCGGGCTACAACACGAGCTTCGGCGAAGACAACAGCGCTATTGGCACATTCACCTATGGGAAGGAAGGTTTCCAACATCCGCCCACCGATTTCTATTTACGACCCGCAATGCTGGAGATAAATGCCCACACTCGCTATAGCCTCGATAAACGCCAGTTGATTCATTGCAGTGCTGGTCGCAAATTTGCTGAGATCCATCATGAATTCATTCAGAAGCTGCTACCCCATTTGGAGGGTGGACGACCTCACTTTTCGTTCTTCTGGGAGACGCAAGGAGTGCACGACTACTTCAATTACGCTCAGCTGTTGGACGAAAGCTATCTGAAACTATTCCATCAACTGCACAACAAGGGTATTCTGGATACAACTCTTGTACTGTTTATGGCCGATCATGGTTTGCGGTTCGGTTCATTTCGCGGCAGTTTCCAGGGCAGGCTCGAGGAATCCCAACCTTTTCTTATAGCTCTGTATCCAAAATGGCTGGAGTCGGCTTACCCCCTTGCAATATCAAACCTGCGGCATAATGCAAATAGTCTCGTTACAACCTACGATTTGCATGCAACCCTCAAGGACCTGATTAATTTGGAACTGTTTCATGACAGAAATATTGAAAACCGAACGAATCTGCTTCAGAAACTGGGATCAAGGATGCCTAGAGGCATTAGCCTCTTTCTGCCCATACCAGATGAGCGAGATTGTGATTTGGCCGGCATTCCAGCTCACTTTTGTCTGTGTCGCAATTTGCATAAGATACCAACGACTGACGGCAGATCTCGTCGCGCTGCTCACTTCGTCGTGGAGAGTATCAACCTGCTGATAAGGAGCCATTCACGCTGTCAGAGATTGCAGCTTAGCGAAGTTCAAGAAGCCTACATTCTCAATCGGCACGCAGAAGAAAAGCAGTTTGAGATCATGGTTCGATTGCAGACGTACCCGGGTGAAGGACAATTTGAGGGAACTACGCGATTTACGGCGGATTCACTGGCATTAAACGGAGCTATAACCCGTATTAACCGATACGGCAACCAATCATATTGTGCGCACAATTTTCGCATCGAAATGTACTGCTATTGCTTATAAAGATTTCCTCAGCCAGTTTGGCTAGGTTCGATTAACAAGCTTATTTCAATGGAAAATGTGGGAAAATTTTGTTGATATTAAAGTGCTTTGCAAGCTGCACTCCTGATAACGGCAATTACAATAAAGCATTTGTTCGTTTCGAAAGCGTTAAAGTTATCAACCGTTCGACTCGCCGCCAGACAGTCGGCCCCTGCTCCAGTCTCGGGCTAGACCCAATTTAATTTTCATTTCCACTCCCATTTCCAGTTTCTGCTGCGGTTCTGGTCTCGTTTCCAGCGACTGTCCCTCAGCGAAGCGAGTTTCACGTCATTTCAATTTGACGAACTGATAAATGTCAAATGGTTTATGGCACTCGTCGCTTGCCTTTGGCTTGGATGAGGTCTTTTTTTTCGTATGCACTTGCGGAGGGTGTTTTAGTCTTGTAGTACAGCTTGTAACACGTGAAACAATAGGCTGACTAGTTGGTCTGTTTATGACAGGTATTTTTTAAATAAGTTTTAAGCTCTGCTAACAAATAAAAATTGAAGTGGACAGAAAACCATTTTCTATTATTAGAAGGTTGACATGAAATAGTTTTGACCTCTTAGTATTTTCTGATAAATTGCCAAAGCTTATTTATGAGTTTTCAGTTTCCTCGCTATTAATTTAAGTTGCAAAATAATCTTTATAGGGTATTCTGCCCAACGGCTCATCATTCTAGATGCATTTTCATTTTGCCACAAGCGTAATACGTGATTTGTGTTGTTATAGATTTTTTTTCGTAGATTTTTGTTATTGTTGTCGATTTCAGTTGTTTGTTGCCTCGCTTTATGAGCTTTGTATATATTTATTGTCATCAAATGTATTTTTGTTAAAGCTTTTTGTGTAGATTTGAATTTATGAGTTTGCCTCTTTCGTCTCTGAGATTTTTATATACGTTATAATTTCCGATTGTGAACCATAAATATTTGTTGTGCTAGCTCCAATTTGTGTGAGGCACTAAAAAAGTGGTTTTCGAAGTTTTTTACAGACCACGGTCTGTGGAAATTTATGTAAAGCGTAAGCTGTTCGAAGTGAACACAATGAATTTTAGACTAACTATTATCAAATTATTTCAATCAAGAATTGCTGTAAGAAAAAAAAGAATGCAAATTTGAATAATAAACTTCCAATATAATTTAGAGCACAGTTGTTAAATATATTCTAGTTTCATTCAAAAATTTCTGTTGAAAAAAAGAATAGCAATTGGATAAGTCTGAGAATAGGTTCACAACTATAACTATGATATTTCGTATTCGATCTTTATTAAAATTGAAAAGTTAATCAATTATGTGTATATTATATATCAATTCTCTGTTTTTAAAATGATTGTACATATTTTATGTGGTCCAATATATTTCCTTCCTGTTACTTACTGGAAAACAAAACCATTATATCATTTTCACCCATTTCTAATGATCCAACTTATTCTTCAGTTGACTTCAGTAAAGCATACTATGTGTAAAATGTTGGATAATAACATGGGTTCATGG
The DNA here is from genome assembly GCA_035044105.1 of Drosophila nr. perissopoda 5 BK-2023a. Lineage (NCBI taxonomy): Eukaryota > Metazoa > Arthropoda > Insecta > Diptera > Drosophilidae > Drosophila > Drosophila nr. perissopoda 5 BK-2023a. The sequence goes on from JAWNMK010000245.1 coordinate 213,574, forward strand.
AAATGAACCGCATAAATCGCTTAACATGAATCAAATGTGGCTGCTGCCCGCAGCGGATAATTTGCGTCAAAATGTCAGTTTATTTGAAGAGGCAGTCCCAAAGTTGGCAACGATGAGAGACGTGCAATTGAATTAAAATTAAAATACATAGCACACAAAAAAATACATACGTTATAATTTTAAATTTATTTACGAGCAATGCACACACACACACACACATACGCACTTACACTTACGCACGTGTGTGTGTGGGGGTCAGTGTTGCAACAAAAATTATAAATTTAAAAAATAATTAAAAACCATTTGACTGCGCCGCTGTGGATGCCGATGTCAATGCCGGATTCGGTTTGTCCAGCGCACAACTCGCTTTCAATTAATGCAAAATGCCCTAAAAAGAACAAATTTTTTACTGATTGTTGGGGATTGTCAAGCAGACTCCGTTGACAGCAACAGCAACAGCAACAGCAACAGCAGCAGCAGCAGAAGCAACAGCGGACAAATTGAAATGTGCCCGGAACGTGATCCCAGCGAGATCCGCAATTGGAATCCCGTTTCCAATCCCCAAAGTTTATAGCTGCTTTCATTCCTATCATTTTTTTTTATTCATTAAATAATGGGATAAAAGTATATAAAATTAAGCAATGAACAGTTTCAGCTGCCAGTCGACAGTCAATTTTTGAAGTTTCCAAGCTGTCAACTGACATTTTAACAGATTATTTGAAATGCCCTGCAAAACGAGTGCTTGTATTTTCCGCATTATTATTACGTGTGAAATGTAAATGTAAATAAAATAATTAGCACTTTTTAACATTTACTCAATAAAGTATAAAGTACGAAAAGAAGACTATTTAATGCCTGTAAAATAATTTGTACATTCGCTGAAGCTGAAATGGTCTTCAAAACAGAGAGCATTAATGGTCTTTAAATGAATTAGTTAATTTTTTCGAATAGGCAGGAAATACTCAAAGCTCTTCCAGGATTTTTAACAAATATTACAAAACTCAGTTAAATATTTAGTATTGAGGTCTATCCAGACTTGTAGGCCTCTTCGATTCGTGCCTATCTGGTTGTCTGCATTGATTTTGTTTACCAAGTGCTATCGACTGTAAATTTGGATGGTTTAGTTTTGGTTCATTCGATGTCGCAGTATAAATCTCCAATTGGACAAACAGGTAATCACTCAAATACTGATTTCGTACGGATTGGTAACATCATAAATCGTTAACAGGGGGAAGTGGAATTTGATCATGGCTTACGGCTGTTGTGCGTGTGTGTGTGTGTGAATGGCTCATAAATTAATTCAATCAATGTCAAAAGAAAATGTTATTTCACATCAGAGTGCGGTCATAAATCGCAGTCCGTGTCGATCTTATCGCTAATCGATGTACGTACGTCAGGAGAGTGGGGTCGAGATGTGATGGGGTATGCAATCAGCATTTGTGCTCCAATCTGCCCAAATGGTGTGGATGACACACATATTGGGGGAGTGGGGCTCATAAATTTAACTCAACTAATTTCTCCATTCATTATGTCGAGCGTATCGCTGCGTATAGAAAATTGCGCACAGATTGAGATAAGCAGGTGCATTTATGAGTGCTCGAGTGCAAAGCTAAACTGAGTATGCTGATATATTCATTGCTATCGAAGTCAATCAAAGAGCCATCTGTCAACTGACAAATGATTTTAAAATCACTTCGCAGAGCTGCAACACTTAGCCCAGAGCCCACAAGTCGAGCTTCTCCAAGGGCAAAAAAATTCATAGATAACGGATGCGGGAAACAGACACTTTAAATGCTTGCGATATTGTCAATCAAAATTCAATCGAAGCCATGAATCATGGCAGCACCACAACGATGGTTATGCTGATGATGGCTTCAAGAGCGACACTGTCTCACTCAACACACTGATGGATAGATGACTGGTTGGGATGCCAGGACGGATGGATGGCTGACTACTGAATAGCTGCTCTTGCTGCTGTGGTTGCAGCCAGCTCGAAAAAATGAAATCACTCAAACTGTGAATGCGTGTTGAATTGTTGTTGCCGCCATCACCCATGCCTCGCTCTGGTAGGCACTTGTCGTTGTAGTAGAGTACTGAGCACTGGCAAAAAGCATTTAGCATTGGCATCCTGCCGCATGCCTCACATGCCACATGAGATCCTTGTCCTCGTACGAGTGTCAAGCACATTGCGCTCGTCATCTCGTCTCCAACGACTGCGTCGTCATCAGTCAATGTCATTGAGATAGTTTTGACGTTTTTATGAGCAAATGATAAGTCTCACTCCGCTCGCTGCTCGTCTGATGGCCGTTGTTTGACACTTGCCAGCCCCTTACACACACACACACACTCACACACACTCCTACCCTTCAACATTCCACAATCTACACGGAGAAGCATATTTTTTTATATTTTTATTTGCGTTTATTGTGTGCATTTGAAATTTATGATTTTAAATTGACGCTGCCCTGATTATCTATCGTATTCGCTGTTTCTTTTTAAATATAACTCTGACAGAGTACGACTCTATCTGACCAGACTGCCTTGGCTGTCAATCAATGTGGTCATCAACGCGAACTGTCCCAAATTTATTCGAGTAACTAATTTTATGATACGGTATCATAAAGTTGTGCAACTTCTCACCTCGAAATAAGCTAATGCTTGCTGTGATGCATTGAAATTTTGGAAGAAATACTTCAAGCAATAAAGAGAAATTTGAGCATTCCATTTAGTTGTAAAACAACTATTTCCAAAGCAAGGTATCGAACCGAAACAAATTTAATTAAAGACTTAGCTACTCTTGAATACTTTTTTACGGTATTCGGTATTCGATTCTGAATTCTTTGCAAAAAAATTGAATTATGAAAGATATGTCTCCACTTAACTCCGCTTTGCACTGTTGCTTGTTGTGAGCAAAGAGTTTTAGTGAATGCCAAAACCTACCTCAGATAGCAGCCAAATACTCACAATTAGTTGTGAAGACCGTGGGTCATAAATTTGAAAAATGATTTCCTGATAGTGAATGTGTATAAATTAAATTTCCAAAAAATGTTTGGTAGCCGCAAGCATAGCGACAACCTTTAACCATTAATAATTACAGTGCATTGTTATTGATCAATTGCGAAAATTTAAATTTTGCCTACTAATATTGACTTCCGTTTCCGCTCCCATGTATAAAGTATGTTTCCGCAAATCCTTTTTAGTCGTGTCTCCGTCTCTTTCTCTCTTTTTTGTTAGGCGCCAGTTGCCAGTTGCCCCAAATGCCTACATACCCGAGCTGTAAAATATGTTATCGCCGTTGTTTGTAACAACGAGTTGCAAGCACAAAAAAAGAAACAACAGAAAAAAGCAAATACTACAAATCAGACAAATAAATTTGCAAATAAAATAGCTATTCGCGAAATATTTGACATTTATTAATTAAAAATGGTCGAAAATGTATATTAATTTTATTCAAATTGTCAACGGCAACAAAGGAAGCTAATTTCAATTTATTTTATTTGTCTCGCTCAGGTTTGTCAGCTGCCCCATTTTAATGCCGCACCAAACAATGCGCATAGATAAAATGGGCATTTCTAAAAACCAATACATAAATTCAAATATGGTTCTTATCTGTCGCTAAATAAATCACACGTATTAGCCATTTCGCTCATAACCATTTACTTAAATAGTCAGTTTGGTTTATTAGTCGATTAAATAAATGGAATCGTTTATGAAGCCCAAATCAGTATATGTATATTCTGCTTCTCCTCAGCTTTGGATAAATAATGTATATATACTTCTGAAGCACAAAACCCAAATAAAAGACAGTCGCAAAAAACTGAAGACCCAATGCTAACCAGCTGAGTGCCTTGGCGAGAATCTGCACAGCAAAGAAATGATCGTAGACAACATCCTCACATCCCCTGGTGATCAATACGATTTCTCCACGATGCTGACCATAGCAAGTCGGATGCACCTGGCGCGAATACATCAGATAAGTTCGTGGGCTTTCCAAGCCACAACATCGCAACTGATAAGGGAATATATATATAGTAAATAAATCGACATATTTTTGCTATCCGTTCGGAACCTTTGTCTGTATCTCAATCCAAACTTGATCATCATGCTCAAAGTATCTACGCCAATGTTCAGCTAGAAAAAGATAGGCATCTTTGTCATTTATGAGCGTCGCTAGATACAAGACACAAGTGGCATAAGTGCGATGCATAGCATATATAAGCAGAGGCAAGTACTAGATCAGAGGTATACATCAATAATAGAGTTCAAAGAGTTCAGCTGCTTACCAGCACAGCAATCCAATCGGTTGTCACATAGATCAGCGTAATACTTAGGTATATGAGCAACATTTCAAGCACTATAATCCCAGTTAGTGATAAATAAACCCTTATCACCAGATACTTCAATTTAGCAAACACAAACTGCTTATCGTATGCCAATATAGTTGGCAACGTTATTCGCATTGTTATCGCAATTATCAGCTGAAATGGGTAAGTTGTCATTTCTTTAAGATTTTTGGCTATAATCGTGACTTACTCCAAGTATAAGGATGAAAGAATATTTCACAGCAGCGGAAAACATGTTTCGAAGTGTTGTAAATTACCAGGCACATTTGATGCTACAGCTTCGTTAAGTATACAAATCAAATAAAATCAATAAGAACAGTTATGTTTAACGGAACTTTATTGTTAGCATAAATCACTCAATGTGATTCTTTTTTTGAACTCCAAACCCATTAGAAATGGGTAGAAAAGGTATAATGGTTTTTTGCATAAGAATGTAACAGCCGAAATTAATTATTATTTATAATAAGCAATAACAGCGCAATTTTAAAGGTAGAGGCTTCTAATTAATATATAATAATATATATATGTATATAACGACTGGGCTTAGAGTTTATCGTAGTCGAGTTCACTCATTACACCCATTCTTAATATATTTATTATATGAAATCAATTTTAGTTTGGTTGATTTATATTATGCATAGGAAGACCTACTTCGTATGTTGTTTTAAAAAAAAAGTACCAAACTGAAAACAAACTTGAAACGATCAGCACAAAACATTCGAGAATTTATTTAGTCAAACTTCAAGCTACAGGATATGTTGTAGTCAAGCCTGCATGTTTTTTTATTAGTTTCCTTTTCGATTTTTTAATGTGTGAACAAATTTCCGTTGTTGATTTATGGGATTTGTTATATTTGACAGCCGTTGTTGTTGCTGTTGCAGTGGCAACTACAGCTGCACAGTTGTTGGGTGTTGTTTGGGTGTTGCTGTGGGTTGCGCTATTCTATAATCGGCTTTCTATATTAATTTAAATTTTATTTTTGGCATTTTATTATAATTACTCTTGATAAATGTAAATAGTCATCGTTAGCAGCAGCATTGTTGTTTATTTTATTTGTTATTGTTGTCGTTGTTTATGTTAATGTTGTAATTGTTGTTGTTGCTGTTACATCTACTGCACTTGATGTTGTTTAATTTAACTGCCTCTCGCTCCCCTGCTACTAATACTCAAATATCTCGTTAGGGAATATTTGTCTCATTTTTTGGAGCTGGCATTTTCTATCTATTATCAACCAAAAATATTTTTGCGGTTTTCAACGTTTTCAATTGTTTTAGTAATTGTTGTTGCTATTGTTTATGGTAAAAATTAACATTATATGCTCTTTGTAGTAAGCACCCCAAAATGAGGCCATCCACCAAAAAAATGTATATATATATTATAATAGTTTGCACAAATATTTATTACACTTACACACAAATATGCATATTTATATTTATAATGTTTTAATGCTAATTTCAACAAATCCAAAAGCATTTGTGGCTCTGTCCCTAAGCACGTTTCATATCTGCACTTTTATACTATATCTGCTGCTGATATTTTAATTTTAATGTCACATTTGATCATAAATTTGCTAATTAATAAATAATTCGTTGAGCTTTCTGGTTTGGGTGACCAAATTATATGCTCTAAACTACTGAACAGGCTTAAACCACTTGGTGGTAGGGTGCGAGCACCCAAAACCTCTACTGAAAACAGTTTGAAAGTCTGCAGGGTGCTTAGTTGCGGAATATAATTCATTTTCTGATTGTCTTATCTATATATATATTTATAAATTGTTATTCTGCTTGATTGATAACTCGAAATTTTAATTTGAAATTTTGTTTAACTGTGGACTATTTTCAGTATACATTAAATACAAAAATAAATAAACAATTTATTGACAAACATTTTTTCTTTTTAGCATTAGTATATGAAATCAATCGAGAGTCGACTAAAAATGTTAGAGGCATGTCAAACTACTGACATCCCTGCTGTATGCTTTAAGTTGTCAAATTATATCTTAGCTTTTAGATTTTCACACAATATACTATATCCACAAGTAAACAATTTCCAAAAAAAAAACAAATAGAAATAAACAGAAATACGATGGGCGAGAATCTTCGTGATAGTTATGATGCTCTTTCGATACCAACCCATGAATCTGTGTCTGAGATGTCGGAAAGTTCGCATACATCGCAGGACGCCATACAAGTAACTAAGCGTATGGTGTACAATTTGGAATGGGAGGATGAAGTCGACAAATTCGGGAATATACCAGCAACACCGTCCGTTGCCATTGCAGATTCTAGAAAATGTACACAAGACTTTTATAAGGTTGGCGCTGCTGTTAGTCAAAGTCTCTTCAGTCCACAGCTGATGATCGTCTATGCGGAGGGTGACATAAATTGTGCCCTGCACTATCTCATCGAATCACTGCACTATCCCTTTTCAGCAAAAACGGTGGTCACCGTTCTCGTGGAGGAGTGCATCCAAAAAGAGTTTGTGCAGCGAATCCAGTCGCGAATGCAACCACTTAGCGAGAGTGTTGCCACACATCCCAACTATTTGGCCACTCTGGAGACGATTGGCAAACTGGGCGTGAAAACAATCAGCGCTGACAAGGCGTGGACTTCGGATCCACTGGCCGCACCCATTCTGGTTTGCGATTGCCAGCACAGCATGCTGGGCAAGGGTCCAACGGGAGTCATCTGCCTGCACACGTTCCGCTCCAGCGCTGAGGCCGTCGAGATATGTGGCAAGGAGAGCTTTCAGTTCTCGAGTACCTGCATTTGGAACGAGTCCCTGGAGGGCATCTATCAGCTAGCAGTTGCCATCGATTGCCCCATATTCTACTTCAATTGCAACAATGTGAGCTTGTCGCCAATATCCTCCGACGAAATGAATGTGTGTGTTTCCAATGGATTCCACTATGAGAGACAACCAATCAACGGCAAAAACAAGATCATTATATTTCCAATTGGTGCTCATATTAGCCAGAAAAGTGTTGAACCCCCACCGGTTTCATATTCCCCAATTTTTTACCTAAACGAATGAAGGAGTCGAATGAATCATAATGCTTCCTTATACTTATCTTGCTGCAATCAAAAGTCGTTCAATTGTTTTCGTCCAAAAATATAAAATTTCAATCAATATCTGGCAGTTATTTTTGGTATCAATGATAAGGCATTTTATGCTAATTGACTTTGATGATGATGATGATGATATCGAATACCGAATATGATGGCACCTGTCAGCGATCGTAATGCGAGTAATACATATGCATAAATATCTTCTTTTGTTGCTTGTTTCATTATTGTTTAGGGTCGCTTAATGGGTCCATCTTATGTAAATATGAGCAGTTAACAAACGAGTTAATCGCATGACTAATTCAGCTTTCGTTTGAGAGCAGTTTAAGCAAGCGCTTTTGCCCCCTTTAGTGGTATTGTGGTATTGATATCGATATGGTATTGTAAAACGTGGCAATCGAATTGGAACTGTTGCAGATCACAGATTACCATATATAAGGATCACAAAAGGTAGTTATCTTAATTTAGGAAAGGTTCATTAAAACTGTAAGCAACGCTAACTCAGGAATTTTCAATTCAGCTTTAGATCAATTAAGTCTTTATGAAAAGCCAAATAAATCTAAAGGGTTGTCTGAATAATTATGCAAACTCAACTTAATTGCAGCGCATATAAAAGTCGTTCACTCTCAATGCGTTCAAGCCCACTTGCTTTTCAGCAGTTTTGGTTGCGATACATTTTGCGACGCTTCAGCTCAAGTTTACGATCGACATTTAAGAGCGCCAAGCCGGACACATTGTGCGACGGATTCAGCTGGCCAATAAAACCATCAGTTTACGATTGTGGACTGTGGATGATGATGCTTGAGTGACGGAGTCGTCGACGCACCTCCTTTAGCACTTAGGAGCGCCAAAAATAAGCCAGGCTCATCGCGATTATCAGCATTGAATTAATGCCGCATAAATCTCTCCAGCCAGTCAAATTAGCATCAACTTATATATGTATGTGTTTGTGTGTATATTTGTCTGGCGCAGGTGCAGCTCCAAGCTGGAGGACTCTAACTGTGGGCAAGTTGAACACGTTGGATTCATTCCGAAATGCGGTTTGAATTATTTGTCTGTCTGGCTGAGGCCTCCCAGTGGCAGTGACATTGATGCTGACATTGACAAACCCCCCACAGAAACCCCCTCGATGCGACAGAACAAATGAAATTGTTAAAGGCCAGTGAGTCATTCCCAGTTGTGCATTCATTCACTCATTCACTCAGCCAGTCAGTCAGTCAGTCATTCATTCAATCAGACATGCGGCTTGTCAGTGCCTTTTAGCATTGTTTAATATGTTATTTTATTGTTATATGTTCGCAATCGGTATTATGCAAATTACGTATTACCCTGAGTAATTGCTGCGCTGCAGAGCCAATTACTACCTGTACCATTTACCAATGATCTCTTCATAATTTCACATAGAATATGCATCCATAAAACGTAAGTGTAATCTATTCCATGGCACAGTCTGTTAACACGTTTAGTTCGTACAAAAGACAAGCAATTGACTTAATTGCATTGCAATTCAGTTTTATGCAATTGCTATCTTAATGTTCTAATGTACATATTCAGACAGTTGTAGTCAATGTGTGCAGAAATCAAACCAGAAAATAAAAGTTTGGCTAGCAAACATAAAAAGAATACTCTATCCTTGTTGACATAACCATAACGATTTTCCAGAATTCGGGTCAATTTTTTTCTGAGTATTTTGATTTAAAAAATAACCTGAAACGATGAAGATAGAAATATTAAAACTCTTTGTCCAGTCACTAAATGTGATTTTAAAATTAGCGTTTGTAAATGAATTCGGAGTGAAAATCATTAATCCAACTTTAAGTAGAGTAATAATACTGTTATAATATCAGTTTAGTTCTAGAGATCAATCAATTATTAAAAATGCATTGCTTTTTAAAATCGAACTGGAAAAATCACAAAACCTACATTGCTTCATTTGGGAATACACACTCTCTAAGTGCTTTCAAACCAAACTTTAAAAAGTCATCTAAATAATTTCTTCAAAAATACTGGACGCAATTATTAAAGTTTTCAAAATGTTTATTTAGCCAGAGAGATATATGGGGATTTAAAAGTCTGTTAGCTTGTTGCCCCAAACTACCAATAAGCGGGTGGCTGAAACGGAGGCGTACTCTAAGCTGGCAGAGAAACAGTGCAGCAAGGACCAAGGACTGCCCCTTTGCTGGAAGCAGCAGCAGCAGCAGCAGCAAAAGTAAAAGATGAAGGAATACGAGAGTGCATAGCTGTACGTAGCCGTCAGTTTCAATGGTGTCTGCAGAACTTGTCACTCATTCAATAGTTTGAAAATTGCAAATGTCACTTACAACTCAGGCAACCCACACACACATCCGTACACACATATATGAAGAGGCATGTGTGTATCTATAGCTATGTGTAAACATTCTAGCCAAGGATGCGACTGAGACAATGTTGCTGGAGACGCTGCCAAAGGACGACAAAGTCTACCAAGAGTGCCGGAGAGGATGACGCGTCAGCAGACGCTGTGAATTAAAACAAGGCCAGGAATAAAATAATAAAAGGACAAAAGACAAAAGCATAAGAAAACTTGAGCCCTCTCTCTCTATGAATGTGTGTGTGTGTGTTAGTGGGTGTGTGCATGTGCGTGTAAGTATTGACCCACATAGTGGGTTGGGTAAGCACGCTGAGCAAGTGCAATCCACCCACACACACAGACACACACATACACCCACACACCCCTACACACACACACACACACACACACAGAATGGTTACTGCTACTGCATGTACGCATCAAAATCAGACTTGTAATCCAAGTGCAAGTTGCGAATCCAAAAATACATCCATCGGTTGCAGTGGCAGTGGCAGCATCTTCTGGCAGCAACCTTCGTCTTGGCCAGAATGGCAGGCATCCTTCGAGCTTGCTTTGCTTCCAATGCTTTCCATGCTTTGCTTGCTTGCGAGTTGCAGTTGCGCAAGGAGCAAAATTTGCCGGGGCTGATGTCACGTAGATAGACACAGACATGCAACTGACAGACAGATGGAGAGACACTGTGACACGACACATTGACTGACAGCTGCAGGGCCCGTGCTGGAAGTTGGGCCAGTGGTGCAGCGGTGCGGTGGAGCGGGACGGTGCGGAGGCACGTTTTATGGTACTAGTGCAAAGGATTGTGTAAGAAACGGCGTGTGCAAACAAACCGAAAGACAAAAGCAAATGACGAACGCTTTGTTGGTAATACAAACCGAGCTAACAATTTATAGAAAGAGCAAGCAGAATCCATGCAGAAAGAGGGGGTGGGGTGGGGGCCTGGGGTGGAAGGACAACTAAGCACTTAGATGAATATTGAGAGCGTCAAGGAGTGACGACCAACTGGCGATTGTGGGGCAAGACAGTAGTCAGCTCTTAGTGGATAAAATGCAGAGCTCACAACCCGGAATCCGGTCTTCAAATGTTCTTTGAGTCGGTTAACTTCAAAGATACGTACTTAAAATTATATGCATTGGGAATAAAATGAAACCGCTTTTAACAGTAATGCATTTTTCATAGTTAAATAAAATCTGTCAGACAATTAGGCGCTGCAGAATTCCCTGAGTTGAGTTTGATGTGTCTCTTGAATATGAAAAAAACATGATGATAATATTTCTGGTGTCTGCCTCCATTTATATTACGAAATTGACATATAAAGGAATTTTATCTCAAATTATCAGCAACAAATCTGTGTCTGAAGGAAAAAATTAAATCAATGTGTAAACATTAAAAAATTAAACACAAACACAAATTGTGTGTGTAATTTTTTTCTTGTGTCTATGGGAAAACAAATTAAGGACACTTATTTTCCTGAAAAGTACGAAGTGGGTGTGGAGGGTCGAGTGCAGAGTTTTGCTGCCACTGATTTGTCCTTTTGACGAAACATTAGGCGGACAGGCGAGCATGAGACTGGAAGCAACAGACGCAAGGACGCATCCTGCAAAAAGTGTTTTTAATTTAATTTTTTCACATTTAATTTTAGCGCTCACATTTTTTCTGATGAAGCTGAAAATCTTAAAACAGCATGAGCGAGGGAGGACTTGGGGCTAGACGAAGCGAGTGGCGCTGAAAAATAAATAAGAGTAATTAAATTTTGTAACAAACATGACGAGATAATGGACCGAAACCATTAACAGTGCCCGGACCGTCAGTCAGCCAGCGCCTGACCGCTGCAAAGATGACGAAAAGAAGCTGTTGACAATGGAGCAGGACCACAAAGGGACGCCAGGCTAAAGGGACAACAGGACAATATGGATGAGCTGCTGCTGCTGCGGCACATCAAGCTGCAACTCTCGCCAGATTCACAAGCTGCTCTAATGTCCTGTGCATTTTTCACATAACCTATGCCCAGATGCACAGTTTCCTTAGCTCCTTGGTTGCCCTGATTTCCCAGAACTGAACTACCCAAGCCAAATTTTTCTTGAGTCTGCTGCAAGTTCGCGGCCAGCCCTGCTGTTGTCTCAAGTTTTGAGAATTATTGCATCATTCACAGTTTGCGTCTTGAACGCTGGCGCGCAAATCTCATGGGGTCAGGGGTCACAGCCTGAGTGACAGTCTGTGGTTACCAGCATGACAGTAAAGCAGCCAAATAAGTTTACCTTTAACTATCGACAAAACAATTAAAGACGTTTGAAATGAAAAACAAAACTAAGCAGTGAATATAAAAGTTGTAAAAGTAGAGTAAAAAAAATAATCATATTTTATTAATAATTATTATTAATTCACAGTTTAAATAAATACTGATAGCACAAACATACATATATTGACTATATTGATTTGGTGGCTCAACCGGCATTTAGCTCTTGAGTGCAACTTATACTCATTTTTTAACAAGTCACTCACTTAAATAGTACTTTTACTTTTTGGTCGTTCACACTTTGTGTAAGAAGAAAGTTGCTGAGAAAACTTTGCAACTATGTAGGTGAAAGAGAAATAAGAAGGAAATGTAAAAAAAAAGATAGTAAAGGAAATCAATGTTTCGAAATAATATACTACACAATGTATATTATAGATATTGTCCAATACTGCAGTTCGGATAATGTAAAATACTTCTAAAGTAAATAACGATTTACATAATTATCACTCCTTTAGGGTCCATCTCAGAGTCTATGTTCGTCCAGCATTTGCTTTGAACTCTGGCTGAGTTTTTTTTCTTTTATTTTTTAATGGCTGCCTACTCCATCAATTTTGATATGGTCGCTCATCGTAGTTGTACGATTTGTGGAGCGTTGCTGCTCGTCCTGCCATCTGTCCATCCATCCATTGCTGAGAGACAGCTGCACAAAATTGGCCAGCCAACGGGGTGTGGGTGCAAAGGATGCGGGGAGGCACAGCGAACGGGATGAATGCGAACGCAATGCGCGGCATATGCAGCGACAGCAGCTAGCTGCCAAGTTGCCGCAGTCCAAGGACATGGAGCAAGGCGTTCGACGATGGATTACGTTTACTTCCTCTGACCGAACACCGAGGGGCTTGAGTTTGGAGATCTGGTATAGTGGATTGGGTCCGAGCACACAACGTCATCGTCATCAGGCTGACGTTCTCTGAGCGCTGTTTACTTGCGTTATCCTTTTTGGCACTGACCGCTTTTGTTGTTTTGTTATTTTTCATGTCAGTCAAGAATTGGCAAGCAACGAGCAAAACAGGACATGGCCGATGAAATATGTTATATATATCGTATATACATATATACATATATATATATATATATATATATACATATAAAGAGATGATGCTGCTAGCAAAAGAAGCAAGCTGAAGCTCAAGCACATTGCATCAATATTGAAACGTCAACATCAACTCGCCAGCGGCAAAATGGCGCTCACTGCATAGACAAAAGCGACAACGTGGAATTGAGGGGGTGGGGGAAGGGGAAAGGGCAGGAGTACAAGGACAAGGAATCGAACAACAACAACAATAACAACAACAACAAAGACGATGTCGACGACGACCCAAAAAGCTGATGAAGAGTTCAAATTTTTCTTTGTGTGATTTGACGAATGAGCTGTCAGCTTGCATTGGAAATGCTCTCTTGGCCCGAACATATACATAAACACACACACACAATGACAGACAAATGCACAGCTGATGGTTTTTCTTGTTTGTTCTTTTATAAAAAGTTGCTGACCATTTCTTTTGATGGTTAGCTAAGAGGAATGTTGAAAAGCACAAGCAGCCAGCTATCACAGATAGATAGATAGTTAGATAGTTAGATATTTGGTTCTTGTTTAGCCCTTGGCTAAATTTAAAATTGCCATAGACATACAAGCAAAGGCTGCTTGGGCACTCGCTGAAAGCAGGAGTCTTGGCCTAAATGAAACAAGCAATAACAGTTAACAGCTTGTGTCGAAATCCAGAAAAGATTTCCATACAATAACTCAAAATTCAACTAATAGTTGTTGAAATGGAATGTCTATTGCACATTCCATGTTCTTTCGATTCCTTTGAGTCCTTTTCGCCTTATGTGATAACGTTTTAAAAATCATACATATTAGCTGTTAATATGTTTTAATTGACTAAAATGTCTGTCGCTTATTTGTAGCTTAGTTAAAGACTTAACAAATTTGTTGTTCTATATACATAGGTTCAACAAGTCACACGTAGCTAGTCCAATCTGTCTCCCAGCTCAACCGAGCGCAACCACTTTGGCTACCAAAAACATCACTACAACTGGCCTAAAACATATAGAAATGGCCAAGAGACAACGCCAACGCCATTCATTGAAGCGAAGCTGGCCATCACTTGGCTCGTTTGCTCATCGTCAAGACAAATGGAGAATAAATAAATTACTTTCGGCCTTTTTGCAATTCCAAAACGTCACTGCATATTCCGGTCAAGCAGCCCAGCCAGTCTGGGCCAGACCGATAGCCAAGCCAACAGTTGGTCGTTGTCCAGCTGCAGTTGATTTTCTTGTGGCCTCGTTGTTGTCCACATGTGATTGCTGTTGTTGTTGCAGCTGCCTTTCCTGTTGTTGTTGTTGCTGTTGCAAGCAACGCCTCCTCTGCTAAACTTTTAAAACGTCAATCAATTGTCTAAAGTTGTCCGAGTTGTCTGACATGTTTTAAATTAACTGACGAAGACGAACCAACCTAAACGATTTATGGCCCATACTCAAGATGGCGTCTCTCCCCATGTCCATCCTCATCTGTTCAAATGGCCAAAATCCAGTTATATATATATTTATATATATACAAATATATATTTGTCAAGCCAGACAAGTAAAGGCCATGAAAATGACCATCACTTGAGTTAAATTGATATTGTACGAGTTGTACGAAATACTTCAAAATTGTACATGTTAATGCAAAAGGCAGAACAATTTTAGGATAAGCAGTTTAAGTTAGTTTCAACGGATGTTGGCAATTAAAGCCAACTTAACTAGGCCAGAAATTGGCGCTACTCCATTTTCCTGAATACAAAAATTTGCTTATTAATTGAACAGATAAATCGCACATTTTTATAACACAATTTATACACATTTAACTTTTCTATACATTATACAAAATATGACACATCGGACAACTATAATTTGTGCAATGGTTTGTTTTTATCTATACTAAGCTGTAAATTGCAGTTTTTTTAAATACCTATTACTTGGTATTAACTTGTTATCGATATGTCAATTTTGGTGAAAATCAATTGCATTGTCAATTGTAGATACAGGCAGCAGCGACAGGATGTGTTTTTGCATACATCGAACGTATCATTTTGTGATTGTGTGTGCTTCAAAACAATGCACATATAAATTATAATATAATAATAATTACTGTCAAACAATAGAAAATTAATTGCGAAACAATCAACGTTTCATTAAAACAAAATGGATTTGACATAATTCAAATGCAGGAGTGCATAAGTGCCGCCCTCAGTTTGATGGGCATGCCCACCCCAAAGCCACGCCCCCCCCCCCCCCCCCTCTTCCTCACTGCCATACGTGGCACGATTGCTACGTTGAATCATTCATTTGGAAAATAAATAATTAATTTTTGCCAATAGTGCTGGGCATCGCGAAATAAAAAAAAAGTAAATAAATAAACAACCTCAATCCACACACGCACACACACACACACACAAACACAGACACAGACCGCAATTACGGTATCCCAATTTCAATCCCCGTTCTGGGCTCAACTGACTTTCGGCCATGTGATATATTAATGCCAGCGTAATGATGCCGTCCAACTTGTCACCGTCCCTCATTTAATGTGCCCGAATCCACAGACTAATAACAAAAATGGACTTCAGTCATTGAACAAATGGCCACTAAAGTGAAAAGCTGCCATTTCACTTGCGAACACACATTGATGTCGGCTCAGTGGCTTACAAGCGGCTTTAGCTATTTATCTCATATATGTTTATATCTTTGGAACATAAAACATAAGATCAATTACATTCAGTATAATCATAATCATAATCATGGATATAGCTATAGAAATAGATATAGACATAGATATATATATATATAGATATAAATTTGTTTGCACAACCTTTAAATTTAATAGCTAGAAATATTTATTTTAAATTTATGTTGTTGCATTTAAAGATTAAATTTTGAAGAAACAGGATAATTGCAGCATCCAAACATACATATACTATTTGAAAAGACCTGCTATGCTTCCACTCGTCATTGAACCTAATCGATGACAACTTCTAATTACAAAGATTCGCTACATTAACCCACTCGTTACATTCTCTCACTTTAAATATTAAGTGGTTAAATATTTTTACTCGCTCAATTCTTCTATGTGGTGTTGCCTTCTCTATTGCTGCATCCACTCAAAATAAAACGACCTTAACTTAAAGTAAAGGATATTCGAAATTAATTTTATTGCTGCAAGCGAGAGCAGAAGGACAACATGAACCGGACTTCTGATGGATGAACATTGAGATGGACGGTCAGTTGAGCAGGACACATAAGTGCATCTGTATTATCCCGCTGAGCTGTGTAAATGACTGCAAAATGTGAAAATAATAAAGGACTAAACACTAAAATTTACAACTAAAGACATGGGACAATGCCACATAACAACAGCAACAGGAAAGCCGAAACTCAACGAACGCTGCAGCAAAGGACATTTTCTGTTGGGTAACGTTAGATTCGTTGCAAAATGCGGAGATGATGATGAAGATGCACGATGCGGGATGAGGATGGGGATGGGTCTGGGAATGATGGTCAAACGGGTGAAGAGACTGCTGCAATTAGATGGACAGTTGAATGGACAGGTTGGACAGCTCAGCGCTTGTGCTAGATGGATAGATGGAAAGATAGATGGATGGATGGATGAATTGATAGGTAGACAAGTAATTACAATGTAGGAAACCAGTTTTATTTGGCTGAGAAATTCGTTAGTTGCAGTTTGATTGACAGCACGTCAGTATAAACAACACACATCAAATAAATAAAGTCGAGTTAACAGTTTCGAATTGAAAATTTTTGCTGATTGACTTTGCATTTGTTGAAAAGGTTGTACTTTAAATTTAATTTGTAACTTATCTTAACGTTCTCTCAATCTGTTCCTCTCTCATTGAATGCGATTGCCATTATTTTTATTTAATTGACAGCTAGATAGCATATGGCAAAAGCAATATAGACAAATAGAAAACATTTACCTAACAATTATTTTAACATCGAGGGCAGGCCAAAAAGCTAAGCGAAGCCAAAGGCATTGCCCATAAGCCTATCCAATTAAATGCATTTGCTGTCAATGTCATCGGTGGCACTGAAAACACAGAGACTCACTAAAAATCTAAAATAATACTTAAAATGTCAACTATTTTTCAAGTAAACGATTTAACAAATGTTGGAGCGACTGAGTTCTCATGTACTCAGATCTGTTCACTTGAGAATCACAAATGAAATAAAATATTTTTTGTACATGACTTTGCTAGTTGTCAACCGCCAGCCAGGCAGCCTGGCAGCCAGCCTTTTTGCTCATTTCACTCGCCTACCAATTGATGAACATCTTCCCGGCCCCCCCTTGCTGCAAGTGAGCCTTTAGTAAGGGTACTTATACCCCCTACAAACTCTTTGAAATGAAAATCTAAAGTCTTTCATATGCCGGTTCATCATTTGCTTGTCTTTCCCTGTCGCCGTTGTGGGTGGTGCGTGCAACCGAAGGACGAGGATGAGGCGAGATGAGGCTGTGTCTGCTGTCATTTGTCCAAACTGCATCCGCCAACGTTTGTTGTAGGACTGAGGGGGTAGTAGAGATATGGGGTGTGGTGGGGTTGGTTGTTTTTACACATGAAGGATTCGTTGCTTGGAGTTTTGTTATTGGCAGTTTTGTAGCCAAAAATCTTAAAATACTTTTGACATACAAGTATGTACGTGTTTGTTTAGTTAGCACTGAGTGTGTCTACGTGTGTGTGTGTGTGTGTGAGTATGCGGATAGAGTATTGCCATCTTAGTGTTTGAGCTTTTGAAAACTGAACATTGTCGGCTGTCTTGCCGACTGTCACTCAGTCGAACTCTTTCTGCAAATGTTCATTTGTGCAAGTGTCTCTCAGGCTCAGTCACAAGCCCGATTGCAAAATGTCAGTGCCCTTT
Source organism: Drosophila nr. perissopoda 5 BK-2023a (assembly GCA_035044105.1). Classification (NCBI taxonomy): domain Eukaryota; kingdom Metazoa; phylum Arthropoda; class Insecta; order Diptera; family Drosophilidae; genus Drosophila; species Drosophila nr. perissopoda 5 BK-2023a. The sequence continues at coordinate 231,535 of JAWNMK010000245.1, forward strand.
TCCAACAAACATACAAACATTTCGAAATAAATGCTTATCGAGTAATACATTTAAGGAAAATATAAAAAGGAAGGGAAGTTCCATTAAATGAATTGTTCTTATTTTTGCTAAGAACTGCAAAACATGCTGGTTGCAAATATTTATTTATATGCCGGCTTACAAGCCCAGCAGAACTAAAAATGAATATAGAATAGGTAAAAGCATGTTAAAATGCAGAAGCTTACTTGTAAGGATAATATTCAGGATATAGTTTATATTTGTAATAGTAAGTGATATTTGTGAATATACTAGATCAGGAAAAGGAGCTGCATTTATGAGAAGGAATACAGACCTATAGTCCTTGAAGCCTGGCACTAGGCTTCCAGCAGTTAAAACAATGTGTTATATTATATTTGGAAGTTGAAGTTCAAATGGCCCATATGTGTAAAGTTTGAATTGAATAAAAAGACGTGGCTGTCCAAATTATGAAATAACGATCATTGTAACTGGAGCATAAGATTCTCAATGGATTATGAATTGCTTGAATTACAAGTTTGAAGAGAAAGATGTTTGGAAATCACAGAAGATGGAGTTAATGAATTAAAAGAGAGAGAATACAGGAGTTAGCTGTGAACCTTGACATTTGTATTAGGATTGTAGAAGAAAAGCATTTAATTTAAGTCTGTATTTTAAATGAAAGCCGAATATTGTAATTACACTCAAAGCAAAGGATCTTATGAAGCACCGAAACGCAGCACGGGGAGAGGAGAGGAGAGAGGCGAGCTGGGCATTCCATATCCTTGTCGTTCTCGTCATCGTCGTCATCGTGGCCGACGTTGTCGTCGTCGTTGGTCAGTTGGCAAGTGACGTTGACGTGTCGTGTGATTTTGATGTGCAAGGTTTTGCGCTCAATGGACGGCAAGGGGGGTTACTGCTGCTCGGTTCTTGAGTACTTGGTACTTGGGGCCCAGACAGGACACCATTTTTTAACAGAAGCTCGTATGACATTTTTCACTTAAGCTGACATTTATGTTCAATGCACGGAACAGCAAACAGCCCACAGCACACAACCCAACCCGGCAGTTCTTCAAGTTGCTGGGGTCACGGCGCGGAACTCTCTCAGCTGTCATTCATGGCATGCCGTTTACCGTTATTAAAAAATTACATACTTATGACAGAAGAAAAGTAAAAAAATGTATCAAATAAAAAAAAAGCGGAAGAAAAGCAAAATTGAAAAGTTTCACATGCACTCGAGATGTCTCTTTTCGGAGGGTGTTGGGTTGAGGGCATTTGGGGAATGTTGTGACGCTTGACACGTCACAAGTTTATAGTGGCTTTTGACAGCTTGGACACACTTCGCTTTTCGCCATGTATAAAAAGTTATTTAGTCTCTCTCACAGTCTCTTTGCACCACTTGATGTACACTTTTTGCTGTTTTGGAGCATATTCCACAGATCCGGCGACTGTTAGCTGGACCCAGTAGCCGTTTCCTGTCTTGGGAGCATTTTTCTACATATTTCATTGGTTTTTTTTTTTTTATTAGCACATTCTCCACCCTGCTTTCAGCTCGTCAATTGAGTCAACGGGCATTTTTATACAAAATGTTTGTAGTTTAGAGAAAACTTCACTTCCGTCCAGACACACACGTCAAACTTGGTTGCACCTAGCTCGACTGCTTGCCAGGGCACTGCTCTGACTGTTCTGGCCATCATCGTCTGCGCTTTGTCCGTTGACCGTAACACTTTTGGCCTTTTTGTGCTGATGATGATTTTGTGGTCACTCCTGTTAATCCTTAGAGACGTGTGTCGAACATGAATTTTGTTCGCAGCGCATATAAATAATAATTTCTGTGGCGCTTGTGTGTTCGATTTTCGGGCCCTGTCCAGCCATATTGCCGCAGACAGCTTGTCGATCTTTATAATGTTGTAATTGAAAACTTTTCCACCGAAAACATTTCTATTAAAATATTTTATACTTTTGATATGTCAACCTGCCTGAAAGCTGTCCACCCCCAACCACTGTCGAGGGCCAAGCAGGTCAACAATCCCGAAATTGGTGCGGGCTGTATGTAGACATATAGTTTGTTATGCAAGAGGACATTTAAAAAATAAATATATCGATGAGGAGAGAGAGGGTGCTCTATATCACCAGAAAGACAGAGAAATCTAATCTAAATCTTCGAAATCTACATTAGATGAAACCTTTCAATAAATTAAGAAGTTGTTTGCGAAGTGCATATTAAACAATAGATACTGAACTATTTACCACACAAATAGACTGGCATATTTTACACTTCCTGCCAAAAAAGAAAAGTGCTCAAATCATTTATCACGTTGCTCATCTTAATAAACTTTTCTATACAAATGATCATCAGCATCAAAGTGTTAAGTCTTAAAATATTCTAGAAGCGCCGCTGTCTGAGTTCAGGCGTTTCGGTCAGTCGTTCGGGGCCTTGGGCACTTCTCTGGCCGTGGTCAATTGCTGTTGTCCTCTTGTGGCCAGTGTGGCCTCGTCTCTGTGCTAAATAATGATGGAAACTTAAGCGCTGCATGAATGAAGTGAGGGCAAGCGGCAAACTGACAGCAAAACTTTAACTGAATGTCCAGCTTTTATTTTTTTGTTGTCCTCTGAGAATATGTGAAAGTTAAAATGTTTCTAGAATTAAACGTGCAGCTAAAAAAGAAATATATATATATATAAATATAAAAAGAGAGAAAAACTCGGCCAGTAAACATGAAGAGAACTTTAATAGTTCTCAAGTTTTTTGACGTTCTGTTCGTTGAACCTGTCAATTTGTTCCCATTTAGAGTTGCCCCAATGTGTGTGCCTCTTAACTGATGGAAAGCTGGTCACACTGACCAACATAAAGTTGGCAGTAAATAACAAATACACACGCTAAAATCGCTAATAATAATATACTAGTTGCCTAAAGATGGAAAACCAATTATTGTTAAATTATTTTAAGTATTATTAAATATTTTTTGCTATTTTTTTTTAAATTTCAGCCCATTGACGGTTTTCAGTACTTTTTAACTCGAGTCACTATCGATATAAGAGAAGTATCGATATCTGATCAGCAGTCAAGAGAGTTGAGCTGCAAGCAAGACGCATGAAGCGCAATAATCAATAGGCGAAATACATGCTAATGTATATCGTTAAGCCAAAATCCTATTATATAATATAATAAATAAACATATAACATAAAATCTACATATACATATATTTAGTCATTATTCAATCCATTTGAATTCCATGCTCACGCAACTCACGATGCTTGGCGCTCACAGCACATGTCCACCTCTGATGGCGATTCTATGCTAGCTGCGTGTTTTGCTTTAAATCAACCCGCTCCTTGGCCTCTGCACGTGCCTCCGCATTGTGCTGCGTCCTGCGTCTGTCCAGTTGTCCTGATGGCAGCGCTGCTGCTGTTGCTTGTCCAATGTCCTTATTAAAGTCCTGATGGTCCTGCCTCAACTTGTGCTCGTCGTTGCTGTTGTTGCTGCTGTTGCTGCTGCTGCTATTGTTGTTGTTGTTGCTGGCAATGTCAGTCCTGCTGTTGATGCTGTTGCAGACAACGTTGTTGTTGTCGCTGCTGCTGTTGTTGCTGCTGCCGTAGCCCACTTATCATCCCCGGTGACACTTTATAATTTCTTTACTTTTAGTGATGTCACTATTTATTTCATTTTTCCATCAAAACTTTTAAGTTTTACAATAAATTTTCAGAGGAAATACAAATAGAGTGTCCAGCATACACGCACACTCACACACGTAAAGACTGTGTCATGATGGACGGGGAGGCAGGGGAGACGTGGTTTTCCATGGAACACTTTGCGCAATGCAGCCGCCGGTTGAATGCTTTGGGGGCAGTGGGATGCGGACTTCCATTTAGTAACTGACGTCCAATGTCACTGTCAGAGCTGCCTCATTCGCGTAGGCAACCCACTTTTCTCTTTTATTTTGAATGCCCTTTACCCATTATGGGTTTTTTCTCGACATTAATTAATTCGCTGTATAATAAGTTTATTTTTTTTTAAGTTTTCATTAAGATATTGAAAAATATTTACGAACACAAATTTGCCATTGTCAAATTCAAGAATTTTGATCTATTGATCAAAAAGTAATAATGGATTTAAAATAGTGAAAAAAAAATGCAAACTTTTTAAAGCAGTCAAAATTAAAGACAGGTGGCTGCCTTCAGCACGTGCCACACACCTTACCTCATTCATATTTCACGCCCAGTAGAGTTGTCCCGATCCCAAGTTGATGATTGCATCAATTTTGCAGCTACCTCAACTAGCATTGTCCAGATGTGGCAAGAGCTGTGCTTTCAGCTGGCACTAGGGCTCATCTCATTATTACTTTAATATGCAATATGGAGCTGAGTGGCAGCAAGGGAGTAGGGTGCATAGGGGAAGGAGTCCATGTCTAAGGCCGTGTGCATATAAAACTTTTAAAGAACTCACATTATGTGCCCGATACCAAAACATTTTGCACTTGATGGCCGCCTCGTGGCCATGTTGCATGATGCCTGATGGCTGCTGGCAGCAGCTCTCTGTGCTCTCGATCCTGGACAGGATACAGCCTGGCCTGATGCTGCTGTTGCTGCCGCTGCTTCTGGTTGCTGCTCAGTGTCCACATGACTTTGTTTGAAGTAACTTTTGCTGGCATCAAGTAAACAATTTACGACAACGCTGATGATGACGTCGACTGGGCGCTGATGATGCCAAAAGGGGTTGTGCTGAAAGCGGATGGGTTTGGGATGCGGCGAGGGGAAGACACAGAAGACACAGCTGTGCGTTACAATGTCCGCTGCACTTAACGCCACGACTTTGGAGGCAAGTACACAGCCACACACACAGCCACTCTTGCCATGCTTGCTTTTGTCTGTTGCATTCGAAACTATTTGAAAATCCTGCGGCGCTTTGTGCGAAAGCGGATTCGTTTCAACGCCCTGCCAACAGTCCCCGTGGGCGCTCAGCAAGAATAAAAGTCAAATGCACTTGCAACTCCCACTTGCAACCGCCCCTACCCGCTCTCCCCTCCTTTGCCAGCGTTGACGATGTTGAGGGAATCATTTTTCAACACTTCATGCATTGCCGACATAATGAAGTGGCCGCCATCCGACATCCGCCATCAGCTCGGCCTTCTCGACACTCGCCTGCATTTAGCCACAATATCCCTTTACGCGCATTTGTTTTTCTCATCATTTTCGTACTTCTTTTTGCTCAACGCTCTTTGTCGACTTTTACTATTTTACTTGGCGCCCAGCACCCCTTCATATATACACACATATATAGATGTATATATAGATATATATATTTTTTTATTTTGCTCAGGCGGGCGGTCAGAGGCGATAGATCATTGCGGTCGGCCGAGCAGCAGTGCTAGCCGTGCTATGTCCTGGTCCATTTGTCCGGCGTAATGAAGAGTCAGAGTCCTAGCTCTGGCAGCAAACAGCTGAAGCTAACTCAAACTTGTACTCAAACTCTCGAACAGCAGCTCATTCAAAATGACATTTTCTCTGCGGCTTTTCCTTTTGACTTTTAGTTCAGTTTTTATTTTTTGACGCTTGCAAAGCTTTTACATCTGTTTTGTATTTATTTAGGTTAATCCTTTGGTGTTGCCTCCCTTTTGGGTCCGAAAATTCCACATTTTATTTCAATATTTGTGTGCCGTCTTTGTGCACTTTTGTGAATGGGTTTTGCTGTTGAAATTCTTGAGCTCTTGTGCGATGAAATATTCTTAGCTCAGATATTGCAACCATTACATTAGTAAATATTACCCAATCATTTTCATTAGATGAAGAAACAATTTTGTAAAGTCATTATTTATTTATCTGTCTAAGAACTGTGAATGAAATACATATTTAAATTAAAACTTTATGATTTAAGAATAATACACATTATTTTAAAAAAGTATACAAAATTTGGTAGCTTACAGAGGAAATGTGATATTAAACTAGTTTTGATTCAAATTTGACTTACAATGTTTTTTCTTACATATATTTATTTATTCATTTATATTTACTAGTGCTAAAATCATTGGCTTATTATTCAAGGCCCTAGAAACAAAAAAAAAGCGGCAAATAAATTATATTAATGATAAGTAGATATTAAACATTAACGAATCAATTTTTAAACTAATTTCAATCATTTTCTTGGGTTATACCTAATATTAGATATGTTTAATTAGATAATATTTTTATTTATTAACGCATTTTAATGTGCGCATAAATATGCCATTAAAGTTAACAGTTGAATTTTCAAGTCACTTTACCATTGATTTCAAAAACCGACTTTCAACTTATGATGCTCGTAAAATGACTAACAAATGGCAATACGAATGCCCGAGGTGCTAACTTTCTTGGAGCCAATAGTTGTTGGCCATAAGAAACAGTCACAAACAGAGAAAGAGAGAGGGAAAGAAAGAGAGAGAGAGAGAGAGACAGAGAGAGAGAGATAGGTGCAGGGAGGGGGAGAAAACTCATTGGCAGTTATCTGCCAGGCAATACGAAATAAATGGCTACATGAATGCAGTTACAGATCCATTGCACAAGATTGAAGACACACTACAACAGAGCAGAGGTGCGGTAACGTGTCGCGAATTATGAGTGTCTCACACACACACACAAAAAAACACATACACATGTATATATATATATATTGTGTACCAACACATGCGGCTCGTTTATCGCCCATTCGCGCAACACTTAATAATTGAAAAGGAAGCAACGATCCGCCAGTTCGCATCGCTGCTTCCAGGCCGCCGTCGCGTTGCCATTTCTCTGTTGGCTCTTCTCGCGCTGCTCGCTGCTCGCTTCTCGTTTGCCTCTCGCTTGCCTCTTGCCTGCCACCTCGCGTTTCGCGCAGTTTGTCTAGTCGCCGCCAGTCGCCTGTCCCGGCGCTGTCCAAATGTTTGTCGATAAATTTACGGATGTGCGAGTGTCTTGTGCGAGTCGCTACAGCTCTGCTCTGGCGCTTTTGCGGATGCCATCACTCGCGCAATACCCCCCCCCCCCCCCCCCCGTTCCCGCTCTCCCTTCCTGCATCCTCCTTTTGCTGAGTGGTAACGTCATTGGTATCTATATCTGCAACTGCATGCATGCGGCTCGTTTGGGAAATTTGAATTTGATTTTGGAGCGGGCTAAGAAGAGAGTCGCTTTTTTGGGCGAGGAGCAGGCGCAGAGGGAGGCAGCCTGCTCGGCAATCTGTGGCGCGTAAAAGTTATTGACAATGGGATGTATCTGTCGGGTAGTGTCATTAATGGCGAATGCTTTATGATCACATTGCTGCGCAATTTTCCACACATTTTGTGCTCGTTTTCCCACCTCTTTCCCCCTCAGCAACTGACTCTGCCTCTGCCTCTCCCTCGGCCACTAACAACCATCCGTCCGTGTGTCGGACCGCCGTCGATGATTTTCATGTTTATTGAAGTGTAGATATTTTTATCTATTTTAGTGGCCCAAGTGTTTATTTCGACTGATTACGTTCTCGGTTTGTGACTGCAACAGCCTACAAGATGATTGCCAAAATAATATGCATGAAATATTTTGCGATTCTCTCTTTCTCTTTCTCTTTATTAATTTCAACAAGTTGATCAAATTATGACTCAAATGTTATTCCATGTGTGCTGCTGAGTTGCTTATCCGAGTTTCAAAATTCACCATATCATAAATATCGCCTTTATTATGGAACAATTGTGCAAATTATTGCCAACAGTTGAAAGGAAAAAATTCTTTTCACTGCACTTGCCTCTCAGTGAGTCAAGGTTATGCCAGGGTTTATTTTGATAATGATGATGAGATCAAATAATTGCATTCAAGGTTAAATAACACTAAATGTGCATTGCCTACTCCAATGTTTATTACATCAGAATTATTTTTGGAAATCAAAGATGTAGCCAGCATTGGATGTTGAAAAAAATATCATAATTTTATTAAGTCAACTCATCAGCGAAAAAAACCAACTGACGGCTAACAAATTGGAGCGGGTTAAAAAATCAGAAACCAGTCAGGATGTTGCCAAGAAGATGCAAATTCGACTCGATTGTGAAACAAGCATTGACAGATTTCGATGTTTTGCGACGCGGTCTGTGGTGGTATGCAGAAATCTGGACGAGCTGGCAATAACTAGCGACTGATAAATGATGTTGGGTTGGCTGCGTGGCGCGAAGTCAGCCATAGAAATTCTCTATTTCGGTCAATCGAGCAATGATACTGATGTGATGCATGCATGCAGTGCCACGGCCAACTGAGGGCATCGAGGCGGTTGTCCGTTGTCTGTTGTCTGCTGAAATGAATGTGCGGGCATTCCTTGCGTTGACAGTATTGTGTCCTCATTCGCCGTCGCTCGACAAGCAAAATATGTGGCCAAGATGTCAAGTGGCAGCAGCGACAAAAGTCGAAGAAGGCGAACAAGTTACTGCGATATATGGATACCCTTCTAAACCCACCATCCCCCTCTCCCCACTCCCCTCTTCCCAACCATTGACTACTCTCAAACCCTTTCCCGGCTGTCCAAATGATATTTTGCATGTTGTCGTGTTTGGTCTCATTTCATCCTCGTTGCTGATGTCCTCGCTTTGACAGCGCGACCGCTGTCCTTGCCCCTGACTCATCCCGCCACTCCCAATCCTCCTCCAGCGGAATGCTATTGTTTGGCGTTTCTAGTTCTTTGTTTTTTCTATCTCATTTCGTTGGTTTTTTGCTTGACATTCGTAAGATGAAGCGACAGTCCGCGTTGCGACAATCGCCACACATTTGAATTTTATTGGCTCGCCTGTCAATGTTCCATTTCGCACACACAAAATGACATGGCAAGCGCTCAAAATGAAAAAAAGTATTAAAAAAACAGACAATTCCTTATCAAGGCAAAACAAGCTTTTTAAGACAGCCAAATATTTGTTTTCTTATCGGCTTTGTCCAAACAGCCAGCCAATTATTCTCCAACAAGTTTTCTTTAAATCAAATCTCTTCATATTTAAATGATAAATTTACATAGAATTAGAGGAAGGTCATTATTTAATTATATTTAATAGAAATATATTAACAAAAAAAAAAAACATAGAAATGTTTGTTGCCTGTTAAAATCGAATTAGTTTTGTCCATAAAACAACGTTCAATAGAACGGCACTTTAAAATCCTCCAAGAGTCTCTGCTAATAGAGATATCCATCTCGCAGTGTTAACTGTTCTGTTTTGTACAATTCTGTTGTCTTACCAACAACAACGATAGCTTCCCGAATTTGTTGACAATTTCTCAAAACAAGCGACGAATTTGCTGCTGCCACTGACTCTGTCTGTTGAGTGTTGCATCTGTTACGGCCAACTGCAAGTTGCAGCCGATTTTTTTGTGTCCTCTGTCGTGTCGGTGGCAATGTGTTGTTGCAACGCCTACATCCTGTGTAAAGCTGTGCAGATCTCGCAATTTGTTGGCTTGCATCCCACTCGGCGAATAATGCGGGTGACAAAAGTTTCTGTTTAGCTATTGTTGTTGTACAAAATGCGGCACTAGTCTCTTGCAACAGGCTGTGGCAAGCAGTCGTTACACGGCAGCTGGCAATACCTTCTGCGAGTTAGTTTTTGAAGATCCCTCAATGCGATTAGCGGACACTTACCAACTGCTGAACGTCTTGCTTTCCACCTTGCTGACTTGCCACCAATCGTGGAATACCATTGACCACTGCTGCCGCATGGGAGAGTCGTGTAAACTACATAAAAGAAAGGTGCCTGATAAAAAAAAACGAAAACAATTTTGTAATTGAGTTCACACCAGCATCGAATTAACCCCGAAATGATTGAGCAGCAGCAATGCCGCTTAAAAGGTTTCCTGGTAATAAGCACACCAATCTGTAAGTACTGAGACGGACAGACAGACAGATAGACTGAGTAAATGTGGACAACAATGGGGAAGGGGGCCGCCGAGCAGAGTGCAAGTCACATGGAAATGTCGCGTCATTGTCACTGCCGGCACTGGTTCGGTAGCTGATGCTGTGCTGTAACCCATCAAAGTGTTGTCACTGTCAGAGCAAATGTCACAGACACATCAGGGATTAGCTGGCAAGGACAAGGCGTTGGGTGTTTTTTTGTGTGCAGCCGCATTTGAAGGGTTTATGCGCGGCTCACACAAATACACGCCACCGAAAAGTTGCAAAGCACCTGCCGCCCCATTGCCCTGCCCTTGGCACCCCACAAACAGCGAAAGCATTATGCGCTTGTCCTTTAGGCAAACAAAACGATGTCAACCGCAATAACAACAGGAAATAACGATTGACCTGGCAACACCGACGATTAAATATCCTGCCAGATAATCTCCCCTCAAACGCATACTGTTCAATTTCTAAGTGAGTTGCTTTTAATTGCCAACAACCTTCTAACTTAATCTAAACTGGTAAACAAAAATAGTTGTTCTGCAACAGCTTATATTTTGGCTAATCGTTCCAAAGTAGTAATATAGTGGGCCGATCTCGACGAATCTTACATATTCAAGCTTTCTTTAAGATAGCTTTAAAACTAAGTGATTATTTCGCATAAAAAATGACAGTTAGACAGATAGGGGAACATGACTGTCTGCACTCGGCTTGTGATGCGGATGGAGAATCTATATGCTAGATATAAATGATATATATAATTATATAATATTATGTAACCCATAAATGCGTTACAAACTGCCTGACAATATTGTAAGACCCTCTGCCGGAGCTTAACAACAGCAACAACAATAATGACGGCAAACATCAACAACAGACAGCGACGCTGGCGACGGCGACCACCACGGCTCAAAGTCAAAGGATTCGTCCGGGGGAGTAACAGAAGGTCCTGTGAGTGTTTGCTGATGTTGTTGTTGTCTGTCTAGTGCCCATTTCGTCATTACTTCAACCACATTTACATGCGTCAAGAACGGTGAACCTTTGAAGCGTCCGGGATGCCAGCGCACCAAATCTGTCAGCGAGGCCAACCCCCGTCTGACCAGTAGCCCCTTGCCATCCCTTACCACCTTGCCCCCGCAATCCACAACATACAGCTGCAGCTCATCTTCATTGCTGCCGTTTGCCGCCGTCTGTCAAAGTCTGTGGGCTGCTTTCAAGTCGCTAAATCGGGGAAGTTTCTTCGCTTTTGATGCACGAACCCCAACACACACACTGCCTGCCCCGCAGCCGCTGCCTCTGCGTCCTTGTCACATTTGCCTCCTCATTACGAATGTCCTGTGGCATTGTCAACATGTCCTACGCATTATAAACGAATTACTGTCGTCTCCCCGGTTCGTTGGTCTCGTGTGTGCGTGGGTGTGCTTGGGTGTGCGTCTGAGTATGTGCTTCTGTTTTGAGTTTAGCCTGCAAGTTGGTTAATCGCCGGTAAATTTAATTAGACATCAGTGTGGGTAAATTACGGTAAATAGATGTCTGGCAATATGCGACCCATAATGGGGGCACGTCGGTCCCTTCATTTCTTTTTTATCTATTCCGAAAGTTAAATAAAGTGCCACACAAAAGGTATGTCTATGAAAAATGCAAATTGACTGCCAAACATTGCGACTCATTTTTTTAGCTCGACTGCTTGGATTAGATCAGTCTGATGATAAGAAATTATTATTATAAGCCTAAATAATGCCAGTCTGTGTTAAATTTTTAAAAATTCCAAAGCTTATCGTAAGTAATTAAAACACTGAACAATATTTAAGATTTTTAATTATACAAATTCAATCAAATTTAAGCCAGGTGCGATGTTAAAATAGTCGCTACTGAAATACAAATTTATTTTGTCTTTTATTAGCTTCATGGTTCAACCATTTAATTTTATCTAAATTACGTTTTCGTAAATGAAATTAACTCCATCAATGCTCTGCTTCAATTGAAACTTTCATTTGATAATTACGGATTTTTTTTGTCAATGCTGGCGATGCGGATGGACGCCATGTCCTGGCGATGTCGATGTCGATGTCCTGGCATCGATTGTCAAATGTCAGTGTAAAATTTTATTACTTCAATAACTTTGCCGTTATGAGGACTTAATTTATGAGTCGCAGCAACAATGACAGAGGACAGCTCCAACACAGACAGGGGACAAACAATTGGAAAAAGCAACTGCTGCAATTTTTGCACCATGTCCAGGACACTCTCCATCCTCCCTTTTACCCATGCCCAACCTTGCCTGCCTGATTCGTCTGCGCGTGTGTGTGATAATGTCCTGTTTAAATGCAATAATTTCAACTGCAATTTTCCATGTCCCCCCCCTCGACTCCTCCCATTCCCAATTTCGGTTCGTCCTGCGAGTCCGTGTGACGACCAACTGACTGCCAGCTTGCATTTATTTATTGCTGACTGACGTGGCCCGCGGCTCCGTTTGGTTCGCCTCGGCTGCCATGCAGGTGGAACCCCCTCCTCATCCTCGTCCACCTCCTCCCCGTACTGCTCCTGGTCAGAGTGCGCCGGCCGCGTCAGTCTGTCTAGTTGGGGAGTCATAAAAACGAAAGTTATGACGTCGCCTGTTGGATTTATGGGCATTTTGCAGAATTATTGTTATTTATTTTATTGATGTCCTTGCTTTATGCAATTGCTAAAAAATATTTTGCTGCATACATTATAGCGCCGCATCGAAACGCAGCCCTCCACCAGCTTACCCCCCAGCTTACTCCGACGACCAGTCTTCGCTTCAGTTCTTTTCACGTCAGCGCTGAAATGCACAAATGTGGCATTATATTTTTCGCTGTCAGCGCAATTTATGTCCTTGACAGCGATAGGCATTTCCTTTGAAGTTTCAAGTGCTCAACGTATACGACTTGCGGCTCATGCCACATGAATATACATACAGCAACAAGCGCAGGCTGTTTAACTCAGTTCAGGGTCCAGGGTGCAACCGACACAATTGTCTAGCTATCTTGACATGTGTTTGTGTATGTGTGTGTGTGTGTTGATTTTCACAAGTGATTGCACTCAAGAGAGAGAGAGAGAGAGAGACACAGAGAGACGGAGAGTCAATGTCGCCCTGGGTGCGAGCTCTGGTTTTTTGGATTGTACAACGGCGTCGCTCACAAATCGCGGATATTTTGACGGAAGCGTGTCATAAATAGCGCCCCATGTGGTCATAAACTTAGTCCTCCCCTTACTTAACCGTTCCCCAATTCAACCCCCTTTCAATCCAACAACTAGCTGACGCTTTTTCGGACTGAGTTGATTTAGTTGATGTCAGGTTCCACTTGAATTATCCTTGTGGGGTTAAACTAACAATTGTGCTTAATATGTGTTGGTTGAGCATATCTACTATGGGCAGAGTTCAACTGTATCAAGGAATTGTTTAATAGACAATTACTACTTGACTCAGGCAATAGCCAAATTAATATTTTCTAAACAGATGAAACCAAAATTAATAAAATAATATCTAAATATGCGAAAATAAATTTTTTTTAAATTTAAAATATCATTTTTGATTTATAAACATATTAATTTCTGTGTATAGATTTTTGCATTAAGAATTATTGCCCAATCGAATCTAAGGTTCTCGACAAGCTACGCATAGTTTTTGCAAATGCTTAAATACATATTCTGAGATTTTAGGCAAATGTCAGTATAAGTTAATCATCTGCTTGCTAAGTTTTCTTTGCATCTCAAAAGTCAGAAGCCAAACACGCAAAACCCTGATGCGCAGGGTGGCTGGCTTAGCAGGCGATTTACAAAATCACAATTTGATTTCGGGCGCAACATTTGGCAAATAAGCTGCTGATAAAAAGCGAGGCCATCGACTCTCGACACACACACAGCTGCCACTTGATGATGACGGAATCGTGTCAATATCCAGTAGTGCCTGACACGTGTGTGGAGCGTAAATTCCAACCCAGTCCTAATGGTCCGCAGCCGCCAACTGGCAGGCCGAGATTTCAGCTGGAGCAGTTTGCATTTGGGAAGTGCGCGCTGTGCTGATGTTGGGTGATTCTCATTTGGGGATGACTCCAGTGGCCATTAGCACGTGCACACATTCCAAAGATTGGACCGATGGCAACTGTGCAGAGTCGGCTGCGTTCACTGCGTTGGTTGCGGCGGCGGCACATAATTTTCGCAAATTACCGACAACGCGTTGCCATATTTTCCAGTGGCAATGATGCCACAGGGTCTGCAGGACTCGCTTTCTATTTATGGCAGGGCGGGATGATTGCTCCGCTCTTCCTCACCCTCTTTCTCCCTCTCTCTTTCTCTCAAACGGGGACAGGTGCGAAACAAGTACAAGTGCCAGGACAACGTTTATCAGCACTCCTGACACTCCTGCTCGCTCGCATTCCATAGTCAGAGCCAGAGCCAGAGCAGGCCAGGCAGCACGAACTGCACAAATCATTTCCGAATTGCACGAAAGTTTGTCTCGCTGCTGCGGCATTGCTGAGATGTGGAGCAGCTTGGCAGGACATAAGCTGCGTCCATAACTTTGCCTTGTTTATGTCTGTGGGATGTGATGCGACCGATGAGACTACAGTCATGCAACAAACACACCCCGCTGCCACCACTCTCAGTTCTTGAAGTGCCTGCGATGCAGCGTTCGACCATAATTTTGGTTTAGCTTTGCCGCAGAACTGCGGTCTCTTGGAATGTGCTCGCTTTGGGGGTTGTGACAGGGCTTCTGCAAAATGCGAAATAACATTAGCAGTTACCAGCGGTTAACAAAGGACAAAGAACACAAGTGTACAGCTCTGGGTATTTACCAAATCCAATAATATCCCAATGCCTACCTATATATGCATATAAAATTATTTGTTTTCTGAAGATGACAATAAAAGAACTATATATTATAGTCTGAGAAAAATATATACATATAAACATCATATTCTTGAAGTCAAACAGGCAACAAGCGTTTTTGTTAAATATTTCTTAAATTGCATAAGAAATTGTTCCACACAATTGCTTGCTGGCTTTGCTCGACGGCATCAGGATCAGTTAATATGTTTCAGCATGTTGGCAATGTTGCCAATTCAAACATTGTTCTAAGCGCCTCTAACAGTTGTTAGCCTAATGTGAGTGTGTCCTTAAGTGTTGTCTCCCGCAACGCGTCCTTCGTCCTTTGCTGCCTGTGTAAGGTTAAACTTGATTCCCTCCGTCTGCGATATGTATGAGCGGTACGTGTGAATGGCGCTACCCAAATGTTGCCTCGGGGTTGCTGCTGCTGCTGCTGCTTCTTGGCACCACTTTCATTGATGCGATGTGATTCTGATTCCGACACCGGCACCGACTCCCGCTGGCGATGCAGCATCAGGCGTCAGTTGGCAGCTCTTGTTATGCTCGACGCGCTTCCATCACGATTCCCATCCATTTCATCCGTGATGCAACGTCACGCACACCCATATACAATAATATCAAATTCGCGCATCACTTCCAGCCTGTGCTCCAACTCCAACCCCAACTCCAACTCCGACTCCGTCTTCTTTAGATGTGGCATGTCGCATGCGTCAAATGAATGTTTCATACTACCGAGCAGTTCACGTGCCGAGTCAGGACTCATCTGCTTTTTCTGGGCAGCGGCATTTGATTAGTTTTTCTAGATCGACTCTTGTCTATTGGCTTGTCCTTGTCCACAAGGACAGCGTGTCGTCATCTGAAATGGCAATTGACAATGCCTCAAATACGCATGAGAGCAAAAGCTGCTCAAATGTTTGCTGCGTGCGGTAATTTCATGGGATTATTTATGAAATACTTTTCAGATCGCTTACATAACCCACTCTACAGATAAGAATGCGTTTTCAGTCCATCAAATATGACAAAATCTGCTAAGGCAACCTCTTTAAGTTTACTCTGACTTCTGCAAGAGAAACGTTCACATCTGTATGGAATATCAAATATATTTCTTTTTCTATGGAGCCCTACGGCTAACCCATTAAGTAGTAGTTCCTTCTCTACGATATTTTGTGGAAAAATACATATATACTTTGTACTAAGTTTGTATATCGATTTGAGAGAAAAGTTTTGAAACAGTTATTGGCATCATCAATTGAAGTGTAAGTAAACAACATTAAAAATAATTGCAACTAAATCCAAGCAATTGCGCCGCCATCACATTTTAGCTGGTGCTGCTGTTGCTGCTGCTGCTGAGTGCAGTTCTCCATGGCCTCTGGTGGTATTCCTGGGATTCCAATCCATGAGAGAAGTCGCAGTGAAATGCAACGGCGCAAAAGCTTTCTCGAGTGCATAAATCTGTCGCTAGAATTTCCTTTTTCCAAGTCATTTTATGATTATGTGAGAGATTTTTCCGGCACAACTTGCCAGCCCTCTGTGGGTGCCCGTGTGTGTGTGTATATATACATATATATGTGTGTGTGTGCGATTGCAAGTCCTCTGTGTATAATGCAACTGTAAATTGTTAGCGCTCAAGTCGTTTCAGCGTAGCAATTGAAGCCACTTTGATGTTTGTTCTGACTTCGGTGACTTCCCAATAATTGGCGATTTCAATGAAATTATTTGCCAAAGTTTAGGCCCTAATGGAATCAGTTACTGCATGAGTTTCAAACTTACATCATCTTAATGACCAACCAAGCTGCGATATTCCAAATAATAATACCTTACGAAAAAATATATAAAAATGCGTTTCATACTGAATTATAAAAATTAAATATTGACTTAAATTAATATTGTCAAAAAACAAATGAAAAGTATTAATAATATTTATTTAATTTCTAAAGGGAAGATATATTTTGTGTATATTTTTAATATTTTCCCACACAAATCTCGTAAAAGAAAGCAAAAATTGTTTGTTGACTTTGAGCGTGGGAAGCTTGAGGCATGATCAACCATTATGAACTCACACACATAGTATTTTAATGATTAATGCATCCAACTGGATCATCTATTTGGAGCGAGCTAAGCACGTCCGCATTTGGAGGAGGTGCCGCCGAACCGGATGCGAGTCGGCAAATGTATTTCCTACTAGGAGTGAATTCCAAACAGCAGACTGTCAGCAGCGTCATTCGCATCATCATCATTATTTTTGTTGCTGTTGCTGTTGCAGTTGCTGCTCCTGTTGTTGTTATTAGTTGGAAAGAGTTGACGTAAATTATCGATAGCCATCGATAGTTTATGTCACACCATTGACTTTGATATACGACAAGATTTTGCACAAATCATAAATAATGGCAAATGCGATAATAAATTTGAAATTTCCTCTGGCGACAGCAAATGATGATCGTCTCCTTCTTCGTCTCCGTGTGTCCATGACACAAACTTCCCCTAAGACCCCCCTTTTGGCTCTCCATACGCCCAAACTCCTCACCAGCCCTCTTAGCCAGTTTTATTCTATCCGTGTCCAATGACAACGCTGCCAGCGATTGCTGCCCTCATTTGGCAATGCTACGCGGCTAGGCCGACCAAGTGGGTTGACATAACGATGAAGACGAAGATGACGATGACGATGTGAATGAGGATGACGATGACGATGACGATGCTGCTGCTGCTGCTACTGCACTCGTTGTATTTGTTGCCATGAGATGAGGTGTCGCCGTTGTCGTCGTACGTGCAATTTATTCATAAATGTTTGTAGCCCACATTCAAAGCGCACGCCCAGCGTTTTGACGGAGATGAATTCGTCTTTGATAGATGATGGATGTGCCTGCTGCAGCGGCACCTAACATAAGTCATCTAACCCAACCCAACCAGCACCGAACCGAACCAAACCGAGCAGAACAGACCCGGCCACAGCCCAGCCTGGCCCAGTCACAGCCCAAATCCCCCTTTCGGTCATCGAGCGGGGCCAGGAGTCTTTGTGACGTCTGAGAAATGTGCAACATCCACGACGTGGAACACTCACTCACACACACACACACATACACATACATACGCCTGCAGTGTGGCATATGAGTCGTTTTCGGCGTCGCCAGCAGCAGCAACAGCAGCAGCAGTGGCATCGTCGTCGTCGTCATCGGCTATCAATGATATATTGGCGCCGCTATGTGCGACAATAACGTAAAATAATGGCGCAGGTGTTCCACAAGACGTCGGCACCCAGTGCCAGTTAGAGCCATTCCCAGTACTCTGCCTCCATAACGCTGATGACGAAAGAGTTTAGATTAAGTTGCTCAGTCAAATCAATCATAGCAGGCAAGCACTGAAAGTTCTGGAAACAGCTGGCTTGTATGTGAAAATCGCCAATTCGCTTATGCTGTCTAAACAATTTTAGAACATGTATTAGTTTTTTTTTAATATTTAAAAAAAAGACAATCAGCGTCAGCCTTCTTTTGGGTATAATTTTACCAATAGAAAGTTGCAGATCATTGATTACAGTTGTTGAAGGGTTGATATGTTGCAATGTTGCTAAAGTAACACTCGAACAGATTGAGACGAGGTTTCGATATTATTCAGTTGACTGGAATTTTAACTTGCTGTGAAAATCAGTTGGGAATTGACACACAAAATGGAATTTCTCACGATCTGTGTGCTCCTGTCAATGGCTGATCTCGCTCGCTGAAATCGCGCTGCAATCAGTGCTGCTATGATCACTCTTAGATAGCTCAATTCACAGCCAGACCCAGCACATTTACCAGCTCTTTACGAAGACTTTGACATGCTGCATCCCCCTTGACCAGCACACCCCCTGCTCTGTTTTTTCTTTCTCCTTTTTGGATGCTTTGCATGCATTTCTTTGCTAGTTTCCGTTAAGTCCAATTAAAATTGCCCTATCTACGATCGGCCAACAAATTGCAGACCCATTGCAGCTGAGGCAATTGCCGACCAGCAGCCGACCAGCTGCCACAGCCAAAAGCCATAGCCATAGCAAAAGCCAAACCAGTTAGCTGACCAGGCCAACCAACTAACCAGGCAACCTGCAGCAAACGGCAACAACAAATTAAGTGACAAAATGTCAATGCAAACAAGCAGGCAAACACAACAACACACACACAACAACACACACAACAACCAAATCGCAGACTCGATCATCGATTCTCCCTGGTTTAGTTGCCAAACAGGGCATCCAAATCAAAGAACCACAGTTTCCCAGATACTCTTTGCAGAAAACGCATTTTTGGTTGAATGTTTTTTATTTGATAGCATTTTGTAGCCATACTATTTGTTGAATAGTTGCTAGGATATACAAATTCTTAATATTTGTTTTATTTCATATTCGTATGATAAATATTCATTAATATATTAGTAATTACAATCCTAGTTCATTTATTTCCCCATTGACGTCTTTAGATAACGATGCATAATGTTAAGTACAGATAACACAAGCTCAAGAAGTAAGTCGAAGCTCAGCGAGAGACAGATAAAGAGCGTCAGGGGGAGGGAGAGACAGAGAGAGAATAAGATGGAGATAGAGAGAGGTGCGAGTGAGATGCCCGCAAAATTTATTAATGTAAGCGACAACTTGACACATTTGGCAGCACTGGCAGCGCTGATGTTGGCTGTCCCCGGCAAGTGTCATGTGCGCACAAAATTTGCAAGCAACTGCGACAACCGCAACCAAATTAACAACAACAACAACAAGAACAACAGCAGCCATATAGCCAATCATTCAGATCGGGCAACGATCCGAGAGTCGATCGAGTCGAAAGAGCCAAGGAAAGAGGCAACGAACCAACAAACGAACTTGCGACGAGGCAGGCGACAAGAAAAATCAATTAGTGAGCGACATCTGACGATAATAATGCCAACAATAAAAATTGCTCCGCGGCCACAATGTGCCACAGCAACAACAACAACAACAACTGGCTGTGGCACAGGCTGTCAGCTGTGAGAGTGAGCGAAAGATATGCAACCAGCTCAGAGCAAAGTATCTGTATCTTTTATCTGTTAGGCTGAGTAAGTTTTGTGAGCCGTTGACTTTGATCAGTGCCTGCAATCGATCCGCCTTCACTTCAATTTCCACAACGAAAGAACCAAGGAACTTTGGGAATCAAAACTCTGCAGTAACGCCTAGAAGTTGAAGCCCGGCAAAGTCATGTGCAGGAATGCAAATAAACGAAATGAAATATGTAAGCGAATCGGCTCAAATGCAATTGCAAGTATGAGTGAGTGTGTGTGTGGCGGGTGTTATGTGTTGCTTGGTGGGATCCCACTGGGGCTGAACTGGGCTGGGCACCATAGTCCCAGAGCCTAACGAAAGGGGCCAAGAGTCAACCTGCGATCGTTCGCTACAAAATGGATTGTTAATCGTAAATTGAATTTGTGGCATTTGCCAGTTGCACAATTTATGCGCACATAGTTTGTTTTTTTCAATCAACACACAAGTCTGTTCGGCTGCAGAATGGATTGCATAATATTTCATAGGAATCAAAAAGGCTAAGCCTTTGAGAACTTTGTACTGAGTTACAAAATCATTACTGCATATAGTGAAAATCAAAAATCTTTATAAAGCGAATAAAGTTCATTCTCATACATAAACTTTTTACCTCTCTTATATCGCAATCGGAACTTTACACTCCAAAGCAAAGCCAATTAATTTTTTAAACAATTTTATAGATTTTAATTTGCATTATTGAAAACAGTATTTTCATGTCTTTAGCATTACTGATTTACCCCAGCCTTAGGCAATCATGCGACGTTGTCGTAGTCTGCGGAAGTGTCTGAAGTGTCGTCGAGCCTTCAAATGCGTCTTCGACACGCGATGAAATGCTCCCCCCCCCCAAGCCATCTAGCTGAGGAGTTCGTTTTTCCTTGAGTTCTTTCATTGTCTAAGGCCATTTTCTTTTCATTTACCATTTGCCATTGGCATTGCAGGGTGCAAAGTTTTTCGCGCCTTTGCCAAGCGACAATTTTTCGCTGCGGCTGTTTTCTTAATTTCTGATTGAACTTTTCTGTTGACGGAATTGAGTGTCGCTCCCAAACCAGCGGCGCGGCGCCTCTTTCACGTCTTCCTGTCTGTCTGGCTGGGAACAATCGAATGAATGAATTTGTACGAAACAGATGTGTTATGCCCCACCCCTGCACACCTCTCTACCCCTCCACCCAACTAACATTGCATTTGTCTTTTGCGAAATGTCTTTTTCTGTATTTTTGTCAAACCGCAAGACGCAATTGTCTGGCACTCACCAGATCCCCCGACCCATTCCTATAACGCAGACTCAACTCCATCTCTTGTCGATTTTCGATTGCATTGCCAAAAATTAAAGTCCAAACTGACAGTGAAAAGCTGGAGGGGTAGCTGTCTACGTTTGGCTATTTTATGCAAATAAGTTCAATCACCTTTCAGTCAATCAGACAAACTGTAACGGAAGGATCCCTCAATAGTATATAAGCCCCCAATTCTTCACCCCTCGACACCGCCCACAATGGCAGCTCGTCAATTTTCGTTCACAGCACTTTCAATTTATTTCCAGAGAGTATCTGCCCACCCACTTCAGTTATATTTACCCTTTTGCCGCTGTCACAATCTGCAACACCCATCGAGTTGATGGGTCCGCAACGGTCCAGTCTGGGACTGTCCGAGTTTGGTGTACGGTCGGATTGGCTGTCAGTTGGCCGGTCAGTCTGTCACTCAATCGAATCGAGTCGAGCAACGAGCTCGCCTTGTGCTTGCCTGCTTACATGCTTGCCCAAAGGATTTTCAATCGAATCTGTCAAATATCACAACCTTCAATCAAACCAGAAAGCTGTGCAGCTCATTTTTCTTTGCTCAGATGTTGATGGCGTTGCTGTATCTGATGCTGAGGCTGCTGCTGCTAGTGGAGACGAAGAAGATGATGAAACAACCCCGCAGGACACGCATGTGACAACAGACGAATTGACAATGGACAACGCTGACAAGCAACGTACAAATCGCCAATCACACACACACACACACAGATATACAAGCGGAAGGATAAATCATTCGTTAACATTTTATGGGCAAAGGCAATACGATGTCAACCTTCGATATTTCATATTTTCAATTTATTTTTGCAATTTATTTGAACTCATCTCACATTAAGTCTACGAGAAAAGTACAATTTGGGTATTCATTCCGAATTGATTAAATCTCAGGGATAAACTTTTGCTCAACTTGCTACCTATGCATGAAGTGTATATTATATTCAACTTTCCAATCCATATTCAACGCAAGCTCTGGTCAAACTAACCTCCAGATGTGCTGATGCACTCGCCCAGAAGTGAACCACAAGAAATCAGTAGCAGCAGGAGGAGGAGGAGGAGGAGGAGCAGGCAACAACTACATGTACATCTGCCGTTGACGAAGATGTCAGCCGAGATGACGACAGCATAACAATGTCGGACCGCCAATATGGCAGATCGACCTGTTGGTCTGTCAGTCACTCAGTCAGTCCATTAGTCTGTCAGTCCCGTCAGGCGGACGAGCGACACACATATTTTTCTTTTCTTTACGTTTTTGCTTTCATACGCCACTTGCTTTTCATTTATCACAAATCCTTTATCTATCCACTCAGGGACATCATCTTCGCCGGGGCAAACGTCTTGGCCATAGACCCCCAGTCCACTCCTCCCCCCGTTCGACAGCCACCCGCATGTGCATTGGAGCAGATAACAAAGATCCTTCAACGGATTGACAACTGGAGGCGAGTAACTTTGTAATTTCTCATGCTTCAAAGTCGAGACACCGACGCCAACAACATCAAGCACACTTCACTTTTTCCTTTACTCTTCAGATTAGTTTTAATTCAAGCTTTGAACAAAAAAATCTGAAAAACCAGGACACTGTTATATTATCTTTAACTTTGAACAAATCAGCAGAAGGGTAACGAAACTGTTTAATTAATTCGAAAGGAAGTAAGTAAATTGACTGAATATCTTGTTGAGTATGCAATGAAATATTCTGAAACCGTTGTGTGCATTACAAAATACAAATGTATATTAATTTTTAGCTACAGACAAAAGTTCAATTATATATTTGATAACCTTCAACATCTGATTCCATAAATTAATCAATTTAAAGTTTTCCACTCTGCTTTATTTCTTATTAGATGGCCATGTCAAGAGTAGTTCAGCTTCGGTTAGTAGGTTGAGTTGCTCTACAATGCTCCAGCCTTAATGTTATATATATATATATATATATATATTTATATTTTTATATATATACATATATTTGTACAAGTGTAAGCGCATGTCTGCCCATCGGCTTGCATGTCTCCCTGTGTGTGTGTGTTTTTATGTCCGTTTCTGTGGGTGTCCCTTGTGCGACAAAAGGTCCTTCATTAGAAAAATTTTCAACTTGTCATCTTTTTCGTCATCAACTCAATCTCAAGTCAAACGAAACGGCTGTTGCCAATGCTGCTCTGCTGTCGCTTTACATCTCGTCAGGAAGTCTCTTTACTCTGGCCGTTGCCCACGGCTCTCTGGGCCCATCTCTCGCTCTACCTCTTTCTCAATATCTGTGGCATGTGTGTGAAAAATTGTCCAATATTGTCCTTTTTCCTTATGCTTTTCGTTTGTCCATCTTTTGCTTCTACTTTTAGTTCGTCCCCAACCGGCTGCCGCCTCCTGTTGGCCTCTTGGTTTGTGTGTCCCTTCTCCAATCCGTTTGCAAATAATTCTTGTTGTTCTTGTCTGATGAGAGAGGTCGTCGCTGCAAGGACAGAGTTCGTCACTTTTGAGTTTTGGTTTGACGAACTTCGTCCTATTCGTTGGCCTTGCCTGCCACAAATTAAATAGAAATTTGACTCGCTTTGGTGCTGCTGGGCTTGCCGCAAAAAGTTTATCAAATTCCTGTTAATTGAAATGTTGATTTTAGTTGCGAGACTAATAAATTGCAAATGCGCCTAAACAGCCATTGCACTGATGTGCACAAATATCAATTGAAAACTGTCATTCTTTAACATCCACCCTTCGTAAAGGTTAATGTTTTTCCAGGTCATTTATTTTGCTTTTAAGGATCGAACTGCACTCCTTGTGTTTGCTTAAAACGCATCAGAAATCTTTATTTCCATTGCTTGGCATTCTATAAAATATTTAGAAATTCTTTAAAATATTTGGATACGTTTTTTTATTATTTTAACAAAAGAAAGGTGCCATCCTACACATACTGATTGTGTTTGTGTGTGGTGTGTGTGGCTTTGTCTGCGCTTATTGGACACGGTTGACATTTTGTCCAGTGCACAGTGGACATTAACTGTACCGATGCTTTATATTATATATGCCAGTGTCAGCAGCATCAGTCCAACTACTGACGCACAGAGAAAAAGGAGAGAAAATGAACCCAAGTTGACAAACTGACGAACTTAGCGGCGTACGCTTCATTCAATCTTTCAGTCATTCGGGCGGGTCTGAAATGAATGAACAAACGAATGGACGCCCAACCACCCAGTTCAGCAACAACAACAACGACAACAACACAACTAAATACACTTCAAAAGAATAAGTTGACAGCTGACGATGACTTGTCAGAGACAGGTTTCTATCCTTTCATACACACATAATGTGCCCAGCCCACCCAACCTTACAAAAGTGTCCAGCGTCCATACAATCAACACAGGGCAAAAGTTGTTGACGAGTGGGAGGAAGAGTGGGAAAGTGGGGCAGGAGGATAGGATAAGCTGAACGAACGCATGTCCAGTCATGCCATCAGTTGACGGACATCGGACATCGGACATCGGACATCGTGCATCGGACATGGGACATGGGACGAGAAGGCATCAACTTTACTGCTTTCCCTGTGGCCACCATCGGAACGTTGTCGTTGAACAAATGCTCTGTGCTACCTTAAGGATAATGATTTTTCAGTCAAGTGAAAATAATTTTTAAAGTAAATAGACAATTTCAGCTCTTTTGTTGTTTTTGTTGTTGTCTTGCATATATTTTGAGCCAAGCTCGTCTTTACAAAACTGATGGCCAATAAACTGTTTTGTGTTCTCAGTGTGCGTGTTTTAGGGGTTACCAGCATCAAGTTGATCAAATAATTACGGCTCTTAGAAAAGTACGGGACGTACTAAAACAGTTGACCGTGTTTTCAAACAAGCACAGGCACAAGTTGAAGGTAAGTTAAAGGCCCAAGTTCAACGTTGATTGCTGCACCGCGAAAACTGTTTAATTAATTTTTACTTGTCGTAACTCAAATAAGAAAAGAATTTGTACTCCTATTTAGTAATCGATTTTAATTATCATATAAAAAGTGTGATACTAAAACTAAATACCAAAATAATATACAATAGTTTGCTTCATATTAACTAAACTAACATTTAGTATAGAAATCAAAAATAAATGTTGTAAAATGGTGTGCTTAGACTAAATTTTATTATTATATGGTGCAGCTTAAGACAAATCAATCAAAGCATTTTCAATCCTTCATACTTCACTTTTGCCTTCTAAACCAAGAGCTAAACTAATACTAAGTAACAATCAAGCCATAATTAAATTCAATACGCCATATAAGCTGGGCTCGTCCTTGAGAGTAATTTAATGCAACATGCCAATTGAAAATCCGTTTGCAACTCAAGTTCAACGCTAAATAGAATTTTGGGGTAGGGTTTCGCTGGGGGAGGGTGGGTGGACGTCAATCTGTCAACTGCTTCGACCCGTTCGCTCATTTGCCCAGACAGGATGTCAGTTTGTCCGTCCGTCTGTACGTCAGAACGTCAGTCAGTCACTTAGACAGTCACTCAATCCATTCAATTCAAAGTTCCATTTCGCAAGCAGCAAGGACCTGAGGTTGAGTGCCTCGGTTCCGTTTAGTTTCAGTTTTGGACGAGGCGCTGTCAATTTAAAATAGAAAATTTATAGAGCAGACAAAATGATGGACAGCCATCGTAGTACAGCAGTAGTAGTAGTTACTGAACACTCCTTCAGCACAATGTGTTAAGTATGTGTGTGTGTTTGTGTGTGTGTGTGTGTGTGTGTGTATGTGTGTGTGTGGGTATGTGTACTAGATGGACATACACTGTTACAACTCTCTGTGTTTCTGAGGCACACGAACAAACGAAACTGCACTAGCTGACTGACTGACTGGGTGGCTGGCTGACTGACTGAGTGACTGACTGGCAAATTGACGGACAGATTGATAGACAGATGAGATTAAATAACTTGTAGAGGTTTATATATATTAGATGCGCACATACAGACAAACATATTTACAAACGCAACGTCGAGGACACCCGCCACGCATGTAGAACCCAAAGGCGCCTGCTAGGTGCAAATGCATTTGGCAAAAGTTTTCGACGCTTTGTTTTAGCCACGTTTCGTAGACGTTTTGTCGCTCAGACGTTTCATCAGAACGAACTTAGTTTCGAGTTTTGGTTTGTGCGCTTTTTTCGTCAATCAAAATTACGTGATGTGTTGCATTCGTCCGTCACTCAGTGGACGTAATAAACAATGTCAAATATACATTTTTACATACACACAGAAATACATACATACATATATATAAAACTACATAAGTATGTAAGGCGTAAATCGCGATGACTCAGGCACGTGTTTGTAGTCAACTTCGGGCTTAAAAATTAGACACAACGACGTGTGTTAGCCAAAAGACAAATGCATCGATGTAAGTGTAAATCCTGTAAATTCAGTTGTCTCACAGGTATACTTATAATTTTTACTCATTTTTATATGAGATTCATATATTTTTGTGCAAATTTATAGCCAAGGGCATAGTCAGCTTTTAGTGAAACCAATTTGTCTCTATGCAATATTTGCGATATTGTAAATTACTATAAGAGAAAACAGAAAAGAGTTGCGATAAACAGTATTTAACCTATTTTACCCATTGGAGCTTTATGATGCACTTATGAATTACAAGTTATATTTTGATAAATCAATTGAATTGAATGATCAACAACTTACTATACTTTTTTATACCTATTCAAAGCATTGAAGGAATCGTACCTTTGCCTAAGCTAACAGTTTTAGTTAAAATGTATAAATCTTCAAATACTTTTACGAAACTTAGAATCTCAACTACTACTTTATTTGAATTTATCTATAAATATATTATTTTCTTGCTAACCAAATCAAAGATATCTCATTCTATGTTGCGATTAAAAGACACAATTATAATGAACTGTAATAAAATGGAGGAGATATAAAAGAAACGTACAATGTTTCAGGCATAAATTAAGCACATATGACAAGCTGATTGATAGATGTTAGTCGCACTTGAAAGGAAGTTGAGCGGAAATGCCTCTTGATCCGAGCTGATGGTTAGTTATCCAATTTTATTTTCATACGCAGACTGTGGCGCTGTATGCGCCGCTGTGACCATTTGCCCGATGATATATCACTGACATCTGAAAAATATGAAAAACTAAACTGTAAGCACTGTGGCCGCTTCCCTCCCCTCGCCTTTTAACTGTTTCTCGTTCATAAAAAAAAAAATGAAAAAAAATAAAATAGAGGCCTTCGCTTATGTTGTATGAATGTGGCTGTGGCTGTGGCCGAGGCGGCGATTCGTGCGAGTTTTGGATCTGAATGTGGATTTTGCGAAACAAATGAAGCAATAAATTTTGCTGACAAAAACAAGCAGCACGCCGAAATGCATATTGTGTGTGTGTGTATATCGTCTGTATATCTCGTATGTGGTGCAGAAAGTACATGCCGCTAAGTACGCGAGAATTTAGCCTAAGTGCCTGCATGTGAACATGATTGTGGATGGATAATACCCCAGTACTGATGTGGATGCGGACGTCGACATGGCCAAGTCAAGTCAAGTCGCATAGCCAACCGACCGTGTGTGTTTATATATCACTCACATGTATGTCAGATGACAAACAACTGACAAGTGACAAGCTTCAGCGTCGGCGTCAGCATCAACGTCGTCTTCGCTGTCTTTTGCTCTGTTTTGAATGAGATGATGCTGCGGGTTCTCGTCTCTCTCTCTCTCTCTCTCTTCTCTGTCTCTCTCAGTCAGCCGCATGTCTGTCAGAAATAAAACGCTGGGCGTAGAGTGCACAGTGGTACTCAATGAAAAGTCTCAATTTTGTCTGCAGTCGATAAAACAAATATTATTCTTCATATCTTCTCAAATATATTCTCCATATCAAGATTGACATGTTTTTTTTTCACATTTTTGACATGTTATTACCAAAAATCATACTCTGTTTGGCTTCCAATGCAGAAATCCTTACAATTGAGCTGACTAACCTACATTTTTATCTCATTTTTTAAGTATTTTAATCGAAAATGAACTTAATTTATAAAGTGCGAATAAATTATTCTTCATATCACCTTAAAAATCAGATAGGCTTTCTTAATAAGTTATTTCAAATCTATCTTACCTTAAATTTTATACTTCCCCAATTTGAATGTTGCAGATTGCTAAAGTTTTAAATTACAGAATATTGATATCATTATTGTTAATCATATTATTATTGATTGATGTGGATTAGCTTATATTCATATCGACTGAAGAGCTCTTTGCATAATGTCAAAGCATTTCCATTCTGCATACCAATTGCAGCTAATGATATATTTTGTATTATCTCAATTCCCGATCAATCTGCATGCAAATTTGATTGCATTCCACTGTGTCTATGCAAAAACTGGCATGCTTCATGGTGACAGAATTTTCCATTTTTCCTTTTTGTTTTGGCACGGAATTATGATGATTATGATGATGAACGTGTGGTTGTCCGATTTGCTCGGCCGCTTCTGCCAATTGCAAAGATGCCCTGTGCCCGCCCTCCCCAACACATACATTGCGGCCGGCTGTTCCGCTACCAACGGCAATCGCGGATTGTCAACATGACAGCAGCAGCAGCAGCAGCAACGACGACGACGACGACGTTGAAGACCACGTTGAAGAAATGTGGCAATTCTGCAGAATTTCCTTTGTAGCCAGGCAATTGTCTGTGTCTTTTTGGTCAGCACTCACCAAATGGGAGATGAGGCGAGATAGGGCGAATCGGGGCAGGAGTGTGGATCGGCGCCTCTAAATCACTTTATGCGCTGGCAATCCGCGTGTCAAAATATTAAGAAGCCCAATTAGACGTTGCCACCTGTCAGCAGTTCGTCATTTCCATCCAAGAATATGACATTCATTCATACGCCAGAATGACGAGGTAGGCGAAACGCTTCGCCTGATAATTTATTTCGTTCTTGTTTTGCCTGAAAACAGACGCCAGTTCGTCAGTCTGTCAGTCAGTCATTCGGCCACATAGTCAGTTATTTGGTGGCTGTTGTGTTTGTTGGCCATAAATGTTGTTTTGGCCCTCGGCGCGCTAAATGTTGAGCGCATTTATGAAATTATGTTTTATTTTAGGTTTTAGACCATGACGAGTTGTATATGTATATCTTCCGCAGCCAAAAAGTTGATATTGTATTCACGTCTTATGTGATTTTCGCATTAATAAGAATTTTAAGAAATTATGCATTTTTAAATAAGTAGGAAAACAACTATGCATCGTATCGAAATCTTTTTAAATACACTTCGAGTTCGACTTTCCTTCATTTTTTGGCAAACTAGTGTCTCAGTTTGTTAGTTACGTAAATATAAAATAATATAACAATCATAAAAACTTTATGTGAAAATTTGCGTATTTTTAATGTGACTTCAGATTTAGTTACAAAATTTAGACAGTGCTTCTGTTTTGTATATATATAGCATTAGCAAAGCATTAACTTTATACATAGTTCTCTCCATGTTATCCAACGAAAAGTCTTCTGGAAAAAGTTTTACAATTAAATGAATTTTAATTCACACTTGTCTCTTTCACTATGTTGCTGGCGATCTTGAGCAGTTCGCTCGCATTCATCGAAGTCAAGTGCTTATTACCTGTGTTGCTCGCAATTCGGAATGAGGAAGCATTTTAAGGCCTGAACCTGCCTGCAATCGGTGCGAGCCCAATTGGCATGGGGAGCGCTTCGCGCTCTTGGTGTGCATAGGTGATCTAATGTCTGATTTGTTGGCTGTCGACTTGGCAAACATAGCACCGTCCGTCACTCAATCAAAGCAGCGACGAGACTAAAGCGACAACAACAACAAGAACAACGGCAGCAACAATAACAATAACAACATTGACATTTTGTAGTAGCCGGCAGCAGTCTGCCGTAAGATATGAGGCATTCCTTCGAAGCTGTCCGTCGTTGCTCTTTGGCTGGGCGTGTTGTGACAGACACGGTGACAATTTGCAGCAGCGTGTTGCAAGTGACAACATCGCATGATGACGAAGATCCGCATGTATATGTTTATGTGCATATGTGTATGTATGCATGTGCATATGGGGCTCATTCGGCACTTGCACTTAACAAAGTTGTTGCTTTAACATATTTTGGGCCAATTTGGACACGGACGATTGCAGCGCTGCTTATGCGTGGAACACACATGTGGATGTTCGAGACAAACATAGCTACATATTCATTCAAATTTTCTTGCATAAGTATAAGTTCTCACATTGTTCCGCATATCAGGTTCTATTTACAATTAAACAACAAGTTATCAACTAGGTATCACCTACCTATATCATTTTGATATTCTTTGTAGATGTGGCTTAAGAAACTTTTGTGTATTCAAATACACAAGCAATTATCGCATTTGGAAATTAATTGTTTCTTCAAGCTTTTTATTAACACCGTTTTTATTTCACCGTTTTTATAACACCGCTTAAACATTTTCCAACACTACTCCACTAGCATGATTAATCAAACGTCAAATGAAAAATTCATTCATCGAGTTCACACAGTTCGAACTTGAGTCGATTTCCAACAAAGCTCTATAAAATTTAATAAAAATTTTATATTTTCATCATGTTTATGAAGAAAGTTGATAGAATTGCAATATACCAAGTGCTTTTCTATTCGGGAGTAATGTGTGCAGAGCGCTCACCTCAGCTGATGCACACGGACAAGAAGCTGAAGCACCTGACCAACTTGCAGGTAACCAAGACGATGAAATCCCTCCAGTCGAGTGGTTACGTCACGGAGAAGACGGCCTGGCGCCATCATTACTGGTGCCTGAACAACGAGGGCATCGAGTTTCTCCGAGTGTACCTCCACCTGTCCCCAGAGGCGGTGCCCATCATCCTGCAGCGACGCACCAGTTCGCAGCCAGTTCGCATGCCGCGCACCTCCGAGGATCCTCGCTCCCGAGAAAGTCCACGTGATGGCAAGGAGCGCGATGATCGCTTCAGCTACCGTCGCGCTGACCGACCAACTGGCAGGGATCTCGATAAGACAGGCAATGTGGGACCAGGCAGTGGCAACATGGAGTTCCGTGGCAGAAAAGATTACTGAGGAGGTCTTTATTGGATGGCTCTTTGGCTTAATCCTTCTATTGCTTGAGTCTTGTGTTGGATTGTAAAAGTTAACGCAATAAAGCATTCAAGCATTTATATTAACCAACTTCCATAATAATAATTTAAATTGTAAGTAGTAATAAGTAGCGAAAAGTAGTGATTAATTTAAATATTAGTTGGAGGGTTAAGCTGCTTTTGGCTTTGAGGTGTAAGTGCGTCCCTTCCCTGGGCCTACATTCTGATCAGTTCTTGCTGCTTTGCTCAATCAAGTGAATGTTTATTGTTTACTTAAATACTCACTAAAATATGTGTCTACATTATGATAAACAATTCGCCGAGACTCGGATAACGACAATAAATCCATGAGCTGACGTGGCATGCTGGCCAATGCTAACGCCAACGCAGACCGGGTCAGACCTGGTTTTAGACGGGGATCTGGATGGCTGGACGAGCTGGAAGAGCTTGGAGGGCATTTATTATTTGATTATAAACAGCAGCAGCGAGCAGCAGCAGCAAACAGCGAGCAGCGGCGAGTGTCGAGCGGGGCCATAAAAATCACCTACTGACAGATTTATTACACAGCCAGCGAGAGTCGGTTGAGACGGGCGACGGCTCTCTAGCGGGCAACCAACCTCTGGACCTCCAAGCCAAGGGGTAGACGTGGCAGGGGCAGATGCTGGGACTTTGACAACAAACAGATACGGCAACTACAGTGAGCAGCCGCCGCCGCCGCCAGCAACTGAGGCGCTGAGCAACTGCACCGAAGCAGAGGAAGCAGTGTCCGCGTCCTCGAGCTCATCATCGTCATCAACAGGCAACGATGCTGACAGCTACACGGCAACGCCATCAGTGTAATCAACATCGTGTCGGGCGGGAGAGTTGCTGAGGCAGCACAGGCCAGACCACAGGCTGGTAGCAAAACAACGCGGACAGCTTCCCAGCCAGCCAGTGGGAACTGGGCACTAAGACCAAGACACCACTTTATGGGTGGCATGTGGAAGCGTTTTGACCGTCTCTCCCCAATGCCCTGCTGCGCCACGGGACAATCTCTAACTCTTTAGTCTCATTAAGCAAAAAAATTTAATACAAAACAGAATCCACAAAAAAGCTATCGCTGGCATGTCTTAACTGACAGACTGCAATAGATTAGGAAGACATCCGATTATTAAAGCATAGTGAAATTTTAATGAATCATTAATTGTATAAAGCCAACAATAACAAAATATATTTAAACAAGTGAGCTCGACTATTATTTGGGTGTTTCATGTCCAGTTAATAAAAAAGTATATGTATAATAAATATTAATTAAAAGGATCTGCCTTTAAAAATGTGGTTTTTGTTGCCATCGGAAATCGATATGTATGGACACTCGCGAAACGGAGTTAGTTATCGATCAAATTAAATTAAGTTGATCTGCGTTGGGTATACGAAACTTGTATTTCAAATTTGAAGTGTCTAGCTCTTATAGTCTCTGAGGTCCGTTACGCATATTAACCTTGATCATAAATATTTAACGGACATGCTTCCCTCCATCTGTGGCTGCCTCTGAAGCCCGTAATTTCAGAATATTATGGATGCATTTTTTAATATTTAGTAACATTAAAAAAATGTTAAAGAGGAGCAACATATAAAATAACATTAACTTACAATTCATAATGAGACTTGTGAAAGAAGCCAACATGTGAATAATATATTTGTAAATACTTATGGGCTTATCAAAAGTTGTATATCTAAATACATAAATCTCCTAAATAACAATTGCTGATAAACCGTGCTAAGGTCCAAGCATTTTAAGAAAGGAAGTGGCACCAATTTTACAGACAATCAACGTTGACCTCGGTCAACAAACAACACACAAGACACAACACACAAAACACAACTTTAGACAGAGTCTGTCGTTCATTTCAATACTTGTCAACGACAAGACAAGAAGAACTGCATTTGCTTAACTTAAAAAAATAATGTTCGTCCAGCGCTGCTCGTCTCGATTTGAGATGGAAATGTGAATGGCGTTGACACAAGGCAAGGGTAGACGTAGGGGGCAGGTGGTGGTGCTGGTGGCCGCAGTGGCATCCCAAAAGTGTCAAATGTGTTGTGTGATTTATGCAGTCGGTCGCATGATTTGTTTGCAGTCCGTCTATTTTTCGTGTTTATCTGCACAAATATGAGAAAGATAAATTGACGATGGTCGCAGTCAAGTCGCCTCCTCGCAGCCTGTCTGACCCGTCCACTCCGTCCAGTCCATCCAGTTATCCGTTTGTCCATTTGACCAAATCGCAATCAGTCGCGAATTTTCACTTGGCAACTTTTACTGCTGTCCGCAGCGGTGGCTGCTTTCATTCGTCACCTGGCTGCAAGTAATTTTTCAGGTAAATTATTGAAACGTCCCTAACGATGCGACAATGTTGCCCAGTCCGAATAAGCCGGGACACACGAGCCATGAGCCATGTGCCACAAGCCACTCGCTCTGTTGGATCTGTTGCATCAGGAAGTGTCCAAGATTTCACAGCGCTTTGATTTGTGTGTTTCAAGCAATGATATATGTATATACGTATGTCTACTTACACATACGATTCTCATACGTATTCGCATACGTACTCAAGTGTTGAAGATTTCGATCTTTTAAATCTTAGTTGAGTGTTAATTTATTAGCATATACGTATATAAAGAAAGAGAGTTAAGTGACTTTAAAAAAAAGAAAGTCGAATTGTAATTATGTGAAAAGATTGTACAATTACCGTATAATCATTTTCAGAAAAGAAAAGTATTAAATATGTATATAGTAGAGTATATATGCTAAATGACAATGGAACAGCATGTTTATCTATCACAAAAAGTTATCATTAAAATTGTTTATTGTTTGGTGACCTCAAAAAATATATTTACGTTAATTTATTAAAAGTCTTCTAAATGTAGAATTGTTTTCGAGGTCATTGATCAAAAAGTCCTTGCTTTTTTTGAAGCATAAATGGGAATGTGGCTTGTTATGCCAAAATATATTTATGCCAAATTAGAAAGCTGCATGATTCACTTTTGAATAAAGATGCATACAATTTCCAAATTATTTAGAGATAAATGTCTTTGCGCCCAACTTTGACAAGCCCATCAGTAACTCCCACACTTTGCGTTTTCACAATTTTACATATAATTAATTATTAGTTGAATAGTTCCGTTTGATAGCTGCAGCTATCACTTTCTGGCACTAACAAGCTAACATTTAATTTTGCCCCTTTCTGTGATGTCGTTTGCATTTTTCATTTTGGTAGCTCGTCTCGATTGATGTCGTTTCCTGGGACTAGTATGTACATGCCCAATGGCATTTTCTAAATGGCCGCCATAATCAAGCGCTAATAACCTCATTTGTATGTCCAAGCGGGCCATTAACTTTTCATTTGGCACGCGAAAATTTTTGCATTGAACAAATGCAGGCAGCTCCGTCGACCAGATGGAGTTTGTCCAATGGACTCGCCGAGCAGTCAGCGACCGATCCATCGCCAGTTGCTTCTCTCTATCTGCCCTCTGTCTCTGTCTCTGTCTCTGTTTTTGTCTCTGTTTGACTGCAAGCCGTTGCAGTTGGACTTGGACGTTAACGTGGGACATGGACATTCGCTGTCAGAGCTCGCACTCGGCCCGGCCATAACTTGCGTGAAACATGTTAATAATTTACAATTTGGTATTCATAAATAAAATGTCATCTGGACTCCTCCGACGCCCGCTGCTCGCTCGCTTGCCCGCTGCTTGGCCGGGTAATGAGCGAATGTTGATTGAGGTTATATTTCATGGCAAATGGGTGCCGTTGCCTCTGGCATGGCTTGGGAAAGTCAAAGTCTTTCCTTGCCTGGTTGCCTGGTTAGCATGCTCGGGTCTCAGCTCGCAGTAGGTTGACGTTTGACACGCCGCACTAAAAATGTTGCCCCTCCGCCTCCTCCACAACCAGCAAGCGATTAAATCCGCCGACTGACATCGCAAAGCAGGCAAAAGTAAGTTGCGCCTGCGACTTAGCCTTGGCAATACACACATCTGCAGTTGGCCATTTAGCTACTGCGCTTCTGCGTCTCCGGCTCAGCTCTGATTAAACTTGGGCCATTTATCGTCATTTATGGTAATTGTTTGAATTGCAATAAACCAGCAACCAGTTCACTGACAGCTGTGCGATTCACTCGATTCACCACTCGAGAGCTTAGCAGTTCCACCAATTAGCAGGCAAGTCAATATGAAGCACTTCTTATTCGCTGCCAAGATATGCAAAATGTTTCTAAATAAAAAAGGCCGACTTGATAATGCTTATGCAGTATTCTGTTAACTCACGACTACACAAATTATTATCCTCCTGAAGCAGTCGATATTTGGTCGCCAGAATTTATAAATACTTTCTTGAATTCTCTGATAACTTTTTTTACTTGTCTTCCGACCTAAAATTTCATTTTTAACTTTCAATGTACGATTGATTTAGGGGCAAAACTATGATCAAAAAGCCATTGCTTTTTTAAATCAGTTGAGTTTTGTCGAAGTTATGGCATTTTGAAGTTTCGATCTATGCCCATACACCGATATATCCATTTTCGGGCAGTAATTTTTACTTGTCTTCCGATCTCAAATTTCATTTTTAACTTTAAATGTACGATTGATTTAGGGGCAAAACTATGATCAAAAAGCCCTTGCTTTTTAAAATCAGTTGAGTTTTGACGAAGTTATGGCATTTTGAAGTTTCGATCTATGCCCATACACCGATATATCGATTTTCAGGCTATAATTTTTACTTGTCTTCCGACCTCAAATTTCATTTTTAACTTTAAATGTACTATTGATTTAGGGACAAAACTATGATCAAAAAGCCCTTGCTTTTTAAAATCAGTTGAGTTTTGACGAAGTTATGGCATTTTGAAGTTTCGATCTATGCCCATACACCGATATACCCATTTTCGGGCAGTCATTTTTACTTGTCTTCCGACCTCAAATTTAATTTTTAACTTTAAATGTACGATTGATTTAGGGGCAAATCTATGATCAAAAAGCCTTTGCTTTTGAAGATAAGTGGAGTTTTGACGAAGTTATGGCATTTTGAAGTTTCGATCTATGCCCATACACCGATATATCGATTTTCAGGCTATAATTTTTACTTGTCTTCCGACCTCAAATTTCATTTTTAACTTTAAATGTTCGATTGATTCAGGGGCAAAACTATGATCAAAAAGCCTTTGCTTTTGAAGATAAGTGGAGTTTTGACGAAGTTATGGCATTTTGAAGTTTCGATCTATGCCCATACACCGATATATCCATTTTCGGGCAGTCATTTTTACTTGTCTTCCGACCTCAAATTTCATTTTTAACTTTAAATGTACGATTGATTTAGGGGCAAATCTATGATCAAAAAGCCCTTGCTTTTTAAAATCAGTTGAGTTTTGACGAAGTTATGGCATTTTGAAGTTTCGATCTATGCCCATACACCGATATATCCATTTTCGGGCAGTCATTTTTACTTGTCTTCCGACCTCAAATTTCATTTTTAACTTTAAATGTACGATTGATTCAGGGGCAAAACTATGATCAAAAAGCCCTTGCTTTTTAAAATCAGTTGAGTTTTGACGAAGTTATGGCATTTTGAAGTTTCGATCTATGCCCATACACCGATATATCCATTTTCGGGCTATAATTTTTACTTGTCTTCCGACCTCAAATTTCATTTTTAACTTTAAATGTACGATTGATTTAGGGGCAAAACTATGATCAAAAAGCCCTTGCTTTTTAAAATCAGTTGAGTTTTGACGAAGTTATGGCATTTTGAAGTTTCGATCTATGCCCATACACCGATATATCCATTTTCGGGCAGTCATTTTTACTTGTCTTCCGACCTCAAATTTCATTTTTAACTTTAAATGTACGATTGATTTAGGGGCAAATCTATGATCAAAAAGCCTTTGCTTTTGAAGATAAGTGGAGTTTTGACGAAGTTATGGCATTTTGAAGTTTCGATCTATGCCCATACACCGATATATCCATTTTCGGGCAGTAATTTTTACTTGTCTTCCGACCTCAAATTTCATTTTTAACTTTAAATGTACGATTGATTTAGGGGCAAAACTATGATCAAAAAGCCCTTGCTTTTTAAAATCAGTTGAGTTTTGACGAAGTTATGGCATTTTGAAGTTTCGATCTATGCCCATATATCGATTTTCAGGCTATAATTCTTACTTCCACCACTTCCCCACTCCGTGGAAGTGTGCTGTGATTGCGATGATTCGGAAACCTGGCATTATAAGTGTTTTTTGATCTACCCTATGCGAATAATTAAAATATTTCGTATGCAAAATGTTAATAATATTTGTAATATTAAAATTGCTTACAAATCAAACAGACTTTCTCTCTATTGAATTGTAATTTATTTATATAATCATTGCGACATACTTAAGTACCCGATTTTTGACATTGGCATATCAGTGACATCGCTAGCAAGATGTGCTGGATAATATTTTGCACAATATTATGGAATTTGGCAGGCTGTCACCGAGCAGTGCCGTTATGCACGGAACGGTTGACATTTAATTGCAAACAGATACATTGTGTCAGGGCCAAGTGAAGTGAATAGTTGCAGCCAACCCCAAGCCAGCGACTATCTAGCTAGCTCTGCAATTGCATCCGGCCGTTGTGGAAAAGCTGGCAAATTAGGTGGGTGCCGCAGGCATTGCCAATGGAATTGGAAATGGAAAATGGCTCCAACTGCGAGTCGAGAGTTGAGAGCTGTGAGCTGTGAGTTGTGAGTTGTGAGCGACTGGCGACAGCAACGCAGATGCATCTGCATCCAAGTAGAGTATCTGTATCTTGTGTCTGTCTGTCTGTCTGTCAGTCAGTCTGTCGACAACTACGAGACATTTCCGCGTGAGAAATGCGCAATTTCTGTTTATTTAATGCCAATGCATTTCGAATGCGCCGCCAACACGCCATCAGTTTTCAATCACGCGTTGAATTGCAATGCCCCCAACATGCCGCAATATACCCCACAGTCCCCCCATCCTGCTGCATGCCATGATTTACAGCGCACTTGTTGCACCACAACAAAACCAGTAGAAGAAGCAGCAGCAGAAGCAGACTTAACGCTGCAGCAGCAGCAGCAGCAGCAGCTGAAAATCACTTTGCAACTTTTGCATCTTCTCATGACGCTGGCCCCCAAAGTGGTGTCAACAGCTCTTGGCGCGCTGACTGATGAGTTACTCATCCGGAAATGTTTTTCACTTGCCTAGCCACAATTCTCGCCATCACGAGCCAGAGCCAGACCCGAAACAGAAACCGAAAGAGCCAACAAAGCGTCTTTGTCAACGTCTGACAAATTAGGCTGTGAAATCTCACTGCGAGCACTCCCTCCTTCAAGAGGGAAGTCATTTAGGCGCTTATTTTAGAATCTTTGTCTTCTGTGGTTTAAATATGCAAAATGTTCCGGAGAATTGATACACATATGCACTTATATATTTATACATATGCAAATATGTAAACATATACAATTCTTATACCCTAAGCCCATTCAAAATAAGTAGAGTAAAGAACTCATTGTCATCTACACAAATAAATGTAATATTCGACGTATTCTTGTAGATCAGCCACAATAGGTTACTTATCAGTTGAGTGCCCCGCTATGTTATTCTATCATTAAAACCTTTTGTTATGCATATTTGCAAATATTTTAATGAAATTATCCAAAATACGTGTATACGAGTCGTAACTCATTTGCAAATCCTTGACTTGCTTGCAAATAATAATTCCTGAGGCCTTGCAGTCAACGGAGGCAAAAGCTGCCAGCAACACACGCGAAAGGAGGCAGTGTGTGGCAAAAGCAAGGAATGCAGCTAAAACCAAGGAGAAGTGACATGAAGCGATGCAAAATGCATTCCCAGTGATGATGTGATATGTTGTGTGCCGTCGCTGAATCTGATGCATTGGATGATGATGCTGTTGCGTCGTCAAGAGCAACCGCGTCGCGAACGAGGCTGATGAGCATGATTATGGGCTGGCAAGAAAGCGGGTCTGGGTCTCGGTCTCGGTCTCTGTCCCGGTCTGGGTCTCGCTACCAGCACAAACTGATGGTGACAATCTCAGCGCGGAGGCTGCAACTGATGAGGTTAACAGCGATGCTGGAGATGATGAGCCGTATTATGTTACGCTGTCGCGTTCTGAGCTTATAGCGGAGGAGCGTGTCATAAATGTCGCACGCCACGTTAATGATGGCTGTGATTATGCACTCCATACCCAAACCACTGCCCCCCATTTAGCAGCCCACTTCATGGTAAGACGATGCGCTTGGCGGCTCTGGCGCAAACAGGAAATTTGCATGCGCACGAAATGTCATCGAAAATGCATCATTAGCAGCTGGGAATTGGGCAAACAAGTCTATTTGTCGCCCAGCAGCGAAGACGGCGACAAAAGACACGACCATGTCGCGATATGCAAAAGACTTCAGCCCAGCGAACACGACTCCCAAATACCTATGCCGACTCCAACTGCAACTTCAACTCCAACTGCACTATTCAACTATCCAATTCGTGGTGGAAACACTTGTTGGCAGCGTGTGGCGCTGATCTCTGTGCCAATCGCCTCCAAACACTTGTACTCAATTCAAATGCAAATTCTTCTCTTAGCCGAGGCAGTTGTTGCAACATATAGTATGAAGGTGTTGGCCTCACACGTTGAACAGGCGTCATGTGGTTTAACACTAACTAAAGGTCCACTCCACAACTGTCAAACTGTGGCATAAATAAATGCTTAATTCGTATTAATTCCGCAAAAGTTACAGCTACATCTTCCAGATTCTTTATTTACTGCATTTTATATAGATAGGTATTTAACTGGTTAATTGCATTAACTTATACAATCAAACACAAGACTGAAGCAATAGAAGGATTAAGCCAAAGAGCCATCCAATAAAGACCTCCTCAGTAATCCTTTCTGCCA
The DNA here is from genome assembly GCA_035044105.1 of Drosophila nr. perissopoda 5 BK-2023a. Taxonomy (NCBI): domain Eukaryota; kingdom Metazoa; phylum Arthropoda; class Insecta; order Diptera; family Drosophilidae; genus Drosophila; species Drosophila nr. perissopoda 5 BK-2023a. The sequence goes on from JAWNMK010000245.1 coordinate 271,526, forward strand.
CGGAACTCCATGTTGCCACTGCCTGGTCCAACATTGCCTGTCTTATCGAGATCCCTGCCAGTTGGTCGGTCAGCGCGACGGTAGCTGAAGCGATCATCGCGCTCCTTGCCATCACGTGGACTTCCTCGGGAGCGAGGATCCTCGGAGGTACGCGGCATGCGCATTGGCTGCGAACTGGTGCGTCGCTGCAGAGTGATGGGCACCGCCTCTGGGGAAAGGTGCAGGTACACTCGGAGAAACTCTATGCCCTCGTTGTTCAGGCTCCAGTAATGATGGCGCCAGGCCGTCTTCTCCGTGACGTAACCACTCGACTTGAGGGATTTCATCGTCTTGGTTACCTGCAAGGTCAGGTGCTTCAGCTTCTCGTCCGTGTGCATCAGCTGAGGTGAGCGCTCTGCACACATTACTCCCGAATAGAAAAGCACTTGGTAAATTGCAATTCTATCAACTTTCTTCATAAACATGATAAATTTTATAGAGCTTTGTTGGAAATCGACTCAAGTTCGAACTGTGTGAACTCGATGAATGAATTTTTCATTTGACTTTTGATTAATCATGCTACTGGAGAAGTGTTATAAAATGTTACTGGCGAATCGATATCCGATATCGATTAGGCTTATGGTATACGAATCAGGGCAGCAAATTTCATATTTAGTTATCCTAGATTTTAATTTGTTTTTATTTTGTGCAATTCAATTTGCATTCTTTTTCGTGTATTCTTGACATAAAAAGTCAACGAAAAATAAAATCAGCTAATTACAGATAGTTTAAAATACATTATAAATATTATATTGTACACATAATAAAAAAATTACATTATTTACCATATAAACTTTAATGTTGAATCCTTTTTAACATTAAAAGGTACCTAACAGAAATGGAAATAGTCGTCATTGCTATTCGTAGTCCTTGTCATCGGCATCGTCAGGAGCATTTTCATAATTAAAGGCTTCTATGGAAGCGACTAGGCGCATCTATATTCATATATTGATAAAGTTGTAAAAGTTGAAAGTTCCGCAAAACAATAAAAATAAATTCTAATGAAGATTGCCGGACAGCATGGCGCAGTCAGAGCCAGAGCCTGAGCCAGTGCCATGGCCAGGAGCAGGACGAAAGCTAGCATCAGGACAGCAGGCTGGGCGCCATTTGTGCCAGCAATTTTCTCTCCTTACATAAGCAGACAGCGCCCAAGCAATAGCCAGGACCAGATGGGGCGGTCTATGGTGTGGGTTGGATGCAGCAGTTCCGTAATTTTGCAGAGTAAAAGCGAGAAAAACAATCGAATAAACTGTCGGGGCATCAAAATTCAAACGTCAAAAGGAGGCAAACCATCAGATTCACAACACCACCCAACCACCCAATGCCCAAGTCAGCCAGCCCACTGACAGCTATCCAGTGAAGCGTCAAAGTTCCTAATGCACACAACAAATTTCTTACATAAGGCATGGTATCGGGGGAAGGAGCAGAGGCTGGACGAAGACGACGATGCTGAAGAAATCGAGGAAGCAGACGAGGACGCATCAGGCAGAATGTCGTGGACAAAATGACGTTGTCACGAAAATTGCAGAATATAAAATTCCTAGTTCCGGTGCCGCCCCGATGCCCGACAGTCCAATCCGAGATCCCAACCCATGCCCAGGACCAGACCACATGCACATCCTGCCTGCCTCGCTTCGATTTTTGTCCAAGGACGCATCGCAAAATACACTATAAAAATATATAAAATAAAGAAGACGAGATGGCGCAAAATAATATAAAAAAAAGAACCAACAGTCGAAAATAAGCAGGAAAAGGTTACAGTGGGCCAGCGGGTGAAGGGGAAGGAAATGGAAGAAACTTTTCAAAAATTATTGAAATGTCACGTAGCAACTTCTCAAATTGCAAAAATCCTGACGCTGTCGTTCAATGTGCTGTGTGCGGATTGATAGAGCGAGCCGAGCTGACTGAGTCGAACACGGTGACGTGGCCCCAAAGAGAGCAGAGGAAAGCACGTTGCACTTCTCGCCTGCAGTTACCACCAAGAGTGAGAGAGTAAGCAACACAGAGAGAAATAGAGCGAGCGAGAGAGAGTCCTGCACTCGGACGCTTATGCTGACACTAAGACGCCAGGGCCCAACCTTCGCTTCCCTTCCCAGTCAGCAGTCAAGTCGCCGTCAGGCGCAAATCCAAAGCACAAGCCCAGTTTGCACTTGCCCCATTCCCAGGCGAACCGCAATTCAACGTGCGAACGACAGTTTGACCCGAGACATTTTTGGGTGGCAAAACATCATCAAATGGATCAGGGAGGAGAAAAACCACACAGCTCAAAATTGCCATAGAGTATGGCATTTAAATATCTTTTTAAGTACATAAAAATATTTATTCAAATAAATTTTGTAACTCAACTTTGAATTTGTGAAGAAGATTGAGAAACACTTAATTTTTCCAATTTAGATACTCCAAAAATGTTAAAAAGCACGCAGTTAATAACTGGCCTGAACTGTAAACAAAGGGAAAAGTTTATTAATAGCTAAATAGCTAAAACTAAATGTAGATTCTTTTGTTTGAGTGAGAAATTAATTAACTTATTAAATTAACTTTCTATAAAACTTAACAATTCAAATGTTGAAATTATATCAGAATAAATAAGAAATCCAGCTCAGATTAGTGCAATTTAGTAACATGTAAATATATGATATTAATTTAATTTCTATCAAGTATGGTTTAAAATTATAGCACAACAATTTTTAACTGTGTAGCAACAGCCAGTTAGGAGTGGGTTGCTATCCTGACAGCGTCTTGGCCATTACGACCAGCAGCAGCAGAAGCAGCAGCCAGAGCAACGAACACAATAACAACGACAGAGAGAGAGAGAGAGAGAGAGAGAGTCTGACTGAGTTGGAGATGAGGCAACAACAACGTCTTCGACGTCCTCGTCAATCGTCAAATGTCGCCAAGACGCTGTCAAATGCAGGAAAATGATGGGCAGACGAACGTTTGGACAGGCGAACGCAGGATGCGGATGTGGTGCGGATGTGAAGTCGTAGCCGTGCCATGTTGTCGCTGGCATTAGGCAACTAACAGCAAAACCCAGACCTGACCCACACCAGAGCAAAGCCCCCATCCAACCCCGAGACCGAACCCGATGCCGACCCCGACTGGAGAAATCTGCGAGCAGCGCAGAAAGTTTTCATGACTTTTCTTTTATTGCACATTTCAACAAAACGATTGATGGCTTCTACGACATTAAGATAGGGGGATGTAGGAGCACGTCGGGACCAAGATGGGGCGTGGAGGCGCCTCTGCACAATATTCACAAGCTTACTTGGCTCTGGCAAAGCAGTCGTCCCGACGATGCTGTAATATGATGGCGCAAGGATTAGTCTGACGTGGCGCATTTCTTTTATACTTCTTAGTTAGACATTTTGTTTCATGTCGAGCTTCCGTCTCGCTTCCAACTCCCAACAGTAACCTCCCCCCCTGAATTTTATTGACGTGGCCCTCATCAATGCGGCGTCCACTAGGATGCCAAGCAGAAACTTCACATCCTATGTGCTGGCCGTATATGGTATGTGTGATGTACTCTTACCTTAAAGTTGCTTAACTTCTTTAGCTGATAGAAATGCCAAATTGGGAAGGAATTAAACTCAAAGCCTTAAATCTTAAGACCATTTCAAAATATATTTCAAATATTAGTTATTATAGTGCTACATTTAATTGCATGTGAAATGTATTTTGAATTTTTCTAAATTATATGTGTTTTTTACTTTTCACACAGAAATATTTCTAAAAATGACTTTTCACAATTTCCACTTTTATTATTCAACTTATTGAATTGATTATTTCTCCAAAGTTAGAGTATTCGGGTTTCTACTCAGTTGGTTACTGAACTGTCCAGCTTGTGGTTAACATCAAAGTTGCTTCCTTGCTTGGCAACATTTCCTCATCTTTTTCTAACTGCGTCCTTTTATCGGGGAGGGGGGGACGCGCGGATGTGGCACGTCTCTGATGACAAGCAAGAACAATTTTTGACTGATGCGCTATATGTTGTACGTCCAAGTCCACATTCACGTCCGAGTTGAAGTTTGAGTTTGAGTTTTGCTCCGATGAATAGTTTAAGCAACAAGCTTCAAGTCCGAACTCTGACCCTTCCCGGTGCACAAAGTAGCCAGCGAATATAGCTTCGTCTCTTATCTCTTTCTCTCTCGTCCACAAATACTTTTCCATGTATTCTTCAATGTATTTTTCAGTGCGTATACGTATTGATTGATGTGGACTTGCAGTTGATAAACGTCTGGTGGATTGGAGGAATACAAGAGAACCCATGAATATTTTGATTGTGTATGCATACAATTCTATAACTGAAACGTTTTCGAGAGTATCTAAGAACTTAAGTTTTTCGATTTTTTTCTTTTGATTTTTGGGATCCTTAGAGAAGTAGCCTAGACTTTGGGAATTCCGAAGTCATGTTAATTCAGAAGATACAGCTTTAAAGCAGACCAGAAATTGTTTGAAAAACAGTCAAGAAATGAAAGAAATTTGCGTGCAACTTGTTGGTGAAACAAGCAAAATCCTTTGTAGTAATAGAAGAAGAAAAAGAACATGGAAAATAAGTTTGTCGACAAGATGTAATAAGGACTCTCGTCTGTATTGACTGTCGTTGTTGCTGTTGTTTTCGGACAGTTTCATGCCGTACTGACTGAAGGACTAACAAAGTGACCAGCAACTAACAGGCATAAGATCCTTGGACTGCTGTGCGGGGGCCTGGGGACCTGGTGAGCTGCAAAAAGACGACTGACAGGGTGGTTGGCAGAGTGTTATGCAACGGAGCGACAGAAGCGCACATAGTCAGGACCAATACACATACACATCAGGCAGGCTGACGCTTCGTGCCATATACTTAAGGATTACAAATTTACTGAAATGCTCTTCTTGCTGCTGCTGAGCCAGAGCCAACTTGGAACTTGGAACATGCTCGTAAAATGCAACGACTGCAAAGGAAGAAAAGTCAATGCGCAGTCGAAGAGAAACTTGTCAGTCGCCGTCAATCAGGCGACAGCCGGAAGGACAGCCAGCGACCCAATAGTAGAATAACATTCAGATGGGACAGCAGGAAGCGGGGGAGTGCTGCGCTGCAGGGGCAGCATGTGGGAGTTGCTTGGCATTGCCTGAACGAAGACCATTGCAACTTTTGCTCGTCAGCAACAAAAATTGATGTGCTGCAGATGAAACGCCAAAAAGTTTGCCCTCAGCTAGACTCGAGCAGAGAAAGGGGCAAGGCTAAGAAAGGCAATGGCAAAGGCAAAGGCAAAAGATTAAAAAACGGAAAAATGTGCATGGCTAAAGAAAAACATTGAAGAGCCCCGGAGCAGGCGACGAAGCGTCGTCCAACTGACAACGACAACGACAAAGGCGAAATGAGGTCGTCCCCGAAGGATGGCCAAAATATTTTACTGATTGTGTGCAAACTTCGATACAAAGTTGACGCAGACGCTGGCGCCGACTGCAACGTCGACGAGGAAAACGACGTTGACATCCTCTGACAATATTTGGTGATTGCACAAGATGCAAAGTGTCAACTGCTGACCCCCCACCACCCATGGCTATACTTAAATGGAGCGAGACATAAAGTAAGGAGCAAAAGAATCTAGAGAAAAACAAGCCAGTCGAAAATTACTGAGTGGAAGTGACCGTTGATTAAGGCGCAAATAGAGTTGCGTTGCTTGGAAAAGCGGAAGCACTTAATTATCTTCTACACCTTTATTTTGCCAGCTAAATCTTTTCAAAAATTTATTTTTAAACAAAGACTAAGAAAACATGGCTCGCCGAGGATTGACGACCAGTGTTTTAATGCTGACATTTAAAATGTTATGTAATTGTGTTTATGCTATGTCTAGCTGTCAACTGGCTCAGAAACGGTGACATGCATGCTAACGCCTATCTGGACTAAAAGCTCATCTATCGAGCGATTGTTCCAATGGCAGCCATATGATATGGTGATCCGATCCGATTGTCTCCCACGTGAGGATTAACTTAAGGTAAAAGACGAAAGGAATGTGGCAAGTTTCATTAAACAATGTGGGAGCTTCTACTACTGTAAACAGTAAACTCAAATGCCGTATTATAATATTAAACATTGTAAGAGATAAACGTATTTACAACTTTATGAATACTTTTATTTATATGTATTTGACAAAATGACAGTTAGTAGATATATGCATAACATACATAGATAAATTTATATACGTTTAATCGGTCTTCCAATAAATGTCACATTTGAAAAACCATGTGATTGTGTGGCAAATGGCGGTTGTGGGCAGTGACCAGTGGCTAGTGGCCAATTGTCAATGGCAGATCCGATGGTCGTCTGACATGTCAAATAAATTAATTTGTGCAACGAGAAACGTCAAAACTAATTACAACGTGGATGCCGCTGTCAATTCAATGAACGAACGGTCAGCTGCGGTCGGCTGTGCCAGGGGGACGTGGTATGGTTGTCAGGGAGGTAGACAAAATATATTAATGACGTGTCAAAATTAACATTTCATTATGTGAATTTATGTGCGAGTTTGAGGAGTGTATACTTCATAGCTGCCCCCAAATTTTGACTCCACAACGAATGCTAGTTTCTTACTCACTCTGCGGCTTTCTCTTCCACTCACACTGATGAAGCCATCAATCTTTGGACGGCTCCCCAATATGTCGTCTGTCAATCAATCAACAAGCGCTTTGGACTCCACTCGACGCCAACTGACCGCCAATTCCAATTGATTTCGTCAATTGATTTTAACACCCATCGGATGTCAAAGCCAAAAACAAAATGGCGTCATTCATGTGTGTGTGTGTGTGTGAGTGTGTGAGTGTCAGTGACACGTCAATATTTTGTTAAATGACATTAAACTGTCTCATCGGCTTAATTAATTTATTGTTGTTGTATTTCCAACTCACACACTAGCCGTGTGTGTGTGTGCGTGTGTGTGACATTTTTATTATGCAAAATCAATAATACAATCTCTCACTCACTCATTGGGAGTATCTGCGCTCTGCCAAATGTTCGGTCATGTCCTTTTTGACACCGACAGGCAATGGCCACTGGCGGTTACCGCCGGCGCCGCCGCCGACGCGTCCACAAAAAAAACCTTTAAATTGATCAATTAATTTCGACATATTTTTTTTTTTTGTTGCGTCCGAGGAGCAGCCAAAATGAAAATTAAAATTAAAACAACAAAATGTGCCGCCTGACAGTTTGTCAATCGCATTTCCCTGCGACAAATAAGTTCGAACTGAGCCCGACCCCGGCGGAATCGAACCTACGGTATTCGTGACCTCGGCCCAGGGGTAAACCGGTTAAAATGTGAACAATGCGTCACCAGCCGTTGTGAACTTTGTTAAATGTGCAGTTAACTTCCCATTTTTTTTTTGGATGATTTTTTAAAAATTGAGCTTTGAGCAAAACGAAAAATATGTAAACTCTTTAAGCTGACTCAAAATTATTTTTCTCATATTGAGTATCATAATTTGATTCCATTGAAATTAAAAAAAAAAAATCGTTCGGGGTAAAGATGCTTCTGTAAAATATCTATAGTTAACATTCAGTTATTATTTTGCCTTAAATGTACTTAGGAATTTAACAAGAGAAAATAAATTAATGTTGATTTGAGATGCCATGCCCATCGGAATTCTAATCATAAGATCCATTGTCTAGGAATAATGCGAAATATAAACGAATATATATTTATTTGACATTTTTTTTTTTATGTGGCACTAAACACTTCTCACCCACAGTCAGGCGCCATTCAACTGACAGTCTGACAGTATGTCAGCTCCCATCAGGTTCTTCGTACCACACATACTATGGCGAGTCCAAAGTCCGAGTTGGAGCTGCTGTCATTGTCATACATAGCTGTGTTGCTCTCATTGTTGTTGCTGTTGCCTGCTGATGAAATTTCTATTTAGGATTAATACTTATGTCAATGTTTTTTGTATTAAAGGCAGGTGCAAAACTTTCATTCGCATGACAAAACTTTTGATGCTTTTGATGTGACGGACAAGTGTTACGCACTCGTGCAAGTGGAATGACCAATGGATGGGGACTGGACTGGTGGATAGAGGGTAGAGGGTAGAGTGAATGCATTGTCATTGAGTGGACCTGACGTGTCTTACACTTGAAGTCTGAATGGTCGCTGACAAGGCAGCCTGTTGATGAGGATACAGTGCTGAACTGGGTCCTGGTCCTGGTCCAGGTAAAAATTTCACAAAGCAATATGTGCAGAATTTTTATTGTCAGGTGTGACATAAATAAAATGACGCATTTCATCTGGCCAACATTTGAATGACAATGTGGCAATGTATTGATTTCCTATGACATCCAAAAAAAGAATGTCGGTTTATGTAATTAGTTTGGCATTTCACGTCCTCCTGTCGACTGACGAGAATATTGTCCAAATTAATTGATTTTGCAGTCCATCTGTCCATCATATTTTTGTACAGAAGTTGTACTTGGTATGGATCTACATAGTTATAATGTGGAAATAATTTTAAATATATCGTTATTATATTATAAATGCAATGCAATTTTATCAGAGCATCTTTTTCAATACGAATTTTAAAGGCATGCAATTATAATAAGTTTGAGAATTTAAGTGCTTAAGCGATATTTTGCGAGTACTCACAAGATTTTCAGTGTCTGCTACAAATCGCTGATTACAATCCGCTGATCCGGTGGTGTTGAGTATCAACAACATAAGGGTCGCAGTGAAGAGCACTTCATCCAGGCTTTATCTACAATCAACACCATATTCGCATTCAGATGAGGCCCAGCAATATCCCGAGGCAGACATAATGCCATAATAAGGCTGTCAACTGTTGACGTTGACATTGTCAACTCACTTGTCAAAGGCGCACATCAAAGGCAGACGACAGATATGGAGAAGGCTCCCGTTTGTTGTTTAGCCTCTCTTCCCTTGCGTGTGTGTGGGAGATGGTGTGTGTGGCTTGGGTTCCTTGTCGGTATTGTTGTTGTTGGCTGCTGATGGTTGCTGTCATTGTTATGGTTATGACTCTTGGCCCCATTGTTGTTGCTGTTGCTGCTGATGTCGCTGAGGCTGCTGGTGACGTCCGATAACAATGTCGAATGCTTGCCGCTGATTAATTCGCTTCAAACTGAAAACAAAAGAGCTTTTCCGATAGCCGCAATCGTGCTGACAATCGCAGCTCCCATCGTAATTAGTCCCTCACGTATTCCACAATACTCACAAGTCACAGGATAACGTCCCCAAGTCGTCCTTCAAATGCCCGAAAATGCTAATTAACATTTTAGCCCAATGATGACATTTATTGAGTTGGGACAAGTGCAACTTGCACGCGTTTCAGCCAGAGCGAAGCCGGGTGTGATTAAAGATGTCCTTGCATGTCCTTTGTGTGCTTGAGGCAACTCAACCAACTGACAATTGGTTTTTCAAGGCCCCATTCCGCAAACCCAACAGCCCATGCTTTAGTTAATCCACAGAACCTACAAACGTGCCAAAGCTTGACAGTAATTGTCCAACGGTTTTCGCTAATGCACCAAATTGGCTGTTGACGCCAAATCTCACATTCTCAGTCTCGCATCACAAGGACCTTATTTCCATCCCCCGCCTGCCTCCTTGCCATCTCTCGTCTCAGCTGTTGCACTTGGCTACGTAACACATGAGCAGCTAATTATGACCGGCCGCTCTTATTGCATTTCATATGTGCCACATGTGTAAGTACCTGTCTGTGTGTGTGTGTGTGAGTGTGTAATCGTGTGTAATGTGTTTGCTGTGTGGACAACTTGCGTTCTGGTCCTTAAGCAACCAATTGATTCATTGCAGGTTTGCATTGCAACTTAGAGTTGTGCATCTTAAGCGCATAACCAACAAAACATTGTAACACATTAAAGTAAATTTGGGAATCCAGTTAAATGTTAAATGGATGAATATGAACAAGATGTAAGTAAATTCAGTCAGTACTTAAACAAAGTTGGCATATCTTAATAATATATTCCTTGTTTCTAAAAAAATTACTTAACTAAGATAAGTCGCTCTAAATATCCATGGCGTAACATAGATTCAGTTGGGAAACTTGTGCAATAGATTTGCTGGCTAATAAGTTCTGCTTGACGCTAGAAATATATGCTCAGATGAAACTAGATAATTCACTTGAAGATAAAACGCATTTACCAGAAATATATGCTGACTTATTTAATGAACAACGTATGCGAATGAGAGCTTTAAGTTTTAACCTAAATTGAAAGCATATTTCAGCACGACACACATTTCCAGCCAAAGAGCAATGAGGAATGCAAACACACACACATACGTAGCCAGACACAGACACACATGCAGAGCCAGACACATACAGACAGACATACACCTATAGAGATTTACTGGAGACTAACCGACGGACAGACATCCAGAAGCAACCCCATTTTGGCATTGCAGCCCACTCACACAAGCACAGCTCGAGACGTTGGCCGAGGAGCGCGCGAAATAAGCAAACAAAACAAATTGCGAACAAAGTGCGTCCTTCGCCCCAACCCGTCCCGGCTGCTGACTCTACGTATATGTATATTCTGGCATGGCTGTGCCAAAAGGGAGCTGTGTGCGTAGTCCTTTTGCGAGCAGAGAGCGTGTTTATTACGAACGAGCGAACGGGCGAAGACGTCGCCGTCTTGGCAGTGCAAGGACAATGAACTTGTCGCTTTTAGCGTCGCCAAGCTCGTCAGCCTCGAAGTCAAATGTCAGTCAAAGGCGAAGACATCGCCGAGACTGAATGAAACAGCTGAATTCGAGCCCAGACCCAGACCCAGGCAATAGCAGCCCGAAGGATGTCACTCACACAGCGACTCAGGGCCTGCCTGATGGCATAAAGGATGATGGATGAATTTGTGATTTGCAGGTTAAATAAATATGTCTGGTCCGTGCTGAGCGGCGCTGGACTGGCCTCCAGCTGGAGCTGGAGATGGAACTGGCCTGGGGCCAGCTAATGAAGTGATTAGTGCAACGCCTCTCCTTGCAATATTGCTCATTAGGCAACGACAATTGATGCTGGATGTGGGGGGGGGACTAATAAATAGCCTCGTGCCTAGGATATTTTCGAAAAAAACAAAAAAGCATCAGCGCAAATAAAACGAAGCACTTTCCATCGATCACAAATATTAAGCACATTTGTTATTTCGTTTATCCCGCCTAGCCATCCAACTATTCCTAACAAAAACTTTGCCAACTTTCCAGCTTGTGGTAGGGGTAGCAGTGGGCAGGGGGAGGCAAAAGGGGGTTTGTTGCTAACTCGTCGCATATGTGACTCTAGATGCAGATAAATTCGTGAAACGTGCATTGGGCTGGAGACTCTAGACTCAGGCACCGACTGGTGGAACTGGGCTACTGGGCTAGTGAGTTGTGGGCGTTGCCAGTCTAATCAATTCCAATTAGTGGTCCAGCCCTCTGATGTATTCACCGAAATTATTATTTATCATTTGGTTATTTGTTATTTATCTCGGCCAGCCATAATTTGCCCCGTTTGTGTGCCGACTCATATCCAAGAGTTTCCAGCTAATCCAGATCCGAGCCATTATGGCTAACCACTACAGCCGTAAGGAAGATAGAAAATAAGTACACAAACATATTTTGAGGCATACCTTTCAAATAAATATTATTGTATCAAATATTAAGTATCAAAAGTTGCGACATTAGCATACTATTCGAATTGTTTGGTTAAAATGTGAATCCGAAAAGTATGCTTGTAAAACGTGAAAGAAAGCAAAAATATAACAAGTATCTCTTAAAATATGTGGAAGCTATTGTTTTTGAAGGCATTGCAATTCTGTAAATTTAAGTGAGATTTAATTATTAAAGGTAATCATCAATATGGAGCTGATAAAGCAATTGACAGACCGCGAGACGTGAGCTGGCGCTTGCAAATACCCCAAAGGACTCGTCAGAGTCAGATACGTTAAGTATGTGCATGTGTCTGTGTGTGGTTGTGTGTGTGTGTGTGTGTGTGTGTGGAACCTTATTATGTATTAGGGTTGTTGTTGGTGTAAGTTGTTGATGTGGCTATTAATTAATGCGTCATGGAATGACACACCCAAGCAGCCGAGCAAATTTATGAAGATGTATATACTTATGTGTGTGTGTGTGTGTGTTAAAAGCATATTTATGGATTATGAAGGCATAAATCTCGGCTGAGTTTTATCAGAAATAACACACCCACAGTCGAGTGGAGGGGGGCCATAGAAAAATGCCCTCACAATGATGATGGAATATGCGTATTTTTTTAATTAGCAACATTTCTACAGATTTATGAGTGTCCTTAGCTGACCGTCTTTGATGTGTGTGTGTTGGTGTGTGTGTGTTGGTGTGTGTGTGTGTGTGTGTACTTCGCACTCTAATGCGCATCGTTTGGGACTTTTGGGAATTATCTGCAGACGTGCCGGCCAATGATTTATGTATTCGTTTAATTGAGAAGTTCGAGACTTTGACGGCAAATCCTCGAAGCTTTGATTATAATCGCACCTGAGCAGCAGCAGCAGCAAAAAAAAATAAGTAATTAGAAGGAAGTGTGCAAAAGAGCGAAGGAAATGCATGGAAATCGAAAAATAAATAATTGAGATGATAATTCCACATAATTAGCAAATCTCGAGTGATGATTTTCAATTATTATTGGCGCCACGCCCACCTCATACACCCAGCCCCCGTATGCCACTCAACTTTTCCAAAGACTTTTCGATTCCCATTCCTATTCTATATTTCCCTTTTATTTTTTATTTTGCTCGCTGTAAACTTTAGAGCGCATCTTAATTAATTCCTGTTTGACGAAAAACACTTTTACAAATTAATGTCACCGACAGACAACTCTACGTCTCTGCTCCTTGTTCAGCTTTTCGATGACCTCTCTCGCACTTCCCATTTACAGCTTGAAGTCCATTTTGTCAACTTTTCACTGCGCACTCAATTTTTCTTAATATTTTTGCCGTGTGCACATATTGAATACGTTCATTCGATTCCGTAGCATTCATTCAATCGAGCAGCTCGTCGCCATCCAGGAGTCTCTCTCATAACAATCAACCCCTGGCCACGTTCACATCCTTGTCCACCTTCACGTCCGCGTCCAGCTGTCAGTCAAGTGCCCGACACTCAACCATGGACTCCTCACCGCTCGCCGCGCACCGCACCCTGCCCCACATTGGCGCATCCACACGTCACTCCCACTGACTGACTAACTGTCTGTGTGCCTCCTTCTGCTGCCTGTCTCTTTGTCTGTCTATCTGTCTGTCTGTCTGTCCGTCACTTCAGAACTTTAGCGCTCATCCTGCGCGCACAGCCAAGTTGAAGGACCCCGCAGCCAAAGTCGAAGCCAACTCGCTTGAGAGACATTGATTGACTTTCTTAATAGACTTTACGTCTTGTCAAAATTAAAGAAAGCGTCAAACTAAAAGCTCCCCAACACAGCCTCCTCCCAGACCCAGTCGCTGCCTTGTCCTGTGCCCGAGTTAAACTCAGCTGACAGCCGAAATAAATAGCTGCAGCTTGTTGTATCGGGCATTCAACGTACGGCTGAAACAGAAATAAAAACTGGAGAACGATGCACAATTCTTAAGTGAAATACCAAAGTTTTGACACATATTCTAATCCGATCTTACCCAACAAGCTGCCAAATTAGTTAACCTTAGCTACTAGGTGAAATCTTATCACAAACTTCTAGTTGCAAACGTCGACTTAAGTTTAGTTCGGATTCAGCCATCAACGGCTTGAGGACATCAATGTTTCCAAGGCTTAAGACATGTCTCCCTCTGATACTGTATCTTCTTCTGGATAAGGGAACGCAAATTGCTTAGATGATGTTTGAGGATTTCTCGTTAATATCTAAAAATAGGCAGATTCCTCATTGATGATATCTTGTTTAACTAGGTAACAGTGTTCCGACAAGAGACCAATGGATGTTCTAAGTCTGTTTTTCCCCATAGATATTACTTGCCTAAATCGATTCTGATTTTAGCTACCCAAAAGACTAATATGTGTTGCCTCAGCTCAGCTTGATTGAATAGCATTTAATTTCTTAATGTGTAGAAAAAATGTTTGGAATTATTGCTTTAAAAACTTATTCTCCTAACCGAAACGTGTTTAGAATTATCGCATACTAAAATTACGTCATAAATATAATATAATTCAACGAATTTTCTTCTAATTTATTATTGAGCATCTCGACAACATGATAACACAGATCTCAGACAATAAAATCAAATGAAAGCAGTTTTTAAATAAATGCTGCATTACTTTGCGTTCTCAGTATCGTGTATCTGATTGTTCTTTCAGACTCCCAAGTGCACACTCATTGCTGGGAATCGTCTATTTAGTGGTCTTTGGTTGGCGAGACTGTGAAGTACGAAAGCCGCTTATGAATTATGACACTTCAATCATATTAATTGGCAATAAATCAGGGCATGGCGAGTATAAAGAGCGAAGAATTTGCGCCTTGCGATGGGTAGAACAAAAGCCGCCGCCAATCATTCAGTGCCCAAATTGGCCAACATTGAAACAGACAGCGCAAAGCTCCAAGCGAATTGGAACAAGCTCAATGCCTCAATGCCCTGACAGATCTTCCATCAAACGTGCGCTCACGTCAAACGTCAAATCGGCGTCGTGCCCAAGGACGGGATGGATTGTGGGACAGACGGGACGGGACGGGCATTGGCTTGGGCATGGCCTGAACAGAACTGAAAGTGTTGTGAGTTATGACGAGGACGTGCGCAAGTTGATCCATCAAACTGTTCAAATCCGTTGGCAGCGCACTTGAACGATTCGTTGACGACGACGACGAGTGCCGGCCATGTCTTCCCAACGTCACCAGAGATGACGGATGGTTGTGACTGTGGCCGACACCGAGGCCAATACGCGTTCACAGTTCAACGATGACCACAGCAGCTAGCCAGCCAGCCAGTTGACTAGAAGAGAGGTGGCAACTGGGAGGGGCTGCCAGTCTGGGGGCCTTGCCTGTCTCCCGTCTCCGTCTCTCAATGTTGGCCGTGACGAATGTGTCACACTGCAGATAATTTGATTTGTCGGTTCAAATGCAAATACTCGCACATGTTGGTCCATAAATAACTTTACTAACTGCGGCACAGAAATGCTCTGACGTGCGCCTATTGAAACAAATAATGATTTATATACCCTCAAACGATGCATTAAAATGGCAGTGAATTACAGAATAGTTTTGGAGTTTACTTAAATTCTGTATTTAGTAATATTTCACTTTGATTGAGTTGTATAAGTAAGACATTTACTTAAGATCTGTGCAATATCATATAGACAATCATTTTTTATAAACAATTATCAACTTGCTCTAATTGTGAACAACAAACAATTATTATTCACAATATCAGCTCGTCGGAAAAACTTAATACAAACAAATACTTAAAACATCATTAATTAACAAAATGTTTCCCTAGAGGAATGAATATATAATAACAGTAAGAATTTATATCAATTATTCAACCAATTTTTTATTTATTATTTTTTAATTTTATGAAATTTATATTACTTTTACAAAATTTACAATATTTTAATAAAGTGCTGATATATTTTTAATTTTATTTGTTTTACAGAGTTACCTAAATTAAATAGTTCATTAACATATTTCTGCTAATTCTTTTTAAAGAATTTACCCTAAAAAACAAAGAAATGCCTCCCTTTGTTTATTCCACAAGGCATTTAATAGTTAAGGCAGTCACACAGCCAATAAAGTTGAACCTTTAAGCCTGCCCTGAACTGTTTAATACGCACATAAAGCAAATTTTGCCATACTTTAAAGGCAGCCATTAAAACGCAATCGATTATTGATTGCGCATGGAACTCTGGCAGCCTAGTTCGGCGCCAAAAAAAAAAGGAAAAGCGAAAAAAATGAAACAAAACAAACTCAGTGAATGGCGGAAAAAATGAGGAAAGGAAGAAAAAAAGAGAGAAAGAAAAAAAGGAAAATAAACGACTGCCGGCCGGCAACTGGCGACTGGCGCCCGCAAATGAAGGGCGAAATTGGTTTGGTTTTTGCATGTGAATTTCACACAAAATCAACAAGTTGCCATCGGTTCGATGAATGGCAAAGTTGGTGGGACAGGACCAGGGGCAGGGGGAGGCGAGGCGCACTTGAACTCGGCCGAAGCCAGCAGACGGCAGGCAGACGCTTGGCAAGACCCAGACCCAGACCCCAAACACACAACACACGCACACAAAACCATTCGAACAGTGTGTGTGTGTGTGCGTGAGTGTGTGTGTGTGTCGAGAATGTCGACGCCGAACAGGACGAGTATGGGTAACTGAAACAGGAGCAAGCATTGGATTGGGGCCTGGCAAAGCCTGGCAACATTAAAACGTGAAAAAAATCGCTAGCTATTTGGGGTTTTTTTTGCCATTTTATGTGCCCGCTCGCCAGAAGGAAACTGAAACCATACACACACACACAGACACACACACACATACAGCCAGAAAAACAATTTTTCCTGAACTTTTTGCTTTGTCTTTTCGCCAGGCACCCCTGCAAACCCCTAACCAACCACTCCACCACTCCACCGCTCCCTACCCGTAACAATGCTCAGCATGTTTGCGTGGCCTTTGGCCTTGCGTTTGCCTCTGCTCTCTGGTTTCTGGCTTTGCCTTTCCTTTTGTGCCACACGCCGTAGCATGCGAATTTAATTCCTCGATTTTCCTCCGGCCTTGCCCTAGTCCCACTTGACTCTGTCTCTGAAATTGTAGCTGTGTGTTATGCGTGTGTCTGTATGTGCGTCGACTGTCTGGCAGTCTGGGGCAACTCCATGGCAACATTTTGTAGGCGTAGGCATAGCTAAGCGAGATTCTCACGGCATCACTGATTCTCGAACACACGCAACACAGACGCTTGACGAGATGTGCAGAACCGTTTGGCGTTTTATTGTCTCACCTTTTGGGGGGCTTTCGGAAGGACTGGGGCAGGACAGGGCCAAGTTGTTCGCCTCTCAACATGAATTACGACGCCCGACGCTTCATCAATCAATCAAAGGACCGTGAACGCATACGCCCCTTGGGCCAAACCACAAACGCACTTATCGTCATCATCAACATCATCCTCATCCTCAGCCTCGTCCTCATTTTCATTCTCACAGTGCCCCCTTTCAGCCTGCTCCAATTGATCTGTGCTGTGTTTTTGGCTTAGGTTCGGTTTAGCTTGTGTTTGCTCGTCAATCAGGTGGCATGATTGAACGTGTTTATCTTTGTCAATTTTTATCATGCATCACACGTTAAACTCTGTAATTTTATAATGTTGCAATTTGTTGCAAATATAATATTTATTGCCGCTTTACATTTTGCGCTATTATCGATTACACTGCCTTGGAATGCATTCTGGCCATGAATGGTAGTTAAATGCATAGCTAAGTGAACATCTGTGTGAATTTGTGAGCTAAAAAGGCATGATTTGGAATGATTATTTATACATCCTTAATATCAAGTCGTACTTGCTATAAATAGTAATAATAGGTATAAATAATTGCGCTTAATATACTTAAAGTTCGTCATCGTTAAAGTCTTAAAAGCAATGTTTTTCCCTCGGGTATTTTCATTATTAAATTGGCAATGATTTGAAAACTGTTTTGGCTACTGTTCACTACTTGATCCCATGCAATAGAGTCGTGATTTAAGCAACTTTTGACATTCCAATTACCCAACAATAGCAATAACAACAACAGCAGCACAGCAACAAGTTGGCCTTACAAAAGCAACAACAGGCAGCAACAATCATTCGAACAGCACCAGCAGCCACAGCAGCAACAAAAGCAACAGAAACAATAAAAACAACAACGCGTGGGACGTGGAATTGCAGACAACGTTACAAAAGCAGTTACCGGGTGATTACCACCAACGATATCACGTTTATGGGGCCCCCCTGGGGTTAATTGTATCGCAGCTCGATTCCAGCCAGATTAAGCGATCAGCGATCAGCGGGAGAGACAGACAGACAGACAGCAGCCCCCGCCCACGTTCCCGTTCCCGATCTCACCTATTGATGCACACATTAAACGCATATTTAGATTAAAGCTGCGGAAAAGGCTTTGCTGATTTATGGACACATTGGTAATAAATCAAAAGGAAAAATGCCTGTGCCAGCTACGATCGGTTAGGGTATTGCCAAAGTTTCTATGTCTTATACCCATTAAAAATGTGTAAAGTGTTATTAGGTAGTTACAGGCAATGTGTTTAACATACGCAGATTAAGTCTATTTATTGCGATAACACAAATATCGATATAAATTGACTTGCAACCTTCTTTATTTTTGTATATCTTGGAGTAACCAACCAATTTAGGAGCATGCGTGGGTACAGGGTAGCCTTCCATCTGGCATAATCTGCCAATGGATTCTTTGTTTCTTTTATTATTGGCGCCAAACGTAGCTTAAATTGGCATCGTTTACACTTGGCAGCAAGTGTCAGGCGGTATTAGAAGCCGTCGTCTCAGCAGTCGCCAGGTAACTCGAGCCCCACAACTGATCGAGAAAAGCATCAGAGAAGGGGGTCGAGGTGGAGACTACCGAAAATTTCAGTAGCCCATAAATTCCATGTCGCTAATCGGAAAGTAATAAATGTCAGCAAAACTGAAGTTGTTCCTCCCGATCCCTCTATATATACATATATATATATATATATATAATATTTATATATATACATTTCTACCTACCCGATTTGGCTTCCGCGCTTTGCATTTGGAGGCAAATTCAGTTATCGGCTTGCCTTTTGTGTTGCTGTTCAACTATTTCCTTGCACCTTTTGGGTTTGCTTTCCTTCTCAAGTCTCGACTCGATTCCACTTTGATTGGGTGTCGTCTGCGTGCAGCTTGGCGTGAAATGTCCGAGGGAATTACTTGAGCCGATGTCACAATTGATGAACGAGCAGTAAATTGTGGCATGTGGATGTGGGTTTCGATGTTGTATTAAATTTCAGCACAACATACGCGTCAGACTCGAACGACTAATGCAACCAACAGTAGAGTAAAAAACGCATAACGACTAATGGCCTCAAAGAGAATCGTAGACCACAATGACCCTACAGATGCACTACAGAAGTCACTAAGCTTGCAGTCCCTCTACGCGACGAGTAGCCAAAGTATATATAGTATAATCTATATGGTATTAACAGCCCATAAAATCCATGTGACAGAATAATTTATAGGTTTCAAAGTTGTAAGTAAATAGTAACTTTTTTAAATATATATATATATATATATATATATGTATATATATAGACTTATACATGTTATATAAGGATCTTCATATAAGCACCACATGCCTCTAAAAGATACTCAATCTAATTCTAATCAAAGTGAAAAATTAAATTAATTTAAAAACAAAAAGAAATTCATTCGTCCTTTCACTCAGGCGCTGTCGATGCGTTTGCCTTGTGTTCAAATGAAATTAACCTCAATCTCAACAAATGATGATGATGCACTGCATCGAATGGGCTGCATTGCAAGTCCTGTCCAACGTAGGTTGTCCTGCATTGTTAATGTCTTCGTTTAGCATTTAATTTAACTGCGGTCATTGTGGGATAAATTATTCCTTTTTCGAGAGTTTCTTCCACACACAAAATCGAACAACAACGTTCCAACGTATGAGGCCGAGTTCTTGACGTTTTGTGTTTTTGGCCTGTTTCGACCTCGTCCAAACCATTGGCCATGTGACGGATTACCCGTTGTTGACGGGGTCGGAATGGTGCCGTGCGGGGTCAATGACGACAGGCGTGCCTTGCTCCTGTTGCTGATGGGGCTCTGCACAACTCATAATTCACCCGGATAACAACACGATGATGCTGGGAGCCGTCGCCGGATGCTCGATGCTGATGTCCTGGAATTTTGTTCTGGCTGTTTGCATTTACTGTTTGGCCAGTGCCACTGGCAGTGCCAACGCTGACTGCGCTGCTGACGTTTTGACACCATTCTCGGTGCGATGATATGGCATTCATCTTGACAGCCATAACTGCCGCCTGATGCCTCGCCCCCTGTCTCCTGTCCCCTGCTCCACTGCCTGCCATGTTGTGTTACTGCTGTCCCCTGGTCCGTCCCTTCGTCTGCATGTCTGTTCAGCTGTCCATCTGTCCGTTTGTGTGCGTTGTGTTCATGATGCATTTACGTCACTTACTTGAATGTTGCAACGCATTTTCAGCCACACAAACACACACACACACGCACACACACGCACTCACACATGACAGCATAACCTCACTTGGCCACACACGCAAGGGCATGGTTGGAGAAAGGGGGGGAGAAAAAGAGGGATAAGGACCAAACGCCTGACTGAAGCATGTTGCGTCGTCACCAGCAACTGGCTGCAACCAAAAAATGTCCTTGACACTTAATTCACGCTGCATTAATGCGAACTGAATGAAGTTGTTTACCGCGAGCACAGTGGTACAAAATGAATTGAGTATCTGATGAAAGAAATTCATATTTTATAATCATCAATTGATGTTGGCTTTATTTAAAACCATTTTTAAACAAACAGTGAGTTAAACTGCTCGATTATTCATACAATATATATAAAGTGATGTAAAACAAACAACATGAAAACAAATTGTTTGACTTTTCAAGAATGCCGTCCACAATTGAAATTTGTTTGAGCAGAATATGCCTAAATTTCGAGCGAAGATGTTAAAATTTAGCATTATTGAAGAGGTACAAATATAAACAAAAAAGCCATTCTTCAGATTTTAGATGAAGGTATGGGAGCGGAAAATTTTGAACCGTCCCTAGGTACAATTTATGTTGTAGAATTTGTATATTAGAAACTATTTTCAGTGGAAATAACAAAGTTTAATGAAAATTATAAATATTTATAATCCAAACATTTTGTGATAGAACTTATAGTTTTCAGCAACACTTTGAGGCACTGTGCACTCGAATTGGCGGTGGGTCTCAAAACTTTTAACCTCAAAACACTTTCCATCCATCGCTGGATGCCTAAACGATGGATCTACCCATAAACACAGTACAGTAATATTGCGACACGATGCAACCAACACATGCCTTGCCAAAAAAGCTCGTAAATTACTGGACAATGTTGGGTGCTGTAAAGTGGGAGGTTTGGGATGGGTTTTAGGTCGGCTGGCAAATATAAACATCAACGCAAAGCAACAGCAACAGCAACAACAACATTCATCGCTCATGTTGGTGATGATGCATTTTGCGGTCTGTCACACAAAATGCAATTTGACGGAGCTGTGCAAAAACAGTTTTTCAAGCTATCAACCAATTTGGCCACGGCTGCACGCCGGACCAATGTCCCAACGTCCAATGTCCGCTGTCCTGCGTTATTGTCCTCATCCTGCTGCTCTTCTTCCGCAGAGCCAAAGAGAGGGAGCGAGAGTACGGCCACATTTGAGCCCACTTCTGACATGTGAGTGCTACTGAATGCCATATCATGGCGGGGTGCAGCATGACGATGATGTTAGAATGGTCAAATGGTAGGTGGCCCTTGTTGTTGTCCTTGTTGTTGTCTTTGTTTTTATTGTTGTTGTTGGTGCTGCTGTTGCATTTGTCCACGCACCCACTAAGCATTTTTCGTCCAGTTTTTTTTTTGGGTCTGAGTTGCTTCGCAGCGTTAGAACGAGCCGTACAGCGTACAGTGTGCAAAAAACTACTTCAGCTATTGTCCGCATTATTAAATAAAAAATTGTGTAAGTTATTCACTTAAGAATACCGTTTAACTTATGGCATATTGAACTTAAGCTATATTAACTGAACTATGGAAACTGCAGCCTTATGATCAACGAACAATTTAATTTAATAAATATTTTATTTTGACTGACTTAAATAATTCGAAATAAATCCTTACTTCTATACTAATCTTAATTTTCAAATTTCTTTGCACTCTCTTAATCTACTAAGTAAGAAATAAAAAAAACACAACTCAAACGAGGAGAAATTTCTGCAATTTTTGAACAGTATTAAATTTTTCTAAGAGCACTATTATTATTTTCAAAGATTTATTTTAATCAAAGGAGGGAATGCTTAAAAATATATTATTATAAATATATTATTAAAATAACTCATTTAAAGTTGTAAATAGCTGCTACATTTTGCCCACTGTGGACTACATTATTCATTTGGATATGTTTTTTTAGCAGCTCTAATATTTCGTTTTTCTCTGAGTGTGCTCTATGTGTGAGTGTGAGTTTGTGTGTGTGTGTATTAGTGCGTCCTGGACGAGTGTTTATGTTGGCGGATTCATGTCGTCACTGCGTGAAATGTGTGGCATATAAAGGGAAGCGTCTGTGTCCAGGCTAGTTTTGAAATTTATGTAGCGTTGGTGAGTTGGTTTATTTTTTTGGTGGCTACTGCTCACCAGCATGACCATTAACTACCATTGTCCGAGTGTGTTCATGTCACAGAGACAACCGAATAGCAGCAGCAGCAGCAGCATCAGAATGGGCAAAGAGTCCTCCAGTTTCAGTTGATGGCACTGCTGTTGATGGTCGTAAATGTCAGCAGCGCGTGTTTGCCCGGACAGTAAATGTCTTCAGCTGCAATTACCACACACCTCCACACAAGTATGATTGCTAAAACTTTTGGCTGTTTTCTAGCTAACAACAAAAATATATATATAATAGTCATAAATCAATCAGTGTACAATAATTAAATGTCTGCTTTATACATTTGTATATAAATTGTTGGTGACTGTATTCGCCAGGTGGCTACCAGTTTCCAGCTGGAGTAGAAATCCGTCAAGAACTGCTTTTAGCTGACTCAGTGAGTTTTTAAACACCCCAACCCGTCTCTGTCTGCTCATGTTTGGGTGTCAGGGACGGCCATCAATTTATTGCCGATCATCATGCGATGCGCCAACTGATGCTGGGTTGGGCCCCAGAGTGGAGCTGGAGAGGCAAACAAATCATGTCATGTCACAATATTGACGGTTCCTCTGATACCGAGTGCTAAGAATATATATTCATAAAAAATACTTGTATGCCATTTGCTGCACACGTAAACCTGTAATCAGAGCTGGTTTAACAGTCAGTCAGTCAGTCTGACTGTTGCCTTGACTGTTAAGCAAAAACATTACATGAAAATTGCACTTCCTGCATATCATCATCCTTGAACCACCTGCGCAGTCGGTTAGACGAAATAAAAAGAGAGAAAAAAATTTGATAAACACTGCTTTGATCTAATGAATATTTCATGTTGCATAAATTTGTTCAAAGAGCAACTCAGTTCTTGCAGCAGTCCTCCATGCAGCACCAGTCGCATTAAGAATGGGAATTTCTATGGAGGATGATGTGCAACTGCTACTGAAATGCAGCAAGCGAATGATTGAACAAATGGACGTCACTTTGGTTTCCCACTGATTGTGCAATGCCAGGCATTGTTGCTTGTGTTGCGCTTTGTGATTGAGTTCGTTTTATGGTAATGAAAACCATATTAAAATCAACCAAATGTCAATGGCAGGGAAAAAAACAACGAAGAAATAAAATTGGCTTCTCACATTCTAGCAAAGTGAACTGTAACCTGTCGCACGTTGCCTATGCACTTGTGGGGTGCACTCTTTGCCTATTTTCATGCAACTCGCTGTCCGCTGCAGATTTTGGCTATCGTCTGCTCGCTCCCCTCCCAAAACAAAATATAGATGTAATTGCTTAACTTATTTATTTATTGTTTCAAATTATGTTCACTTTATTGACTGCACTTTTGATGGAACTGCCAGAGGCATGGCTCAATGCAGTTGCAGCCCAAGCCTGCTCTGATGTTGACTTTAATTTATAAGCACAAGATATAGCGGAGTGAGGCAAGTTACATGCGTCAGCGTCAGTCGTCAGTCGTCAGCTTCAGTCGTCCGTCGTCCGGTTGGTGGTCCTAATGGACTTTTGCAATCAGCTGTCAGTGCTGCGAGCGGCTATTTATTTTTGCCAAGTGTCACCGACTTTGCGTCGATTCCATCAATCAATCGCGTCGAATTATAAATAACCAACGACTCCGCCTGACCCAAGCAGCCAGAAGTGAGCTTGGTGACGATTTTGAGAAATTGCCAATCAAAGGAACCGCAAAGAGTTCCCAGTCACGTTGCAGTTGACATCAACATCGACTCTGGATCAATTCATGGGCCATGTGCTAAAAACAATGAAATGTTTCGGTTTTCTGTTCTCGTTTTCCCCCATTCCCTGCCCCGGCGCCCATTGTTTTTGATGAATTACACGCCGAATTGTGCATTGACAATTGTCAATGTCAGCGGCAAATTGTTTTGTTGTGGGCCGCTTAATTGCCTCGATTGTTGACTCACAATTCATTTGCAATCTCCCTCTTCGTCTACCTCACTCTCTTTCTCTCTCTCTCTATCTACCATTCTCTATCTCTCTCTCACTCTCTCTCTCTCTATTGCCTCTATTTCTGTTAAGCCCTCGTGCGGATATTCAATAGAACCAACTGCATTTGCCTGTTATTTTAAATCCACGAATTTCACTTACAAATCAGAAGAACTTCGATCAAAATATCACCTCCCAAAAATAAGCATAAATTATAAAAATCAGTCAACAGTGTAACGTAACTTTCACAAGTACTAAATACAGCTTCAAATATTTTTCCATAATAGATAATTGATAATAAAGGATTTTAAAAAGCATCAAATGCAGCTATCAACAATCTGTTATCGAACAAGAATCAGGTGCGCTAATCTAAATTCAGGCAACTGAGCAATTTCAAGTGAAATGAAACTGTGAACAAATGTGAAGTGCACACAAGTGTATATTGCAAGTATTACTAATAAATTCCCACTTGCTTTCACCACTCGGAGTTGGGTCTGATGGCTGCTTATCTGTCAAGTGCAGCGAATCAATCAAACCAATTGAGAACAGGCCGAGCTGATAATGACGACGACGATGACGATGACTATGACGATGAGTGTGAGAGCACAATAACAAACTATGTAAGTATCTCAGAGATACCCACAGCAGTGTTGTTGCTCGAAAGAAGAAGAAGAAAAACAATTACAATGTGTACGAGTGCAAGTATCGAGTCGAGTATGGTCGCATTATCATTTACATGAAACGCTTTAGTGTAGTACAATTTAGAGTGTCTCTCGATAATGTCAATATCATCATTCAACTTGAAGCGGCAACCTGACTGCGCTTTCAATACCAACACCAATACCAATTCCAATTCCATCGAATTGTGCCGGATTTCACCGATTGACAGGCCCCTGCCTGAGACTCCAGCTCAACCTGGAAATCGAAATCAAAAATCTGCGCAAACAATCGATTCAACATCGACGACGATGAGGAAGACGACTGCATTCGCACTCAAAGATCTTGTAGCGAAGTCACATAGTCACTCAGGCGAACTCGATGCCATCAATGTCATTATCAATATCAACAACGTGATTGGACAGAAAACCCCTTAGACATCAACGGAGTTGGGGCAAATGCTCAGAGCCACACAGCAATGAATCGATCTTCTTCTTCGTCATCGTGTAAACACAGACGCACTAACTGCACTCAATCAAAATTTTGATTATTTTGATATGGACGCAGTGCTTCAGACGCCGCCTGCCCCATTGATAAAGCAGCCAAAAACCAACAACAACATAAACACACACACACACTCGCAACGGGATGAGGCAAGAGAGTCACAAGTATTTACTTGGGCTCTGGCCTATAATAACAGCAACAGCAACAACAGCAACAACAACTGCAGCAGAGAGGTTCTCTCGTGGTGTTGCCGGGAATGATTGCAGCTGCATCTCAATCTGCTTGTCAGCGTATCCATATCCATGCTATTCGTGGAAGTTCCACTTGAGCGCCTCAATTGTAAGAGAATACGAATTTAATTGCAGAACACAAACATTAAGCCGAAGCAAAAGAACGCAGAACGCTGCAACATGCTCATGCTCCAGGTGGAAGAAAAAAAGGGGGATTCGAAGGAAAATTTGTAGAAAAAAGCAAATATTGTGAGTGCTTAGTTGAGTGCGATGAGCTTTTACAGCTAGCTACAGGCATATGCATATTTTTTTAGACTGATTATAATTGCACTTGATGACAAGTTTATGGGGAATTAGTAGTTCTATGGTAAGACCCCCTTAAGGTTCGTTTAAGTTGACAATAAGTTCAACTGCGTTCAATTTTCCAGGCCATATATAATTAACAGACTATCGGAAGCTGTTGCAAACATGATTAGTGAACAAATATTGAACTGCAACTCATTGACATTATTTTCAATAAAAAGATTAACTTTCATATTTTAGAATATGTCTAATAAATATTATATATTAATTTGTTCACACTCTCTGATCTCACATTACATAAATAAGATCAAAGCTGATAATTATTTATAAATTTGTTGAGTTGTATTTCATGAAAATTAGAGAAGATGATGGTAGGGAAACATTTATGTAAATGAACACCTCCAAGCCGAGCACAAAAGTATTTTACAAAAACACCTCATTTAAATTAAAATTGAAAAAAAAAAGAAATGTCGAAATAAAAATAATGAATAAATACAAATGAAAAAGGCAACAGAAAAAACCAACCGAAACCGCCAAGAAAAAGCTCATTAACCTTTATTTGTGTACTCTCGACTATTTGTGCACTTGAATCACAAGATGGAAAGAAAAGAAACCAATGAACGTTATATAGCAAAAGCAACAACTCAAGTGTACTAGCAAACAGATGGAACTGAATTGGGATCGGGATTGGTTTTGGATCGATCGTCGATGATCTGTCAAATGATTTCGTATGTGCGCCATTGTGTGGCTCTGAATTAGAATCTGAACTGGTTTTCAGAGCTTGGCTCAAGTCGGTCAGATGGACTTGGATTTTGTGTTTGATTTGTTGATTTGATTGATTGATTGCTTGACGCGGCGCGCCGCTTGTTTGAAGTAATGATTTTCGATATTTTTGCGCGCGCCTGGAACTGAGCGTGATATACAAATTTCTGGATTGGTTCCCACAAATAATGACATTGCGTTATTTAGCGCACGCACAAAAATACTCTATTGACACCACAGTGGAGCCTCGTCTGCACTGGCTGATTGACAACTCACTACAGCCAGAGGGGCGACCGTTGAGAGTCGCGTTAAATGCGTGACTGTTGCAACTTAACTAACCCAAATATTTTGCATGCCAGACAAATCCGAATCGAAATCCGTATTCGAATCTGACACAGAGTCTCAGTCGTTGTCCAGGACAGACTAATCAACAATGCATCGATATAAAGGTGAAGCTTCAGTTTCTGTGAAACGCCGTCAGCTGATGCTGCAGATATCTCCCATCCCATATATACTACGCTATACCATGCTAAGTAAGTCTGCCAATCGTCTGGCTCTGCTTCTCCTTCTGCAGCCTCTGATGCCTCGTCGTCGTCGTCTGGCGCTATATCTTTAGCATCTCTGGCCATAAATAAGCGCAGACAGTCGAGTGCTTCTCGCAAGGGCTTCGGCTTCTTATTTTCTTTTTTTGTTTTTTAATCCGGCATACGCTCGAGTAACCAAGTAGGCAACTTATTGTACTCGCACTCGCACTCGCACTCACACTCACACTCGCACTCATACTCGCACTCATTCCTCCATTGGTAGAGTCACGTGTATTTTGTATCTGAAGCAAAGCATTTCGCACTGTCGATGGCAAACTTCTGATGTTGAGTATTTTAGGAGCATGCGAACCGCTTACACATCCAAATAGACACCTACTTAACCGATAAAATAAGTTAAACTTACTGAAATTTTAGACCGAAAATTGTATCTCTTAATAGATATGCAGTATTAATACAGATGCTGGATATATAGATTAAAATTGCATTGCTTTTCTGGGCCTTAAGAATTTGAGATCTCCTAATCTGATATGTAACTTTCTGCAACAAGTCAAAAGCTGTGAAAATGTTAAAGTCAACTTTCAATTCGGCTAAGACAAATAACAATGCCAATT
The DNA here is from genome assembly GCA_035044105.1 of Drosophila nr. perissopoda 5 BK-2023a. NCBI lineage: Eukaryota > Metazoa > Arthropoda > Insecta > Diptera > Drosophilidae > Drosophila > Drosophila nr. perissopoda 5 BK-2023a. The sequence continues at coordinate 299,446 of JAWNMK010000245.1, forward strand.
AGACAACTCGTTAACAGATACCCATTGCCAGTTGCAGAAGGCAGTGCTCTTATATCTAAATCCGAATCCGTATGCCAAACCCAATTCCAAATCGTATCGCTAACCAAATGTCTGACAATTGCCACAGCGCTAAGAAATATCGCCAAATGCCAAAGAAAACTCGTGAACTGTCAACATCAAACGCTTGGTCACTGAGTGGCTGTTGCAACTAGAGTTGGAGTTGGATTTGGAGGTGGAGTTGGAGCGAGGTTTGCGTGTACGTCGCTTGGCTCATATCAGTCAAGAGGAATCTCTCTGGGCCGCCGAACAAGAAGACAAACACAGGCCAAAACGACAGACAGGCCAAACAGAAGACGCGACAGAAAGTGAGAAGCCGCAGCGAAGACGCCGAGAGAGATTTTAATTACATCTGCAATGGTCGGCGACTGGGATTCGAATTGGAGTTGGAGTTGGAATTGGGATTGGGTCTGGAGTATGGAACGATGGGGCGCTGGCAATTATTTACATTAACACGATCACAACTCAGAGACACTGCACATGCATCATCGTGTGTTTATTTTTTTGCCTCTCTGCGATGTCGATCGAGATCGTACCCCAGACCAGGGTCCCCAGACGGCGACAGGCGTCGTCAGAGTCCAAGTTGGAGCTGGGGCTGAAGCTGAAGCTGGACCCGGTGCCTGCCTTGTATGCATATTAATTTATTGGAATCATGTTAGTGAGTCGATATTGATACAAATCCATTTTCGATCGCACTGCTCCGATACGACAGCGCAAGTACGAGTTTACACATTCACAACCACATCTGCATTCTGGAGCTGGAGCTGGGCTGATCGCGCTGCTGGGCACACATGCTGAGGCACAGACGGCAGCAACATTGCACAACACACACTGCAATCCGCTACCAACTGTGGCCCAGTGGTGCAGACTGCAGTCAGCACCACTTTCCGAACCCACCCGCGAATCGCATGCACTGCGATCGTATTGAGCTTTAATCCCTCGGCAAATGGCTATCATGCGATTACGGACAGTTGTGGACAGGCCGGCAAGACGGGGAGCTGCACCAACAACAGCTGCATGCCACATTTGATGGTTGTTGTTTTCTAATTAAATTCAATCGATTAAACATTCGATTTACTGCCGCACACACAAGTCTCATCCTTATCAAGCTACGACTTCGACTGATCAATGCACTTGGAAAAAAATAGAGCTCTTCGAGTTTTTTACAAATGAAGAATTGAAATTACTTTTAAATTTATTATTATAAAATAAATTTAATATGTATGTTAATTAAATTTTAACATACAATGTATTATTCTTGAATAAATATCATATTTTTAATTTCATTAGCAACCGCATTTCCTTCCATTTTTTTTACTAAAAACGATTAGAATGATTAGAGAAATTTATTATTTTTTATTGCATCCATCCGAAAGAGTAGATTTATGGAGGAACAAACATGAAATTACATTTACAACACATCCGCAATAAACCGTTCGTTCGTTGGCTATTTCCTGTACCACATCTGAAGGGTCCTCATCCGTTTGATTTTCTTCTGCAACTGCAATATGCCATACAAGAGTGCCTCAGCTGTGGGTGGGCAGCCGGGCACGTAGATGTCGACGGGTACGATGCGATCGCAACCGCGCACCACCGAGTACGAGTAGTGGTAGTAGCCACCGCCGTTGGCGCAGCTGCCCATTGAGATGACCCAACGTGGCTCGGGCATTTGGTCATAGACCTTGCGAAGAGCTGGCGCCATTTTATTGGTCAGTGTGCCGGCGACAATCATGAGATCCGCCTGGCGTGGCGATGCACGGAAAACGACGCCAAAGCGATCCATATCGTAGCGCGGGGCAGCAATATGCATCATTTCCACGGCGCAACAGGCCAGGCCAAAGGTCATTGGCCAAATGGAGCCCTTGCGCCCCCAATTGAGCAAATCATCCAAGCGAGTCACGGCCCACTCACCCCAGTATAGCTGGTCCCTGCCAAATGGGGAGTAACCCTTCTTAGGCGGCACACCGTGCTTGTCCACATCGTGCATGGTCTTCTGCTGTCGCATCCACATGCAGTTTATCTGTGCACCAAGCTTGGTTTTATGTGCAGCCTGTGATAAAATACGCATGGCCAGCATTATGCTCTGATTGAAATGAGTGTGGTGATGAGTATCAATTAATCTTTTTTGGATAAATTATATTCACCAAGTTTATTTTTCCTATTTTATTTGTTTCACCTTCCCTGCAGCTTTCACAGTAGAGAATTTGACTAATATTTTGTAGTGTTGTAAAGCACTGGTTGACACAATCGATGAATTTAATCGATAGTTGAGAGAAGTCGATTACTGTTGCTAAGCTTCCCAAGCTACATTTATTTATTTTAAAAATAATAAGAGTAAGGTGTATTAAGTAGGACGAGCAAAAGAACATTGGAGATAAATATATTATATCCGAAAATAACTGAGGGAATTCAGCGCATGTAAAAATAAAAAGTACGGTTAGACGGATACTCGGACATGGTTTTTTTAACGATGATTTTCATTTACTAAATAAAAAATTCAAATAAAAAAATACACATTTATTATATTTATTTTTTATCAAGCATGCCAGTAGATGCCGTATTGATTTGTATTTATGTAAATATTTCCGCAATTCTTTTGTAAAGAAATATGTGTAAATATTTTATTATTTAGCTTAACAATGCAATGTAAATTCTGAAAGAGTTTCAAATCAGCTTTATAAATGAAATCTGGTTTTGACTTGAATCTCTACTTCAATAGTTAATATGGTCTGGTCAAACACATACATATGTATATATATAAATAGATATTTTCTCTCCACATAAATTTGGTCGTTGGTGATAAATGGCAAACTGAAAGTTGGTTCAACGCCCATTTTGACAGAGTTGTCTGGCCGTGTGTGGCATGGCTTTTAATCATTCCGTTCGCGTCATGTCGCACTAATTGTGGCAATTAATTGTCGAGCATTTTTCGTGAACTTTCTATGGTGAATTGATTAAAACGTGATGCGATATGGGCGTGAACACACATAAGGACAGATATATAACAATATTGCTGCATCAAATCACACAGAAAAAATTCCAGAGCGCTGTTCGATTCATCGATGTCATATTGCCCTGGGCCAATTGGGAGAGCATGCTGATGGCTGGAGGGAACAGGGAGCGAGTAATGGCAACGACACGTTGACGTCCCAGTTCGAGTTCGAGTTGGAGTCCGAGTCCGAGTCGAGTGGCTGTAGTATGCCTAAGCAAGCTGGGCATGTCAACAAGCGCAACTTGGACTGGGCCGGCCCCGAACAGCAACAAGTCAAGGCGCGCTGACAGCAACATGAGCGCAACAGCAGCAGCAGCAATAGCAACCACAACGACAGCAACAGCAAAGCAGCAGCAGCAATAACAAAACAAGAGCTGAACGATAGTCGATGCTGAGCTCAATGATTGGGATTGAGATCGGCATCTCGGGATCGGCATCGGCATCGGCATGAGGATTGTGGTTACGGGTATAGGTACAGGCGGAGCAGAGAGTGTGGAGTGCAGAGTTGTGCTCATCTTCATCTGTTTTGGGCTGATCGCACGCACTGAGACACAAACCGCGTGTGTTTTTGTCGCAAATCGCCAGATTGCGATCTCATTAAAGCGAATTATTTGTGTTGCTGCTTATGTTCGGGCCTGTTGCAACTCTCACACTCACTCTCCCCAAGACTCCAGCTCCAGTTCAGATCGCCACAGATCCAGGAGCAGTCATTTGCCATTGGGTTCGCTCTCAGTCGATTTCTGCTGCTGCTGCTATTGCTGCTGCTGCTGCTGCTGCTGTTGCTGCTGCTGTTGCTGCTGCTGTTGCCGGTTGCTGCTTCTGCTGCATTCGTGATTGTTATCGTTTAAAAACAAAGTTGTTGTTGTAGGTATTTTTGTTGCTGTGAGTTGTTCTTGTTGCTCTGCAGTCGCCGATTTGCCAATCGTTTAAGCTCCCATTCCCCCCTGTCAGTTGCAATGGTGCTGCTGTTGCTGCTGTTGTTGTTCTTGTTGTGAGTAAAATGTGCGATTAACGCGCTGCCTTCGCAATAATTTATTCTCTGCCCGTTGTCAATAAGTTTTAGGGTTGTCACCCATTCCCTGTGTCACACGATCGGTGGCCAAATTCAAATTTATGCCCAACGCTTTAACTTTGACTAGCAAATACAGCTTAGTCCGAATACATCCAGAAACAACATTCCTGTTTTACATATACATACTAACGATTATTTGTATCTATCTGGATACCATTTAACTCGCAACCCGCCAAGAAGCGTTGAAGCTGAGAAAATGAAGCGAACGCTTTACTTTCAGTGTTAATTTGTTTTAATTATTAAAAAATATAAAAAAAATGTGTGTAAATTTGTTATGGTACATCAGAATGCTAAGCAACAATTGTTCATATCTCATTAACTTTACACAAGATAATATAATATATTATTTAAACAATTTATCGATAGATCAATTTTAAATGCGAACACGTTATTTAATTTGCAAAATGGTATTTAATTGCTTTAAGTTCCAAAAATATAAAGAATTAAAAACGATAAAAATGGGGTATTTAAAAGGTGATTACTGCTTGTATGTCAAATCCATCAATTAAATGAGCAAAATTAATCCCAATAGGAAACGCATCAAGCATTGAGTGGTAGGTTTTTTTGGTGAACCACATACTACACTAAAATAGTGAGAGTGAGAGGTGACTGCTGACTCCGGACTGGTGACACATACCAAAACCATATTTGTTTATCTCGGGCACCGGTTGAGCTATTACATAGTCACAGACCACATCAATTCTGGCGCTGCTCAAGTCAGCCACAACAGATGACTCTAGTCGATGGCAACACGAGAGGAGCAACAGCAACAGGAGCTTTGTCCCACGAGTCTAATCAGTTGGTAATTTGAAGGGCACAGCGAGTGATAGCTAAGCATCAGAGTTGGTTGCTCCAGTGTTGGCTGACTTATTGCAGCTGACTCTTTTTGGTGGGACACTGTTGAAGGGTATGAAAAGTGTTGCACAGCCTTTGCGCTTTTTAAGGATTTTTTGGGCCATTTGTCCGCATTGCTGGACATTTGGTAAATGAATGGCCAGTGATTTGACGGGGGCCAAATAAATGAATTAGTTCCTTGGAGACTTGCAGGGGTTTTGCGGCTGAGATTTGCACGCTGATGGATGTTGTACAGTTTCGAAGCCCACTTTCCACCAGCCAGAACACTTTTTAACAACTGAGCTTGTGTGTGTATGTGGGTGTGTGTGTGTTTGTCTGATAAATTTGCTTTATTGATAATAAATTTAATTTGCTTACGAGCTAAAAAGCGAAGCGTTTAAATATTTATTTTAATTTGAAATTGAAATATCGCATTGGGCCGAGCGTTGAGAGATTTATGCGTTTGCATCACACTGTGAGATAAATTGCCGCCAATGGGCAAGAAAAACACAACAAATGTTTACACTTCACAACAAGAAAAAACAAAAGCTGAGTGTGCGTGTGTGCGAGAGTGTGTGGGCAGCAGCAGCTCCTACAGGGTATATATGTACACCTATTGGTAAATACTTTTAGTTATTTTCTAATAGTAGTACTCATCTCATCCCGCTGATTGCCGCATTCAATTGTAATTAGGCGCTGGATTTGGCAAGCAGTCTGGCATTCCGGCAACGAGCCCAATATGGATCTGTCCGTGCTCACATTTGGTCAGTGGGATTCCGAGCACGTTGCACGTGGCCAAAAACCTGTTGTGGTTGCCGTTGCGCATGCGTGTATATTTTTTGGCTTTGGATTTTTGCCTGTTGGCTAGTTTTCTATTAATTACACTGATTTATGTGCTCATTGTCCATTGTCATTGTTGTTGCCACTGGCCACTCACTGCACCTTTAACCAGTTGTTCGCTGACTTTATGATGGTTCACTTTTAATGGATCGCTTGCCAGCGACAAAAGAAAAGAAAATTCGGCAATTGCATGCGACCATTGTTATCGCGGCTCTAAGAAAGTTGATTACAATACCCCTAACGAGATGCATAGATAAATAAGGAGTTACTTACTCGCTCACCAACTTCCAGTTAACATTCAGTTATATTCTCCAACTGCACTCTTTCCATTTAATCCTATTGTTGTACAAAATTACGCATGACTGACTTTGCAAAAGTATTTAAAAGCAATGATCGCTATTCAAGTATTCCACACACTTAAAAAAATACATATAATGCAAAACCAGCTGCAGAAAATATGCAAGTCATCAAAGATGCAAACTTTATTTAAAAATTATACAAATTAATTTTTTTAATTCATTTAAATTTGTGCGATAATCTTAAAAGCTTAACCTAATTTGCTATTCATATTTAGACATATGGATATGTGCTAACCTATCATAGATCGCTTTAAGCGATTCATCAGATCATGCTAAAATAATTAACTAAATATATATGTACTCCATTCGAACACACTCCAAGTACATCTATCACAGGGTAATTATCTAAATTCCAACTAAGTAGAACTCGATGGCAGAGTTCGCTGTGCTAGAACTGTTTATTTGTGGAGCTCCCCTAATAGGACTCAAGAGCCAATGATGATGCACTCGTCGTGGCAACTGTTTTGACGGATTGTAAACCCATCGACAGCACATTAGGCACTCGGCGTACGGAGGCGGACAATTGGTTTCGATCGAGTATGGAACGGTGGGAGGGGGCAATGCTGGAACTCTGGCCACAATTGTGGCCAAAAGTGGCCGGCTGAAATGCGCCCCCCGTCAGAAGTGGCGATGGAAATAATTCAAATATCGACAAACAAATGCAGCGAATACTCGCACATGCATGCCATGCCCGTATCGCTTGCCCGTATCCAAAAGATTCAGATACACAAATGCATCTCTGTCGGATGTTTATTTGTTGCCTGTTTTGAGTGTGAAATTTGTGACTAATTTTAAGTATCGAAACCACATAAATGAATCGTCAGCATTTCAACTAGTTGGACTACCTATTAAAACAAAGCATTTAAAATATACAATATCCATTTAATAATCAATTTAGTTTCCATATACAGCAGTTTGTAATACTCTAAAGAAATTCCATATTTTTTTTATTCATTTTTGGATGTATAAATGTAAATAGAGTCACATAAACATCTACGTAATGTGAAGAAATTCTTTTTGAATATTTAACAGATGGATGATATGAATTTTTATTTGAAATTTGAAACATTTGTCGGGTGGAGATCTATTGTGGTGCTGGCCTGTTGGGTGTTGTCTACGGTTGGCGGCCACTTTTGGGCAATAAATTGCATCTATTTTGCAAATCATAAAAATTATTATTTATAATGCGTTAATTTCGGTGCTTCGCCATGGCCATAAAGCAGTTGGACTCATAAATTGGCCAAGTCATGCCCATGGCCGCCTGGTCTGTCTGGTGTCTTGGACGATGATGCAGTCGTGGATTCCACTGATGGAATCCATGAGATACAATGCCAATACGTATAGCAGAAATCCAGTACTCACTCACTCAGCCTTTTCCCGCCAGTTGGCTGCCCGATACTGAGATTTTCCATGCACGGCGGTGCCGACAACTTTGCCGCGAAAATTATTTCTGTTGTTTTATTTATGTTTACAAGCTGATTTATTCACGGTGTTGCCCGCTCGTTTGCCTGAAATTTATTTTGACAGACATGCATACAGCAAGGATTGCCGCATGCTTGTATCTGTAGCTGTATCTGTATCTGTAGCTGCATCTGCAGCTATGTCTATCTCTGTATCACATCGCATCTCGGCATTTGCCCCTGCATCCGTTTCAAATCTGTTTGGCACTTGATGCGTCAAGTTATCAAGAAATGGCAATAACATTGCGGCCACTCACACCGCACTTGCCATTTGATGTTAGAATTACATATTACTTCCAAGAAATATATATTTATATATGGATTGGATTTTCACCTAATAAGCAAGCAAATATGAATGTATTTCAATATGATTGAGTTTAGTCCAATTAGTTTGGATGTAATTAAATATTTTACCAAAAGCTTAATTGTATTTATAATTTTTTTGCAAATAAAAATGCCAAGAAAATTAACGTGCAACATTTAATGTTACGTATTTTCTGTCATTTCCTATAATTATTCCTACCTTTTCAAATTGATGTTATATAAGCTTTCAATAGCTTGATTAATGCTTAAAATATGCCATATAAAAAAATATGCTGATAGGGTTGATAAATATTTGATTATTAATTTACAATATGCAACCTTACACTTTTTACAATTTTTTTCATTTCATAAATTCTATTTTTATTTTAACAAATCGATTGACCTTTGACTTGAATAAGTCTAGGTTCGCTTAAGGCAGATTCAGCAACGAGAAGTGCGCTGGTTGTCCTCCATGCTCTGCATTACATATGGCCATTTGGCGATGGTAATTGATGTCCACCTGGATCGGTCAACCAATGAGCATAAACTGGCCACAGCACGTACGAAAAAAAAGAAGGAAACCAATTGAGAAACCTGCTCGGCTGCTTTGGCAACCACAAAAAAAGAAAACAAAATACTGTTGAACAATGGTAGCAGCTATCAAACTTACAGCCTGGCCATGTATCAATGTCAAGTTGGGTGCAACGGGAACCACCTTTAGCATAAAAGCAAGCAGCAGAAAAAAAACTCGAGCTGCTTCCATTGGTGGAGCAACTAGCGGCAGCTACCAAATGTGGCCATTGTCTGTGCATCAAACGGGGGCGCGATCACTTGCAACCTGAGGCCGGGCCTCCAGATGTCAACTGTTTTGAGATGTCCGGGTGCAGTCCGGTAGCTCATTGGTGGACCCAGCTTGGATGCCATTGTTTACGCTGCTCCCGCTGCTGCTGCTGATTCTCTCTCTCTCTCTGTCTATATGGACTCACCTCGATGTTGTTGGTTGTTGTCATCGCCGTCGACGCCGCTGTCAGAACGTAATCGCATGCCAAACAAAAACACTCCATAAGAAATAATAAACAAATCATTTCGCCGAGGCGTTGATTCCAAGACAAACATTTTGCACGCATTCCGGCTGCTGGCCACCCGCACACGATGCCGATATTGATTCGATCGCCAGTCTGCCTGCCTGCCTGCCAGCCTGGCTGCCTGCCTGCCTGTCATGCAACGCCCCTGCCCCACCCGCAGCACCCCTCAATGAGGTAGGTTGCCCATCGCATCGCATCGCATTGAATCCAATCCAATTCGATACCAAATTCCCATTGCAGAGCCAACTGTGAAGCTGTCGAGCCACTTGATTTCATTTCTTATAATTGCATGTCTTGTAAGGAAAAATTGCACACAGCCCAGCACCAACGAGTGGAAGAGATGGAGAAATGTGTTTTGGATGCAGCCAGAGCGTATCGAACGATCTTTCTCCACTCCACAGAGCGTTTCATCATTTTATGGCTAACAAGAATTGCACGAATTGATCATTTGCTAAATTTAATATAATATTTATTTATTTATTTTTTAGAAGTACATAGCTATACCAAATCAACTCTTTTAATTCTGTTTACATTATTTTATTAAATCTATATATTTGCAGCTTACCTATTTTATGACTATGGATCAGAGTGTGTTCGATCTGCTCAATGCTTGGCAATGTCTATCACGCTTACAGGAATGCCAACTGCTGTGCAGAAGACAGCAATGTAACGTGTGTATGTGTGTGTGTGTGTGTTGTGCTACTACACACAGAGCACACACTAACCACAAGAGCACCACAGTCAGCCCCAGTGGGCTGGCTTCGATTCTCGCGCCTGTTGATTGCTTGAGTGCATATGAGTATCGCAGCTGCTGCTCCAATCGATGCTTGTTTAAGTTGGGCAAACTGTCAAAGATATCCCAGCTTGTTGCCTTGCCCCACCGATCGCAGCGACCGCAATCCCCACCACCCCGCACCACCATCTCCACCCGCAACTCAACCCTAACCGCTCGAATTGTTTGCTGCTTACTTTTTTTGTTTTTTGATTTTGTTTTGTGGCGTGCAGATCGCTTGATTGATGATTTGTTTATTTTGATATGAGAAATCTCTTCGCACCAGCAGCCCAGTCGCAGTCGTGCAGGGTTTATACGTATTTTGCCAATAGTTCTATATTCGAATACTATTTAGAGCAGCCGACTGGGAGCCACCCCAGTGCGAAAGTGCGAACGGCATTGTTTTAATTTATGAATTATAATTTATTTTTTTTGAGAAAGATGAGGCCCCATTTCTACATCATTTTGAGGCATAACAGCAATTAAATTGATCATTGCCTTGGAATGTTTGCAGATAATACGAGTTCAACATTCAAAATTTGATTTTGAGTCTATCAATCATTGGGATCTGGCATTAAAAGTGCTGAAATATATCCATCATATGTGGGCACATGTTGGTGTTGAAGCACGGAAAATTTCAATTCGAAATTATAATCTGCCAGATGTGAATCTATCAGAAACACATTGCTTGTGTAGATCGGTTGAGTTTTGGACAAAGTAATGGATCCGTCCACAAATGTGATTTTGTGGGGAGCAAAAAGGAAAAGCCCAAATCGAGTTTTTCAGATTAATGTATAGTATTGTGTTAGCAGTAAAATCATGTCCAATAAGACTATTCATTCAATAAACTTGACAACCACTCTACATCAGTAACCCTTACAAGTTTTCTTTCCACTCAACTCATTTGAATTGGCGCATATTTGGCCCGTTCCATGGCAAGAAAGTAGCTACTTGGAAACTTGTGTTGCAGCCTCAATTAAAGATCCAAACAGACGCTCCACGAGTGCGGCTAATGCTGGCCTGCCTGGTCAGGAGTACCAGAAGGCGATGATAATTGCTTGGGACACATTTCTTATGCCTGTCGCTGACACTGACGCCTTCTTAGTCCAGTGCCAACGCCAGTGGCTATATGGAGAATGGGATTGTGGCATGGTGCATGGGGCAAGGGGAGACAGGCAGCTGTTATCAGTGGAATTTTAAAGCGCATCTTGCGCCTTGTGCCGAAACCGGCGCAAAAAATGTGAACCGACATAGACATGGACATGGACATGGGCAATTCATCGCTGAGTCTTTGGTCTGTGGGAGCCTTGGAGTCTTGAAGTCTTGGAGTCCTGGATTGTCTTGACTTGGCGCGTTGCTAATTCGCTGGCATTTTCTTTATTTTAGCCAAATGCGTCTGTTCTGTGATTGCCGTTGTCGTCTTTTCGTTTTCGTTTCCTTATTTTTTTTCTTCTTCTGTTTTTTTGTGTTTTCTTTCGCTTTGCTTTCGGTTTCCTTTGCACATCTTCAAGTGGCGCTTTCGCCTAAGCCAGGGTCGGTATTTTGGGGTTGAGTGAGTGGGGGGTGCCAAGAAATGAAATTCTTGATATCTTTTGTTTGTTGTCACTGCCCGACTGTCCTGACGCATCTTTGTCCTTTCGCAACGTCTCTAATTAAAAAAGTAAAAAAAATAAAAAGAAAAAAGAAAAGAAGGAAGGCAGCCGAGTGACCGCACTAATTAGCCTCAAAGCAGCAACCACATTTGGTGAGTTGCCCCTGCCCCGACATGCTTTTGATTTGTAAAAGATTTGTGCAATCCCTTAAAACACTCGAAAGTTCGAGGAGGCGCCCACCTTCTGATTGTGGGTGTGGTTGACTTGAACATTCGCTGCGATTGCATTTTGTTTCCAATAATTACAGCACATTCCGCTCAGTTGTGTCTTCGGTTATTTGGTGAGACAATTCCGTAAACATGTCACATGCAACCGAATCAATTTTCGCATCAATTCGTGGGCATTGTGTGAAATGAAATGACAACTCCAAGCTCCGAAATCCAACTCCCAGCTCGATGTCAAAATCCTGCCATGCCAAAGGACACGACACCACATGAGTACAACAGTGCAGCAACCATTCAGTTACATGGCTAGCATTTAAAACTAACCACTATACCAGCTCAGCTCTGTTTCTGGCTGCGCATCAGAAGTCTCCAAAGAATGCGCTCCAAAATAAAATTGAAAATCGAATGTTTGTTTTGTTTTTCATCCATTTTTTTTTTTGTTTGGACAGTGGCGCAGCTAGCTGGGTGCTTTCTTGCAAATCGCTGATTACAAAAATGATCAAAGGTTCGAAAAGGTTGCTCGATTACGTAACGAAAATGTTTCCATATTTACTTTGCAGTTTTTACTGTTGAATCTTATGTTGGATTTTGCATTGTTTTAAATCAATTTAAATTAAATATTACTTTTTTTATTTTTAATTTAATTTACTTGTTAGTTTTAATTATTTCACTGACTCTCAAACAAAAAATTCTTTTTATTCAAGAAACTGCAACCACAATTTTAAGACGACCCCTCTTGAGCTACGCTCTACTTTGCCAAGATGAGGTTAACAGCTTTTATCGCAATTTCAGCTGCTGAGAATGCGGCTGCTGCTGCTGCTGCTGGAGATGATGCAAGGATGACGCTGATGGCTGGACTTGACTTGGATTGTGGCGCTGACCAGCGCGATTCAAGCTCTTGTCGACTGTAATTAAAAGCAATGCACTAAATATGTGTGCAGCTAAGAAGGAGGGTTGTTAAGGGAAACGGGGGGTGGAGGGGGGAGGGAGGCAGTGAAAACAGTACTTGTTTGCACACATCGAAATTGCGCAGACACTTGATGACAATTTCAGTTAAAAGGAAACTGCTAGCAGAACACATTTCTTAAAATAGGATGAGCAATGGGACGTGCGGGGATTTTGGGGGGCTGCAGGGCGTTGAACAACATTTTAATCAATGTATGTGTGCTGGCAAGAGAGAGAGAGAGAGAGAGAGCGCGAGAATGAGATAGAGATAGAGCTCAAAGAAGACGAATAACTTTTGACCAAAGTCTGCTTGTTCGAAATTAGCCATGGGAAATAGAAATCACAGATGGACAAGGACAATAATGTCGGCGAAAGGTCCTGCTAACGTTTGCGTTCCACCTAATGATAACACCCCTCTTCCCCACTCTCCACCTCGCCCATCACACAGAAAAAAAGAACGTGTGAACCTTCGAACAGCCAAAAGAATCGAAATCAATTAGCCAATTGCTCTCGAAGAAGCCCATCGCCTTTGACACATGCCTTGGCGGACAGTGTCCTCAGTGCAGCTGCTGCTCCTGCCACTGACTCTGCTGCCAATTGTTATGTGGAACGTCTGGTGCTTTGAACCGAGGGTTGCGACACTGCAGGACGTGAGTGCGAATGTAAACGTGATGTGGCTGTGCCGTCGACAGGGCCACAACAATTGAGATGATTGTATGCGGAGCTTCTTGGGTTTTCCTCATTTTCGTTTGAGTTCCCTTTTTCTGGCTATTTCGGACCTGAAGGACAATCACAGCTAGCAGCACTCTTTAATATGAGTTGCCAGCTAAGCTCTCGACCACATTGAATGCAACTTTTATGCAGAAATGGAGCACAACAACAACGACGGCCACAAGGACAACAACAGACGACTGAAGAGTGTGCTTGAATTATTGATGAATATGTCCCAACTGAATTGAGTCCAACTGAAATCACTCATGGTCAAAAACTACCGAAAACAAAACCAGTCCGAATATCTCTGTGCAGCAGGCCGAAACTTAGATACACTTGCAGATTGGAGTCAAGTTATTTTATGGCTAAATTCAAATAAATACCAATTTAAAAATTGTGTAGAATTCCAGTTTGATTTAATAGACCGATAATGAGAATTTTTAATGCTTAACATATACTTAACTTAATTAAACAGATTTAAATAATATTTGAGGTCATAGTTTAATCGAAATGTCTCCAAAAAACAGCACACTTAGTTTAAAAAATTGCATATGACTTAAAATGAATAGGCAAAAATCGTTCTGAAATGGTTAATAATGAATTTTGAATAATCAAATAGGATTTGAAGCATGAACTCATATATATCTATATATAATGCTTTTTAAGATGTATTTTTCAAATGGATTACAAATAGCATGACAAATGCAAAATACCATTTGCAAGAGTATAATAAAACAAGTGTGAGAGAAGGAGCCACATGAAAGGATTCATCCTTTGAGGTACGTCGCCAATGAATGGGAATGGATAATGTATTGGGCATCATGATGAACAATGATTTCATGATTTTGTTTTGTTCTTTGCACTTCCACCTCTGGTCCCATTTCCACTTGCACACTTCCACATCTATTTCCACTGCAGGACACTGCGACTACTGCGGTCAAGTAAGGGGCGCGACGCGACCCCAGGGAGGCTTCTTTTGGGCATTCGACTAATGGGTCAACTGTCAACTCGGACGGACGTCAAAGTGTCTGTAAATCACCCACAACAAAAACAAACACACACTCAAAAAAGACAAAAAAAATGGGACACAAAATGAAACCAACGCCCGGCAATGGACACTCGAGGCTGAGACTGAGGCCATGGTTCGGGCTGGGGATGGGGTTGGGCCTGAGGTGAGTCTGAACCACTGGACACAACAACAAATACATCATGACAAACCTGGGTAGGCATTGGGGGCCACTGTGGACCTCACCTCACCTCTTTTTTGGCCAGCTATTTTTATTTTTACTATTTCTTTTTTGCGTTTGCTTTTTCTGTTTTGTTTTGTTTTGTTTTAGCTTTCCTATCTATCCCATGCCACCGCAGAAATTCTACTCTGCATCTAATAAAGAAGGAAAGCACGTAAATTACTCTCAAAGGTATAATTTAGTTGCTCACTTGTTGTTATTGTTGTTGCTGTAGTTATATATAGCTCAGCTTTTGATATCCCTTTTGCATCAAAGTCTGTGACATGCAATACATTTTTATACGGCTCTCCCTTATACAGACTGTACTTTAGCCTCTGAATGGGAATGCTTTTAGAACTGGCCGTTGAGGGTGTTAAACTAAAATAAAACTCACTGATGGAAGACACTTTTTGTGTATTTAAATAATAATGGATACTATCATGCAGGTAAGCAGCATAAGGTAGATTCATTATGTACTTAAAGCAATTTTGTTGACTCTGGTAAAGAATGTTACAACTTAACTCAAGGAATTCACATTGTTTTGTATTGCCTGCTTAGTGGAACTACATTAATTTGAATATTCTTCAACAATTTATATGCCACGTTTATAGCGGCAACAGCTTTCCATGCCAAGTATATTCGGAGAAAAATAAAGATAAATGAGAATTTGGACTAAACCGAAAGAGGACTAAGTGAAGTAGGCTTAAAGAAAATGGCAACATTTGCCTCAACCCCAAATCTTGCGGATACTTATAATAAAAGTAAATCATATGTAGTTGAAGCAGCAGTAGCTTGGATGGCTTTTGGAGCGAGCTTTCGAGTGTTGCCTAATCCCCAGTTGGCATCAACTTACCTTCATTGCTGAACTAATCACCATGGCTGAGATTTGGCCGGAACAACTTCTTAGCCATGCCAACAAATATTAAAAGCCAAAAGCAATATTCATTAAAATGACGATAAAATGTGCCCAACTTGATGCAAACTCTATTCGTTATTTTTTTTCTCTCTCTCACCCCTAACACTTTATTTATTTTTTTTTTTTTTCGTTTTTTGCACAGTAAACGCCCCACGCAAATGAAATTCATTGCTCGTCAAAGGGTTGAGTTGGGTCCGAGAGAAGAGGGCAGGATCTGGGCCTAGACGTTGTCGTTAGTTTGCTACGTAATGCGCCAGTCAACGAGTTGACTGTGTGAACATTTCATTTTAATGTGGCGACTACCCGTACCGTAACACGGGAGGTGATCTCACCCCCAACCTCTAAAGCACACACACACCCCCACCCACACACACAGTCACCACTAGCCATGTGAGACGAGAGTTGGCAGTTGGCAGTTGGCCGTCGCTGCCCGTTGCTTCTTCATATTTCGTACTTCAAACGTAATTACTTTAGAAAATAATCGTTAAAAGTAATGGTCTGTATCAAATATATTAAAATATAACGCAACGATGGCGACCAGCAGCACCAGCACCAGCAACAGCAGCAACAGCAGCAGCAGCAGCGAAAGCCAGCGTCCGGCGCTGAATGTTGCCAACGTCAGCAACAGCAACAGCAGCAGCAACAGCAGCAGTAGCAGGCGGGTTAAGTAGGAGCTGGGATCAGGAGCTGGTAGCTGGTAGCTGGTTGCTGGTAGCTGGGTTCAACTTGGCAACTGGGAGCTGGGTGCTGGGAGAACTCGAAGCATTTGCACTCGTCATGTCAGGAGTCGTCAAAATGCGCAGCATTTGTACGTCAAGCGAAAGGAGTCGAGACACGGCGAGTGCCGAGTGGAAAAGGAGCTCTTCTATGCACTGCAAAAAATTTGACAGATTTTGAATTCCATGTCATATTTAGTCTTCTAATAAAAATTGTATTACAGTAATTATTCAGTAACGTTTTTAATTTTTTCATTAAATTCGAAATCGTTTTCTCGATTTCATTATTTTAAAATTGCTCATATATTTTCTCTCACTCTAGCTCTCTCTCAAAACAAATTCCAACAATAATTCGAAAAAAATCCGAAAATTTACATTTTTTAGCTCAATTTGTTACTTATAATAAAATTATTGATTTATTTTATTACAATTAAATATTAATTATATAGTTTTTTTTACTGTGTGGGCGCCATAACGCTCCATTGGATGCCATTTGCTGTGGAGGGGTGGGAGGCAGGGGGTGGAGCTGGTTTCGTTTTGGTTTGGGTTGGTGAGTTTGGCCATCAGTTGAAATGAGTTTTTATCAACGTCTGTCTGGGGCTATCGCAGTCGCATCTGGTCTTCTTCGCTACCCGGGCGCACATTAGTGAGCACAATTTTATTGCACCTCTGTTTCCATTCTGCGATTATAATATAATTCTCAGTGACATTAAAAAAAGCAAAAAGAAAGCACACAAAAAGCAGAACAAAGATGAAGAAGAAAATGAAAACGCAATTCGCATTCGCATTCGCATTCGCATTTGGCATTTGGCATTTCAGTTGCAGCATAGTTTGTTGTCCAACGAAGACATCACTTTCATAATACATAAGGCAATCGGGTGCTGTTGCTGCCCAATCTTATCACATCCCCCACAGCACCCCCGCCAGAGGCCTCCTCGTCTGGGAACGGAGTCGAGCCACCCCACTTCCCTTTGTATGTTAAATTTAATTTCTTTTGTTTCGTTACTCGCACGTCATTTGCAAAATGAAATTATTACAAAATGTTTTTCTCGCCAGCTATTTGCTTGCCGTTTCTTTAAGTTGTTTTCCTCCTCTGTCTCTTTTACTTTGCTTCCTGTGGTCTGAGTTTCGCTTTTACTTTTCCTATACATATTTTTCGCTTCTTTCTTCTGGCTTCATCTCAAGGAACGGTTCCCGCGGGCATATCATCTGCTCCATCAGTGTGCGGGATTCTTTCCCATTTCATTTCATTTTATTTCTGGTTTTTGGTTTCGTTTTACGTTCTTTTCTTTTGTGAACCCCCTTCTCCCAATTACGCCCCTTCCCTAAATACCTTTCTCTCTCTCTCTCCCTCACTCGCTTTCTAACACATTTCTTTTCATTTGCCTTTTGTTTTTGCATTTCTTAATCATTTTTGAGTGTCTTAATTTAACTTGTATACTCGGCTTTTAATTTCGAGTGTATTCGCTATCTTTTCTATGTATTTCTGTGTGTGTAGCTGTGTGTGGGTGTGTACGTTCTTGCCCCTTAACTGGCCCTGATAGTATCATTACCATTTTCACAGTTTCCCTCGCGTCAGTTTGCCCGCAGCAAAATATTTGAAGGAATTCCAAAGTGGCTGCAAATTAAATTTTAGCATAAACTTGAAATTCATGCAAACTTCAAATGAGATGAGTTAGATTTACAGCACTTTGTAAGAGGGAGCTATTCAATTTGTTAAGGATCTGCTGTAGATAATTGTTGCAGAAACAAGTCTACAATTTGCTATAGATTAAAATGTTCTCTACAAAATCATAAGATCTTCCAAGCTGATTAAGCCAGATACGACCAAACAGATGATAAGTATTCATGTTTATTGGTTGGATTAAAATGTTCATATGAACAAAAGGATTATTTTTGTGTTAAATTTATTTTATAAGAAAAATCGGTTTTTTTTTTTAAAATCAATTTCTTCCTTTTATTTGTGATGAAATAGGGAAAGCAATTATTTTGCTGAGTTAGGCACAGGTTTAAACTTTTATACCAACTGCAATTAATATGGCAGATATAATTATAGTAATTATAATGATTTATATTTGCAATTTCCTTTACTTATTCACGTTTTCAACTTTAAATGCTCCATTGATTTAGGGGCAAAACTATGATCAAAAAGCCCTTGCTTTTTAAAATCAGTTGAGTTTTGACGAAGTTCTGGTATTTTGAAGTTTCGACCAATGCCCATACACCGGTATATCGATTTTCGGGCTATAATTTTTACTTGTCTTCCGACCTCAAATTTTGTTTTTAACTTTAAATGTACGATTGATTTAGGGGCAAAACTATGATCAAAAAGCCCTTGCTTTTTAAAATCAGTTGAGTTTTGACGAAGTTATGGCATTTTGAAGTTTCGATCTATGCCCATACACCGATATATCGATTTTCGGGCAGTAATTTTTACTTGTCTTCCGACCTCAAATTTCATTTTTAGCTTTAAATGTACGATTGATTTAGGGGCAAAACTATGATCAAAAAGCCCTTGCTTTTTAAAATCAGTTGAGTTTTGACGAAGTTCTGGTATTTTGAAGTTTCGACCAATGCCCATACACCGGTATATCGATTTTCGGGCTATAATTTTTACTTGTCTTCCGACCTCAAATTTTGTTTTTAACTTTAAATGTACGATTGATTTAGGGGCAAAACTATGATCAAAAAGCCCTTGCTTTTTAAAATCAGTTGAGTTTTGACGAAGTTATGGCATTTTGAAGTTTCGACCAATGCCCATATATCGATACATCGATTTTCAGGCTATAATTTTTACTTGTCTTCCGACCTCAAATTTCATTTTTAACTTTAAATGTACGATTGATTTAGGGGCAAAGCTATGATCAAAAAGCCCTTGCTTTTTAAAATCAGTTGAGTTTTGACGAAGTTCTGGTATTTTGAAGTTTCGACCAATGCCCATACACCGGTATATCGATTTTCGGGCTATAATTTTTACTTGTCTTCCGACCTCAAATTTTGTTTTTAACTTTAAATGTACGATTGATTTAGGGGCAAAACTATGATCAAAAAGCCCTTGCTTTTTAAAATCAGTTGAGTTTTGACGAAGTTATGGCATTTTGAAGTTTCGATCTATGCCCATACACCGATATATCGATTTTCGGGCAGTAATTTTTACTTGTCTTCCGACCTCAAATTTCATTTTTAGCTTTAAGTGTACGATTGATTTAGGGGCAAAACTATGATCAAAAAGCCCTTGCTTTTTAAAATCAGTTGAGTTTTGACGAAGTTATGGCATTTTGAAGTTTCGACCAATGCCCATACACCGATATATCGATTTTCGGGCTATAATTTTTACTTGTCTTCCGACCTCAAATTTTGTTTTCAACTTTAAATGTACGATTGATTTAGGGGCAAAACTATGATCAAAAAGCCCTTGCTTTTTAAAATCAGTTGAGTTTTGACGAAGTTATGACATTTTGAAGTTTCGATCTATGCCCATACACCGATATATCGATTTTCGGGCAGTAATTTTTATTTTTCTTCCGACCTCAAATTTCATTTTTAACTTTAAATGTACGATTGATTTAGGGGCAAAACTATGATCAAAAAGCCCTTGCTTTTTAAAATCAGTTGAGTTTTGACGAAGTTATGGCATTTTGAAGTTTCAACCTTTGCCCATACACCGATATATCGATTTTCAGGCTATAATTCTTACTTCCACCACTTCCCCACTCCGTGGAAGTGTGCTGTGATTGCGATGATTCGGAAACCTGGCAGACCGTATAATCTAAGATTGTCGGCAGTAAGTGGCTTCCAGAGTGCCATTCCTGATCATCAGTTTGGCTTTGGGCATCACCATGGTACACCAGAGCAACTTCATCGAGTAGTTCAGCATGTCCTCGAGGCCTTGGAAAAAAAAAAAATAGGGAAAGCAGTTATTTTGCTGAGTTAGGCACAGGCTTAAACTTTTATACCAACTGCAATTAATATGGCAGATATAATTATAATAATTATAATAATTAATATTTGCAATGTCCCTTACTTATTCATATATGATTCATAATTAAAATCACTTTAATTCAGCTAACATTATGATTACCACTAGTAAGAAAAAACATACAGATCGAGCTGAGCGACTCATCAGTCTAGGCTCGGTTCCATCATTGTAATCCCAAACAATGCTGGCTACGCGTTTAATTTGTGGCATCCTTTAGTGTCAGCGAAAAGGCATCTAACAATTTGCACAGCACTCAGTGGCAACAACTCACAATTCTCGATGCTGTGGGCTGGTTTGGTATTAATTTCAATCACAATATCACAAATACCACAAAACCAGGCGACAACGAATCCTCCTTCCGCTCCCTCGGCTTCATCTGCTGCTCCGCGTTGCGTTGCCCAGCAGTCCAATCCTAAGTCCACAACAAAAAGGTGACAAATGACATGGTGGACTCAAAGTAATTTCTTTCAATTAGGACGCTGCGCATGCGCTGTCCGAGATCAGCAGCCACTTTTGTTGCCGTTGACATTGACATAGCGCGCATGTGCAGCACTCTCTCTCCCTCTTCCTCTCTCTCTCTCCCCCTCTCTGCCGCTCTTGGTCAATCCTCTCATTTACTATCTCGCTTGCACGAATCAAATCGGACTTCGTGTCAGTTATTAATGTTGCACATTTTGTGCCTTAATGGCTAATTCAAGAGCTGACAGATGTGCGTAATTTATTCGCGTTTCTCTTTCTCACCTCTCTCTCTCTCTCTCTCTCTTTGTTGCCCCCTCCCGCATGTGGCATCTGCAGATCATTCACACCAAAAACGCAGGCGGCCACTTGATAAACGATCCTCGCATTGTGGTGTTGAAAAATGTTGCAAAAATATGATGAGGCCATCACGATGGCGGCCAAAAGATAAGCCAAAAGACATCAGCCATAAGCCAAAAGGTAAAACGGCTCTCAGTGGAAGCCACAGCCAAGTTGCAAGATTCGGTTTCCTTCACACCTTGACAAACGGCAAATCATTAGCAGATTTGAGATCAGGGATTCAACAAACTACTCTCTACATTATGAGAAAAATTCTCTTTTCAATTTAAGCACAGATTAAAATAAAAAAAAAATATCGTTTTATAAAAAGAAAAAAAAACTAAATGAATTAAGTTTATAATTAACATTTTTGTATCTAAATTGAAAACGAAGTCTTTAACAAGGAATCGAATTTCTTAGTTTGAGTACATTTGAGACAAAGAAAGATTAATTTCTCAAATATCTAGAAATCCTTTGGCGAGATTCATTCTAATATTATTTTCATAACTATCGTAAACTTAACAATCAAGTAAAAACCATGATCGATAAAATCTATCAATATATGTTAGGAATTAAGCTAATTTGATGGCATATAAGCAAAAGAATACAGTAAAGACTCAAAATGTGTGTTAATTTTCTTTTCTTGATAGACAAAACTCATAAAAGTGCCTGGCCACAGCTTAGATAACTGTTAACTAGCCAGTGTCAACTATAAGCTTAAGGTAATCGCACTTAAGCCCCGTGCAAATATGGCAAATGAACAACAACATCAGCCACAATTCGTCGAATTGACAGCCAAAATTGTGCTGTAAAACTTTTGGCCTCGGAAGCGGCCTTGGCTCGAACAGCAACAGGGAATCACAACTGGTGGCAGTGTGGCACGGTGGCATGGTGGCAGCGCTTTTGTGGTCAGACAAATTGCAGAGTCCTGTGGCCAAATCGTCAACAACAATAACAACACTAACAGCAACAACAATAACAACAACAACAACGTTGACGGCGACAATGCAAATTGCTTAGATTTGCGTTGGACCACAAAGCGTTCCGACATGGTCAAACACCTGACCAAGGACAGTTGCAGGGGCAGGGGATTGGGGCAGTTTGGTTAGCCGTCATCAGGCATCAGCGAGTGAGAGACTGCCGTTGAAGGATTCACGATGTGACAGTGTCCAATGTCCAGTGTCCATTGTCCATTGTCCTTTGACATGCGGCATAATGTTGCCGAGTTGCTTCTGACTGTTGCTGATGATGGAGGCGCCAACAAAAACTAAACACACACAGACAGAGAGGGAGAGGGAGAGAGAGAGAGAGAGTTAAACAGGGAGAGAGACAGCTCAAACTGTTGTTGACAGGAACAGCAACAAGGACAACAGGCAGCAACAGCAACAATGTCGCAATAAACTTGAAGCTGACAATTGTAAAAAGCGAGGCACACACAGCCAGACACACACACACACACACACAAAACACATGTGTGTGGCAGTCAAACAACTGAAATGTAAGCAGCAACAAGCAGCAAAAACAACAACAACAACAAGCAAGCGGCAATCATAAAATCAACAACTATGAAATTCATCACCGGCAACAGCCTCAGCTCAGTGAAAGCCGCTTCGTTGACACTTCCGCCACATGCTCTCTAACTGGAGTCACTGGATCAGCAAACAACCACAACAACAACAGCAACAACAACAGCAACAACAACAGCATCAAGCAGTTGTCGCTGTCACCCCATCAGCAACATACAACGCTGTTGCCCGGCAGCAGCAGCAGCAGCAGCAGGCAGCATCATCATTCACGGCAGCGACGGCGACGGGTAAGTGAAATTAATTGCATTGTTTTTGGCCAATGAATTCCTAGTTGCCAGTTTTTGTTTTCGGCTTAAGCGCCTTGACGCCGTTTTGGCCAAGAGCAACAGCAACAGCAACAAGCAAAAACATCAACAGCAAATTCAAAACACACAGCGCGTAAAGCCAGCCACCAAACCCCACCAACCCCCCTCCCCTCCCCCATGGACTTGTTCTAATCCTGTGCGCCTCTGCAGTTCATCACACGTGATTGCCGCAGTATGTTGCAAACGTTTGAAAGCATCGCGCAGCCCACACTGATGCTAAACACAGCAAAAAAGTGTGTTTTAATAATTGAAAATATTATTGAATGTATTTTTTAAAGTTTCTTTAAATTATTAACAGAAAACTACGAATTTCGACATAATTAAGTAAAATAAATCAGAGACTATGAAGGAACCTCTATATTTGTAAATATAAATATGTAAACTCATAATAAAACATATATGGAAAAAGGGAATTCATCATGATATTACTACAGCTTAAGGAATATGTGTTAAGAAAATGGGGGAAATTAGTTATCATGTTGAAATATAGACTTCATCTAAGACATAATCAAACAAATCAGAAAACTACCTTGGAGCATAGCATATTCTGTTGCAGAATTTCAATGATTTACCTTTGCAGTGGTTGTACCACTGTGCACCACTTTGAATGTGTTTAGAGTTGTGCTTGGTCTGCTGGCTGGCTGAGACCAAGCTCTAACATGGCAGCCACCACATTTCACAGTCTATCCACACTCCACACTCCACATCTGCAACAACATACTTGCCCCGTTTTGTGCTCCTCCTTGTCGCCATCGTTTTATCGCGCTGCTCTAGTTAGTTACCATCATCAACATGTTGACATGTCTATGACTGCACACACACAAACACACACACATCTATCTCTATCTCTATCTCTGTCTCTATCTCTCTATGCAACTCGCTAACCAAGCTGAACAGCGTTTATCACTCATGCTTATGGTCTTGTTTTTGCGGTGATATATCACACTTGACACCCATTCATTCAGTTTTAGAGTTTAGTGTTTTGGGCTCGTTACACCCCTCTCACTCTCACTCACTCGTTCTCTTGCTCTCTCGCACACACACACACACACACTTGATGAGTGGCTGTGTGACCAGCTTGCAGCTGTCTGCTTGGCAATGCTGCCATTTGAATTTCATCACAATTTGGAGCAACGCGAAACCAACCATTCAAAAACTAAACCCCCACCTCAAAAACTACACTGACCAAAAATCATGACTTATTCATTAAAGAGTACTAAATTAATGGTACAATATTTAAAATAAAAGCTGCAAGTTATTTTAAGAGCCGCTTCTCCGATTCTATAAAAGCTAAAGTCTCCAATGATATTCTCTGTCGAGCTCTCTCGGCTAGAACATGCTAACTTCGAAGACTTTTGTTCAGGTTATTCTCTGTCGAGCTCTCTTGACTTGAACATCCTTACTTCATATGATTATTTATACATATTATATACACTATTTTTTTTTTTTTATTATATTTTTTTATTTTTATTTAATTTTTATTTTCTGCATAGCTCTGGACATTTTTTTCTGCGTGTATTCACATCAGCACTGGGGCGCATCGGGACAGTGTGTGTGGCACAGTCAATGCCGCAACTATCGTCAACATATGATACCCTGTTGCACCCTAGCCAAGAGCCTTGCTCTGTATTATTTTGGGTTTCGGTGAATGCTCCTTCATCGCTCTGAGTACTCGGTTCGCATTCACATTCGCATTCACACTCACATTCGCACTCACATTCACACTCACATTCCATTTCGCATTATTGTTGCTGTTGCTCTGTTAATTTGGGGGGGTTTGTGCATTGTGGGTGGGTGGTGTAGGTGGTGTGTTTGGTGTGCGCATCACTCACACGCATTTCGACACTGTTTTTGGGAGATTCGTCCCATTGTTGCTGTTGTTGTTGTTGCTGTTGCTAGTGGTTTGTGTTTGTTTTTCAATTGCTCCACAAATGTTTATGCAGATGAATTGTATTTTGAGTTGTGTTTCCGTCAGACTGTGCAGAGTGAAAGGAGATGGCGGGCGGAAGGGACTGTGTTGGCCATGTGTAAGGACTGCCGTCCTTGGTTCTTTGCCATTTGATGAATGTGGCAAATGTTTGCCAAGCTTTCCATAATTTGACTGTAAGTTGTGGCCAACAGTATGAATGGCTTAATAGAAATTTGTCTGCATATCGATCCAACATTCAAGTTGATCGAACAAATGAACTGACAAAAGCACAAATTGTTGCACAGCACAAGAAATATTGAAAATTTCGACAAGAAAACTCACTTTTCCCGGTTTATGTAAGTTAAGAATCTTATCTGAAATTCTATAAATTCGAATAGGAAACAAGTGTTTTGGGAAACTCAATAAAGTTTGGTTAAAATTCGATATAAACTTGTTAAAATTATATTCATTTTAATGATATAAAAGAAGAGCTTCTAATTAGCTAGAAGAAGCATAATAAATAACTATTCTTCTATTCATTACAACTGACATATTTCTACCAGTTTTGTATAGGATTTTAGCCAAAGACTTAGAGTTAGTTCAGTTTTAGACATGACATCAATATTTGCATCTAATTTTTTGTTTTCAGACTTTTGCAAAATCGTTGAAACAATTCATAAATAAAATACATTTTGCGAAAATAAAATTACATTTGAAAACATAAAAACCAAAGCAAAGCTTTTCAGTGGCACAGTTCACGAGAATTGCTGCCACTCCTTATTGCCTTGCCCCACCCGCTTTAGTGTGCCCCTTAATTATTTGAATCCTTTTCGGGTTGTGTCTTGTAGTAAATTAATTGGAAGCTATACACCGCAAAATAAACAACCCGCGGCTCTGAAAATTTCACCAAAACACTGACAGACGCTTTACCACAAGTCATAAACATTTCCAAAATATTTTTGGGCAAAATATAATCGCATATAGAAAATGCAGCATGAATATAGACTTTATTATCATGTGCATATATACATATATATATATTTATTTTATTTTTTTTGCAACATGATCAGTGTAATTGTAATTTAGCAAGGGGGGGGAGTAGGGTTGGTTTAATCGTTCGAAGAGGGTGGGTGGGGGAGGGTTGCATTCAAAAATGCCATTCAAAAATGAAGTTGTTGTTGGCACAATGTATCTGCATCTATGAGTTGCAAATGTATCTGCTGCAAATGGGGTGTCTAAATTTAACAGCAAAAAGTTCGTACGCAAAACAAATGTTTTTGACGCATTTTTCGCAATGTTTCGCCTGAGGAGGGGGGGAGGGGCGTTTGCGTTGGCTGTGCGGGTGGGGGGCGTGGCTGGCGCCAAGCATTTTGCAGTTTTTACGACGTCGCCGCGACTGGCGTCAACTTCAGCGTCGGCATCGGCGTCAACATCAGCATCAGCATCGGCGACTGACGCGTCCGTCACCGCAAAGGTGTCAGAAAATTGCATGCAGCAATTTCAGCCATTTGACAGATGGACACGAGACGGCAGGCAAGGGAACGGAATGGGCGTGGGAGGGGAAGGGGAATGCAATGGGAGCGGACTGGAACAGCGCGTGATAAAATCGTGTGTCAATTCGATTTTTGACGTTAACTGCCGCCTAAACAACAGCAACACACAAAAACAAAAAAAAACATAACTTTTTTTATTAGCTAAAAATGAAATTGGGGGGTGGGGGGGAGACTGACTGTGACTGTGACTGTGCCACGGTTTGTTGCAATGGCAACGGACGCGCTACATGACAGCTGTGGCACCGAATTGGCAGCTGCAGCAACGCAATTGCGGGCAACCTGCAACTAAGATTCAACGCTGCCGTCGACTGTTCGTTGACTGCTGACGGTGACTGTGACTCTGGTTGCGACTCTGCTCGTTGCAATGTGGGCGAGCGAAAATTAATGTTAACCGGTTCGGCCATCAACTGACTGACAGCAGAGCGACAACCCTGCCAAATGCGGCAAGTGATGAGGCAGTGCAACGGTGTGGCAAGGTGTTGACTCTCTGCGTGTGTGTGTGTGTGTGTGTGTAATTGAATCAATTATAATGCGCATCTAAATAAAATATATAAATTGATCCATTAGTCAGTCGTCCAATAGATATTTATCTCAATATTCAGCTGTCAACTAACTGCTTTAGCTAATTAGCGTTATAAATAATATTGATTACTGTATTGTGTAATTTATTCTGAGAGATAAACAATTTATTTCTATGATTGGAAAAATACATATGTATATATATATATCTTTATATTATTCTTTACAATCATCGACTCGACTGTCTGTCTGTCTTTCTCTCGGAGTCTATAAGAACTAAAGCATAATTTGGAATCTAATTTCTCGCATACCCCGGATAGATCAAGTTTACTAAATTTTATCAATAGCCGCAGTTAAACTTAGCTAAACTAAATATAAAATATTATATTCTAAATTCTATTTAATTCACTTCGCATATGCACAAACATTCTCAATGATTTTGAAGCTTAAAGAATGCTATTTTTGATTATTTGATTTTATTTTATAGTAATCCTCACTCCAAACATTTGCTCTGCTCTCCCTCATCAAACAAAGGCAGAACAACAAAAAGTGCATTGTTCAATTGAAATGCGAAAGATGACAAAGAGAGAAAGAGAGAGCGCGACAATGAGAGAGGGGGAGTGGGTTGAGTGGTTTTTTTTTTTGGAGGTTTGGCAACATTCCGTTCTGTCACATTTCTAGCCCACAAATAAAAAATAGCGAATCCGACTTTTGACATGTGACAGCAGTTGGCGTTGCATTTTGGCCGCAATTGTCAGGTGCCGCGATATTCGAGGACCTGTCAATCCGATTTCAGATATTTGAGCATAAATGGTCGAATAGGAGGAGGAGGAGGATGAGGCGGAGGTGTAAGCTCAACAAACAGCTCTTTGCCATGAATGCAACAAAGCCCCCAAAAACAAAGAGTTGCTTTTTTTGCCATTCTACATTCGCATTGATTTAAATTGCAGCTTAAAGCGCACTTCATCTAGTGTGTATTTTACATTTTTATGAAATTCAAATTCAATACAAAGAAAACTCTTCGCAAGTTGAGAAGAGTCAAGAAACCAACCAATTGTAAGTATCTATTTAGGAATGCAACGCTGCGTATGGTGAATATGTTGAAAACTCAAATCGCAAAATGGCATTTTTACTTAGATACGGCGAACAAGAAACACAAAACTAATAAAGATGCGTAATGGTTGCCTGCGCAAAAGTATCGGAAAATAATTGCAGACGCGCTCAAAAGATGAAAAACTCGTCGAAAGCCAAGCCAAAAATAGGCAAAATTAAAATGCTTGGAAACGAAAACAAATTCAAGTTTAAAACGCATGCAAATCAATCAAAGGCTGCAAATCATGTTTCGCGCTCATAATAATTGTTAACCTACACACTGGCAAAAGGCAAAAGGCGACGTTGTCACGTGCGAACGAGCTGCCCATTCCACTGTTCCGCCTTACGCAGCCTCAACTTTTGCGGTCGCCAGAAGCAGCGCAGCGCATTCAACAATTGGGCAGCAGAGACAACAAAGAGTGGACTGTGGGATGGGAGGGGGGATGGGTTGATTTAGCATTTTATTTTTGTGCGCTTGATGCAAAAGCAGAAGCCAGCAAGGAAGCAAGCAAGCAATCTCAAGTCGCAACTCCTTCGCATTTTGCTCGCTTCATTTTCAATTTCAATAAATAACCTTGATTTAAGCGACTGCGACGCCGACCTCGACAGCGACAGCGACGCCAACGCCACCCACCCCCACAGTCGTTTGACCAGCTGCAATGCACACAAACACAAAGAGCGTCGCATAGTGGGAGAGTGAGTGAGAGAGAGAGAAATGGCGGGGTTTGAGACCGGCCCCCACACACAAACACCTGTCACAATGCACATTATTGTCGCACTGCACAGCACCTCTCTCTTCTCTCTGTGCACAGCGCTCTATTCTCTCTCGCACGTGCGCTCGCTCTCAGAGTCAAATTGCAGTTGTTGTTCCGCTGCCCGTTTTGTTTCAATTTCAATTTCGAGCGTTTCGCTGCAGCTTTCTCCTCACGCTCAAGCCAAAGTCGCCAAGCGACGGCTATAAATCAAAACAAAACTGCAGCCGCAGCCAGCTGGCGACGACGACGCCTGCGCAGACAGCAGACAGCAGCAGTAGTAGCAGCAGCAGCGACAACATCGCTCTCTCTGAGCACGATTTAACGCTCTCTTTCTGCCTGCTGCCGGCATATATCAATTTAATGGGGAAAACGTCGTCGGCTCTCTCTCTCTCTTTTACGCCACAACTCATTTTGATTGCCTTTGCTCTCGCTGCCGCTGTACTGCCGCTGCTGCTGCTGTTGCTGTAGCTGCTGCTGTCAGCTCTCAACGTTGTCAGTGTCAAAAAGATGTTTTAGTCGACAACGGCAGCGCTGAACGAAATCATGTCGCATATTTTCATTGTTGAATTTTTGTGCGCAAGAAATTCAACGGCGACAGCATTTCCTCGAGCAGCGCAGTAAGCGTCGCTGCCGGCCGCAGCGCCAATACCAATACAATTGCAGGCAACGTGTGCGCGCGTGTCAATCAGTCGACGCTAATAAGTCGCCTCAAACGGTTTAACCGTTTCAAAAGTACTTGCAGTTTTTTGTTGTTGCTCTTAACCGTTTGAAGCGCGCGCGTTTTTCTAGTCGCCAGCAACAACTGCAAAAAAATAATAAAAACATACGCAAAACACGGCAGAAGAACCAGCAGCAGCAGCAGCAGCAGCAAAAGAATAATAATAAATTTTGTGGCAAGCGTCAGTAAATCATTAAATTAATAGCCTCACACACACACACACACGCACACACGGACAGACACGTGCATGTGTTGGTGGCATTCGCCAGAGAAGCAGAAGCAGAAGGAAAAGGAGAAGGAGGAAGTGGAAGAAGAGGAAGCAGTGCTTGTGCTGCTTTCTCGAAATTGGCGGCAGTTGACCGCAGCGACGACGACTGCGACGCATGCAATATACAAACACACACAAATACAAGCACACAACAAACAAACATATTGAGTAAGCGAGAGTTCGTCATCAGCAGCAGCAGTGTGGGGAGTAAGAGGGAGAGGGAGAGACGCCCATTGTGACATTTGATTTATTTGACATGTGTGTTTTTGATAGAAGCTCAACACGAAACTGACACGTTCACACACACACACACACATACACACACACACTCGCATACAAAGTGAAGCAGACGTTGAGTCGACGGCGCCGCTCTCAAGAATTTTGAATGTGGAACGAAAATAAAATGAAATACATTTAATTTGTGTCTGTATTTTGTATTGTTTCCTATGCGTGTATTTTGGATTTGGATTTGGATTTGGATTAGTTAAGTGCCAAGTGTAACCACCAACAACAACAACAAACAAATGCGAAACTAATAACAAATAAAGTGACAAAATGATGCTACACGAAGCGGTTATGTTGGAAATCTATCGCCAGGCTCTGAGTGCAAGGTGAATTTTTGACCAATTCATAATATATATATATATATATATATGTATACATATATATAAAATATATGTGCATTGTTGAAAAGTGCGTTTGCAGTGCTTGAAATAGATTCCTTGTTAATAGTTATTATTACTCACTTAAGTTTTTGGCTCTTACTTTAATTTTGATATTTTGTTGAGTGAATCATTTGCCAAATACTACTTGGAATTAGTTTTTTCTGTTATTATTGGCTGTTAAAGCTAAACTTTGCTTTGATTGTTTTTAGCTACACATTTTGCCAATTATTTGAAAAGATTTATGTTTTTTATAATATATATTTTTGTCCTCAGCTAATAATTCATTTTAGAAAACGTTTTGTATTCTCCAAACTATATTTATTATTTATTGTTATTATTTTTATTAAGTTCTAGTTTCTTCGAGTCTCTAGCCAAATGCTTCATTTCCTTGTTCATTTTATATGGTTAATCATATCAAAATTAATAATATGATAGTTTGCCTAATATGTTAATAGTTGTAACATTTATTTAAATCAAGAAATAGATTTTTGTATATTCCCAGAGGAATATTCTGCAGCTGAGTTGGTTTAAGCCAATCTCTGCTAAAAAACAGCTGAAATATGGTGATGAATTAATAATAATACTTTAATTTTAATCTCAATGAAAGATTAAAAGTGCAAATATTTTTCATCAATTTCATATTTTATATTTCACATTTTATTTTTATGAAGACCATCAGATATCCAAAGAGTCAATTAGAAACCAAATTAACAATTAAAATACCAAAACATATTTGTACTAAATAAAATTAGACTTGCAGAAGAGCTATTTGGGAATTTAGAATTAGAGATTATTTAAAGATCGGAATTGACTTGAGTTAAGGGAACTGTAATGATAGTCCCTTAACTCATGACTGGAAACACATCGAGAGATTATTGTAATTAATATATCTTTAATAAACTCTGCCCTTTTCATCGAGAGATCACTGTACGAATATTCCCCTAACTACAGTCATTTCCCATTGTGCGCATATCTTTTATGTATATTCTAAGCTTATCTTTTATCACTCCCTCTTTTTTAATTGAGAGATCTCTTTAATGATATTGCCTCAACTTAGCCACATCTCTCACAAACTCATCGAGAGATCTCTTTAGTTATAATTCCCAATTTGAACACATATTTGATCAACTCTTCTCTTTTTTGTTTCTCTCTTTCTCCCACTCTCTCGCTCTCTCTCTAGTGAGCTGGCGAGTCCTCGCTGTCAGTCGCGGGAGTCGAATGCGTCTGCTGCCGCTGGCGACGCTCGCTGTCCGTCGAATGAATCCCACTGCTCGGCCAATGATTGCCTGACGCCGGCGCCGACGCCGACAGCGAGTTCGCCGGTTGGTTTGCCGTTGACGGCAACGCTGGCTCCGTCCGCGGCTGCTGCGCTGCTGCCGCCGCAGTCGGCAGCGATGGCTGCCTATTTGGCGGCCGCTCAACAGAATCATTTGCTGCTCACAAATCCGCTGGCAGCAGCCGCTTCACTGGTGCAGCAGGCGACGTCAACGTCGCACCAGGAGCGGGAACGTGAGCGGGAACGGGAACGTGAGCGGGAACGGGAACAGGAGCCGGAAGAAGAGGAGGAGGCGCCCGCTCTCGATTTTAGCCGGAAGCGCAACTCTAGCGACTGCGAGGCAGCCACCGGCAGCGAAGAGGAGCCGGAGCAGGATGCGGCGGAGGCGGATCAGGAGTCGGCACCACTGGATCTATCTGTGAGCACGCGCAAGCGACAAACGCCCAGCCTGGAGCAGGAGGCACCTGCTCACAAGCAGCCGCGTAGCACCGACTACAAGTCACCCCTACCCCTGCCCCCTGGCAGCTGGGTGCCACCCATCAATCCTTATCTGGCCGCTGTGGCGGCAAAGTCTGCGAAAATGGCGCCAAGTGAGGCGAGCAAAGCGCTGGAGAAGATGAGCGAGATGAGTCGCAGGGAGACACCGCCGCCACCACCGCCAACAAATCGAGTGGGTGGCGGGGCCGGAGCAGGAGGTGGGGCAGGAGGAGGAGGATCGGGTGGTGGTCGCCACAGTGCCTGGCAATCGCATTGGCTGAACAAAGGTGCCGATGCCGCCAAGGATGTCTTCAAGTGCGTCTGGTGCAAGCAGAGCTTCGCCTCGCTGGCCCTGCTCACCACCCACATGAAGGAGACGCAACACTGCGGCGTCCAGGTGCCCTCCCCCTCGCTCGCCGAGGGCAGGGGTCAGGCGACGCCTCGGACGAGCAGCACCAGCAGCGGCAGCGCCTCGAGCAGCAGCTGCAGCAGCAACTCGACCAGTTCCGTCAAATCGGAGCTGAACATGCTGATCAAGGAGACGATGCCGCTGCCCCGCAAACTGGTCCGTGGCCAGGATGTCTGGCTGGGCAAGGGGGCGGAGCAGACGCGCCAGATCCTCAAGTGCATGTGGTGCGGCCAGAGTTTCCGCTCCCTCGCCGAGATGACCAGCCACATGCAGGAGACACAGCACTACACGAACATCATCTCTCAGGAGCAGATCATCTCCTGGAAGTCCGGCGATGAGCGTGCCCCCAATGGCAGCCAGCCCCAGGCCGGCAGTGGTGCGGCAGGAGCAGGTGCAGCTACGCCCACTGTAAGTGCGGTGCTGACGTGCAAGGTGTGCGATCAGGCATTCGGCACGCTCAAGGAGCTCAGCTCGCACATGGCACAGCAGTCGCATTACAAGGATGCCGGCTCCACTTGCGCCGCAGTCGCCGTCTCGCCGCCGCCGCTGCCAAATGCGAAGCGAGGACGCCAGCCGCGCGCTGAGAAGCGCAAGAAGTCGCTCCCGGTGCGCAAGCTGCTCGAACTGGAGCGTTCCAGCTCGAATTGTAGTCTGGACTCGGCGCTGAAGCCGTTGCGCGACTTTGCCGCCGCCACCAAAATCACGTGCGAAAAGTGTGGCAGCAAAATCGAGACGGCTCTGTTTGTGGAGCACATCAGAAAGTGTCTGGGCGAGAGCATGCCGATACCGCCGAGAAGGCAGCATGCAACGGCGGCGCAGCAGCAGCAAGAGCAGCGACTGTTGTCCAGTCCGCCGGGCAAGCCCAGTTCGAGCGGCAGCCCATCCGTGCTCAACGCCCTCGAACAGCTGATCGAGAAGAGCTTTGAGTCGCGAGTGGGTCGCCTGGCGGGTCATGCGGGTGGCTACTCCGAGAGCGGCACTCCGCTGGGCGCCAGCATACTGAAGCGTCTGGGCATCGATGACAGCAGCGATTATACGAAACCGTTGATGGATGCGCAGACGATGCATATGCAACTGTTGCGCTCCTCATCCTCCGCTTCGTCCTACCAGGCACGAGATCGCAGCGCCAGTGAGTCGAGCACGGCCAGCCGGGTGGATTCCGCCTATACGCCGGACAGGCAGCTGCCGACGCCGCGACGCACGCCCGATACGCCGGTGGCAACGCCGACAACAACACTTGCAGCACCAGCCAGCTGCAGCAGCAGCAGCACCAACACCACCAGCACCACCACAATCAAATCGGAGCCCTTGGAGCCGGCAGACTCCTTTGAGCTGGAGCCGAGTTCGAGCCTCAGTCGGCATCTGATCAACGTGAAGAAGGAGTTCAGCATGGAGCAGCAGCCCATGGCGAATCCTCGCGAGAGTCCTAGCGCCTGCAGTGAACGCTCCAACGCATCGCCACAGCCCGCAGCACCGCCTGCTGCACACCCCCCCTCAGCTCTGGCGGAGAGCGGCAGTCTCCTGGCCCTCAACTCCATGTTCGATCAGCTGAGCAACGTGGAAACCAACAACAACAATACGGGTAAGTGCCGAGAACCGATTTGGGATTACGGATTTCTTATGTTTTGGATGGAATAAGTGTGAACTGGGAACACATTGTTGTTGTATATATCGGAGAATAACCCCAAAATATGGATTAGTTCATCAATGTGGCATCGGAATTAACTATTAGTGTATACATATATCCGATAATAATCCCAAAAGACGGACTAACTCATCAGATTAATTACCAGCGAGGAAAGTTCACTCAGTTTGATCTGAATCTGGAGACTCCACATCATCATTTATGTCAATTGAGTAGTAATCTTCAGATTCTATTCAAAACTCCAGAAACACTCTCATTTGGCTTTCTTGCCTTTCCCTGAATATCTGTTAACTAAATCTTAAAAAACCTCGTTTGAAAATAGGTTTTCAATCTTTTTGCCAACCAAGGGTCTCTGATCTGTTGGTGATTTACATTTTGGCTTAATACCATTATGGAAACATATTTGAAGCTATAGCCACCATATCTCTTACGTGATCAAATTTTTAATAATTTTTGGAAAGCATATATTAAATCAGAAAACAGAAATCTCTTCAAAATAGGCCTTTTTACTGTTAATTATTGCTATTATTTTGTTGCATTCAAAAACTCCACTGTTTTCTGTTGAAATCCCTTAAAGTTCCGCTCGAAATTAATAAGAGTTTATATTAAATTATATATTTAAATTTAATGTTTCGATTAGCGGAATTTCACACTTGCCAAAACTTTTCAAAATAATTCATATTTAGTTGTACAACTATAATTATGCTAAGCCCTAGATCTAGCAATATTGGAGCAGTAAATCAGTTAAAAAATAATAATTCAATTATGATAAATTATTCTTTAAATATGTTTTTTGCTGGCTGAAGGTCAAATATTCCTTTATTTTTGTCACTCGATTCTAATGCATAGATTTTAACCCGTTTCTTCTCATTTGTTCTCCACACACGTTAATCAGGTGCTTACACATTATTTTCTCAATTTGCAGGACACTGTTTCAACAACAACAACAACAACAACAACAATGCAAGTGCAACAAATAAAAAGCCGAAAGCGCATCCTTTGG
Source organism: Drosophila nr. perissopoda 5 BK-2023a (assembly GCA_035044105.1). Classification (NCBI taxonomy): domain Eukaryota; kingdom Metazoa; phylum Arthropoda; class Insecta; order Diptera; family Drosophilidae; genus Drosophila; species Drosophila nr. perissopoda 5 BK-2023a. Next base: position 334,504 of record JAWNMK010000245.1, read on the forward strand.
CTGCGCTCCAAAAGCTGTGCGAGACAACAGATCCACCAGCCTCGAATACGCGCAGTGCCTCCTCCTCATCCTCTTCCGCGGGAGGAGTGGGCAATGGGGGCAGTGATCTGGTTGCGTTTAGTTGGGCCTGCAACGAGGCGGTGTTGAGCGCCAGTGCTGGGGTAACTGGTGGCGACTCCATCATCATCAAGTGCTCCTTCTGTGATACGCCCTTTGGCTCGAAGGGAGCCTATCGCCATCATCTGTCCAAGGTGCACTTTGTCAAGGACACCATTACAAACACCACCGGGGCAGAGTCCTCCTCGCCGCCACTTAAATCGCCAGCTGCCGCACACTCGCCCAAAACACTGCCGCTGGTATCCCCCAAACGCTCCGCTTCCCGCAGTCCGGCTGCTGCCGCCCAACAACAACTGCAGCAGCAACTGCAGCAGCAGCAGCTGCCCCAAAATTCACCGTCGCCGTACGACGAGAGTCCGCAGTCAAAGTTTCTCAAATACACGGAGCTGGCCAAGCAGCTGTCCTCGAAGAATGCCTAAGCGTAAAGTATGCCAGAGTCTAACCTACACTATGCAACAAATGTGTTGCAACTAATTTAATGACACTATGCCACAGCATTAAAATCAGCAAAATAGCTAAAGCAAAAATATAAAGCCGAAAGTCGCCAAAAAATAAAATAGTTTTGAATGGTAAGTTTCCAAATTGGTTTTGTTGAAGAATTTTTGTTTTTTTTTTAAGTTAGTTTTGCATTTTTTAAATTTTATTTTCACTTAAAATTAACTTTTTGACTTTTGAAAGAATTTTTATATTTTTTGCGATCTGAAATATAGTTAAGCTAATTAGTTTAATTTAAAAAAAAATCATTAAAAAAGTTACATTTCAAAAATATTTTATGCAGACTTTTCTGACTCAAAAAGAATTTTTTTTTTTTGCGAATTGAGAAATAGTTGAATTTACTATTTATAATTAAAAAGAAAAAATCTTACAAAAAAAACTTACCTCTCAAAAATATCTTATCCAAATTTTCGGCTTTACAAAGTTGCCACTTTTTGTGTCATTAGCCAACACTTGAACACTTTTATTTGTTGCACACTGTAATCGAGTTGAAGTTTGTCGCCAGCCTGCATTGATTTCTGATCAAAACGAGAGCGATTTCTTGCTCTGCAGAGCGCTCTCTCTGTCGCTCTCTTTTTCGCGCTCTCTGTCTTCCGCTCTTTCTGTTGCGCGCTCTCTCTCTCTCTCTGCAGCCAGATTTCCCCTATTTTGCTGAATAAGCGTCACTATTTCCCCAAGATGTCTGTGTGTCTGTTCTTTTTCCCCAAGCAAGCAAATCTACGTGGGGGGCATTGTGACGTCACAGCGCTGACGTCTCCTTGGCCAAATCGGCGCACCTTGCCATCGCATTCGCACTCGTGCAAAGCGGTCGAGATTCAATTACCACCACTTTGACGAACTGCTGTCCATCAAAGAGCAGCACACACACTCGCACAGACGAGCACACACACATACACAGGCAGAGAATAGACACACGCGCATTGTGAGTGCAGTTAAATTGCAGGCGTGCTAAAGAGTGAGATGGCTGTAGTGTGCACAGCAGTTTGACGAAAGGCGACGACAACAGTTCGTCAAAAGTGAAAAGCAAACAAACACACACACACACACACATACACACACAAAGCAAAAGCAAAAACAAAATACAAAAGCAATCGGTTGACCCATGCGATTGGATGGAGCAACAGTGGCAGCAAAACAGCAATAACAAAATTGCTCAAGTGGGTGGAGTGGATTGAGTGGAATCGAAACCGGTCTGAGTGCAAATTGAGCGCGAAACAAATGTATAACGTTGAGAAGAGCATAAAAGTCATTGAGTGGCATTTCGCTTGAGCAATTTACGAAATCGAAATCATTTTCATCTTTGCGGTTCCTGGTCAAAGAGTGTGCCAAAAATATAAGAAACACAAGAGAAAAACACAAACTTAAATTAAATTAAAATTAAGAAATTACAAAAAATGCAACGCAGTATACGTAAAATCATGAATTAAAAAAATCTCAACACAAAACAAAAAACAACAAAAAAAAACTTAACCTCATTTATAAATAATATTTTTGTGTTCCTTTTGAGCGAATGAAAAACTATTGTATACTAAGCCAAGAGGCGATAATTAGGCAACTTTGAAATACGCATTCAATAGTTTAATGTAAATAAACTTAGTGACTAGCAATTTCCTTCCAGAAAATCATATATTTAAAATATAATATTATTAACAACCAATAAATAGAGTGGAAAACAAATCAAATCAAAATGTAATCACGGCAACTCATGTATACGCATAAATTATACAAACAAAAAAGAAACAAAAATATAATTATATAGTATATATATATATATACTTAACAATATTAACAATTTAATAATTATATACACGTATAATTATAATTATGTATGTATACCAACAGTTTACAACTCAACTCTCAACAATAAATAAAAAGTATACCTACTAAAAAATACATCAAATATGTATTTAACCTAAGATTAAACCTAAGACTTCCAAAAATCGAAATCGAAACAAGAAACTTAAAAAAAACGAAAAACTAAAAACTGTAAGAGAAAATGTCAAACATTTCGTTGTCATTATCAACACCATCATCATCATCATCATCAGCAACCAGAAACTAATTTAAAAGTTTTACTTATTATATATACGATTATGTACGATATATGATATATGTATATGTATCTGGATATGTATACGACTTGTATTTGAGTTTTTGTGATATTATTTTTAAAACTCCTTTCGCTTCCTTTTCGCCTAGAACTTAAGTATGTTAAGCAACATGCAATAAACAATTAAATGCAACAACAACAAAAACAACAAACAAAGTTAATTCACTTGACCACTTGAGATTTTAAAATGAACAACATATATCTGTATCTGTATCTGTATCTTGAAATTCAAATCAAAACAATTACCAAAAGCAACAAATGCAACAAATGCAAAGCGGCTCAAAACAGAACATGAATTCAATAAAAAGTTGTATGTTTCAAATTGAAAACATTTTTGACTTTGATTTCGGGTTGGGCCTCAGAATATTATTCTGAAACATCAGCTATTTAAATTCATTATACATTTAAAAAATAATACTTAAAATATCAGTTATTTATTTCATTTAATTTCATTATCAATAAATATAAAAAAAAAATGTTATTTGCGAATTTAAAAATTATTTTGCTTGGTTTATTTGAAATATTTAACTTGAAACTTACACGATTTTTATGCTGCTTTCGAAAAACAATAGCAGTTTTTCAGATGTGGAAAATATTTCTAATAGTTTCGTGAAAAATGTGATCAATTTTCATTGTCATATCGTAAGTATTAAAAAATTTCGATGGCAAAACAGACTTCAAACAATTCTTCAATGAAATGCAGAATGTTTTTGGTTCTTTTGCGCAGCTGGTAAAAATGATAAACAAACCCATTCTTTTCTTAAAGTGTGTCCAGTATACAAAGTAAGTTGTAGTTCTCAATAGCTGCCATGATTCACTGCTGGACTTCGGCGTCGAAATCGGAGTTAATTGTGGACTTCAAAGCAGGCATATCAAATTGTAAACTAATATTTGCTAATAAACACGGCGAGTTAATTAAACCTGAATTATGGGCCACATGGTTACATAACTCGAGGTCGAGGAGAAGGGGCGTGTGGGGGAGGATGCGGGGAACAGGAACAGGAACATGCGCAAAATGCGAACGCGATTTGCTGATTTATGGCCAACAAAGGATTAAGACGCGACACCAGCTAACGCCCAGATACGAAACTTCATATATGCCACTCACACACACACACACACACTGTGCATGTGTGTGCTTGTCTCGCAGCTATTGCGACAATGATGACGATCTAAAATGCCAACGAAATCTCCTCGAAAACTTCAATTGCCAAAGGATTCATTTTCACTTAAAATTTATGATGTGTTTCGCGTTTGTGTGGCATGGAGACGGTCACACCCCCAGGCGAGAAGTGGTGTGAGTGAATATGGCATTTGGTGTCACATTTGCGTTAAGAGATAATTTTTGCGGCAAATGTTTCACAAAACTTTTCCGCCTGTTTTCCGTGTTTCAGTTTTCATTGACGGCTCGTTTTGCGTCGCTTTTTCTTCTAGCACCAAGAACTTGCACAACACACAAACAAACACACACATAAACACACACACAAACACACACCTTTGGGCCGGCAAACGTTCCCACGACCCCCAGCCCCATAACCCTACTCCTTGCAACAGCCTGCCCCAAGCCGCACCCACTCGTTGCTGCTGCTTCTGTTTCGCTTAATGAGATACAAACACATAAATTCTCAAAAGTGTCATGCATCGCAAATAACGGTTTACTTTTTTGCCTGCTTTTGATAAGCCAACAAAACTGCCTTCATTCACTCAGTGTGTGTGTGTGTGTGTGTGTGTGTGTGTGTGTGTGTGTGGGTAGTGCTTAGATATAAAAGACGCTCGAGGCGCTGACGGCAATATCAAATTTGTAAACCAAAATGCATCTGATTATCTGCAGTTGTAGTAAGCCATAAATCATTTGGCCAAAAGTTGGCGGCAAAATTACATTTTAAGTTTTATCTTACTCTAAATATTATTATAAATATTATATTTTTATTATTATAATATTTATTATTTGAAACTGTGAATCATGCAAATTTTTAAGTTCCTGTTTGCTGATGACTAAATTTGTATTTTTTATTTATTTAAATTAAAATAATCTAAATTTTATCATATAAGTTGTGTATTTATAGAATATATACATATATATATATATATATATGAATATACATATATACCGTTATTATATATATATATAATATAAGTAGATTTGCTGTAGACTAAACTGGGATATTTGCGACTTGGTTATTTGGGTACGTAGCTGAATTAAACTGTATTTAATTTTCAACAAGATCCTAGTGATCCTACTGCTCCTCGATCGTACTTTAATCATTTCTCCCACAGTCTGTAACGTCTCCGAAAGCAACCCTTTGGGGTCATCATTAAGATGTGTCGTCAAATTAGAAGAAGAAGCAGCTATTAGAAGAAAAAAAAGCAGGAAAAAAAATTAAATGCTTGAGATAAACGTACACAAGTATATTTTAGTAATTCGTTGAGCAAAAAACATACGCAGACAGCTGAAAGAAACGCCTTCCATTAGCCACCACCAGAGAGGACTAATGAGACTAACACACAGACAGCCAGGACTCGGGCAGGACTCGGCCAGGGCAGGGCAGAGCAGGGCGACAAGCGCCTGCAGTGTGAACAGCAAAACTTTTGCAAAAGTGTCAGAAAATGTGAATGCGATTGTAAAAGGGGATGCTGGAGGGGGGGTGAGAAGGAGAGGGAAGGTTGGGGGTGGCTGGGCTTTGCAGGGATCCGGTGTGGGTAATGTGCCGAGGTAAACGCCAGCAAACGAGATGGATGATATCTAGACGAATGATGCATGAGTCGCAATGGGGACAGGGACGGGGGTCGGGGTCGGGGAGAGGGGCAGGAGACAGAGGCGCCATTGCCTGCCAGTGTTGTCATGTGTATTCCAGTGTTGGCAGTGCTGTGTGCTGTGTGTGCCAGTGTTGTGTGTGGGTGGGCTACGTAAATTCCGACGCTTCATTCGCCGGATAGACTCAGGCGCAGGAGGAAGACATACATGGCTGCCATTGCCAATGAGGGAAGGGGGGAGGGAGAGGGAGAGGGAGAAGTGTAAGCAGCAGCGAATGAGCATGCGAAATGCACACACACACACACACACTCACACACAAGGACAGCACACACAGATACACACGTAGAGTGAACATAGCATATCCAACTCGAATCTTGTCTACAATAAATCAAATTTTATTACACTTTTCTTTATGCATGCCACAGGATATGGCAAGCGTATGGCGCACTGATGAGCACACACACACACACTCACACACACAGAGTGTCCTCACACTCACACACTGACATTTTCACTTGCTCATTTAGTTGAGCGCCAAAAAGTATGAGTGGGTGAAATTATATACACGCTTACACGAATATATATATATATATATATATATATATATTAAGGACATTTCGAGCAATTGGCATCGCTCTGCGACGCAAATAATTACAAGGATTTCGGTTTTAAGCGCATGTCCTTGATAAAAACATAGTGCAGCAAATGGCTCAAAAATGCCGTTTGCCAATCTGTGCATCTTAATTAATGCTTAAAAAGAAAACAAGTTTTCCAAAGAGTACCTCTGAGAATTTAAACATGCTTAACAGTACTGTTATATATATGTTATCTATATATCTATATATATATTAAGTTTCAGTGAAATGTAAAGATTTATTATGAAGTTGGCTAGATTTGTAAGTATTTTTGAGAAGCTTTCCAAATTGCAATTATTTTTTTTAAATATGTTTATTGCTGTACTAAAGCCAAAGTTTTCTTTTTAAGAAAAGATAATCTTCTGGCACATGTTTAATGGAAATTGTTGACATTCGTAAAAGTTCTGCTGCATTCGGTTTAATATTGCAAAGTGATCGAGAGAAACTAAGCTTTAATTAATCTTGGCAGCTTGTGTTAGCCAGAAATACGTTTGTCAGAGAATAAACAATTCAATCGGGCAGTTATCGGAGGATGTAATCGGGCAATCAATATTTTGCAAACATTGCGTATACGTAATACGTATCGGTGAATGCATTATTTTAAAATTTCCAAGTGTTTGCCAGGGTTATTGTGAGAACTTTTGCATTATGGCTGGGTGAGGCATAAATCAAAATTCCATTACGCCCGAAAGGTCCCGCCCATATCAGAGACAACCCATGCTGTGATTTATTAGAAAAAACTGCATGGGGGTAAAACAGAGTGAGAGCGAGACACACACACACACAGAGAGAGAGAGTGAGAGAGAGAGAGAGAGCAAGGCAGTGAACGTGAGTGAGAGAGGAAAATAGCAACAGCAGCAGCAGCAGTAGTAGTAGCAGGAACGCGTTTCTTTTGATAAAAATTTTGAACTAAATCAAAACTTCATTTCACATCGGTGCCATTTCTTGCGCCAGCGCTCAGTTTCAGTTTTACGTTGAGTTGAGCGGGTTCCTGGTCCAGCTCCCAGCTCCCAGCTCCCAGTTCCCAGCTGCCAGCTCCGCCCTCCAATCTCTGGTTGCAGCAAAAAGCGTGGCGAGAAAAGTGCACAACATCGAAACAAGAAATGGCGGCAAAACTAGAAAGTATAGCCAGGACCTGTGTGTGTGTGTGTGTGTGCTAGTCCGTGGCTCGTCCTTGTTCTCATCGGTGTCGCAGCCAGCGACGAACTGCGAGCTGCGAGCTGAGAGCTGCGAGAGGCGGCAGCCGCATCGTTGTCCTGCGACTTGACTCGACAAAATTCACTGCTGGCTGTCAGTTCAATAAATCATTTCCATTTTGACACACCGTCGCTGCCACCGTCGTCGTCGTCGTCGTCGTCGACTGTGCCTCAACAGAACTAGCGCTGTGCCAATGAAAATCCATAAATACGAAAACAAAGCAAAAACCGTCGTCTGCCACCAGCCAGCAAGGCGCGACAAGGACGAGCGCAGCTCCATGTGGGATGCACATAAATTGCAAGCTCTTCGAGCAGCAGCAAAAAGAAAAAAAAAGATACAAAAGCAGCATTGCCTGGCAATTCAAACACGAAAACGTTGCCACGCAAGAGTCCATAGATCATGGCTGAGCAAGTTGCAGCGGGGAGTTGCCTGCAGCGGCGACGGCGGCGGCAAACTCAAAGACGATGATGATGATGATGAGGATGATGAGGATGTCCCCATCGTCGTCGTCAAGATGTGCGTTGCTGTTAGTGCAAGGTGGCTGGCAGTCGGTAATATATGGCACCTGGCATGCCCTGACACTGACACTGCCAGCCACTCGAGCTCGACCTGCGAGCGCAGGATGCAGCCATAAACAAGGCGGCTGCGAGATGCGACTGTAGATCCTTGCAGAAGACGCATCAATGTGGCTCAAATTGCAACAGGAAACCCAGACAATGCCACCTCAAATTGTCTAATAATTCTTATCTGATGCATAATAAAAGTTAAGATAAGATAAGATCGCTAAAAAATCAGCCAATTTCTTATAGTAAAACGCAAGCTAAAATTTATTTGTATTAACCAAAAAGAATTTATTTTTGGATATGTTTTGTGTGGCACAATTTTCATGAAATATATGTGAACATATTCGCTGTTATCATATAATTCCTGTTGGTTGGACAATAAATCCTTTCAAGCGTTGTGCACCTCAAAAGCAGTCGGTATCCTTGCCGCGATTTATGACTCTGCGACTCACTTGCAGTTTATCATTACATCCATTTAACTATTTGTGTGTTTTTCACGAAAAAATTATGTCTTCATATGGAATGAAATAATGAGTAAAGCAGCGGCTGCTGCAACTGCGCGTTGGCTTCAACTGCAGTACATCCTTGTATATATCTATGTACATATATATATACATATATAAAGTTATATATATACAGGAATATAGATGCTCGTAACTGGCCATTCATTCGTCTGGGGTTTTCATTATTCACGCGACCGAACACAGCGAATTTATTGCAGGGTCACATTTAATGCTGATTTTTATGCCTCGCATATAATGTTATTTTTATTCTCAACTTTACGATCATAAATGTCGAAAAGGGTTTTGATTTATCACACAAACTTTTGTACTTTACTCCATGCCCCTGTTGACGTCGCAAATATGGTTAACTCTCCGCTCTCGACTCTCGACTCTAGGCTCAGCACAAAACAAGTACTTTAAAGAGGTCGCAACTTGTTGACGACAGACACCACAGCCGAATCCAATAAATCTCCTGCCTCACAAAATGCTACTCTGCTCGTTCAATAAAACATGTTGCGGAGAACAAAAAAGCCCATCAATGAACTTTTATTTCGCCCCTGAGCATATTAATTACAACTTAGAGATGCAAATCAGCATATCATACTAAACTTGAGGCAACCTTTTGGTTCCTGAATTATTCACTATTAAAACACACTTTTTTTTTAGATGTTGTGGCAAATGCAGCACTCTTTAGGAGCAGCATTAGAAGTAGCCAAAATTGAACTCAAGACAAAATTCTAAAACTAAAATTCAGTTATTTGCTGAATATAGATTAAATATTTCGATTTATTTACAGCTATGTACAAATTTCATGTTCATTAGTGTCTAAGCAAAAGAAGGAAAATATTCAGGTATGTTTGTTGTAATTTTGGTTGTGCACTAAACTTGAATAAAATATTTAAGGCAAGAAAAATCTGAAACTAGTCAACAAACTGAGGATGGGCAGGTGAGTTGGAGAGGGGGAGGGGCAGCGGACATGGGGAAGGGGTGTCAAACAAACAGAATGAAATGCGCCAAGCGACAATTTCTAATTACAAATTCGCCACAGCATTTAACCCGTTTTTACTGTTTGCATTACACAGCAGGCTCAGAGGGGGAGAGGGGTATGGGGCAACAAGGACATGACATACTCGCACATACGTGTATAATTTCCATTTGGGGGCAACACACACACACACACACCTTTTGGACAGTAGTGCAAACAGTGGGGCCCCCACTGGTATATGGGTTTGGGGTGGTTCAAGGGGTTAGGGGTTGGTCCAAGAAAAATAGTGGAGGGCAACAGCTCAGGCAAAAACGGAAAAAAGCTCAGCTTGCAGCATTTTATGCTGATCCCTGTCAGGCAACAAAACACACATAATCTTCAAAAAGGAAAAACAACAGCACGATGATAGAAGCGCACACAGTCCAAGGTGCGACACAAGCAGACAGAGCCAGAAAAAGAGACACAGAGAGAGAGAGAGAGAGAAAGAGAGAGAGAGAGGAGAGGGTATGAAAGGGGCAAGTAAACAAAATATTTATGCCCCAACTGCAACAGTAACAGCAGCAGCAGTCGAGGAGGTGAAAGCGATAAAAGTGTTGCTCGAGCATTTGGGGTCCTGTTTTGTAGTTGTTTTTTTTTTGTGTTTCTTTTTATTATTTTTATGTAAAAAATGCAGGCAGCAACAAACATCAACCAATAATGCAGACGCGATTATGTCCAGGCGCCAGGCAAAAGAGGAGCCGAAATTTTGTTGGCCAGCTCCAAAAACGCTGCCAGAGCCAAAGCAGAAGGACAACTCCGAATGTGAAGTTGATGCCACCGACCGCAGCAGGAGCAGCAGCAGCAGCAGCAGCAGCAGCAGAACGAACTGAAAAGCTACCACAGATACTCGGCGCACACAAATCGTTGCGCAAAAAGACCTGCACAAATTAAAAGCAAACAAAACACGATGAGTACAACAAATGGCATTACAACAAAAAAATACTATAAAAAAGAATGACTACAAAAAGGAAATACAACATTCAAAAGCGAAGCAAACGAACAAAAAATTGAAAGTGTTGCACAATGGGCGTTGCTTCAAGTCCAGCTCACTTACACTTACACACCCTTACACACACACACACATAAGCACATACTTACACATAGATTCCGAGACGAAGCTGTGTCCTGATTTATGTCACTGACGAGCAGAGCACAGCAAATACACTGTAACAAATCTAATTTGTAGTACTTATTTAAATGAAAATTAAAATTTTGTAATATTTCAAAAGAAAATTAATCATATTTAATATATTTTTTTATTATTTTAGACAGACTGGAATACAAAAAATATATATATTTATTATTTCCACAACCATTAAGAGAAAAGTTCATTAAAAATAAAGATCTTAATTTTAGAGCCATAATTTATAAATATGGCTTTTTAAAATATATTAATTTATTTGCTACAAAAGAAGTTGCTGTGTTTTCGAGGCCCGGAAATAACCAACTTGACTTCAATTAAAAACACTTTAAATAACATGAATGATATCAAGAAAAATTTAATTATTCTTTCATATATTCAACAATTCATTAAATAAGTTATTCCATTATTTATTTTTTACTCTGATATATTTCGAATTAAGTCGATATTCATCTGCAGTATCCATTCAGCTGTGGACTTTGAAAGGGAATTCGAAATAAATATATTATGGTAAATAAAAATAAAAAATCAATAAAAAATCTTATTTAAATTACAAATGAGATCAGCGAACAATAAACAATTATTCACCAGTGCCATTTGAGAATGATGTTTTTATGGAACAGATACATAAGTCTATATATATATATATATGAATGTAGGCATTGCGCTCTTTTGGCAAATGAATTCCTTTTCAGCACTATTATTGTTACTTATCACATCTGCATTTCGATAAGCTTTTTGCCAGTGTTGGCTAATGCCAAAAAGAGTGCAAGCAAAAAAAAGCACGCATCGGATTCGTTGCAATAAAAAATATAACAAAATAGGTAACAAAAAACTAAACAAAAAAAAAAGATGGGAAACAAGAAAGAACAAACGAAAACTTACGATGACGACAGCAACGACGACGACAAGGATGACGCCGACGAGGACGACGGCGATGTCGAGGATGCCGTGGATGTCGTGGATGTCGGCTCGTTTCCGGCCAGCGACGAGGACGATGCTGATGTCACTGACGAACAACAGTGACCAGGCGCTGGCAGCGGGAGGCGAGGCGCTGAGCTTGCTGCTGAAGCGTAGCCCTCCACCAAGAGACTCCCTACACACACACACACACACACACACAAACACGCACAGACACACACACAGATGCAGAGCTGCGCTCTCGTTGGACTGTCCTGTGAGTGTCCCATTTTGTGCTGTGTGTGTTGTGCGCGCGGTTTTGTGTGCATTTTGGATTTCTTTTGTTTCGCCTCGTTCAGTTGAGTGGCTCGACAGCCAGTCAGCGGCGTCAGCGCCACTGCCACCCCCTGCCACCTACAGACCCCTAAGCGTGCCCCTCGCACCTCCCATCAAACAGTTGGAGTGCAGCCTCTTGGCCCACTGGCTGCGTTGTTTTCTTGCTTCGAAGGACATTTTGCGCCCCAGTGCTGCTGTCTCGTTTGTTTGTGTACAGCAGGTCCTTCTAACAAAATTTAATACTTATTGTGCCTTTTGCGCCTTGTACTTCGATGTTGTTGTTATTGTTATTGTTGTTGTTGTTGTTGTTGTTGCTGCATAAAGAAACGCAAACAGAATTTATGTTGTGACATTTTAAATTGCGCAATTTTTATGAAATCCTTTTCGGGGCGACTCCCGTTTGAGTGCGCGCCTCTCATGCTGTCCTTTCTGTTTGCAGCACATCCTCATGAAATACTATACAATAACAACAACAACAACAGCAGCTCTAGCTGCGCACAGCAGCGCCATCTCTCGGCCAATTCTTGACTGCAGCGTCGAAAAATGCGACCCAATGAAATTTTTGTGTGCTGGCTGCATTTCTTTTGCCCAGCTTCGCTTTGGCCAGCGACAGCTCCACCAAAAAAAAAATAAAAATAAAAAAGAGATCGTCCAGAAGTCCAAGTCCAAGCCGCCTGTCAGGACGGCGTTTATTTATTTTTATGTTTAGAGTCCACGCCAGAGTTGTCCACTAACCGAAATGTCCGAGCCATCCAAGCGATGGCTCTGCCTGCTCCACCCTCTGCACCACCCCGCCTGCCTGACAGTGCGCAACTGCGAGCCACCAAAAGCCCCACCATGATTTACGATGATGATGTCCTCTGGAACGCGTCTCCAACAGGAGTCGCAAGACGCTGCTGCAACACACTCACCCCACCGTATATTTTGGAGCCCCATCTCCACTGGCTGGTGTTTTACATAGTATTTGGACAAAATGCATTCCACAACTGACTGCTTAAAAAATGCACTTGTAGTTTGTTTGTTTTTTACAATATTTACTGTTAATGGCTATTGTTAAATAAAGTCTAACATAGAGTTGTGCTTGGCTTAAGTATGGGTATATATTCAAGACTTACAAATATTGACAGTGTTTTGATTATTTTCTGACTTTGTTGTCAATTTTAGCAACTATCTTATAATGCTCTGGATTTCAAAAACATTCTCTAAGAGAATGTAAGGCGAAATGAGTAGAGCATGATCATTAAAAGAAAATCTTAAGTAAATCAAAAATACTTTCTTCTGTATCGCTGCTAAAGATCATGGCATTAAAGTAAGCTTAACTGAGTTTAACAGTCAAAGGACCTCTCTGATTGGCATACATTTTAGATGAGAGCCATTTGAAACTAAGGATTCCTTAGCTTTTCCCTGTTTATAGTCGTAAGCATATACTTAACTACAAATTTGATTGTAATTTATATTTAGCATTTTATATATACTATCGACAAGAGACCAATATTCGTCATAGTTTCGGCTGCATATAAGATTTACTATCAAACCAAATTGAAAATCAATTTGAAAAACATTCAAAAGCATTGCATCCAAAGGCTCTGTCAGACAGACAGCTGGAACTGTGGGACGTTGGGACATAATTGCGATTACTTTTTGTCGACAAGTTTGGCAGCGAAAATTGGCAATGCACATTTTATTGTTGAGTTGTTGTTTTTGTGGTCGTTGTTGTTGTTGTTAGTATTGCTGTTAATAAAAATTTATGATTATTGTTTTCACATTTTTCATGTTGTCAATATTAAAAACATTATTTTTCACGCGAATTGTCGTCGTCAATGGTCGCTGGACATTGGATGTGAAACGGACGCGTTTGCATCTTTTCGTCTGTTTTCCAATGGAAATTGTTATTGAAATTCGTTGATGGAATTCGACCAAAAAGAACAACAACAATAACAACAACAGCAGTTGCATGTAGAATCCATTCAATCGACTGGTTGGTTGGCCAGCACTCATAACTCAGACTCATCCTCATCCTCAGCCTCATCCTCATCCAGAGAATTGGAGTGTAAGTTGGAGTTTGGGCCTTGCAGCTGAAACTTTAGTTGGAGCAGGACAGGCGCCATTTGGACGGGTCCGAACAGGACACAAATCCATTGGCATTCTCCACTGGCGGGCATTGTTTGGGAGGATTCGGCACAATTGTCAGGCAATAAATCGATGTGTGTAGGGTTGTAAATTTTTGCAGGATGGCCCGATGAAAAAGTGCATATTATGCAATTCGACAATACGCCAAACATGTCGACCTACGTACGCACAACGCACACACACACACACAACACACACACACACAGAAAGACAAACACACACACAGCCGCTGCATTGCTGCGGAAACGGAAACGCGCACACAAGTTCAGTCTCTTCTTCATCTTCGCTGGACGACACGCCCCCATCCCACATGCCCCATGCCACATGCCCCCCTTTCAGTGCGACCGATTGCAGTGCTTTGCATATCAATGAAAATGCATAAATTTTTTGCCTGGCCGCGTTGATTTTTTGTTGCACTCGGCTTGCATTGCCCGAAACCGAAACCGTCCATCAACGTGCATAAATCAGTTTGGAAGGCGACGCAAAAACACAAAAAACACTGCCACCCCCCATCTATGCCCCCACCCACAGCCCCAGCCGCACCCATGACCACCACAATTCACACAGGATGCTTCACATTTGACAAAAAACGCAACAGCCTCCGTGCTGACTTCTCGCCTCTGTCCCATTCCAGGACACAGCCGAGCAGTGCACAGGCTCAGTTACATGCTCGCACACACACACACACACACATACATTGACGAAACATAATCCTTACGAAAAACTGCACCATGCAAAAACATTGAAAATCCATAAAAATGCATCATAATTTCGCACCACGCCTCTGAAACTGGATCATCGTCATCGCGCTTAACAGCCAAATGGGTAACAGCGTACAAGTACCCTTACCCACAAATTCCAGCAGCATTAGGGGTACTCAGGCTGATTCATTTCTGTTGTTCAGCTACTTGAAGATACTCCTAACCCTTTCAGAACCAGTCTTTGCTATGAACAACATCAACAGCAATGGCGATGTTTTTGTTTCTTTTATTATTTATGTTATTTAAATAATATTCATCGAAATACCTTTAAGTAAAATTGTTTTAAATTATTTGTATTTTTTGCTTGTAGTCAGAATAATACGACTTGAAATACTATTTAAGGCACCAACAATAAAATGGCTACCGAAAGTCTTAATGTGTCTTAATTATTGTGCATATTTATTTATGATTTTATAAACTGCATTTCAATTATGAGCCTCTCTCAACACCTGATTCACAAACGGACATTTACCAACACTTTATGTAAGTGCAAGCAAATACAAACATTCCAATAAGTTGGCAACTCTGTGCTCAGAATCAGCTGTTTCTTTTTAGTCTATTTGAATCGGTGTTTTTGTAATTTTTTATAAATTACTAAAAAAAGATCATTTGTGTAAATCTTAACTACAACTAAAGGATAATCTATCGAAACTGGCTCTCATTTTTGGACATGTACTATTAATATGTGGTATATAATATATATAATATATATCAATATGATTCCAGATATTATATATTTTTGTGGGACTTACCCTAATGCTGACACCTGAATACACTCCACATCCAGTGGAACTGATGGCTATCAAAGACTGCTGCGTGACTGTGCAAGGGTTGAGCTGCTGAGCTGCTGTTGAGTGCATGCGCAGCCTGCAGGGAGCAGGACGATTGACGCATGCCCTTGTCTGTGAATGTACTGGGACGCAGGTTAATAGATTTGCACTGCTCCTGGTGCTTTTTCCGGGTTGTGAAAGTTGCACGTGTATAACGTATTCCATACGCCAGCTAGGCTGTGCCATCTTTTCAGCGAGGCTGCATATAATCACCAGGATGCTCCCACACCCGCCCCTTCCCCCATCCATCCACGAAACAGTGTTTTTTGGGCGGCTTTTTGTTTTACTTAACGAATGGGCGACCGTAAATTTTACTTCATTCATTCGTAGGTTGCGTCGAGGTATTTCAGGCCTCATCCGCGTAGTTTTTACCGTGCGCATCTGAGTGCATTCGATGCGATATGTTGCCACGCTGTCCACGTGTCATCCTTGCATTTATTTATTGAATTATGACTTTGCCACACAGCCAACCAGTCAGCCCAGTCAGCCATTCAGCCCAAAAGGTAAAACAGGCTTCTGCCAACAACAAAGAGTAATGGCTTGTAAGCGAGCCAAGCCACTCTTCGATGCTTTAATACTGATTGATAATTGTAAACCTACCGCTGAAAAATGTGCATTGTTTTTGTTGCATCAAGCGTAGTTTGTTGATTTTAAGAATTGGACTAGCTTAACGGTTTAAATATGAAAAAGATTTGCAACTTATTTATACACAACTTCTTGTTGACACATTCGTAACCATTTAAGACCAGGCTGGCTGAATGTCAATTTTATATAGTCAAAGTATATAAAGTAACGAATTTTGGAGCTAAAATCTGGTTGCCATTTTTTATACTATAATATTGAAGCTAGTGTATTGGCTTTGCTGTCTGTCCATCTGTTCGTCTGTCTGAATCCATCTTCTTTTCGCCGCCCCTAAGGCTATAGACTTCAAACTTAGAACAAATACCAAGTTTTGAAGATTTTTTATTGGTAACTTTCTCTAAATATTGATAAAAAAAAAAACAAGTTGTAAGGTCACGCCCATTCTGGCCTGCAAATCAATGAAACCATTTATCTCAATTCATCATTTATCTCAATTTATCTCAATTCATACAATTTGAAACTTGGACTTCACAAATATCTACCGCAATCTTAGAGCTTAAATTAACAAACTTCAAAAATAGTTATGAAATTTTCTTGCCACATAAAATCGGAAAAGGCTATATCTCTTATAATTGTAAAGAGACAAATGCAGCAGGCAACCCACTGCTGCCTCTGCCGCTTCCCTCAGGAAGGCACTGTTATGGTATATATCAGCAGTCAGACTGCAACTTTCTCAGTTGTTTTCAAATTGGGTTCTGTAACGGCTTAAATGATATCAGAGTATATTGCTTTTGTCTTGAGCCATCATTTGTTTTACATGCAGTTTGTTTGCCTTTCGCCAGAAGACAGCTTCTCAAACATTGCACAGAGACAACGGCAACACAAAAGGGAATCTGGCGCAGTTTCTAAGATTTTACAAAACTAGCAAATATTTGAATACGTTGACGTTGGCGGCGTTGTCTTTTAATTGTTTCTAATTTCGATGTTGACACTTTGCTCTACCGGTGGACCGGGAACGGGAACGGGAACCGCATCGGCACCTGTACCGGTAGCTGTACCGCAACAGTGACGCTATCTGCTGTTGACAGACCCCGTGGAAGCGTGTTCCATTTCCATTAGCCGCTTGTTTGGTTTTACGTGGTACCAGCTCCGACACCCCCGGCCGAGTCGTTTGAAGTTGAGAAATGCCGCACACGACACGCATATCCACATATCTAATTAGCAGTATGTAAAATGCCGCCCTCTCCCCCACCCTTATACGGTGTGCGTCTTTGAGCCACCCCCCGATTCTTTGGTTTCTGCCGAAACTTTATGACTTTTCATTAGGCAGTCGCCTTAACCTGTTGACTCCCAGCTGCAAACACTTCTAGTGTGGCTGCAAGTCGAGCACGTCGCCTGCCTTGCATCTTTTTACTTCACTTCACTTAAGCAACCATCGCAGCATCAAAACTACTTATTTGTTTTTTAAATACTCCGAATTTGGTAAATAGAACGATGGCAGTTAAAAGTGCTGTGGCTGCAATGATAAATTCAAAATAAAATACTTTTTGAAATCTATTCAAACAAAATATGATTGATATTAAGACTTATGTAAATAATTCTGTAATTAAATATTTAAGTTTTATTGCAACTTTTTGTATACTTACTTGATATTTGCAACAGTTAATGTTGGAAATTATTAGTTAGACCTCTCAAGTGCTTCTAAGAAATCTAAGATTAATACTCAGAAAGATAATCAATATTCATTCAATCAAGTACATGTATTTAAACTTACAGCCCGAACGGTTGTCTTAGCCCTAATTTTTTAGTCTTATGTGTCACACATTAAGTTAAGGCATGGAATTACCTATCTGATCTTAATTTAATAAACTTACTAAGCTTTAGTTTAGGCTACGAATCTTTTATCAAGGTATTATGAAATCATGCAGATCGAGGCTTAAATCAGCTGTAATTTTAAAAAGCCCACAGCAAAGCTATCTCGGATACGGTTCACTTGCGTTTTTTTAACATATTTACTGTTTCAATATTTGTCACAATTCGATGCACAGATAAGCGTCAAATAATTGGTCAACTTTTTGTGGCCAAAACTGCTGCTTCATGCTGGCCAGGTCAGTCATCGGCTTGTCGAACAACAGTTCAGAGTCTCTTTTGCCACAATGAATACGCGTCGCGTTTTACGCACCTCGAATGTTCTGCTGCTGTTGACTGGCTATCAGATGCACTGGTTCGACTCCCAGCTGCAACGCTATCGAATCTCTCTGCCTGGAGTCCTGAATGTGTTTGTCTTGGCCTGCATTTATGCCGGCTGTTTCAACGAGCACTTTCAGCCCTCGTCGCTGATGAAAACTCTCCTGGATGTGTCACCTTTTCTGCACGGATTGACGAGGCTGCATCTGCTGCTGAGCATCAAGGTCTTCGCCTATGCCGTCTACGCCTCTGTGCGAGCGGTGGGTGTGGCTGATGCAATAACAGAGTCCTTACCCATGACGATCATCTCAGCACGAAGCGGTAGCCTCAAGCGTGAGCTTTTTGCTTACCTTTTGCTGTTCTCCACTTTTGTGGTGCTGCTCTGCTTTGGACTGTACATTGGCTACGAGATGAAGTTCAAGTTGCCACCGCTGCAGCACATCATGATCGGCTTTGCTTTGTTTCTGCCACATTTGGTGCTGGCGGGTGCACTACGTTTCTATTGCATATTCGCTTGGCTAACGCGAGAGCGATTGCGGCAGCTGGAGTCAGAAGTGGAGCAGCTGCTCAGTGAAAGCAAGATCAAAACTGAACTGCAACCGGTGGCAAACAGCAGCGCTGTGGCAGTAACTGTAGCTGCCTCCAACGAAGACAATCTGCTGAAGCCGCTGCAGCAGCTTGTAGCACATTTTGACAGCTTCTTTGACCACTTGCAGCGATCGCTGCTGTTGCTGCTGGGCGTCAATGCCAATTGCCTGCTCTTTGGCATATATTCCCATGTCTACTTCAGCAACACGTGGCACATTCTATTCGGTGATCGCATGCAACGCGTTTTCTATGCCGGCAATGTATCCATCTACGCCTGCATTGGCTGCGATTATGCATGCTTGCTCCTCGCTCAGTCGCTTCTGGAGCAGCAGGTGGGTTCTGCGGAATAGTAATGCACTCCTTGATGCACTCACACTGCTCTCATCTTACAGCGCTTTCAATTCCTCGAAAGACTGAACTCTGCTCTGAGCCAAAGGAATGCTCTGCCCAAGCGCATTCGCCGCATTCTCAAGGATATGCGTTACACTTTGTCAAATTACTTTCATTTCAAATTTCTTTCCATTTGGCGATTTAATGTGGCTAATTTTGCAATCGTGAGTATTGATTTATTTGAAATACTGTCATACATTTATGCACAAAATAATATTATAACTAGCACAATCCAAAGACTTTATTACGGATTATTTGATTATGACTATATAGACTATATAGTATATCTAACTTATTTCCATTTTGTGCCCTTCCAGATACAATTGATTCAGTTGCTGATTATAGCGCTAATTGTGACTTGTCATTATCTGAACGATGCCATTCTGCAGACAAATGAACGCTTTGACAACAATGATGGAGATGAATAATATACCTATTCAAATATGTACATATATATATATATATATATATATATATTCCCATTACTTAAGCTTAATTTATCTGTGTTCTCTTTGCTGTATTTCTGTTCGGTTAGTTTCCAGTTATAGTTTCCCCTTTGAGTAGTATCCATTTGAATTTGAAACTAGCCTCATAGAAAATGTTTGCATGTGAAAACATTATCTATAAATTTATACGTGGTCCAAGGCATGAAACTAACCACAAATCACGATTAAGATTCTAATAAAATTGTTCCACAATCAAAGTACAATTTTCTGTTGCACTAACTAGAGAGGAGATTTTCGGCTTAACAAAATGCGTGTCACACTTGGATGACTATTAAAAATGTATTCATAATTATGCTTTAACAGAAAAAAAACATTAAATTTCAATACAGATATGTAAAACAATTATAATTATCTGGTTAATAAATCGATAAAATAGTTTAGAGCTGCGAACATTACGAATATGATGCGAAGATAGCATTTTGTGGTTTTCTTTCCAAAATAATGTGTGTAATATTTGAGTATCCTATTTCCCGTATATCGATCCAATGTTTGCAATTTTTAAATATAAAATAAAATATTAAAACAACTTGCAAAATAAAACATGATTACTTGAAAATGATTTTTTGTTAGTGTTTCATTAGCAGGTATTTATTCTGGCCATCTCTAAAACTTATGGCAGAAACAGCTGGCTTGGATATACATACATATATAAGAGGCACTCAGGCCAACTGCATTCAGCCATACATACGTATGTAAAACGGGTTTTTCATAAAGTTTTCACTCAGCGGTGGCCGGAGAGGGAGCAGAGGGGAGCGCTGCTTCTGTTGCCAGGGAGAACAACATGCAACGCCGGCAAATGAACATAATTTGTGTTAGGAAATCTACATAAAATTCACAGTGACTTCCCGACAACCCTCCACAGCACCCAAAGGCTTCATATGCACACCCACACACAGACGCACACCCACACATACAGTGTATGTGTACACACACAGTGGAGATGCTGATGAGCAGATAAATTCATTAGGCAAAACCATGTAATTGTTCCACCAGGACAACGGGAACGCGACAGAACTGATGGCTAAGACGGGGTTGGCTAAAGGAGAGCAAACAGCAGCAGTGCCAGCGGCAAGGATATGCGACCAGTTGCCCCAGCTGGCAGCAGTGCAACGAGGCAACCAAGCGACTCGCAGATAGACGACCACAGGCAGATCTTAAGTTTTGCGTCTACGAATCAGGGGGCAGAGAGGCACGTTGCCGGCAGCTGGTTAGCATGGAAGGTGCTGGCATGCGAAGCGTTACTAAATACAAATTAAACAAATCCATAAATAATGTTTAATAATATTAACAAGGATATTAGCAAGAACCACACACACAAACACACACACATGTGCACACTTATTGCAATCAGTGTGAGACTGCACATTTTGTGGTTTTGCGCCGTTTGGGTTTACGGCTACTTGCGCAGAGCTCAAGGATACACGGGTGCCAAGATGACAACGGATGTGTCCAGCATGTCCAGTGGGTTATCAATCCAACGTTAGTCAAACACTTGATCTCCAATATGTGCCAATTTACAATTCAATTGGAGTATTTTTCGAACTAACGGAAATATTGGTGAAGTTTCTTAAGATTTATCAAAAAAGATAATAATTATTATTCAAGATTTCGTACAATCTTAAAAGAGTGACATTCAAAATATTCTTCAGTTAAGTTTTTTGATGAAGTTTTCATTCTTATGTATTTACTTTAAGTTTATTTTTCAAGAAATATAAAAATGTATAAAAATGCTAAACGAAAAACATCGTTGTAACAAAAGGAACTTAAGAATCAAATCTTCATTTTGTTTGTGAGTATTTGTGAAAAGTTGAAGTGAAAAGTGAAAAATATTAGCTACTTGTTTTCCTTACAAGTGAAATAAATCGTTTAACAATTCGTTTCTTCTTAACGCAATAGTTTCAACAATTTCTTAATTTCCTCCTCCAGCTCTTTTGCTTCTCTTTTCTTTTGGAGAGACAGCAACTTTTTGCCGGAAGATCTTAGCTCCGACGTCTTTGAACCTTTGCGATGACTCGCACCCGACGAACTACTCGAATTTGTTGTAGATGTGTAATCGCCTGTGCTGCTGCTGCTACTGCTGCTGCTTCTGCTGCTACTGCTGCTGCTTCTGCTGCTGCTACTGCTGCTGCTGCTGCTGCTGCTACTGCTGCTGCTGCTGCTGCTGATACTGATGCACCTGCTCCTGCTCGGGGATCCCTTGGCATGTACGGTCACTTCTCTCTCTGGCTCTTTAGGGCAAAGTTGATGCGGCCTGTAAGGCGTGGATCTATGTAGTTGTGGCAAGCGTTTAGCCAAACGCTCAACTTTCTGCTCAATCCGATGCTTGTAGTGGGTCTCTCTGTCACGAAAGTCGAAGATTACAGAGCGATTCCAATTGGGATACTGCGGTTTCGGCTCGCTTGCATTATAGCCAGACTCTTGCATCAGTTGCCTGAGCTCCTGCAAAGTGCCATTAAAGGAGACGGTGGGATTACAGTTCCTAACCGATGGACGCATTGGCATTGGTATCTGTGGTCGAACGGTCTGAAACATCTCATAGTTGCCCATATACACGCAGCCCAGATGCCTGAAACGGCATCTATTGCCCCACATGCACTTGTTTCTCCCGTAGAACAGGCAAATGGGTGCATTCTCCGGATTACTATATGGGCCATCATAGATCTCACCATCCTCCAATTCGCTTTCCATTTCGTTTTAACAATTGCACCTATTGACACCAAGCACATGTTTTTTTAGTTAATATTATATTTTACATTTCCTATAGATATATAAACTTAAAACTTACCTATTCGTCGGGTATTATGATTTATTTGATTTTACAACTTGTTTAGAAAACTTTAGCTTAGCTATTATTAAAAGACTTTCAGCCTTTTGATGAACTTCAAGTCCAATTAAAACCACGCGAAAAAGCAAATTGCAATAGGCAAACATATGGATGACAAAAGAGCATCGATGATAAAAGTTCATCGATGATGACGATGATAAAAGCTTATCGATGACAATATCGATTGCGGCTAATCAGGCGCACTTAACGTTGCCAGACTGGTAGATAATAATAAGCAGTCACTACAACTGAATGTTAAGGTGTTATCTGTTAAATTAAACTTTAAGTAGTGTAATATAGAAATAATAAATAATTTGGAATGGAATTTTGGCTTCATCTTTAAAAGATCCATATCCAAGATCGGTGCTTAGTTTTAGTATTTTCATTAGTTCATATGAACAGATATATGAATGGACAGATCGAAAAGTTTTGCTGCTTTTCATTAATCTATAATAATGACAATAAATGAGAGCAGATTTACGAGAAGCAGAGGAAACCAATATCCACAGTATTTGGATACTCCTACTTGAAAGTTTATTCGCTTTATTGGAAATGAATTTGAAACAGAACTTGAACAGAAGTATTTTAAGTGTAAATCAAGTCTCTAAATAAATTTCCAATACATTTTGGGCATACCCAGATATTTCATATACGTATTTCGCAGTGCATCTTTCAATCAAATATATTGAAAGGGTTTACAGTTTCCAAATGCTATGTTAAGCACAATGTGTATTTTGAGTACCGCATTTAAATGTATATTACGAAGAAAGCAGTTAGCTGAAAATTGCAAACCAACTGGCAGCTTATAGACTTGACCAGAAGCGTGACCTCCATGTCATTTGGCAACGCCTGTATTCCACAAATTCCCCCCTCACAGACCGTCCAGCACATTGAGCAACAGCATCAATTTCCGCAAAATTACGCTACTAAATTACCATAACGGGGCAACAATCCTGTGCACCACCTCAAGCAGAGGAGAAACGAAAAACTAGCGGAAACATATTACGCCAACTTAAGAAACCAAACAAAAACGGCGACAAGTGAGAGATGAGAACAGGGACAAGACAGGAGGACAAGTGCGACAAGGCGAGACAAACGCCGAACCAAACTGAACTGAAAATAACCAAAAACCAAAACAAAAGAAAATCGAGACAAGCGCGAAAAACGCAAACATCAGCAATGCGGCATTGAAGCTACCTGTGCCCCCAAACCCCAGGACGAGTGCGAGGGCTGGGCGCTTGTCCCACAGGACTTGTAAATAGCAACACGCAAACAAGTTAAAAAGTTCTGCTGTTGTTCTTCGGCGCTTCTTTATGCTCCGCCTGGCTCGGGCCCAACATAATCGTTTCTCATTTCAATGGAGGAGGCATCCGTACCAGCTATCGTTTCAGCTCCCTTCTCCCTGCTCCCTGCCCACTGCTCACTGCTCAACTCCAGCTCCATCTCAGCAGCTCACCTTTTGTGCTGGCCCGCAATTTAGTTTTGAGCGTAATTTCTTTTAATAGCGCCAGTCGACAGATAAAATTCACCACACACACTAACAAACAAATGCAAAAAACACACATATACACTGTACCAAATAGATGGGTACCTCTCGGAAGTTATTTCACAATTTTTACTACCAACTATACATTTTATAAAATTAAAAGGGAGCAATAAAGTTCAAATGAAAATAAAAGACATGATTGACGAATTTCCGAATCTGTGGAGTATGATTAGTTAATCACAGTTAATATTGAAAATTTGATTAACAAAATATAATTTTAAAATCCACTCAAAAATCGAAATTTGTTTAAATTGTCGTTACTTTGGGAATTGAACTCGGGATTGTAGCAGGCTACTTGTAATGTTAATAACAGGCTTCTAGTGGCGTAGTAATAACACTGTAAAATAACATATGTTCATAACATTGATATCGGTATTGATCGATATCAGTCTCCACCAACTTGAAGAAGAAGAAATCAATCGATGTGAATAAAGTAAAATAAGCAGAGAGAGAAACATAATTCAGTTTTCACTGCTGCAAGATCTAATATTTTCTTTATTTTGTTAAAAACATTTGATTGGTAAATTGGAATTGCGCCTGGAACAATCCAAAATAAATAACAATTATTGATTGTACATTCTGAAATTTCAGTAACAGTTAACTTGCCAAATATCTTACAGTGTACGGAGTGTCTGAGACTGACGTCTGCGTCTTTTTCTTACATACATAGATGTCTCGCGCCCAGTTAGAGCATCTGCCTGGGCTGAGGTCAAGGGGTGAGCGGGCGCGTCGCTGGCGGATATGGCAAGTAAATTGCTTAATTTTGGCCATGTCTCAGCCTGCCGCTGCCACTGCCATGGGCACAGGCATCTCTTAGGGCCTGCCACTTGTTTTGTTTTATTGGGCCTCAGGGTTGGGATGTTGCAGGGTTGCAGGAGTTACAGGAGTTGGGGGTTGGGTCGTCGCTTGAGGTTGACGTTTTCGGGCATGACGATTTCATTTGCATTTTATGATAATTGAACTTCATAAATATGTCACGGCAGCATCTTAAAAGTGCCAACGGTAAGTACACACACCGTTTGTTCCCTGAGATAAATGCTGGCTTCCCGCTCCTGCTCCTGCGTATACCCAATTGTCCTCTCGCATTTGACGCACCCCGCACCCACAAGAAAAAAACGTGGGCGGCATGTGCTTCATAATTATTTTGAAGTGTCGTCATTAATTTGAAATACTTATGGGCGTACGGGCCGGACCATAAACTGGCAAACAAAAGTGGATTACGGTTACATGCTAAATATGCTAAATATATGGGATATGTATGTACAAACAAGATTGGACCCGTGCTATGCACGATGATGATGATGGCTCGCAATATGAGGCGAGTTAAGTGTGAGGTAATATCAAACTCTAACATCGGATAACAATTATTAAGAAGTTAAATGACTATTTTAGACTTTCGTTAAATATATTTCAATTTTTTTGTTTGATAAAATAGGCATTCCCGAGGCACTTGCCTCACTAGTTTTTTTCTTCAACTGCAACTTGTGTGTAATTTTAAGTAGTTTAGTCTTATTGTAAAAAAAAATAAACATTGCTAAACTGATAGCTGATACTTCTATTATATTTACAGCTTATCATTAATTACTCACCCAATAGAATTTCAATCCTTTGCCCCACAACAGCCACAAAAGCATTTAACACCTTATTAGAATCAAGACTCATCTCTATTAAGACGCAGGCCATCCATCCAGCCAGAGTCTGAGGCAACAACTACAACTATTTGGCGGCGCCATGAATAAAGTCAGGCGTAAACAGGATATATGGCCACAAATCCCAGCGCCTTACAGCGGCAATGAATATTAATGAGATGTCATCAGTCTTTCGTCAAATTAAAACGCACAGCCAACGCAACGGCCCAGAACGGGGAGACGTAGAACAAGCCTCGGACTAGGACGGATTGTGGTTGCTGCTGCTGCTGCTGTTGTTGTTGTTGTTGTTGCTGTTGCGCACATCCTGCGGTAACTTTTCTAATTGTTGCCAACACACAACACGAATAAATCAGCCGGAAAACAAGCAGCCGCTGCCTGTGGAAGGGTGCGTTAGTCAAGCGTCTCCGACTCCGTCTTCGTCTCCGGCTCTGACTTGTGACTTTGGCTACGGGCTGCTTTGCTGGCTCGTGAGGAGTTTTTGGCAATTTGTTTTGCTGTAGTTGAGTATTCCATCAGCATCAGCTCGGCAAAGGTGGTTGCTAAGCAAATCTCAACCCTTTGCCATCAGACTAAGTGTCACCTTTAAAGTCATACGTCAGCGCACAATCAACACGCTTGTTTACACGCATAATTATGTGTGTGCGTGTGTGTTTGAGATATTCCGTGAATTTCACAACCAGTAAGGAGCTGGCGACAATACCGCAAGTCATCCGGCAAAGTGACATGACACCTATGTATATAGAGTATTATAATATGGAGTGTGTATTTTCAAGGACCCTTCGTCTTTTGGCTGCCCCAAGCGACTTAATGCCTCGTGACAGATTTCCCACTTGAACTGAAAATGACGGCCGTGTCACAATTTGATGCTGATAATATGTTAATGACGTTGGCTTATTTGATTTATATTCCCCTTGTCAGCTTTAAGCAACTTTCGGAGCTCAGCGGTCGCCAAACAGTTGCCATTTATTCAAATCACAGTTAAGTGGGATTTAATCGCGACTATGAAGGAATTTGCATCTGTTGCCTGTGGATCTGATTTATTTTGCAGTAATAAAATGCCGCAGCTTAAGACTTTGCATAATCTTAAGATATATATTTTGTAAAATTTATATTTACTATCTCACATTCGATAATCAGCTAACTTTATAAATAAACATAGAAAGCGGTGTGGTATCTATCGATATTGTGTTGTCCATGTACAGTTTCTAAAAGTTCTGAAATAGTGTTACAATTTGCTGAGAATCGAAAAACAATAAGAAATTTTCAAAATTCCATTTATCAAACAAAATCATATTCAAACCTCAAGAAAATCAACAAATTCGGTAAGCAACTCATAATGGCCATTTAACGTTCCCCAATCTAGTTTGTTGTTTGCAGTTACCATGATGCGCCTTAAGGAAATCGGGGCAGATCAGCTCAAGGTGCGGGCCTATTACCAAGTTCGTGACGCATTCATCCAATTTGGTGTTATCTGTGCAACCATTCGCCTGGTTCCCATTTTGATACGCAAGCTGGCTTCATAAGCAGATTAACACATTTGCTTTACAGCAAATATGGAAACTTGATATGCACAAGGAAATTTGCTTTGACCAAATATTAGGAAAATATCTTATGTGGATCCAATAAATGAGTGCATAGTATTATATTAGTATAAAACTGAATCTTACTGAAGAGTTGGGATTTTTCTATCAGTACAAAACTTAATGGTTAAGTATTATCAATATTCTTAACAAGTAGATTATTATAACGTATAATTTAACGTAATGATATATTATTAATGGCTTCTTCGTAGTTTTTTTTTTCAAAATATTTAAATTAACGGGTTCGTGATTCTTCTGACAACTATTTATCGTTCATTTGATTAGTCTATTTTCTTATAGACTATACCATTTATGTTTAAGTAATGCTCCAATACGGAACTTAAGCTATCGCGATGCATATTCCATGGGATACACTTGGGCGCAGTTGTGCAGCTATGAGCTAACCCTAATTCCCATGCTAGTAGACCATAATGGGGTAGACTGGGCGTGGGGTGGTGTCGTGGAGCTGTGTGGCCTTATAGCCCCATTAGTCGTTGCTGATTCTGGCGCACATTATTTCTGGCACGGCACGTGTTTGAACCACAAACAGATGAATTTCTGCAGTGGAGAAGCGGCGACGACGAATTATGAGCCACTCAGCGCACTTGCGCGTTCCACAAGGAGTGCCTAATAGAAGCTGGGTGCGCTCGGGTTGGAAGGAGGGTAGTTTAGGGTAGGGAAACTGGTATGGTGCAGGGATCCTAGGCCCGGAGGCTGTGCTCGCTCTCCTGCTCGCTACAACTGCAATTCGTCCTCGGGGTCTTTTTTGTGTTAATAATAAATAAACGTGGCTCGGTTGGGCGTTGGGGCTTGGGTGGCGTGGCGTGGCGTGGGGTGCACCTTTGTGCTTGTGTTTTGGACACACCGGAGCGCATTTTAATGGACGAATGCAACGCTAGTGGCCTTTACCACCCTGCACACCTCGCTGACTGCATGTGTGACACCAACTGCTCCCCACTTCCCCAGGCCCTACTCTTACCCGTACTGCTGTACTGTTGGCCTGGCTGGTACGCTTGAAATGCGGCATTTGCTCGTCCATCTTTTGATTTAGCACCGACATAAAAATGATTTATCAGTGACATTAAAATAATGCACACTGCGGCGCATTTTATGTGCGAATGGATTTTCGCGCCTTTTTGTTTTCGTCCCTCCTCATTTGTGACCCCGTCTTTGCCACCTCTGCTCCATCGCTGCTGCTGCACAAATGCATTTCAGCCTAGCCCGACGTACAGCCACCCAACCCAGCAGCAATCCCGGCTCCCGTTCTCTGTCCGCAAACAGCTGTCCGTCCGTCAGTCTTTGCATGCTGCCGTCAGCCAAATGTTTTACGGCCGAGGTATTTGTGACTTCCACTCTCTATGTACGTGTGTGTTTGTGTGTGTGTGTGTGTGTGTGAGTGTGTGTACGCCGTAGAGCTCTGCACCTATCCAATCCTAGCTGGAGCATCATAAATGTAAACTTTTATGCGATTATCGCGTTCTCTTTCTCGCTGCGTAGCTCGGCACATTTTACAGTGCAAAATACACGGAAAATAATTCGCGGGCATTCTTCAAAATAAACTTATCAAAACGATCTCTTTAAACTCTTTAAATTGAATTATTAAATTCGACAATGGATTTTATATAACCGAAAATTAAGATAATCTCTGAGATCTGCTTTTTTTAATATTAACTTTATTTTATTTCCATTAAAAATTACGTTTTTCGCTTATGTTCTTGGAAGGTGTTGTTAGCTTAAAACAATTAATTTTTAAGAGATGCAAACGAGAAAGTTGGAAAACTGTCAGATTGGCCGCCCATTTTTTTTTTTTTTTTGGATCTGCGTTGAGGTTTTACATTGACTTGAAATGGATTTTAAGTCTGTTGAATGACTTTAATTGAGTAGAGTACTTTTTATGACATTTTAGTTATGTTATTGCGTTATATATAAGTTCCTGGTTCAAATATGAAACGATTCTCTCAGTGTATGTGGTACTATGTATTTGAAATGTGCCATAATTTTCACACAGATGTGTGACAGAGCAGACGGGCCAGTGGGTTGGCAATCAAGCCAGGATGCAGCTCGGCATCTGAGCCAGAGCGGGCTGAAGGCAAAAGTCCGCCCAGCTGAGGACAACATATGCCCTCTCATGGGCCCCGGGAACTCATTAGAGCGGGCGTCGTTGGCTTGCTGCGTGTGTGTGAGTCTGTGTGTGTGTGTGGAAGTGTGTGTTTAATGAGGACAACAGAAGCGAGGAGAAGAAGCGCAGGCGCTGCTGCACAGTGCAGCTCAGATATGAGACAGATAGAATGGACATGGATGCACACATCTGTAGGCGCCGATGATTGCCCCGTTCCGAGCCCTGGCCAGTTGGCAGCGTCAGCATAATTTCCTGATGCTAAACGCCAAACGCAGAACGAGGCGGGCTAAAATGGGATGGAACAGCAGACGAGAGCAGTAGAGCGCTTTTAGCCCATTCGCCATTCAACAACTGTCCACTGACCGACTGCCATTGCACGAGCGCTCGAATGGAAAAGCGGATCCTGTTGCAGGACTCGAAGTGGCTGTTGAACTTGGAGTGGGGGTGGCTGATGGTGGGCTAGCGCCTGTTGTTGTAGTTGCGGCTGTGTGTCATTGTCTCGCGCTGGGATGCCAGCACTAAGACCATAACTAGAACCCGCCAGCAGGACGAACAGCAGGTCCTGGGCAATTTAGAGCAGAGCTCACAAACACACACCTGTTTTTCGAGCGTAATTTATCTCGAAGAATTATTATTTCAAATATTTGTTGGGTGGCGGCGAGCAGAGACCCACCACGCTCGAGGACGACGAGAACGAAACGAAATAAAAGGATTTTAAAATGGTCATTTGATATGAATTATGCGCGTTGCTGCAATTACAGATCCCACACCTCCACACACACACACCCACACATACACACTGCCTGCCCGCTTGATGCCTTTGTCTGAATGTGATGCGGTTGTCTGAACCGCTTGGCTGGAACGGGATGTGGAATCTGGAACCTCTGCTGGAAACTGCGCTTGCTTACTTGTTTACCCTGGCCATGTCCCGGTGCAGGCTACGCATTTGAGCTTCCGCGATGGCGCATAAAACATTCGCTCTTCGGACTTCATTGTTAAATAATTAAATCAGCTGCGAGACTAATATATTTCTCTTAATTGCACAGCCAAGTCATGTGGGCCCATGAGAAATGTTTGCCTGCTGACCATTTGGCTCACTTCTGATTTATGCAGCGCCAATCGGCAACAGTCGACTCCATGCATATGCACCATTATAAATGGCATCCCCAGCATATATCAAAAATTAGCAGCTGCTTATGGACAAGATTTGTGTTTATTCACGATCCGAAAGGATAAGTGTTAGCATATTTATGCATCAAGTAGCTTGCATTCTTTGGAGAGTTGTCAATCCACAGTTAAAAATGTTATATATTATTATATTAAATGTCTATTTTATATTATAGTGCACTGATTTGTGAACCTTTTTAATTAAATGTACATTTTTTGATTAATCGTATATATAAAATTGCCCATAAGAGAGCTTTGTTATCTCTGAAATATAGTTTTAAGGAAATTGTGCACAGTTTCATGAATTGCTTATCACCATCTGTGCCTTTATTAGCTGTTATATTTATATATGTCATATGATTTGCTCATTGTGTGCACCTAAAAGAGTTATTTTTTCAGAGTGAACATGGAATAATCAATGAAAAATCAACAAAACTGTTAAAAATAATTACCGCGGCACATGAAAAAACAACTCCAAATGCTTGAGGGGAGACTGGGCGAAGGCATACAAATTGAAAAAGAAATGTAAAAATAATCGGCAATAAATTTAGCAAAAGTGTCGAAAATGGTTCATACACACACACACTCACACACACACTCACACACACACTCACAATACACAAAAGCACACACGGAAATTTGGCAACGCCAAGAACTCATAGTTCAATGTCCTGAGCAGGCGACGGCCGCCAGGCGGGTAGAGTAGTAGTGTCAGCAACAGAAAGTACACAGGAAAGGGAGGGAGGAGGGGGTAGAGTTGGACAGGGGGTGAGTGCAAGGCTCGTAGTAGCAACCGCATTTATAATAAATTGAATTGCAATAACTCAACTTCAATCAAAAATCATAATTCATGGAATTCGACAGCCAGAACCGCTGCATGAGCAGAAGCAGCAGCAGGAGCAGCACAGGAGCTGGAGCTGGAGCTGGAACTACTCGTACTCTGGCTGGTCTTCTGCCCTTTCTTTCTTTTTGGGTTTCATTCTCTTTTTTTTATTATTTTGTTGGCCCTGCGATGCATTGCATTGGCCGTCGCTCGGGCGACGCAACCGAAAATTATAAATCTACGCTTTGACATGAAGATGCAAGCAAGTGTGAGCGAGGGGGGAGGAGTGAAGAGTGAGCCAGTGGTGTTCAGTGTGTGTGCTCCTGAAGACATGGATTTATAGACGAAGACATAAATACAAACGGAGCCATCGAAGTCGAAACGACCGGCCAAAGACACCGAAAAAACACACCGAAAACCAAAACCAAAAACCATTGAAAAGTGTGCGCGAACAGAGCCCAAGGAGGCGGAACACGCTCAATGTCCATAAATATCCTTGCGCTTGTAGTTGCAACTGTTCCGGGCCGTGTGCGGGACGAGTTTTAGGTGAAAATAATCACCGCTTCACATGAAATCATTTTGCGCCACAAAATGCCAAAGAAAATGCAAGCAACGCCCAAATGTGGGCTACAGTCGAAAAAAAAAGAATAGAAGAAGAAAAAGCTACAGCAGGATACGCAAGGATCTGCGCAATAGACCAGTAAAGTCATCGCCATTCAACTGCTCCGAAATGCAAGCGTTATAAATTCAAAGTTTTGCCCTATCAACGAAAAACAAATCAAAAGTGACAATTTTAGAAACCGTTTAAATGATTTCTTCTTTGATTTCTTGCCAAACCGATTAAGAAGAGGAAAATGGTACCAGAGAAAGATTTGCAGAAGAAATGTGGCCATAAAGCAAAGCATTACGACAATTTAATGATAGTTTTGTTATAAGTGTTCTTATCTTGCTCTGCTAGTGTTTAGTATGAAAATAAATTTAATCCATTTTTGATTTTGAATGTTTATTTGATCAAGTTTATTCTCTATGATTTCATATTCCCCATAACTCGAATAAGTATTGAGTAATAAATTGAATTTATTATTTATACAATGAATGTGAATGATTATTAAGTGCAGGGTATTTGCTAACCCTTACTTGGACCACTTGCTTACACACTTATTTATATATTATTAGTTTGCTTTATTCAACACAACGAAATTTGTATTATAGTTCTAAGTATCCTTAAAAAATGGTAACAATAGGCATTATAATAATAGGAAAAATTCTCCTGCTGAATTGGACAGTAGCAACGAAGCACGGAAAGAAAATCACATAATTTTTTCGACTTTCCGGTGTAGTATTGAATGTGAAAATGTGTACAAGAAAAGCAGAATAATAATAAACTAAGGGTAAACTTAATTGTGTAAAACATCGAACTTTAAATACACTTTTTTACTATTTGCCATTTACGAAAATATTTAAAAAAAATCCATTTAAACTGGTTTGGACTTTTTGTTTAGTTACTTAATTATATTTTACTTGCTTACCCAAGGGCTTTGCCTCCTTTTTGTTGTCTGGCAACGCAATATTGGTATTGAGCATAGACTCTTAACAATCCGGCAAAACTTTTTTCATGATTTGATTCACCTTTTTTCTTGTGTTTCGGTGTTGCTCGCCAAATATTTTAATGTTTATTTATATGTAGATTTTTGTTTGGTTTTTGTGCAAAATGCGGGTAAACAGGACTCGCAAAAAGACTGGCGGATGTGCGTCGCCGTTTGACCATAGCCAAAGTATCTGCAAGCACATTTTTTTCGCGTCTCTTGTCATAAGGTAAAAAAAAGGACTAACATTATGGCGAATAATAGGTGCAGCGGCAATGGTAAACACCTTTGCCCAGTGTCCAAAAGGATACTTCACAAAGGTCGCGGAAGTAATTTACAATTTGCAGAACAACCAAACACATATAAAAGGCAGAAGAAGAGAAATCAGACAGACAAGCAAATAAAGTTGCTGGGATCGGGACTCGAGAATCGGGCGACTGGTTTTGTCTGGTCGCGGCGCAAATTGACAAGATTTATTTTCAATTAAAAACAAACGAAATGCCGCGCACATTATCCTTTTTGGGCTGGCTGGCGTGTGGAGTAGACATTCAACATTTTATTGGCAGCATTTTATGTGTTTTCTCAAATTTGACAATAAATCAAAAAGCGGCCACATTTCCACAAATTTTCACAATTTCCAAACATGCGAGGACGACGACAACGCCACCCCTAAGCCACAGCGCATGGTCGCGTTGATGAATGACGAAGGACATGCAGTCACACACACATGCATGCACATACATACACAGAGATGCATACACACGCACACCGATTGGCTGCACGTCGACGTGCAATAATTTTATGTGTCCTGGCGAGCTGGCAAAAAAAGAAAAAAAAAACACAGAAACGAAGCTGCAGCCGCCTCATTGTTGTCCTGGTTATTTATGACCCATTAAGGCAAGCGGCAATTGCACATGTGTTCTTCACACTGTCATATACCTCCCCACCCACCCCCTCTCATTCAAGGTGTTATGTGTGTCAGGTCGTTTGAAGTCGACCTCGAGTGAAGTCGATGTCTTTGGCATTGGCTTTGGGGCTGATTTCGCTCTTAATTGTTTGGCAGGGACACAAATGTTAATAATTGCGGCGCAACATCCTTGATGTCCTTTTGTCTAATAATCATAAGGCATAATTCATTTGATATCGTGTTTGCCACTCTGAATTTATGACACTTCTTCTTTTGGCGGCACATTTCATTTCCATTTATGCACGCAACAAACAAACGAAAAAATACAATTATCCTTGCCATTATCCCCACCAAACGGGCGCACATTTAATTGCCTGGCCAAAGGATTCGAATGGAGACATTAGAAAAATATGTCGCCGCCAAACAGGACACACACGTCGCCAGCACCGAATGTCGTTAAAATGCGACTATTACTCGCATGTAGTCTCTAAAAGAGCAGGCGAAGATGGAACTCGCGCAGCAAGTGGAGCTGGAGCAGGAGTAGGGCATGTGTGCCCATTTGTCCGAGGATCGTGCTTGCACAAACATGTGCTCTTCTAGTTTATTGAATATGTCATATTACAAGCCGGGGGAAAGCAATACATACTGGCAACAACTTGCTCAAATGTGCAATATTTCGTTACGGAAAGCTCTGTTACAATTTCCATTTTGAAATACGATTTGACACACCCCGACAACAATTTAAGCATTTCAAAGAGCACAACTACTTCAGGAGTATATTTCCGCTAATTATATACATATATCTATCTATTTAAGGATATGTTTTACCTAAATTGTTTTACAATAAGATATACCTTAAAGTTCCTCTGAAGATTTTACAAGATTAGCTTAATGACTTGCTGATCTGTTTGGTATTTAAATATTTTCTCATTATTTGCTTATATCCTTGCAGGACTACCATCTGACCAAAGAAAATCAAAATCTGCAGCGACATGACCGAATTAAACCATTTTCTAGTTGCATGAATACCCCTAAGAGTATGCAGCACTTTTTTATAAGTGTTATTTAGCCAATGCAGCAACCTGATTTGTGTCACTGGTGGGTGTACATGCTATACTCATGAGCAAAACTGCAATTAAAAATTATATGGAAATAAAAGATTTCCCGGTAAAAATAAAACAAACTGCAAAGTGTTTATTTATATTTATTTTATATACTTAATGTTATTATCCCCAATATTAAAATATCAATTTGGAGTAACTTATAATTAAACTGTAGCAGCTATGGTCTAAGGTTTCTGGTTTTGGGTTTTGATGGCTGCTTGTGCTATGTGTTATGGTATTTTGTGATTTAAACAAGAAAAATTAAGATCATAATATAACATAAACTGTTTTTTACTTCTTCCTATTTACATTCGGTTATTTTGCTACTTTTTACATCCCCAGCATCGTGTTGGTTAGCTGAACTTTGGTACGACCCCTGAGGTAGTTACTACGTGAAGTTTTTTTTTTCTTATTTTTCACGTGAAACGATTTCTCCGTTCTTGTTGGTGTTGGTGGCATTTGACAAGGATAACAACGCACAGGACAGAAGAACGCCAAACGGACGGCAGCAATCCACTTCCACTTGATGTCGCATAAATTTGTGCCTTGCTGCTGCTGCAGTCAGCGTAATGCAGGCTGAAGCAATGGCTTATGTCCTGTCTGGTATCCTTACGTCCTTGCAGTTTGCTGTGTGTCTCGGTTGCGCACGCTCATATTTATTTACATTCCTATTTATTTTGCCACTTTGCAACAATTTGAACCTCTGCAGTCTCCCATCATTGGGTCCTTTCCAGCATCGTTCAGGTTGTCAAGAGCTTGCACTAGAAATTGGAGACGATGCTGCCAAGCTGCGATTGGCTCTGTGGGAAACTGTCTGCACAGGACTTGGAACATTTCTAATGAAACGGACATGTTGTCGAACTAAGTAAAAAGCATAATAAAAAATGAAACACATTTTGCAGATTTAATTTTACGTTTTGAATTGATATCACGAAGTACGAGAATCATCAATAAATGGAAAGATTTTTTCATGAAACTATGGCAAACCAGATAGGTATTTCCAAAACAAACTTTTTAAGGACATCGCATTCAGTGTACGCATTGTGGCATTAACTCATATTAACTCATGAAAAATTATAACCAGTCGTGCACAGCATATCTAAACAGCTTGATTGGCTGGATGGGTAATAATTAGCTGTATTTCGTTTACATTTAAATATTGTCAGCCAAGTCCACGTTCACATAGAGCCTGCACTGCTGTGCGCTAGAGGTTTAATTCAGACTGAACTGAAAAATGCATAAATACCATTTTAATTAGAAAATTAGCTGGAAATATGCAGCTCACGTTAATCGCATAGCACTGCCTTCGCTCCATCGCTGCAAACATGAAAGTAGAGCTGGCTCGCGATGCGGATTCGGTGTCGAGGTTGGGGTTGGGGTTGAGGTTTGGGTTGAGGTTGGGGTCGGGTTGGGGGACGGAGTCAGAGTCGACAAACAAAGCTCATGCAATATCCAAGAGATGCGACAACAAATGAAAGCCAACTGACTGCTGCATCCACTCCATTCACTGCCTCTGCAGAGTGTCCTGGCCTCATTCTCATCCTGACACTCGAAAATCATTGCGACACTCTACGCTCTACGGTTACGGCTCGGGCTCCGGAGAGTTCGACTCTGCTGTTTGTTGCGACAAATGCCGTTATAATTATTTATACCGTAAGCACATTTTATGGTGTCGCAATTTTAAAATGCAATTAGACGCGCAACTCTATGAAAAAGCCAGCACAGTTGCCCCAAAATATTCAAAGTACACTGCACTCAAGATTCTTTGACTATAAAATACCCTGTGAATATAAACTTAAACATATAAGAAGCAGAATACAGATAAACACACCATTGAAATTGCTTATAATTTGCATATAAAGTAAACAGGTAAGTGTATTTGATTACCACTTTTCGTACTTCAGATCTGGTGGGAAAACAACTGACTTGCTGGTATCTAAAGAGCAGAGCTCTATAAAAGCTTTTATTAAAAGTTTAAATATTTTCAATATGAAAATAATTCCAGCTTTAACTAGGTCTGTTATACTCTCTAAACCATGCAACATATTTGTGTAAAGGGTATTAAAAGTCATTGAAATAATATACAAATAGAACGATGCTCGTTACGGGCACAGACAAATGTAATTCTTAATGGGGTTTTGTCATTTGAGTGTCGTACCTAAAATTGTATGTATGCAAGCAACTCACTCACATCATATCACCACAGCAGCCCCTTTTTTATGCCCCCCCACTTGCTCATTCCCAGCTCACCTGGCTTATTAGTTTTGGGCTCTTATTGAACAGTCGCGTGCCTTGCGCTAGGCAATATGAATTTTTCGATTCGGGCGTATCGAATTCAAGGAACAGCTGCTGTTTGATTTTTTATATTACAAAATATACACCCATATTTTGTGATTTTCTTGCTTAGCAAATCGAGCACATTTCCTAGATACGTATATTTATATATATAGGATACCTGTGCCTGATTTCGATTCTTGTAGTTGTGGCATAATGAAAAGTTTTGCCATATAAATTTGCATAAAACTTGGCTCACATATGGCTAAGAGGAAAAAAGGCAATATGCGCCAACTGTTGAAGTCAGTACAATATATATTTACCTCGAATACTTTTTAGCATCTAGCATAGGCATACAAAATATTTAAATAATTTCCCCTTGCTAAGAATCTTTTTCTTAATTTTTTTAAAGACAGCACCAAAGAAAGAAATTCGTTTAGGGTTTCCCTTCTTCACAATATTCGATTGCAGTGTCGGATTAGCGGCTGTGGTCGTAAACTATTTGCACCAATTATCTTGGAAAGTTTATTCCGATGCCTTTGGGGAAATATGCGGCGAATTAATACAAGTTTATAGAGCCAACGAGCTGAGCACCCCCCAAGAAAGGGGAAGCAAAATGAACACTCTAAGTTGGCAACCCTTTGGACCTTGTGCCGAATGAGTTTTTGGTAAGCGCAAGTTTCGCTTAATTTATAACGAGGATTACAATAAACAAACTAATCTACGGCAATAAACACTAAAAATCCCCCAAAGTGTTGGCCATCCAGTGCTCCTTGGAGGGCGGGCCCGGCAACTGGAATTGAGCATTGTCACCACTACGCCATTGGCCAACGTCTTTTTATAAGTTAAATCGCAGCAATCCTTTCGCCTTTTAAATATGCCATTTCCGCAGCGAGATTATTTTTCGATATCGCAAACGTATGATTCGAGATGTTTACGAGTGTCCAGTGCCCAATGCCCAATGCCCAATGTCCTGTGCCGGATGCGTTGGCCGACCAGCAGATAGGCATCGCGGTTCAGCTCCCAGTTCCCATTGCCCATTGCCCATTGCCCTTTTCCCTTTCCAACTCCCAATCGGGCAATGGAATTGTCAGCAATGGGCGTTTGAGTATACAATGCGCGTGCTTCATCCGCCTCGATCCTTATTTTCTATTAACAATAAATTTGTACGATTTTTATTAGACCGCAAATAACACGTGGTCAAATGCGGTTCATTGATGACACTGCGAAGGTATAATGGAGAAGCAGATGTTAGCACAGACTATTCTTTAATTCTTAATCTAAATTTGCTTCAGACAGCTAAGATATGATTTTACATTTAATTAACAGAGTAGTTGAATAATCATCAATTTAAAAGTCCCATTTAATAACTAATTAACAAATGTAGTGAACATCTTAAAAAAAACATACGTTTCGGTATCTCTTCCCATATCAGAGGTATTAAATCAATGACAAACCTAATGGACTGGGTGAGAGGTGGTGGGGTGTGGGTGGGGATTGAGTGGCAGGGTATAAAAAGGACCACAACAAATCGACAACAAACGGGATGCGCGTGATGCCCGAAAGGATGCCATTAAGGACAACGGTTGCAATCGTTAGTGAAGCCATTAGTTTGTAGCGCCAATATGCGAAAATCAAAGACACACACACAACGCCCAAAACAAACGTGTCCAACTGCAAAGACAACCCCAAATGTGGCCAATGTACTCGCACTCGCACTCGTAGTCCTACTGGTATGTTGTATAATTGCAAGTGCGCAGCTTTGGAAAAATGCGACAGATATAACATAAAATAACCCAAACCGGACAAAGTGTCCATCTACCACTAATGTGGCCATGCGTTGAAACTGATGCTGAGACACAGACACAGACACAGTCACAGAGTCACGGAGGACATCACGACAATGGCCCGGCAGCAACGTAACAATAACAATAAAACAAAGAACGGCCTCTGCTAAAAAGGAACACGGGTAACTGAAAATAATTTCTGTGATATTATCACAGTGGCGGGGAATGCTGCTCAGATGTCCCAGGCGCGATATGTGCAAAGTCCGGTAAAAGGAGCAGCCGCAGCCAGCAAAACGGAGATTCACATCAACATAATGTCTACTTTACAATGTGGATAAAGACGCCCGAAGAAAACGAAATCACATTCATATCGAATGTAACAGCCATTCGGCCTTAGACTGTCCTCGTCCCATTTGGACGACCCACCTGACACCAGTCTGCCCAAATGTGTATCCTGTCCTGTCCAGTGCTGTCCAGTCCTGTCTGGCCGATGACCAACCCCCTTTGGGTGCACATTCACTGGACGCTCGCACGCCACGTTGCAATAAGTTACTGCTGGCGGCCATTACGCCGCCATGCTAGCGGCAAATGGTGGCCCGGACAATAGAAAGAGACAGGGAGAGGGAGAGAGAGAGCGAGAGTCACAGCCGGAGACAAATCCGAAATCCATACTCGTAAACAAATGCAACTAATCGCCGTTCATGTTGAACGTGTTCACGGCTAGGCAAACCTGAAATTGTGGCTACACCAAATCGTGCACCCAGCATCCTCCTAGCTCAGTGCTTCCTCGCATCCAGCTCTTGCTCCATATCCAATGATCATTGTACGGGCTTAGCACTGATTCCAATTTGGATGGCTATCGCGTTTTATGCCCAAGGTCTATAACTACTCGAAGCCACTTTTAAGTCCATGCCAAACAGCTCAGTGATTACTCCATTTCGCAAATTTGGATGTTTTTTTGAAGTATCTCATTTCTATTGACGATAGAAAAAAAAAAAATATAAGTATATATATATATATATATATATATATATATACATATGTATATACATATATATAAAGTTTATTTGTTACTTTTTAGTTTAGTCAAAGATAAATTATAATAATCTTAAAATCAGAGATATAGGAATGGTTTTAGTTTTTAATTTTGTAGCATGCAGC
The DNA here is from genome assembly GCA_035044105.1 of Drosophila nr. perissopoda 5 BK-2023a. Taxonomy (NCBI): domain Eukaryota; kingdom Metazoa; phylum Arthropoda; class Insecta; order Diptera; family Drosophilidae; genus Drosophila; species Drosophila nr. perissopoda 5 BK-2023a. Next base: position 374,780 of record JAWNMK010000245.1, read on the forward strand.
AAAAAAATGAGCAAGAAAATCAGAGAGAAGATAAGACAAGAAAGTTATGGCATATGGTCTATGCGGAGTGCTGAACTAATCGTGTTAAACTTTTTTTTTAAGTAGGCTTTTAAAATGATTTGACAATTTTTGAAAAAATTGACATTTTGAATGTTGATATGCTGCTTTTATTGAAGCATTCTGGTGACAGGATTTGTAACTGAAACACAGTGGTTTGTGAAACAAATTTTACATTGTTTGGCGAGTGGCACTGAGAATCGACTGTTAAAACGAGAACTTCACTTGATTTATCAACTATATGGTAAAACATATGTATACCTTTGTAAGGCAGTGATGCATCTCGTCGATCAAAGTATCTAAAAACTTTGCAACTTTGTAGTACTTTTGTTGGGATGTGAACGCACTCTGCCTTAAACATATAAAATAGTTTAAATTTATATTTATAAATATTTTGTTTTCAATAGAAATATAAACTCTTTTTTCAGCTCGCGGAAATGCGTCCAATACGATCGATAACTTCAAACAGTCAAAAACGACCGTTTGGATTAAAAGTTTTGCAAAATGACGAACAACCAGATTTTCAGATTCAAAACTTGCCCATACTATCAATACAATTCCTACAATCGCTTGGCAAACGTATAAATCCGCCCAGACTGAAAGTCCTCTGCGAGTTGGACATAGATCGAGAGCAATGCGAATGTATCTCACAACGGAAGGAGCAGCTATGCCGGCTCCGCATAAAGCGTAAGCTGCGAAGTCGGAATCTGGAGGTGCCAAGTGGGGCTGATAAGCGGCAAAGTGAAATCCATTGTATGTTGTCTCAACACGACAGCAAAAACATAATGGCTGATACGCAAAATAAAAAGTTACAAAATATAAATAGTAAAAAGTTCAAGATCATGGCAAAGGCCACAGATATATCCTCAGCCGAGTCCAGTAATGACGATGACTGCACAGGGAGCAGTAGTTCCACAAGTGAGGTCCCTCGAGCTCCGGGCGACGAGCAGTCACTCTGTGAGATACAGGGCGAAACACTCAGAACATATAACGCTGCTTCTGCAAGAATACCCTCAATGGAGTCAGCTTCCACATCCAAGCTGCAGAGATTTGATTTGCAACACAAGTTTCAGAAAGTCGAGCACATAAATCACCTGAAAACAGAAGAGAATAAAAGTTTAATTAAAGTCACTCCCAATGATGGAGCAGAACCGTCAAGAAAATGCTCAGCAAATCATGGGGATTCTCTAAAGGAGGGGGAAACGAATCATAAAGAATTGGATCTGTATGAGCTGCACAACTTTTCAATCAATTTGGATGTCAGTGAACTAAGTGAGTTGAGTATAGTTGAGTTCTGAATAAGATTTTTAGATTTTTTTCTTAAAATAATCTAAAACAAAATAATGAATAATATTAATTCATATACATATATGCTGAAATACTAATTCTGTGTACCGCTCTCTTTCTCTTTTTCTTAGCCAAATTCAGTGAGATCTTAGAAGAGATCGAACGCATGGATGTGAAGGACAGAAGCCAATAGCACAACCAGCTACACACTGACGACAAGGACATCAGTTCCAATATGGATGCAGCCTTATCATTTCGACCGGAACCAATTCAACAAAACAGAAATTAACAAACCTCCTCCCCTCCCCTCTTGGGCAATCAAAAAATTGAGAATTTCAAAACATTGAACGCTTCTAATTGCCAACTAGGCTGAGGTCCAGTCCGACTGCTGCCCATCTGCCTGCCTGCCTGGCCTGCCAGAACGGACATCGATTGCCAAAAATATGAATGGCATTTGTCTCTCTCTCGCTGAACAATCCACCCATCCTTGTAGCTGTTGTTGCAGTGGTGGCAGTGGCACCGCGGCATGTCAACACACTGTGCTGTCCCCGTGTGGTGGCTGGGTGAAATGTTAGCTGGTTGCTGTTAGCTGGTTGGGACTCCCAATTCCAATCAACCACAGCGGACACATCAACAATTCGTGCGCCGCCAAAAGCTTGTTCTAATCCAATCAAATCTCAAATGCGGTTGTTACCCAATTCGTTTGGGGAGCGACAACAACACAATTGTACAATGGCATCAATTTCGTACTTTTTTGTGCACAATTTTAATAATTTGCAAAGGAACAGGCATCAGCTATTTATGTTATGAATTGCTATCAAAAGACACATTGGTAAACACAACAATTTCCATTTTTTATATATTATGTTAAATATTTTATTACTATTAAAAAACATATGAAAACTAACATTATGATTTCCTGGTGTGTTAACGATTGTATTCCTACTGGAAAATATATTATTTTTTTTAATATTGATTTAATTGAATGAATTTTGTTCATATTTGTTAGCTAGTAAGAAGTCTAAAGAAATGTATTAAAATAATTATAATAATATTTGAAAAAATAAAGTAAGTTTAATTTAATAAGATTCATTTTTTCATTCATCTCTTTTCGTGACACTTTAATATTGTTTTGAAAAACTTTGAAGAATATCAAATGAGAAGAAAGGTTTTTATGTTTAACATATCGGTATTTAGTAATCCCATAACTCGGTTTACTTATCGAACAGCATAGTTTTCCCATTTAAGTTGGCTTATGAGTTTTTCCACTGTGGGACATAGACTTTCTCTATTAACAATTGTGTCCCAGGCACAGCATTTATCTGGCCGTCGAATTGTGGTTTATGGGATGTGAGTTCGTTGGCTCGCATTCAGCAAGGATGTCAATAAAAACGCCACCAGCGAATGTAGTATAAATATAAATGCCAGCGAATATTAGCAAATTAAAAAAAAAGCACTTATTACAGATACCGTGTCAGTTACGGGTCCCCTAATGAATCATCCATTCAGTGGAGCAAATCGGTGTCAATGCAATGCGAAGCGAAGCAATTGTGACAGCAACTCAAACAGTAGGGGAGAAAAGCATCATTAATAATACAAATACAAGACTCATTCATAGTCCGTGCATCAAAAGTCGCCACTTTTATATTCCTGGGAGCATTGTCTGTGAGATGGTCATAATTGAAGATCTGTGGGCTCACATAGGTGACAATAAAATAAATGCCATTTACTGATGACTCATCAACATAATTTTTACGATTCGCCCACCATTCAATGAATAAACAAATAAGCCCGAGCAGAACTAACCTGGCTTCAGTTACCGGCCAGCACATTGGAGGACTAGTTTGAGCGTGTCACGAAAACATTTCGCATGCATTGACTTTTTATGGCAGTCAAACAGAGGGAGAAGGTATGTGTGTGTGTGTGTGTGTGTGAGAGAGAAATAATGCGAAATCATTTAGTGGAGCTTTCACACAACATGGACTAACTCTCTCTCTCTCTCTCTCTCTCTGTCTCTCTCTTTATCTGACTCTGTGTGAGTCCTCAGTCTCGAAAGTCATAAAAATCCGCACCGAATGAAATTCTCATCAAGTCGCCAGTTGGTACAATTTCATTTGGCGCTAAGCAACTGAACACGGCCAAAATGACCCGGACCCGTACTCGGACTGGATATTTGTGCGTGTTCTGGTCACGGAACCAAGGCAGCAGCAGCATAAGTTTCTGGCTCTCGTCCTAACCGTCTCGGCAATCGCGCGTGACTAACGTAATCAGCTCACGTAACGCTGAATGAGATGAGATGAAATCAGCATACACTCAGACTGCATAAATAGCGAATTTATTCCAAAATACAGTTCAGACCTCATTCTAGCTGCTGCTGCTGCGGCTGCTACTTTGGAGCCTCATTCAATAGAGTTCGAGCTGGGCTTTGTAGATCTGCCACACGCGATACAATCATTGCCATCCATTCCAGCGCGCTCTGTTTTCCTTGCAACAAATGCTCCATTCAACGATCAACCAAACATGTTGATTATCTTGGGAAAGCAACCATCGCAATTATCGATGTCTTAAGAACATTTTTTATTTTGCAATTACAACATTTATAATAATTTAAGCGAAGTATTTGAAATTCCTCGTCTGTGTACTACTTTGATTTTATTAAATAATTTATTGAATAAAGTAAATAATAAAACTTTGCAAAAAATATTTTATCTGCAAGGTTGATAATATGCAATTGAAGACAAAATATTTCTTGTCTTTGCTTAAATTTGTATAGTATACAAATATTTCTTGATCATTTTTAAAACCTTACATTTATTTATTTTCTGAGCTTAAAAAAAATCAAAAACAAATGAAAAAAGTAATTAAAAGTTTACAAATATATGAACAACATTTTCAAAATTAAAATCTCTCTAACAGAGTTCTTAACTAACGCTATAAAAGTTGACATTTTATACCGAAATTACGCTGTCTATTTAACAGTAGATTGTGTCATTAGTAATACGAACAAGTGACCCAAACAAGCAACAGCAACAAGCTATTGAGGAGGTTACTGCGAAAACCGAATGTGAAAAGGCAAACATCACGCATAAGTTTCATTTTATTTTGATTTTTACGACTGGCAAAGACTGTGGCAGTGCACTGCCGGGCATGTGTCCCACCTGGATCACTTGGTAAATAACCAAGCGAAAGGCAACAAAAATCAAGAAAAAGTAGTCACCAAACGGCCACGACGAGCATCGTATGGAATACGGGGTGAGTTGGGGGTTGGAGATTGTGGGATTGGGGGGATGAGTGGTTGGAGTGAGTGTTTGCTGTTGTTGTGTCCGAAAGAGAACTAAAGCAGAGAAAATGCCTATTTACGAGCTCGCATGCTGCTGGACACATGGTAATCATATATTTTGGTCATATCTGTGGACCATAAAACCAGTGTCCTTATGTGCCTGTCAATGAGTTGTTTCATGACATTTATTTCGCATGTACCGGTACGGCACGGTTTGGTTCGGTTCAGTTTGGTTTGGGGATGCTGCGTGCAGATGGAAAATATTTTAGTGTCCATTTAATGTCCAATCTAAGATGAGCTCGTAACTTTTGATCGAATAAACGAGCACACACACATCCTCAGCCCCCGTGGATGAAGGTAAGACCATAACCATTGCTCCATATATATATAAATATATCAGTAGTTGGCTGCTGGTCAAGGGGTTCGAATGTGGCACGCAATCGTGTCTCATGGGATAATACTTTAATTTTCTCACTGATGCGTCCTGAGTGATAAGTGGAAGTTATTTGCCAGCTATTTGGTTATTTTATTAGTGGATTTCTTTGCCAGTCCCCCCCCAACCCCCTACCGAAAACCCTAATGATTCTTTGACAGCGCTTGGCTGGATTAGTTCAAGTCCTGCGTTCGCCGTTACTCATAAATATTTAATTGAAATCAAAATTAGTTTTTCGTATAACTCACCTGGGGCTTCTAACGACAAGCGTTTTGTTTCCATCAAGTGCGGCCAAAAATGTCAAGCCTGGTTATTGCAAATGCAAAACAGTAGCAAAAGATGATCCCAACACGGGTTGGGAACTGACAAGCGGGCTCGTTAAAAATTAAAATCGCAACACGCTTTCATCTCATTGGCACGCAGGTACTATATACTCCGTATACTCCAGACGCCACATGTGCCATCCTCTGCTCCCACAATCCTCTCCCGCTTTCCATTTCCACTTCGCTTGTGGTTTTCATCGGCGATTTAGGTGTAGAGCACACGCAATCCTCGCTGCTTGCATAACTTTTGACTTCCCGGCAAACAACGGCGACCCATAAAATAGATTTACATGCGACGCCCCAGAGACCAAGACGACGATGACTGAGGGATGTGAACAGCAAGTTTTTGATGTGAATTGGATTCAGTTCGAGCAGCACCTAAAATCAAGTGATCTGTCAACAGCCTGCTTATGGAATTCAAATCATTCAAATGGAGTTCAAATCAAACTTTGCAACAGATTCATAAAATTATATTCGAAGTATGCCAAACCCATATAAAAATGTCAAAACACTAACAAGAATTACTTAAATTTACAGTATATTATATCTGTTATGTATAACTGTTCACCATGGCTGAGATTGATCCAACAACAGATTGGAATGCGAACCTCTCCGTGGTCATGCCAGAGAATTATTCAATTTAAGTACTCGTCATCCGACTGTGACAAAAAAAGTGAAATTCCTGCGAAAAACAACGTCAGTCAACGGGACAGCATTGGATCCAAGTGTCGAAAGGGCGAGTTGAAAGCAGTCCCAAGGGATACCAAAGAGATTACGCAGAGACCAAATCGAAGTCAAAAACCATCGAAGCCATCTAAGCCAAGCCCCATTAAATATCGCTCCAAATGGCGCTATGGTTACAGTCTCTTTCTGGCTGGGTTATGCGGCTCGATGCTGTGGGCCGTCTATGAGCTGGGCAAACCGGAGCAGGATCAGCGTGGACGCAGCATTGAGGATGAGCTGAGTTCGCTGCCGTTGCTGCAGCAATATGTGCAGCGTGTGTGGCAATCTCTGCATTACTATCAGAAGATGCTGAAGGAGCCTGTGCCCACCAAGTTGGTGCCGGACATACAGCAGCCTCCGTACGTACAGCCACGCTATACGCTCGTGCTGGAGATGCGAGACGTCCTGGTCCATCCCGACTGGACATATCAGACGGGCTGGCGGCTTAAGAAGCGACCCGGCGTCGATCACTTTCTGCGCGAGTGCAGCAAACACTTTGAGATCATTGTCTACACTGCCGAGCAGGGCATGACAGCATTTCCCATTCTGGATGCCCTCGATCCGAATGGCTATATACGGTATCGTCTGGTGCGCGGTGCCACACAGCTGCTGGACGGTAAGCACATCAAGAACTTGAATCGACTCAATCGCAATTTGCGACGGGTTATTGTCGTTGATTGGGATCGTCAGGCTGTTCCACTGCACCCAGATAATATCTTTGCCATGGCCCGCTGGGTGGGCAACGATGACGATGTTCAGCTCTTTGATCTGACAGCATTTTTGAAACTCATTGCAGAGCATAAGGTGAGAAGTGATCATCTTTCTTATCCGTATTAACTTTCTATATCCTCCAATATTGAGATGGAAGATGTGCGCGAGGTGCTGCACTACTATCACCAGTTCGAGGACCCCATTGAGCAGTTTAAGGAGAATCAGCGGAAGCTGCTTGAAATGAAGCAGGAGAAGCCGGATGCGGGTTGCTTGAAATAAAATATTATTTCTGTATTGTTGTTATGCTGTAGTCATTTGATTTATTTTCTTGGATTTTATTAAGTTTCTTAATGGTTAAATGACGATTGCATCACATTGAAAATTTTCATCTTCTTATAATGTAAATCATTTTTAAAGTTTTAAGTTCCAACAAGAATGAATTCTTCAAAATAAAAATAGGCAGTAAGATCACATACATGTTCTTGATTTTCCGTTGCTAATATTTATTTGTGTTCTTGCTCTTAAGATATATACATTTAATATTTGCTATTATTTTCTGCTGTATTCAGAAAATGTGACTTTCGTTAGGCAAAGTCACAATGAAAAATAAATACTGATTGAAAATGCCAAAAATTGTGATGCTGTTCATTATGCAAATTGTCGTAGGCTTAAAATCCACAAATTGCATTGATGCACCACCCAATGAAAAGTCAGCTAGATGAAGATGGGCAGCTGGACAGTTGGATGGCAGGATGGCTGGATGTTTGGATGGGTAAACAGATGTGTGAGAGCTTTGGTGTTATTATTTAAATGGCGCATTATCAGTGGCCAGCAGCGGGCTGGCCAGTCAGCTCGTCGACTTGTCATAAACAATCAAAATCCATTTAAAATCGTACATGCAATTTGGCCCACCTGACATGGCCAGCAGACAAGGAGGACGAAGGAGATTGTGGGGAATGCGGTTGCCGATGCGCAGGCAACGACAGCATCAACGCCTCGTCAAGTGTGTGGGCGGGACTGTAAATAGGGTTGAGGGTGGGAGTCGGGGGGTTGGAGGTGGTGTTGATGCTGGTCATTGGGCAATCGGCAGTGCAGCAGCAGCTGCCAGCCAGCCTGGATCAACGGCCATGCCGACCATTTCCCGTTGCATGTCCTGGCCCTGTTCTGTGTATCGTTGATATGATAATTGGCATGAGGCAATAATCCACTTGGATACGTTTACGTTGACAATCGTTTATATCGCAATCAGTGTCATGCCGTCTGCGTCCTGGATTGTTGTCGTTCCAACTGGTCCGGCTGCTGTTGAGTCTACATAAAGTATAATTTCCAGCCGTTCTCTCCTCGTTGTCGACCTCAACGACAGCGGCAACGACAACGCCAACGACAACGACGACGTATTAAATAACAATGAACTGCAATTGTCCAGCGAGTCTCGTAATTCGTTTGTAATGCGTGCAGACGCACAGATTTTGAGTAGCACTTGTGCTCCGCCAGTTGTGTTGTCCTGCGGTTCCTGTTATCCACACTCGACATATGATACACCCACCAAACAGATTTCCTGCCACCCATTCTCAATCTTCCCACCTTTGTCGTTGTTTTACTTTATGTGTTTTCAACCGACAATTGTGTCTCGCACATAATTTGTGATTTCCAAGTTTAATTCGTTGACACTTAAATTTAATCACTGCTTGGAATTGTTTTCCAAAACGATTCCTTGCCATTTGGCTGAAAAATGGAGAAGCAAATATTGACATTAATTGTTGATTAGATTCTCCGAATCCCGATTTAATTTGTGTATTTTTACAACTTACCAAAACCAACCCTTTAATCTAATCAAATAAATAAACATTCTTATGCTCATTAAAAACATTATTTCAAACCGATCTATAAACGTAGGAAAACATTAATGCCTTAAACTTTCTTCAGCTATACCAATTAGAAGGACTCCTGACATATTATAAAATATCCAATTAAAATGCTTTACAAATCAGTTTAGCTAAATCATATCAGAGTAGTGCGAATGGGAACCATAACAAAGCTGAACGTTGCAGTAAAAAATTATATAAGAAGACTCATCTCCAGTCCACACATGCACATAGTCCGCATCTAAAAACCCACGCATACAAAGATGACCATTTGCAGGACACTTTGCGATGCAAAAAACTAAATTTATGCGCAAAATGCTGCGATGTAAGGTGTGTGCGGGAGGAGAAGGGCAGAGAGAGGGAAGGGCAGGTCAGGAGGACTTCCTGACTGCAAGGAACGGCACTTTTACGCTTGACCTCACTCACAGGCCCCAGCGCCGGGATGCTTAGCCCCTTGACCATGGATATATCCCTTCCGCATGTGTGTGTTTGTATACACTTGGAGAAACTTACGCATAAAAGCTCGATGACTTAAAAAATCCACAAAAAAAACCGAAACTAATTTTGGTTTTTTTTTTAATTAGAAAAATATTATATTTATTTTTACTGTTATCAGAAATAGTTTATTTTTAGTGGTACTATTTCTAAAATGGAACATTTAGTAAAACTAATGAAATATTATGCATATAATTTATATATTCCATAACGAATTACTAAGTCCATTAATACATATAAAACTACTATATATTTATATATTGCTTGACGATTTTCTAAATTCCTGCGCGTGGGTCCTCTTCTTTTTTTTTTGAGTGTGTGGAGAACCCTTAGGTTGTGGCCAATGGTTGTGCGCTTTTTATGAGCGACGACACCACTTGCGATGAAAGCATTTCCGTATCCGCCAGCGTTTCCGAGCCCAGCGTAGCCAAAAGCCCGAGCTGAGGCTCAAGCCCTGGCCAAGCTGGAGTCCACTTTAATTTTTGTTTTGTTTATAATTTACGCGACACAACATCAATTAAGTGCTTGGCCGGAAAAGCGTATACCTGCACCTGAAAAAAGCACCCATAAATTGTACCCCTAAAGTGGCGAACGCGTCGTCCTCACAACCTGCTCCAACCTCCCACTCCACCAATCTACTGTTAACTGCGCCAGTTTCTCGATCTGGTCCACCAGCTGCATTGGCCAGTCGCTTAAATAGCTGTTGCCATTGCATATGCGTGCTTTTTTATGCTATACACAAATCATTTTATTCAATGCATACAACAGTTGCTTCGCAAGTCGCGTATTTAGCAACTTTAAGCAATAATATTATGAACACACTCATATCTACACTAGCTTTGCTATTTATTTATGCCGTGAGATACATTGCGTATATATTTGTATAATTTTCATTAAGTTAGACCTATTTAAACAATTCAATACAAACACATTGCAATGCTTGAGAGATGCTTCTTCATGAAAAATCAATTATCAACTTTCGGTTTCCGGTCCATCTACTCACAACAGAAGTGAAGGAGCAAGGATAAGAGACAGCTGAGCACCATGCTGCCTAATTGGAATTAACAGAAGAATTTATGGGGCAAGTTGGTGTGATTTGTTGAAGTGACATTACGATGCGGTAAACGAGCGACGGCTACAAGTGCGACATAAAGTGGAGAATTAAAGTGAGTCACATTTGCAGACGCAATTTGTTACTCCCAAAAAGGACAAAAGGGACATTATACAGCGGCATAAACAAAACTCCAGACGGACCCTCACTGGCACACCCACCCACACAAAAAAGCATACACACACACACACATACGTATACATATGTACACAAGTCCATTCACAGCTGCCACAACATTTGTCGGTAAATTAACCTGAAAGGCGGCATTTGCTCTAACTTACTTGTCTCATAAAACTGACAATGGCTGGAGCGCAGCTCATCCTCGTACAAAAGTATTAAGAGATATTGGCAAATATCGGGTTCGTTAAGTTTTCTTTAGGTTTGATCTTATATTTTCCACTATGCATACAATAAGAAATTTCATTTTCATTAACAGAAGCACAACTTCAGCTTTAGAAATTATTTTTAATAAGTTAAGTTAATTTTGATTTTACTTTAGCAAACCTCAATATTACATATTACTCTACTAGGCCAAAATCTTATTTGTAAATTGATCCTTTTTCGATATTTTCAATTAATACAGCCTTTTATTTGTTTTTGTGTAATGAATCTATCTGTAGATTCCCAATGAATATAAATTGAGACTCGCACTCGAATAATTAACTCATTTCATTCGCCGCCATTTTGTCTAGTCGCGGTTGCAAAAATTGGCGACAATTATTTAGCAGGCAAATGGCATGCGAAAAATTAAATAAATGTTTACAGTCGATTGAAAAGTTTGTGTATATTCAAACTGTTTATGAGTGTTGGCGTACTAGAATGTGTGTAGTTCAATGTGTCTACGAGTGTGAGCATATTATTCAGCTGCAGCGCGCTGCGACAATCAAATGGTTAAATGAATGTTTTGCTGCACTCATCCATTTATTCACGCGCCATAAACTGAGGACGAATTTATTTCAAAGGACATGCGTTCGAACGTACAATAAAAATAATAAAATTAATGGCCAAACGCAAGTGATGGGCCAACCAGGAGCTCTATCCTTTGTATCCTGACTCGATTTCAATGTTTTGTCCACACAGGTACAGTAACAACAACATTGGGCCGCTGTGGTTACAGCGGTGCCTGAATTAAATATATATATTTATATATATATACATATGTATCTGAATGTTTGTGCATTCGTTTGCAAATTGGAGCCGCGGTCAAAATAATTTTAGCCATTTGCATTGCATTTGGACCAGATTTTAGGGGCCAAATGCAGCTGTTACCCTGCAATGTGGCCGCATAGATTTACACAGCAAAAAATTGCAGGGATACAATTTGATTTCTTTTAGTCTAATACCAGCTACATGGTTATTTATTTATTTATGATATATTTTTTATGTCTTGAACCTATTAAAAATAGGTAAAGGGTAAGGGTGATATGGTTTTGTACATAAATATCTAACAGGCAGGTTGGAATTCCAATCGCATAAATTAAATATATTTTCTTGATCTGGATAAACAGTCGATCTAGTCATGTTCTTCCGTCTGATCGTCTGTCAGAAGGATCTCAAAAACTAAAGGAGCTATACAAAAAATGTTGAGTTTCACGTTTTTCTATCACAACTTGATTTTATTCAGTGTAACCATTGTTATTTACGCGACAATTGCAATAAACATTAGTTCATTTGTATTGTGCTGGTAACTACTGTACTTCCCGTACCCCCCTGAAAGCCCTACCCCTGCAGTGCAGCTTCATCGTGTCGCTGGCACATTAAATTAATTACTCATGTTATTATTCTGGCCGAAATGAAGTACGCAACAATTTATAATCGCGGCCAAACAAGATTAGAAGTACCTGCGGTATCCAATTCAAATCTACCCCTTAAACCACCACCAACCTCTTCTTCCCCTACACCCTTCCACATACATTATAGCATTTGGTTTGCTGCAGTCATTTTGCTTTATTAGTCAAAATGCGCCAAATCAGAATTCCAAATTATTTGCAATTGTATTGGAGTACTCCTCTGTTCGCAATTAACGTAAATTTACGATCAACCAATTTCAAAATAAATCAACATTTGCACTGCCCCTTACACAAAATCCCAATTATGGCTAGCAGCACAAATACTTCAAATTGTACTAATTTTTTTATTATTGTTTTTCTATAAAAAAGACTATGAACTATTAAACAAACTATGCTAGCTATGCTATGCTGACTAGGACTATGCTGGGCACAATGGAGAATGCTGTGGGCAGACTCTGCCTTGAAGATGAGGTAACTCCAAGCACGCATTCTGGAAGATTGCCCGACAATAAACAGACTGAGACTCTCTCAACTTGGTGCTTGCACCCTAAATACTAGTCAAATGAGGACTCTAAGACCAATAACCTGCATTTATATACTTGACTGGGCTTGATCAAGAATTACAGCTGACTGATAAGGGAGAGGCAATACAAGAATAGCAATAAAACGCTTCATGACAATTGATATAATTTGTATTAACAACCCTGCACTAAGTAAGTACGTTACTAAGCTCTCAATCTGAATATGATTCCATCATATACTTATCTATTTACACTCTTTCCAAATCCCTTAAGCTTGAAGACACATCATAATTACAGCTACTAATGCAGACCGCTTCAGCGCGTTTGAAATATGGTAAATTTGTGCACACACACCAAGTGCTTATAAACAACATTAAAATGTACAACATAATTATGGGATAAATGGCATAAGTTCAACAGGGAATATATGCACTCAAATGGCAGCTTTAATTAGGCTGAAACATTTCTACGATTCAGGGGGGGGAATCAACAGGCGGCACTATGAATGCAACACAATCGCCTCGTAATGCATCCGTCCAGGCTGCAGCCGTGCCCTGCCCCATGCAAGTGCTCCCTCATGCGAAGGGATGCCTGACGCCGGATGCGAACCCCACACCTTCTTGCTCTCTCTCCCACTGGGTGTGAGTGTGTGTGTTTTGGCCTAATGCATGATTATGTTCAGAAGCATAGGCCAAGGCGCCCATAACAACAACAAGCAGCCTCGGATTGGTTGCATGCAACGAGGCGCATCTCCATTTATTTGCATCGAAAATTTGCACATGTTTAAATCGAGATTTACGATGGCGAGGTGACATCATTAATCAAGCGTCTGATTGGTGATCCTGTTCCTGTTAATTAATACAATAATGGATTGCACGCAGTCTCCTGAGCCAAAGACGACGACGACAACCAACCTTGCAGGATTTTGCTAGGATTTACGAGCCACACAAAGAAGTGCGTTTAGGCGCCGGACTGGAGCAGAAAAAAGTGCAACAGCCGTGTCCAACATTGATTTAAAATTTACAACATTGAGGCAAAGGTTGGGCCAACAACGCCATATGTTGCATTGATTTATCATTAGAAGGCAGCGGCTGAGAACACATGGCTAAAATGGAAATGTTGCAGCTGCTTCAACAACAGCAGCAGCAGCAAAACCGAACACCAAATAAATTTACCAGTTGCCAACAAAGAGGGGCAAACTGACTAACCCATACACACAGCACACACACACACACATACACACACACACACACACACAAACACAAATTTCAATTAACAATTTTACCCTTAATTTGGCCAAAAACAACAACGTCTAAAGAATGAGGCTGCAGCAAAGGCTTTTGCTGAGCTGAGCTGAGTTGAGCAGTGCGATGAGCTGGCAAACTAAATTACAATTTGAAATCCCCAAACATGCCCCGTTCCCCGCACTGCGAGCGAACCCACCTGCCACCACCTGACCACGCCAATTTAGCTGCCGCTCGAGCATCAATTATGATTATCGTCACGTTTTATGAGACGTTTGCCCCAACTTTATGACTGGGCGCCTGCTAGTCAAGCGCCCCCAAAGTATGCACTCTTATAATGAATATTGACAAAGGATATGCACAATATGTACACATACATACATATATACTTATACACTATATACACCTGTGTAAGCAGCCTTGCAAATCCTTTCCAAGTAGACATATACTACATACACTCTGGCATTTGTTTACTTATATTACTGAGTTTATTCCTCATTTATTCATTAGTGAAATTAGCTACTACGTAGAACGACTTGTTTATTAGGAATCGGGCTACATTTTTCGTAGGAGACGACTGTGATGTCAGTTGTAATTAAAATACCTGCACTATGTTTTGGCTTAGAATTAAATAATAAAATATTTAGCTTAATTTATAGACATGTTAATGTATACTCCAATCTCTCATTCAATCTTATTCGCTTAATTTTAAAACAATTATTACTTATACGCAAGGTGTACAATCTAAATAATCTTGACGTTCTCTAAAAATACATTGATCTCAGCAATTTTGTTTTTTGTTTGCTCCGAACTCAACTTATTGAAATGCTTCTAAGTCTAATCTGCGACTGATTGTTGAGCGCCAGCAATTGCTTTGAGATGTGAGCACAGTTGCTTTTAATTGTGTGCACCAAAAAATAATAAGCAGAAATTAAAACGGGGTAATGAGTTTAGAGCAGGGCATGACGAAGAGAGGGGAGGACTGGAAAAGACAGTAGAAGTCAAGTCGCAATTACAACTGGCAACAAACGAAATTTCAATTAGCGGCACTTAGCGCCAGCTGCCATTACCTAAAATACCAACCAACCCAAAAAGCGAAGTCGCACTCAAAAACAACCAAAAGAATAACTAATAACAACTAAACGATATTAGGGAAGAAATTAGATGCGAGGGGCAAGCGGGGAGGACACAAATTGAATGGCAGAAAATGCAGAGAAACCGCAGGCGAAGAAGCCAAAGCCGTCAAAAGGCGAAACTTGGATTTTGAATTTTTGGTTTTTTGCTTGCTACACATTAGGCAAAAACAATTTAATTTTGCAAATTGTTGTGTTGCATTTCCAACCAACAGCAAATTGGCCAAATCTTTTTTGCAACTAAACCGGCAAAACCGTGAAGTGATTTCCTTGTAATTGGCTCCCAAGTAACCAGACACTAAGTACTAACTGCAAAACAGTCATGCAGCTCCATTTAAACCACCATTTGCCAAATTGTAACTGCAGATATGCAAATGGCTTGGTTAGCCAATCCAGCTGAATGGCAAACTAATTGCATTCAAAATTGACTAAAATTAAAAAACGAAAAACAGTTTTCAGCATAATTACCAACAGAATAGAAATTGTTGCTCAATTAATGGAACCAAATTGTTTCGTTTAGAGAGTAAAAACCTAAATTGTTATAGATTACTATCTGTTTGTCATAAGTGAAAAATGAAACCTATGTTGAGAACAGTTTTTTTTACTCTTATAAAAAATGAAGAACTCACTTATATGGCAAAACTTTTAACTGCGCACCTTGCAACCTGAAAGATAGATCATTTGTAAAACAAATACAGTTAAAATGCATTTATTTGTAATACAAGCTAATTTTTTTTTTTTGCTTTTGTTTTTTTGTTTTCCAACAAAATAAACTTTTGGGCAAACATAAAAACATTCCATGCCATTACACAAATCCAACGCATCCTTTATGAGTGCTGTAAGCTATTGCACTAGAAAGAGATAGGGAGAGTGAGAGAGTGAAATGGGTGCCGACTATTTGGATGATTGTCGAGTATGTGAAACTTCTTGAAGATAATAATAATTTAGTGCTGTTGAAATGACTTTTGACCATCACACACAATTGATACGACCGACCGACCAACCAACCAAACCAGGCCAGGCCAGGGCAGAGCAGGAAGCTCACAAGCTTAGACTCAGGCTCAGCCTCAGCCTCAGCCAGGTTGACAGAGACAGGGATCTGGGCGGCACTGCAGCTACGCCTGCACATTGTCTCTGTAGGTAATGGCGATGGAGATGTTTCTACTATTTACTGTGTGTGTGTGTGTGTGTGTCTGCCTGTGTGTGCACTCGTGCCTTGCTCAGAGCGCGAAAATGAGAGCTTCCGTGCCGTTGTTGGATGATATGGCATTACTTATCCATGGACATGATTAGTTCCGTTGTCTTTCTGTGGGTAAAAAATTAAAACAAAAGTATACATAAATCTCACTTGTATTTCGAGTGTCAACTAAATTCTTTGCACAATTCTTTTCCACTTGCAGCAAGAGGAATACTCTGGAGCCCTCGCTTGTTAATCTAAGTTCAGTTTTGACAAAGTTATGGCATTTTGAAGTTTCGACCTATGCCCATATATCGATACATCGATTTTCAGGCTATAATTTTTACTTGTCTTCCGACCTCAAATTTCATTTTTAACTTTAAATGTACGATTGATTTAGGGGCAAAACTATGATCAAAAAGCCCTTGCTTTTTAAAATCAGTTGAGTTTTGACGAAGTTATGGCATTTTGAAGTTTCGATCTGTGCCCATATATCGATACATCGATTTTCAGGCTATAATTTTTACTTGTCTTCCGACCTCAAATTTCATTTTCAACTTTAAATGTACGATTGACTTAGGGGCAAAACTATGATCAAAAAGCCCTTGCTTTTTAAAATCAGTTGAGTTTTGACGAAGTTATGGCATTTTGAAGTTTCGATCTGTGCCCATATATCGATACATCGATTTTCAGGCTATAATTTTTACTTGTCTTCCGACCTCAAATTTCATTTTCAACTTTAAATGTACGATTGATTTAGGGGCAAAACTATGATCAAAAAGCCCTTGCTTTTTAAAATCAGTTGAGTTTTGACGAAGTTATGGCATTTTGAAGTTTCGATCTGTGCCCATATATCGATACATCGATTTTCAGGCTATAATTTTTACTTGTCTTCCGACCTCAAATTTCATTTTTAACTTTAAATGTACGATTGATTTAGGGGCAAAACTATGATCAAAAAGCCCTTGCTTTTTAAAATCAGTTGAGTTTTGACGAAGTTATGGCATTTTGAAGTTTCGATCTGTGCCCATATATCGATACATCGATTTTCAGGCTATAATTTTTACTTGTCTTCCGACCTCAAATTTCATTTTTAACTTTAAATGTACGATTGATTTAGGGGCAAAACTATGATCAAAAAGCCCTTGCTTTTTAAAATCAGTTGAGTTTTGACGAAGTTATGGCATTTTGAAGTTTCGACCAATGCCCATACACCGATATATCGATTTTCGGGCTATAATTTTTACTTGTCTTCCGACCTCAAATTTCATTTTTAACTTTAAATGTACGATTGATTTAGGGGCAAAACTATGATCAAAAAGCCCTTGCTTTTTAAAATCAGTTGAGTTTTGACGAAGTTATGGCATTTTGAAGTTTCGATCTGTGCCCATATATCGATACATCGATTTTCAGGCTATAATTTTTACTTGTCTTCCGACCTCAAATTTCATTTTCAACTTTAAATGTACGATTGATTTAGGGGCAAAACTATGATCAAAAAGCCCTTGCTTTTTAAAATCAGTTGAGTTTTGACGAAGTTATGGCATTTTGAAGTTTCGACCAATGCCCATACACCGATATATCGATTTTCGGGCTATAATTTTTACTTGTCTTCCGACCTCAAATTTCATTTTTAACTTTAAATGTACGATTGATGTAGGGGCAAAACTATGATCAAAAAGCCCTTGCTTTTTAAAATCAGTTGAGTTTTGACGAAGTTATGGCATTTTGAAGTTTCGATCTGTGCCCATATATCGATACATCGATTTTCAGGCTATAATTTTAACTTGTCTTCCGACCTCAAATTTCATTTTTAACTTTAAATGTACGATTGATTTAGGGGCAAAACTATGATCAAAAAGCCCTTGCTTTTTAAAATCAGTTGAGTTTTGACGAAGTTATGGCATTTTGAAGTTTTGATCTATGCCCATATATCGATACATCGATTTTCAGGCTATAATTTTTACTTGTCTCCCGACCTCAAATTTCATTTTTAACTTTAAATGTACGATTGATTTAGGGGCAAAACTATGATCAAAAAGCCCTTGCTTTTTAAAATCAGTTGAGTTTTGACGAAGTTATGGCATTTTGAAGTTTCGATCTATGCCCATATATCGATACATCGATTTTCAGGCTATAATTTTTACTTGTCTTCCGACCTCAAATTTCATTTTTAACTTTAAATGTACGATTGATTTAGGGGCAAAACTATGATCAAAAAGCCCTTGCTTTTTAAAATCAGTTGAGTTTTGACGAAGTTATGGCATTTTGAAGTTTTGATATATGCCCATATATCGATACATCGATTTTCAGGCTATAATTTTTACTTGTCTTCCGACCTTAAATTTCATTTTTAACTTTAAATGTACGATTGATTTAGGGGCAAAACTATGATCAAAAAGCCCTTGCTTTTTAAAATCAGTTGAGTTTTGACGAAGTTATGGCATTTTGAAGTTTCGACCAATGCCCATACACCGATATATCGATTTTCGGGCTATAATTTTTACTTGTCTTCCGACCTCAAATTTCATTTTTAACTTTAAATGTACGATTGATGTAGGGGCAAAACTATGATCAAAAAGCCCTTGCTTTTTAAAATCAGTTGAGTTTTGACGAAGTTATGGCATTTTGAAGTTTCGATCTGTGCCCATATATCGATACATCGATTTTCAGGCTATAATTTTTTCTTGTCTTCCGACCTCAAATTTCATTTTTAACTTTAAATGTACGATTGATTTAGGGGCAAAACTATGATCAAAAAGCCCTTGCTTTTTAAAATCAGTTGAGTTTTGACGAAGTTATGGCATTTTGAAGTTTTGATCTATGCCCATACACCGATATATCGATTTTCGGGCTATAATTTTTACTTGTCTTCCGACCTCAAATTTCATTTTTAACTTTAAATGTACGATTGATGTAGGGGCAAAACTATGATCAAAAAGCCCTTGCTTTTTAAAATCAGTTGAGTTTTGACGAAGTTATGGCATTTTGAAGTTTCGATCTGTGCCCATATATCGATACATCGATTTTCAGGCTATAATTTTTTCTTGTCTTCCGACCTCAAATTTCATTTTTAACTTTAAATGTACGATTGATTTAGGGGCAAAACTATGATCAAAAAGCCCTTGCTTTTTAAAATCAGTTGAGTTTTGACGAAGTTATGGCATTTTGAAGTTTCGATATATGCCCATATATCGATACATCGATTTTCGGGCTATAATTTTTACTTGTCTTCCGACCTCAAATTTCATTGATATACCAAATGGAATGGGAATGCTGATCGCGTTCATCAATCTGCTGCCGATTATTTATTTTACAGCAACGCTCTTTGCCAGGAATATAAAAGCTGCCGCTCAATATGGCCATTTGGCTGTGGTATGGCCTCAGTGAGCACTAAAGTATGGCAGAGCATTTGTTCGTTTGCAGACGCATCTCAAAGAAATAAATAAAAAGAGGCTCGCCCCGGCCAAAATGCCGGAAAATCCACACATTCTTCGGCGCAGCCACTTTGCATGCAATGCGAGCAACTTGCTCAACTTTTGTTTGCTGCTGAATTTGTTGTCGGTGGAAATGCCATGTGCAAGCTGAAATTGAATTTGTAAAAATTCGCTTGTAATAATTTCTCGATTTTCGGTGGAAATTATTTGATTACACACACGTGTGGAACGGTCCGCCTCCAACCGCTGATGCAGCTGCCAGCCAAAGGACTTGATCTTCTCCAGCTCCACTGAATGCTGGATGCTGGCTGCTTGGAGGCCATAAAATAAACTTCATCTTCTGTTCGTGCTGCTTGGTATTTTGGGTGTGTGTGTGTGTGTGTGCAAGAACTTGAGATGCGCATTCATTCGCAAAATTCCCAAAACAAATAAACTTGTTTTGAGGTGGCAAATGTAACGCTCGGCTGCGAAATAGATAGAGATTGTAAGGATTGCGGGTGGGAGGTCGATTATAGTGATGTGATTAGCGGTTGCACAATGGCTGAGTGGAGAAAGAAAGATGCTTTGAAGGAATTTTTCCATTTTTCAAGAAATCCATTTTATGCATTGTTTTTGATGTGTTAACAAATTACAATCACTTTAATAAGTAAACCAGAAAATAAAAATTGTTGACGCAATTACAGAAGAAAGGTTACTTATTTCAGTGACTGTAAAGTGTATTAAACACTTTAGTTTAGAAAGAAAATAGATTTACCTTATGAGTTTCGTATGAAATGCGATTGTGCTATTCATGTGCGTATATCATGCTAAGAACAGGTTTCTTTTCTTGGAGGCCAAAGCTAAGCTAGTAACGTATACCAGGTTGTAGTTAAACGAGCACATCCTGGCTCGTAGCTGAGATGTAATTTGCATTTTGCAAGTCCAAAATGAACTAATAAACACACACCGGAACCCGAGTCCACAAATTGCCGATGTTTGCAGCGCAAATCACATTACCCGGCATTGCCCGACCCCGCACAAAGAAAGAGGTCCACGCAGTGTCCAGTGGCACGGGGGGCTAATAGGCAACCAGTCGCGGATGCTCGGCTCAAATTGAAAGTTATTTAATGCCGGGGGTTGTTGGGAGGGGAAAAGGTCGAGCCCTGAGGTAAGGGGCGCAGCGGCCTATGAGGTTACGGAAATTGTTACGCGATGCTTGGCCAGGCCAAGAAAATGGAAACCGCAGCAACACCAACAAAGGAGACTGCTTTTCAGTTGCCTGTGTATCTTTTTTTTAACACATAAGATTCAAAAAGTTTATGCCGTTGGCTGTCAAGACTTGGCAAATGGGCAGCCGAAGCCGAAGCTGGGCGTGTTGCGTGTGATTCGCATTCGCTGGAGGATTCCGTGTGCGGGGACACTGAATATTTAACAAGTGGCTGCGGAAGAGGAAACCAAATGGCGCAAGTATTGCTCAGTTTAATCTATTTCCTGCGCGGGCTCCCTCCAAGCCCTGGAGTCTGTCTGACTGCCAGCCTGCCTGCCTGCCTGCCTGCCTGCCTGCCTGCCTGCCTGCCTGCCTGCCTGCCTGCCTGGCGGCCGATCTGCACAATCTTTAAAAACACCAATTTATCGTTTCATAAAAAGGCAAACTTCACTTAATTCCGTTAGACAACAAAATTTGTTGCTTCGCCACAAGTATATTCATTTTCCAGTAAATATTGCCCACAACGAAACTTAATTTAAAATGTGCGGTTGAAGACAAACGTGTAAAAAAATGGAAATCATTTGTGATAAAAGGAAAGACAGATCTTTCATTTAAGAACTATGGATACCTAAGATGAACAAATAATATTTTGAAATCTTAAATGAATTCCTTAATCATTTTCAATGTTAATTTCAGCTCGCAGTTTTGTCTCAGAAAAAACAACATAGAAACTTTTCAAATTTTCCCTTGGGAAATGTATGTTTATGTCTTAAATTAAAACAAAAAAAAACAAGACCTTAAAATGTGGCCACAGAAAGTGCGCAAGCCACAAAATTGTTTTCAAATTAAGATGGCAATTTTCAGCTAGCAGCACCCACCTCCAAAGGACAAAGGAAGCTCACGCCCAAGGTGCGACTAGGGAGAAAGACCTGGTCAGGTCATCAGCTGAGTGTGGGAATGGTGTTAAGGGCCAAGAACTTATGCCCGAGCTCTGAGCAAACGAAATTTGATTATGTTCACGGTTACACTTCATTCGTCCCCAGGTTTAGGTGAAGGTACCCTCAAATCTGTGCCATGGAAAATTGACATAAATTGTTTTTGCTGTTATTGTTGTTGTCTGTTTTGGCGCCCTCACTCAAGCAATTTATGCGATCAATTAAATATTTTTAAAATGACCAAAAAGTTGTTTAGCTTTTTAATTTTCATAAATTTTACTTAAATGTTTTCACTTTTGCAATAGTAAATTTCATTTTGGCCCGCCGCTTAATGTGTCAAATTTTCTGTTTTTATTTTCTGACAAGTTATGAGAATGATAACAAGATTTTATGTTGATTAGAAAATTTAGATATTGGGGCGTTACTTGTTGGTATTAGAATTTATTGCAAATGAGCAAAACTTTATGAAAATTAGAATGCACAAAAAAGTCAAGGAGCCAGTGAAAGTAAATCAAATGTAAATCATCGACAGCAACCAACGATCCTGGACCAACTTTCATCTTTCAAAAGTCCGGCAGCGGCAGCAGCAGCAGCAGCGGCAAAATGATATACAACACATTTTGTGGAACCTTTACAACTAAATGCGGATAATCTGTAAGTTTGCTTTTCCAAAATTTATGTGAAACGGGTGGAGTTTTCCCTATATTCTTGTTGCTGCTGCTGCTGCTGTTGGCTGGCCCTGTTGTTGTGCTTTTTCTTGGTTCTCTGTATAGTTTTTCATCTACTCAACCACGCACTCCGCAAACCCGCAGCCGGCCATATCTGGTGCCCAAAACTAAAACATGCGCATTCAATGGGCGTCCATCCCATCCGGTATCCCCCACCTTGCCCCTCAGTCAGTCCTGTTGCTGCAATTCATTTCCAACAGACGGGTGTACGTATGTGTGTGTGTGTGTGTGTGTGTGTAAGTGTTCGTTTTGGAGGAGTGCTTCTCGGTGTATGTGCGGAGATTTACCGTTTTATACTTGACATTTCCAAAAGTTTAAGTTTTAATTTATGACACCGCCACTTTCTATACGAGGCGACAAGCTAAATATGAGCGAACGGAGCAAGGAGGCTGGGGACAGGGGGATGGGGGATATCCTTAAACAGGATACCCAACTATTGTCGTTAGTCTTGAGTCGTTCGTCCAGCTCATCTTTACAATACGCTCAGCTCTCTAGACAGAAGTCCGTTGTTCATTTAAATAACCATTGAGAAGATTCAACGATTTTACGCTGCGGTTACAATAACTTGCTAAAGCCCATTGAAAGTCTCATGTTGTATGCTCTGCACATAAGCACGACCGGTTTTAAACCTAATTATAATAACAATTTGTAAGTGAGAAATATTAATAAAAAAAGCTAATAGAGAACATCGTGTCCAGCATCAAGTTGCAGCTTCCAACAAACCCACTGATGTGAGGCAATTCATACATACATATATAATAGTAATCTAAATATATACATATATTGAAGATCAAAATATTTTTTTTTCACATACTATCTTTACTAGCCAAAAAGATACACATCACCAAACATATTAAGATGACATTATTGTGAAATGCACGGCTTACAATGAACTCCAAAATTACCGCATCCGAGTGGACTTCAAATATTTCGTTGCTAAAACCATCGATGACGCCTCTCATGTCGCCGCATAGGTCGCTCATAGTTTCCGATACCTGCGTGTAGCGCTGATATTAAAAAATGTTATAGATTTTCCACAGTGGGTTGGGTTTACCTGGTAATGAGTTGTAATAGTCGCCACCACCACTGGGTGCATTCGAATAAGAGCTGTAATTTGAAAACAGTGCCAAAGACTTTTATATAAAGTATTTACTGGCATAACTTACTAAAGTCCATTGCGCAGATTTCCTCCTCCGTTAGTCGAAGGAGCGCGGTAGTCGGTACGCTCATAAGGATCACAGTTTCTAGGCTCCTCGGAGTACCATTCGGGGCGTCCACTGTAGTTAGTGCGAGAATAATCAGGTAGCTCACATCTATAACCAGTCTGTGCGACATATTGCTGATAGCACTGCGAAGAAATTGCAATCATTTATGAAAAGCATTCTCTAAAATTGGAAAGCTATCCAAACCCACATCGATTATGTTGTCATCATCTGGTGCTGCCATGCCGTATTTCTCCATAATTTTGAAAATAAAAATAAAAATTTAAATTTGAATTTTTCGATGTTTAAGACCTGAATGCAAAAGGGAATTTGATTTTGGAAATAAAATTCTAACATGCCTCGACTCCTACTTAGCATGAGTAACTAGATCAAATTATATTTTTTGTGTATTTGGCTACGAAAGCAAAACAGAGTTTATGAAAATAACCTCTCATCAAATGGGAAGATCAAAAATTAATTCCATACACACAACCTATCTCAGAATTTAAGGAATCGCAGCAGTACTTCAGAATTTCCAATTTGCTAATGATGTATGTGTATGTTGTATGTATGTGTCCGTCTGGATGTGTGTATTTGGGTGTGTGTTAGTTACTGTAGTTACTTTAGCTCTAAGTCCACGGGCTCAACATGAAAGCTGAAATCCCTCTGTCCAAGCCAACCGAAGGAAACACACTCTCCACATTCTCTGTGAGGATGATGAATTTGGACATTTTGTGTGCGCAAAGTCACTTGCTTAAAAGTTATTAGGGATTAAAAGAGTTGCGGCTGACGACGCAAATGCGCTTTGGTATCTGCTTCATTAGAAACGAAGGGCAAATGCATAGTACTTGCAGGACACGTGTGTGTGCAGAGGGATAGAGTGAGTGTGTGTCTGTATGTGTGTGGGTAGGTAAGTAAACACCTTTGGTGAAACTTTTGAAAATACTAAAAGGAAATCACTTTAGGCGTCCTGCAAAACGGGCCAAAGAAAATGCCGTAGCATCCAAAAACTTTTGTACCCCAGTACACCCCACATTCCTCGCTCCTCCTCCTCCCCCCCCCCCCCATCCCTTCCGACCGTGAAGCTCAAGTTTCGTTGGTGGCAGCGTGAACGATTATGAGCAGCAATCCTGATTTTACTGACTGCCTCACAGCAACTTTTGAGACATCTTAATTCCTTTCCAGATAAATCAAAATAGTTGGCCAGCAGATCAGGGTATTTTAGCATTGCTCCCACAGAAATTTGTATTTTTATTTACACCATTTTTAACTTATGCATTTTTATGAGCTGCGTTTTATGTGTGCGTGTGTGTGAGTCTGTATGTGTGTGTGTGTCAGTGTGTGTGTGTGTGGCTTATCCTTTCATAAATGCGTCCAACGGCCAACTGATTTATGCCACCACAAGCTGGAGCTGCTGGTACCCACTTGCCACACTCCCGGCGCTCCTTGCAGTCCCTCCTTTGTCACACCGGCGCTTCCTCACGTCGACGACGGCAACAAAGTAACAAAACAGGCAAACAAAAATTCCAGAAACAACATAAAACCGATTGATTTATTTTGACAATGCTCCATGCAGAGTCCGAGTCTGAGTCCGAGCTGCAGTTGGAGTTGGAGTCCGAGAGTCCGGTAGACGGTTGCCCATTGTTTGCCCAGGCGGTTCTCGCCCCATCGACATGTTCCGTTCGCATTTCGGACCGTCACCAGACTGTGCACAACGCCCACTTCACTCGTCCCTCCCCTTTCACCCCTAAGCAATGCCTCTGCAAAGTTGTCCTCGTTGTCCGTTTGTAAAATATTTTATTTGCCCATCTTTCTTATTTTAATCCTTCATTGCATTCGGGGTTGGGCTTGGGTGCCTTGAGCTGTGCACGGTTTCATTCTGAATGCAGCCAGAGTGTGTGGAAAATACACGAAACGAATACAATTCTGACTGCGTGGGTTTCTATGGCCATAAAACACACGTTAATTACCCTGCAGTATCATCAACCCCTTTGCCAATCCGTCCTCAATTTCTACTTCTATATCTAAAACACCAACATTTTTTTATCCAATCAGTTTTTAACCATTTAAATAAAAGAACATTGATAATTTATGTATATTTTGAATTAAGCATAAGTTAATTAATGATAATCTAAGTAAATATTTAAGACACCATAGAAGAGTTCTCTTTCTAAAATTCTCTTAACAACACTCGGAAGAAAATCGGCCTGAAAAAATGTTTCTAGTTTTTAGAGCTACATATTTCAGGGCTATTTTTCTGAGTAAGCCAAACATCTTGTACACAAGAGAATATAATAACTAAATATCAGAGCATTTATCCGTTTTGTATTATAAATTCCAGATACACAAAAATTTACATTCACAAATCTCAAAAAATAGTTGCAGACAAAAGTAATTTTGAGTTAAATGAAATGCTGTTAATTCATCCTGTGTCCATTGTCGTCATCCTTCCAGTAAATAATGCAATGATTTTGTTTTTCGATTCACGGTATCTTTTATATATATATATATATATATATCTTGTTTATAATGAATATGAATATGATTTTGCTGAACTTACTTGCAAGCCATTATGCAATTTGCTCATCCTGATGCGCTCCTTTTCTCGCATAATATATCGAAAGGATGCAGAGCTAATATAAAATTGTGGCGGATTAGGAACTTTTCCACAACCACAGCATCCTGTACAACAACTCATATTTTTTTAATTTTTCAATTTTTTTTTTTTTCAAATTTTGAGACAAGGCCGAAAAAAAAATTTTTGAGTTGTTTGCTTTTCAAAATCCGGCTCTAAACTAAAAGATTGCTCCAACATTTTGTCTTAGCTTTGAAAAATTTAAGTTTCAGCAAAAGCCAACCATATTAAAAACAACTTTTCTTTTAGAAAAATAAAAAACAAAGAAAAATTACGCAAACCAAATATTTTCATAACAATTATCATAAATATAAGAATATATCTTTTCAAGCATTTATTATGAAAGTAGCCCAAAAAGATCGAATTGGCATTTACAATATTTGTTAAAGTCATGATTTGGAAGCGAACATCACAATGTATGTATAAACAGGATATGTACGCAGAACTAGTAATAAGGATTATTGCCATTACGCTGCTGACCATACATTTGAGCATCGGCTCCACCAATGCCCGGCAATGAGTTGTAATAATCGCCATTGCCTCGACCCGAACGCTGATCCATTGGAGAGCTGTGTGGGTTCAAGGGATTAGGAGGTGTTCTGCAAGTCAATGACAACATTTTCTTACTAGAGTCCGTTGCGAGAGTTCATCTCTCTCATGACCTTGGTGTAACGCAGGGCGCTGCGATAGCCGGGACCCCCGAAGGATGCGGATCCACTTTGGCTATTCCTCGAGTCGTCATAGGACTGCATGCCACCGCCTCCATAGCCCTGGGGCTGACTGTACTCCTGACCAAACTCCGGGGCCTGGCCATCGGGCGTGGACATGCCATAGCCCTCCATAGATTGATATTGCATGTTTCCGTTTCCGTTACCGACACCGTAATCCATGACTTTATTTTTATTTATTTATAAATTAAACAAGAAATTTATACAAAATTTGGAAAAGCCGTAAAATTTCAAAATTTGTTGACTGTTTTTGCTGCTCCTTTCCGTCCGAAATGTGAGTTTGAATTAAATATAAATTTGGTGATGCCTTAACGCCAAGCAACTTATTTCCAAATCGATCTCATGGATAACTTGATGCGAAAATGTGATATACATAAGTTGTAGGAAAAGTTTCAGCATTCTGTGAAACAGTATTTAGCTGTCGTAGATTTATGAGTCCATTTCCTTTAGTGGACCAAAGTAACTTAGCCACTTCTTAACCCATTCGGACGGCTTATCGCACCAGCCACAGTGCAACTAAAGTTTTCCAACAAAAATACAAAAAAAACGAAGGAAATTCCGGCTGTAAAATAGCCATAATGGAAATCAAAACGACTGCGAGCCAATGAATATGCAGAAAGCAGTAGTCGACGAATAATTAAAATCGAGCAGCTCCTTGCGGAGGATTAAGCGTTCGCAGGCTTCAGAGATACGGGCCACACTTTACGGTCGACAATTAAGTGCGCCTCCGTAATCTGTCTGTCGTAATTATGGCTCCACGGTGTATTTATCTGCTGCAATTAGCGCCCTGCACGACTCGCATATTTCAGAGATCCAGAGATTGAATTGCTCTGCAAAATTTGCATGCGCTTAGAAACAGGTCCTTGGTCCTTGGCCCCCACGACACCAGCACGAATGCGAATGCGAGTGTGCAAGTTTATTTCTTTAATTAAATTTTGCAATTGGCTGAAAAAATAAAATAGCAATGGATTGCATAAGATTGTTAAACACACTTATAGAGTTTTCGTAGTTTATTGATACATTTAGTCGAAGTTCTGAGGTCCAAAGTGCGCAGGCGCATGGTCAACTAGTAAATGCCACAATTGGTATATTACGTTATTTGGGATGTGTACACACATTAAAACATACTTAACATACTTAATTGGGTTTCTGCTTCATCACTTATTCATTTACGTTTAAAGGACTCCGAGTTATCTGCCCAGGGCAAAGGGATCGCTTGAGGAGGTCTTTACATAGAAAGTGCCTGCCTTGTGTATCGAGGGTTCTCCGCCCATTCTGTAGGATTGTCGCTGGCTCTGATCACACTGCCACTTTTTCTGAATCCGCTTGCAGGGTGTGCCCCAGAAGCCCTGAGGGGTATTGATGGATTCGGCAAACATTTGATAGGCACGTATGTGGGAGCAGCCCAAATAGAAACAGTTGCGCTGATAGAGTCCATAGTTCGGATAGAAGGTGGCACTGCCGGTGGGTTTCAGGAATCCAAAGTTGCCACTCGTTTGCATGGACTCCACATACCGCGCATCGCTGGCATCAATCCGAAACTGCGGGCTGCGATCCCGGAACGTGGGACCGGCCGGATCCAAGGCAAAGATGGTGTTATATTG
Organism: Drosophila nr. perissopoda 5 BK-2023a; assembly: GCA_035044105.1. Classification (NCBI taxonomy): domain Eukaryota; kingdom Metazoa; phylum Arthropoda; class Insecta; order Diptera; family Drosophilidae; genus Drosophila; species Drosophila nr. perissopoda 5 BK-2023a. Next base: position 403,385 of record JAWNMK010000245.1, read on the forward strand.
CTCAGGCTTCAGGTGCTTGCCAGCAGAACCCGCTATCTGGGCACCCAGCGAGTGTCCGATCAGATACATATCATCGTAGCTAGCCCCAAACTTGCGATGCAATTCTCGTGTGAACTGAACCAGCTGAGCACCAAACTCATCTATCAACGTCACCACCGAGAAATAGTTGATATTGGCGGAACTTGCACTCCAGTCCGTTACGATCACATTATAATCGCCATGCTTCAAATACGCATTCTTCACATCCCGATTGAAGGAGCCACGCGACTGACTCATCCAGCCATGCACAATAATCCGAGTGGGCAGCGAGCTATTGAATCCAGACTGTCGCCACTTTCGCTCTTTGTTGATGTCCATTTGGCGTCCGCATTCGGGGAACTCGCGCTTGAACAAATAGAACTGCATGCGATGGTCTCGTGAGCGAAATGGATTCAGATTGCGAGCGATCTTCTTGACAAACGAAAAGTCCAGGAAGCTGCCAATGCCTTGTTTCTCGCTCAGATCATTGTCGCATTTATTCCACACCTTTGGCTCTGCTCCCTCGTACTCATCCTCCAGAGTGGCTATCAGATCATCTGGCTGTGCTTCGTCTTCCCCAATTCCGCTGCGCGTACCAAGGGCTACATTCTCAGGATCGGGCACCTGTGCCATAAACTCATCCATCTCCGGATCATAGTTCTCATCAATATTGTTGCCTTGAGCTGTAGAGAATGTTATGTAACGAAAAGAGAATTATTAAATATAAACGAAAATAATTAAATTAAATTAATTTAATTGAAGCGTGTATTTTTTGGTGACCTTAGCTTGGGTGGGGGATTTAAGCTTGATTTTTATTAATTGTTATTGTTGACCACAGATAAGGCCAAACAAAAAAACTTTAAATAGTTAGTCATGACTTACCATTTACTGCAGTAATAAGCAGCACTACCGCAACAAATTTGAACCACATATTGATTTGATCAGCTATTACAGAGCTACTACTCGCCAGCAGAGACTATAAGATTCTGTTGCTTTCCTCCAGCACACACTCTGCTTATATATACAGCTTGCTTGCTTCTTGATGCTGCACTTTTAACACCAGCCAAGTCTCGTTCGCGCCCCTAATCTATTCATAATTATCACTTGGGAACGTCACTGGGACTATCGACTGCAAAATCTCAAGCTCAATATCTGACTGGCATTGCCCACGATGCCAGCAACCGGCACGCTTTTCCCACAGCATCGATTTACTTTGGCATTACCGGTTTTGTTAATGCACCGACGGCATACGCACAGGTATATGAACTTTCATGACTCTAAACATGAAGCCGTGTGGCGATCGGGAATTTCTTGAATCTAATTGAACGGCTTCGCGTAATACAGCATGAAAGTTAAAGTATTTAGAGCCATATATTAGTTATTCTGATCCATATGTCCGTTTCTAAACAAGCTTGTATTCTCTTGATTCGTTAAATATATTTAATCCACTTGATCACACTATTGCTCAAATAATGATTTATGTTTTGCTAGAAGTATTTCTTTTATTATTTATTAATAATACTATTAAGTAGTAGACAGTTCAGTTGCGATATGTAAGGGTATTTTAGATTCAGCTTTCAGCAAATAGCTGTTGCGTTTAAGTTGTTTACTATTATTGCTACTGTTACTCACTGTTAGTGCAATTGTTTAAAAAAGCTCAATTGGATTTCTAATAAATATTACAGCATTTTGATTAGTATAATTACAAAGGAAATATTAGTCAGTCAACTACATAAAGTTCAACTGTAAAATGACGAGCTGACGTAATTAAGGCGTTCAAATGTAACTAACTACGTCAGATGATCAATCCGTTTGTAAAAACCGAATTCGACACAATTAATTTACATCGATCATCGAATTTATATTGTTTCCAAAAATATCTTCTTCAAAATTAATTACTTCCAGGGCTTTTAAAAATTGAGGAAAGGAATAACGATTTAAGAAATTACTTAATCCAAACAACAACAATGTATTTAACAATATGATGAGCATCTGAACCGAATTTTTACAAACTAAATCGATCTGTATTAAAAGATGGGGCCCATCTGAGAATCTAAACACCTTTCAATCGCAGACCGTATGAAAATGTATCGAATCAAGGAAGATTTTGATTATAGCCCTGCATCATTCAAAATGTGACACTGGACTCGCTAGAATCAGCAAGGCCATGACAGAGGTATGAGCAATTTTCTATATTTATTAAACCTTATATCTTGTATTGCATTTTTTTGACTATTTTTGATCGAAAGGACATCTTTTGAATTTTATATATTTTTGGAACCTACGACTTAACGGTAATTTTTTGCTAAATTACATAAGAGAATTCGCCAAAGCCAGATTTTCGAAACAAGATGCGGCAAAAAAGAAATGCTCGAAATGAGCAGCAACATTGCCAGGGGACCTGCTTTATGATTCTAGTCACTTTTAAAGTCAACTGCTTGCTAGGTAGGGTGCAGTTCGTAATCTGCTTCTTAGCAAAGTTTCTCACCTACCAAGTGCATGGAATGCGCTCATTAAATAAGCAATGCAAAATTTTGTTTGTTTTCAAGAATTACATTCCAGGATTATGTATTGAAAACGCATTTTATGCTTTCAAATTTGTTATAATAATTTTGGTATTCAATAATTTGATATAAAATACAATAAAAGGATATTTTCGACATATGATAACTTTAAGTTATGCATCAGCCAGCTTGAGGTCGTTCGCAACAGTTCCATTGGCAAGGTGGCAGCACCAAGATTAATCGATAAGACGCATTCAATATACATACGTATATCGATAAGTGCATCTGTTGTTGGTGTGATATCAATGCGAATGAGGAATCAGAATTGTAAACATCAACTGCCTTCCGTGGAAGCCGCACAACACGGCTAAAGGAAAATCAATAGAATGAGTCTCGACGACGTCATCTACGTAATATGCCTGCTCGCGTGCATTGGCGCCGGCAATTATGTAAGGAAAATCCGCAATGAGATACAACGCAAATGCATTTGCTCGATGCTGGGAATTGTTGTTGTTGTCGTCGTCTCTGGATTCCATAGTATCCACTGTGCCATCTCCCTAGCCCTGGGCACGGCCAGTGTGCTCCTCGTGCATGCCAGGTACAAAGTGAGACAATTTTCCATATAGTGAAATTAATGCAAAGTTTAATTCGATGATTGCAGCAATTGTCATTTGGTCACCTTTGGAATCATGTTTGGTTATCTGGTCTTTTTCCGCCTTGTCCACCTCTTTGGCCTGCCATCTGTTCCTGGACACACCAATATGATACAAATGTTGCTTACCCTAAAGGTTAGTGGTCATTGCATAATCAATCATTCATCAGCACCCTAATCCTAATCCTTCATCAGGTCTCGGGCGTTGCGTTTGAGAAAACAGCTGCCTGGAAGCGAATTCGTGCGAAAGGAATGCAGATTAAAAATGAGCAACGGGATGTGAACATCGAGGAGAGCATCGAGGTAACCGATTACGATGTGGAACTGCAAGAACTGACTGTCGTTGATATTATCCATTATAGCGTCAATTACGTTGGCATTCTCACAGGTCAGTGCTCAGATATCTTTTTATTTTACTTCTATAAATAGTGTATAAATTACAAATTGACAAGCATTACAAATGCAAGCGAGCTCTATCATGATTTGCATTAAATTACATCGGGATCAAAGTCCATTTACTCAATCTGTCTGAACATTAAACGATAGCAACATTTAATGGCATTCTATCAATAGGCCAGAATTATCGCTGTTTATATGAGTCAAACTCGCCTTATCTCAGTGCATTGTTGGCATGTGTCCATATTTAATTATCTAGTGTAATGGACACAAGCGGATTTCGCTAAAATAATGTAATCTTTAACGAAATTCGAATACTTCATTTCACTTTAAGATAGGCAAATAAAATGGTCTTGCAATAATTAACTTATTTGAAATTCTACTTTCCATTAGTTGTAATACGAATATTCATATTTATATATTATATATATTCATTGTTATAATTATTTCAACTTGCAGGTCCATATTTCCGGTATCGCACATATCGTGACTACTTTGAGATGCCCTTCAAGGATCATGCGCCCTGCGCACAAGCAACCATTGAGCAGCTCAAGTGGGCCGCTTTCTACTGCAGTCTTTATCTGGCGACCAACTACTTCTGGCCACTAGATGTGAGTATTTCAAAATAGATAATATATTGGCCATATAACAATCTGTAACACTTTTGCAGTACGCTCTCAGCGATGAATTCTACAACGATCGTTCCGTTCTCTATCGCCTGTTGTATGTTTGGCCAACATTCTTCATTTTCCGTGCACGCATCTACACCGGGCTCACATTGAGCGAGTGCGTTTGCACAATGTCCGGATTTGGTGCATATCCCGATGAGTCGGATGTCGCCAATGGGGAGGGTCCTCGCAAGCGATATCAGCACATGAAACGGGATGCCGAGAAACGCACTTACAATTTTACAACGATTGTAAACACGCGGGTTTGGGACGTGGAGCGCTGCTGGACCTTCCGCGAGGGCATGAAGCACTGGAACGTATGCGTTCAGTATTGGCTGGCTGTGAATGTCTACAAGTTGTTCCCCATCCGCAAATACAGGTGAGTGTGCCACGGATTACAACTGTCCTTGGAGCTCAACAAAAATGTATTTATTTTTAGAACGGGTGCCACTTTTCTGTGCTCTGCCTATTGGCATGGCTTTCGGCCTGGCCACTATTTCTGCATCATGGGCGCTCCATTGTATGTGCCACTGGAGGACATGTGGCATAAGCTGGTACGAAAGGATGCTGTCGGCATACAACGCAATGTACTCGATGTCATCTTCTGGATATCGAAATGGTTCGCCTTCAGCTACCTGGGCACCGCCTTTTTGTTGTCCTCGTTCGACAACATTTGGCGATTCTATAGCTCCGTCTATCATTTCGGCTACATCGCTTGGGCTCTCATGGTTGCCCTGGGCATATATCTGACCAAGCAGAAGAAGGCTGCCGAACGCAGAGAGAAACGCGCTGCGGATGCCATTGCTACCACTGGAGATGCAGCCAAGCTGAAGGCACAGTAAGGAAATCGTACAGATATGCAGCACGAACAAACATATTATAATGAAATACTGCAACTTTCCGTGTTCCATTTTGTGTATACATAGATAATTAGTTAAATTTCTACTATCTAAGCCAGGAGATATTAATGGTGTTTTTGCTTATAGTTAAAATTCACTAGAGTTTAAATTTTAACCAAAGATACTATTTTATCTACATAATTTGTATCCAAATACATGAGCGGAGACTTCTCCAACCGTATCGGGTACCAATAAATCTTTCACTTACATAGTTGATATTGAATTTGATATTGAATTAATAAGCCTATTGTTTACTGTATTTATTGTCAAACTTAAAAATCATTACTACATTTAAAAAAGAGTGCTTCTAAACTTTAATACAAAATGCTGAGCTAAAGTGTGATTGAGAAATGTAATTTGAACAACAAAATTCGAGATATGTTAATGGGCTATGATTAATACAAGCAAATATAATACAATTCGAGGGAAAATATGGTTTTCATTTTCTTTCCTTTTTTCTGATTGCAAATAATGTAGATTTGTTGCATGTTTATTTATCTAGCGGAAGAATACTAAAAGTAAGTTTACGTTATTGTAAATGTGTTTTTTTTTTTAATTTGTATTCGATACCAGCTCGAATTTGGTCTAAATTCAATGCGTTTCCATTTCAGTTTCATAAATTTAGTTTCTTCAAATATGTGAGCATGGCAAGAGATTTCCTGTTGCGTTTACTTTTGCTAATTGGAGCAACGCCGACCCAAAAATACCACATGGTCGGGTGCAGGGTCGGCGAGGGTCAGGCCGTCGATGGCTCATCGGTGACCAGGGATAAGCGACGCTTCACATCCTGTGTGGTGTTATAGGCGCCGCATTGCACGCACTTGAGTCCGATGAAATGGAATTTGGTTTTTGAAGTCTGTCGTGGATTGAAAAATGCAAAATTATCATTTGTACAATATTCAGTTTACCATCTAGTCTATCAGTTACCTTGTGACAATCGTTGCAGAAAATGTGCACACGCTGATTCTCGTACTTGAGTGGAACGGGCATGCGTAGTGCCTGGGCATCAAGGTAATCCCAGAGCGCCGTCATGTCGATCAGCGATGTTTGGCAGGTGGGGCAGGTGTAGTGACCCGAGGCCAGCAGCTGATCGAAGCACATCTTGTGCAACAGATGGCCGCAGTCTGGAATGTGGCAAGGAATGCGCGAGGTATGTATATCGCCCAGACAGACGGGGCAATGCGAACGAGAGATATTCTCCACACACTACGAAACATAAAAATACAACAAATATATATGAGGTAATTCCCCATTTTGCGCATACATCCAACATTTTATTGTTAACGTTACTTTTCAACTGGATTTGTTTTTGAGCTGTCAATTCAGAAACCAGTTCTGCTCTGATTCTGCATAAATTTCAATATTATAGACTTCTATTTCTTCCAATGAACCACAACCAATGCATATTCAATATCAGGGTTAGCAAGAAGCAGGGTATTAAAAAGAAAGATACATTAACAATTGGAGCCCAGATCATTGCCATTCAAAATAATAGCCTTGACTTAGTGTGAAGCACAATTTGAAGTATATACTTAAGTTCTTATTGATTTAGATATCAGATATCATCTTAACTTGTGCTTACTTTTAAGCAGTAGCTGAGTTTTAACTAGAAATATGCTTACCCTATGTCCATCGATCTTGAGCTGCATCGGCAGACACATGTTGCACACTTCGCAGTGGAAGAAGTTGTGGGCACCGCCAATGCGGCAGATGCCACAGCCATGACAATGATATTGCTGTTTATCCGCATCGTCGAACAGGTTGCAAATTAGGCATGTGTACTAAGAGTAGAAATATATATACATATAATATTTATAATAATAAACTAGAAGGTAGCGACTTACCTTGCCGAAGCGTACGCAGCACTGTTCGCACTGCTCCTGCACCTTTTGCCGCGTGTTGCACTCGGAGCAGATGAGTTCCGTGAGTGTCTTCCGATCGAAGTGATGCGACTCGTTCTCATCGTGGCAGAAGCGGCACTTGTAAAACTTGTTGCAACAGGGAGTCTGTAAGGAGTACAAGGAATATTTAAACAATTGAGTTAATAATATATTTAATAACTGAGAACCTGAGAACTGTTAACGTTAATCAACCAGTACTTAAAAATATCATATTAAAATCTGTTTGATAAAATAAAGAGGATGAAGCACCAAATAAACAAAAGTAAATATGTGTAATTTATTTTTTAGTGGAATTCTGACAGCTTCGATGCTAAATGAAGCTGTTAATGAAATAAAAGAAAAAAAAGTTACTTGGAAACCGATCTAAAACAACTCCATTTAATATCGGACATCTACTTGGGTTAGACTTAACGTTATCGTAAAACTTGACAGACGCAACACAATTTGGAAAGTCATAAACGTTAATTAACCCAAACTGAAACTGAAATCTTAAAACGGGGAAAAAGGGAGTGGCGTGTGTGGCAAATTCTCTGCTAATTGTTTGGCTAAATACGTCTGCCTGCCAAATAGTCCATGACGCGAATTGTTTAAATGCTGATACAATAAAATCTCCAATACAGTGGAGTGAAAAAACACCGATGGCAATATTAAATCTGGTTTCTTGACCTCCAATCATGCTCCAAAACGAGATGACCATGAGAGATCTTAACATTTCTAAAAATACTTTATTTGCAAGCTTGACAAATTCTTAATTGTCCACGCAATGTGCTCAATTCAATTTTTAAAATTCTGCAGTTGCTTTGTTATTTCGATCTGATAAAAAAAAAACACACAAGCAAACCAAATTGTTGTAATGGGAATTTTTCAATTGTGTAATGTTCTGTTCCCCAGTTAAATAACAGTTAAGAACACATAGAATGGAGTCTTCTTGATAATAAAGCTAGTGCACCTTCAAACTCTGACAGGGCGGGAATATTTTTGCAGGTCAATGTGGCAATGTAGTTTATAAAATTTTGAATAGCTCGTCGGTATAACATTTATTAGGTAGTGTAAATAACACTCGGCGAGCAATACATGTTTTTTTTTTGAGCTGCTCGCTTCTGTTGTCAGAAGCACTTGAAATAGAAGTGAAGCACCATAAAATCCGGTTTCTTTGATTTTCCCACAATCAATATTTTTAATTTATAGATAAAAACCTCATTTCGCAATTGGATTCTAGTTAATCTACACCAATATGGATAACACTGCACAAATGACAAATGCAAACAGTAATTGTAACAACGTTGACAAATTTTCAAAGAAAATTAATGTAGGTCGCACAAATTCTAAGTAATATCGAGCGTTATTGCAGTTTAGAATGTCGTAACGCTCATATATGCAAATATATATGAGGCCTAGCCACGTTTTTACGAGTTTTAAATTGAGTTCACCTGATTCAATAAGTTTTGTGTACATATTTTTATTGGTTTGTGTGAGAAAACTCATTTAGTTAGTAGTCAATAAGCCGTCACAAATTTTCGTGACATTTTTCAAAATTCTGTGAACGGTCGTTAAGCGAAAACACATAGCAATTCATTTGATTGGTTAACTGAATATAAATGAGTAATTAAGTCAATATTTCATGGCAATTAACCAAAAGTTTGCAATTATATTTGGGCACACAATATGAACAACTGAAATTAATTATTGACAGACATATTTTGAGTGGACTGAAAAAAGAAAGACACACATCTGTGCAAGCTGTCAATGGATTGATTAATCACTCAATGAAGCATTATATAATTATATCGAATTGCTATAATATCCTCTAGCTAAATTAATCAATCAGATGTAGTGATAATAGTTAGGCTAAAATATAAAAAATATTGTTTGATTTTTATTCTTGTTAAATTATTTGCTGCATTGGCCTTAACATACATCAATTTAATCTTATTCTGATCATCTCTAAATATATAATTTGATTATTTGTTAGACAACAAATGGCGCACTTATTTTGGAAACAGATAAGTTAATGTCTGGTCTGAAGGCAAGTGCTGAAAATAGTAGATAAACAAGCGCTTTATTTACGCAATCACGAAAGAAAACGGCAAAGTGTTAATATTTAATTTAACAGAAAAGATAAATTCTCATAATCAATGGAGGTGTTAAATGGGCACTCACTTTTTTGCATACAGTAGCCGAATTCTTACAGTGAATAAGCCAAGCCAATTGCCAGAAACAAAATAGCTAGCGAAAATATAAAGAGTGTACTTGACTAGAAAATACCCAGTACTATAATTTAATTTAAGCAAATGGCAATTTATCTAAGATTGTACGCAAAGAGTTTATTCAAATGGCGCCTCGCCTTCGAAAATACTATTGCTGATCGAAATTTTTATTTAGAAATTAAATAGAAACTTTATCGAATCGGAGTTGTCTCCAGCTTAAAGTATCGCAATAAAAAGCTGAAAAAAGAGAATGCTCGCATTCAAATACCCAGCAAAAGAATATTTATCTAAGTTTGATCGGGAAGAGTTGAGCCAAATGGTCTCTCGCCTCTCAAGTTTTAATGTTGATCGGAATGCTTAAATAAAGGGTATTGGAACGTCAACCTGAAGTGTGAATTGTAGTCGAACTTTTGTTGGTTGATTTGTATCTTGCTGCTGTTACTGCTGGTGTTATAGAAGTGTAGACACAATTCACAGTCAAGTACTAATTCCCCCAATTGAGCCCAAATTATGCAGGCACAAAAGAAATGTGTCCGCATTTATGTGTGAGTGTGAGTGTCAGTGTGTGTGTGAGTTGGACTACGTTTGTTTACAAATTTATAAATAAGTTGAAATGCTTGTTTTTGGGAAGCAACACAAAAGCAGGCTTTAGAAAAACCATCACGATGTCGATAATCAAAAGCCGACAATTCGAGGAGGCGTCCCCGGAAATTGCCACGTGTCCGACACAATCAATAATACCTTACAAAAATATACAAAATTAGCAAATATAGTGAATTAAATAAAAACACTTTAATTAATATTGGCAAGCCCAGCTGGGTTTAGAAACTTGAATTGGGATAATAATTTAGATACATACCACAAACATGGCGCGTCGCTTGTAGTGCGTGCAACCAAATCGCAATGAATCCGGCGTCGTTGGCTTTGTTGCATCAATGTTGCTATCTAGCATGCTGCTGTCTATGAGTGAAAATTGCTCGTGTTGCTGCTGCTGCTCATGTTGTTGTTGCTGATGCTGCTGCCGCTTGATGTGGGCGACGACAGCAACATCCTTAATGACAATGTTGCTTGCCTCCATGGCCGTCTCCACGTGGCTCTTGTTCACAACATTTTTATCGATGTTGCTGTTGGGATCAACAATGTTGCTGCTGCCATCGAACTTGAGCGTCGGCGTCGACTGTGATTTTCGCAAATGTACAGATGCTGGGCTGTTGGCGTTGACTGCGATTCTCGTCGAATTTGGGATGGGGATGGGGTTGGTGTTGGGGGTGCCGGCAGACGTTGAACACGATGCAGGCGACATAATCAGCCGCACTTGCCTTCGCACTATTATCTCAGTTACAGGCGATGTTGCTGATGAAGATGACGATGGCTGCGTTATTATTGTTGTTGTTGCAGCCGACGCAGCCTCCAGGGAGGTCGCCAACGATTGCGACGATGTCGCTGACGATGAATTTAAATTGAGTTGATTGAGTTCTTTTGTATTGGTAAATGTTTGTACATCAATGTTGCTGGTGCTGCTGTTATTGCTGTTGTTATTGCTGTGTGTTTCTGCGCTGCCTCAACAACCATCTAATTTTGTTGCAGTCACTGTAGCCAAGCCAATTGTTGTTGTTGTTGATATTGGTGCAGTTGTCGCTGTCGCTGTCGATGTCGCTGCTGTTAATTGCTACCATCGACGTTGCCTCTTCAATTGCTTCAATATTTAAATGATTTGCCGTTGCGACATTTACTTTGTCTTTGTTCTCTGCTGCTTGTTACGATGATTGTTGTGGTGGTGGTTGCTGTGGTGCTGCTTCTTCTTCTTCTTCAGTATCTCTGCCTCATCAGCAACACCAGCAACAACAGGAAGAACTACGACGTGAGCAGATCTAGCCTTAACTTCTTTGTTTTCAGTGTATCTGTTATGCTTGGTTCCTTTTAATCGGCACTCAATTCTTTGCCCTTTTGAAACTTTCGCTTGTGTTCAACACTTTATATTCACAACCCGACTGCAAAAAGAGGCTACTTGCGAGCTTTAATAGCAGTTAAGAGCAGTTGTTTATTATTCATTTGTTTGGGAATTTACATAACAACTGGCCTTTAATGGTTGATGGTTGTGTTGTAGTATATTTTTGGCCTTAGCACTGTGTTAAAAAAAAAACATGTTTTCGGATTAGTATTTGTGATATTTAATTTTTAAGCAATTTATAACATTTTAAATTGGGATGTACAACGAATTGCAGCTTAAAGAAAACTATGATTTCTGTCTACATAGAGCTGATCGAAACACTTTTTACCCGATATTATCACACGTTTTATCAAGACTTCAACTTTGTCATTTTAATATTGTGTACTGTTTTCTATTAGCTTTGCCACAGTGTGCACACTTGTTAATACAACTTAAGACAAAGCTGCAAGCACGTTTGACTTTCGCTAGCTTTTTCGACTGCTGTTGCCGTTGAGCCAAAGGCGATGAGCTGAGCTGAGCGAAGCTCTTTGACTATAAAATGAAGACACTTTTATAACACTACTCTCATGCAAACTGACACAAACACAAATACGATGTATATGCAAGCTAACGATTATTTAGCAACATGTTGTATGTGCTTCATTTACATACATATATGAGATGCACGTACATTTATTATCTTGAATTTCGCCAAGAAAAACCCCGAGTCTTGTTTGTCTTGAGTATTTACTTTATTTTTATTTTTCACTTATAAAGGGAACACGCCGACAATAAATATTGAAACTGTGCACAAATTAAATACGTGAACCGATAAAAAGACCAAGACAGCCAGCAAAACAACTAGAAGGTCCACAATCGAACACTGACAGAAGCAACAAACAACAAACATTAGCCACAAAAATATAAACGAAATTTCGATTTCGATTATATTTACGCACTCAACGTATGCACGCAGGCGCACTCAAACATTAATTGAAATACTCATGAATCAAATATTAAATGCATCTTGCATTTTGGCTTCGAATATTTGAATCTGCTATCAGCATGGTTTAGTTATCTTTTTTCCGTTTATTGCTTAATATTTGTGCTTGCGTGTGTGTTTATTTTTGTTTTTATTATTACTTTGTTTTTGTTATTTTATACAATTTGTTGCCGAACTTGTTTATTTTTGCCACTTCTTCGAGTGAATCATTTAAGTGTATCGTTTTCTGCTTAAAGCTGTTCTACTTCTTTGGAATCTTGAATATTTTCGTTAATTATAATTGATTAACAGTGAAACATAAAAAAGTGAAACACACCAGCGAATAGCAGAACAACAACGACAACAACAGCAACAGGCGTGAATTAAATTAAATAAATGAGTGCAACAGCTTAGAGCGCTCCAGCGTCATGCGCTCCTCGTCTTGTTGCTACGCTCGGCACGGAGTTCAGTTTTCAACTGAACAACAACGACGAAGATTCCGAACATTGAACTACACGTGTGGGGGAACTCTGGGAGAGATTCGCTCTTAGATTGTTCAGACTGACAATCGCCACTCTCTCTTGGTTTACTGCTGGTGAGGCAGCTGCATTATCTGAAGCTTTTTATGATAAAGCTTACTTTCAGTAGCAAAACTTAAGATTTTAATAAAATTAAGTAACAAGTCTTTGCTTAAATTTGGTTGACATATCTTTTCGTTTAAGAGTTATTGCTACCTAAAATGCGCTGGGTGAAAAAGCTGAGGCTGAAAAATTTCCGTTACACTACATACATCTTTTAACTTGAAAAATGCTGATTAGAATTTTCATTTTATATTTTTAATATAAAATTAAGTTAAATGAATATTATTGTACTCCTTGTCAAAAGCGAGTAATAAGTGAAATATTTGATTTAAAGCGATACCGATATATCGATAATATTTTACAAGTGAATGAGATTATCGATCATGATGCCTACAAAACGATCTGTACTGAAATTCTCTATATTTAAATTCACAAGAAACCTTCTCTTTCTCTCTTTAAGCGATAACAAATGAGACTAATTGACACCAGAAAAGTTAACAATTAATTACAGCATTTATTTATCAATATTGTTTATGCCCGTCTTCTCCACCTGTGAGAGCAGCTCCTGCAGCTTGTTATCAAAGAGTTCACAACGTATGGGCATCTCCAGTGAATAGAAGGGATTTTTGAGTACATAATCCGAATACAGCTCGTAGACTTTCCGCAGCAACAGATCCATGCCATTCAGCCCCGTCTCCGAGATCACAATGAACTTAACTCCAGTGAGCGTTTGAAAGCAATGCAACGTGAAGGTGTCCGCCTCCAGCAGCTCGATGCCTGAGCTCTTTGGTTCGGGACTTAGCTGGCTGGCAATGGCAAACAGGGGATAGAACATGCTCGCTAGGAATATTTTCTCGTTTGTTGTCATTTTCGGTCGACTGAATTTCAGATTTATGGGAAAGTTGTCAGCCGACTCGAGAGTCGCTTTCACGTCGCGCCCATCCTCCAGTGTGCCACCATTGACTGGCAGCCCGTTGACGGCGACGAGCACATGTCCAACTGCAAAATAATTGCGATTAATAAAAACCAGAGCATCGGATTAAGAAGTTAACGCCCACCGTTAATGCCATCTTTGCGATTAAATGCGACGGATACTTTCTTGGGATCGTAGTCGAGCACCAGGTCCAGCGGGTATGTGAATGTCTTTTCGTGTTCTATTCGTGGCACGTTATTGTCCAGATTAAATATAAGGCCGCCGGATTTGCTCACTATATAGACGCCATAAATAATCATTTTTGTTTTTTGTGAAAACAGGCGGCGTCAGCTGTTTTGTGTATTGGACACACAAAACCGTTGCCGATCAATCGACAATATATCTATCGATAGTAACAGTGGCAGCTGGAATATAATTCCACCTGCTCATATCAGCGCCTATTTAGAAAATTTGAGTTTTGTAAGTTATATTTATATTTTTTTTATATATATAATAAAATAATACAGAAACATTTTTCGAAATAATTAAAATAATTTTGCAACACATCAATAGTTGGTATGCTGTTTTGCAACACCATTGAGAATCTTAAGCGATATTTGCGTCACAACTATCGATTACATTCCAGTTGGCACAGCTGCTTGTGAACAACACGGCAACATAAATATATCTTTTTGGTATTAAAAATACTAAATTAAAAATAAACATTGATTATTTCCAAAAATATATTGGGAGCTGCACGCAGCGAATATAATAAATAAAAAAATAAAAAAGCAAGAAGAAGCTCTCAGGTTGTGACACTAAAAGTGGCGTAGTAATGGGCTCCGATGACCTCAGCACGGGCGATAAGATCCAAAAGGGTTTCCAGATCAACTACATGATACTGCGCGACGCGGACACCGGCAATGTGATCTGGCAGGAGAACAAGGACTTTTCGGCACCCGATCTCGAGCACGAGGCCCGGGTGCCCGTCAAAATACTAGACATGCGAGCGGTGTCCCGAGAAATCAACTTCAGCACAATTGAGGCGATGGAGAACTTTCGGCTCGACCAGAAGGTCCTCTTCAAAGGTCGCATCATGGAGGAATGGTTCTTCGAGATGGGCTTCGTCGGCGCCAATACCACAAACACCTGGCAGAGCACCATCGAGGCGGCGCCCGAATCGCAAATGATGCCCGCAAAAGTCTTAAATGGAAATGTGACAATTCAAACCAGTTTCTATGACAACGAAACACTCATCACAAAATCGGTTGTGCGTTTGTACTACATATAGATAGAAATACACGAACTTGTGTGGGCGAACATATATAGATACACGAATACACACTCAAATTCACACAACACACAGTACACATTCAACCACTATCCGGTGTTCGTCATACATATATTGATCTTCTGCTGCTGCTGCTGGTGTTCATTCTTCAAGCTGCATTGCTGCGAACGAAAAAAGGAAAATTCATGAAATGTTCTCAGGCGAATTGATTTTCAGCTTGCCAAAATGAGGTCAAGCTTTGCAGAACGATTTTTTGCATTTCAATGCAATTGTTTTTGTTTTCCAGTGCTTTTTTTTATAAGCTAGTGGAAAACATAGTACACTTAAATTAAACTAGACTAATGCATTTTAATATCTAATTATAATTTAAATGATTGCTTAATTTATTAATAAAGTATGAACAAATGGAAAACAAAATAATAACAATTTTAAAGGTATTTGGTTGATCTGTGTAAAAAAGTCCCTTCTGCCTCGAAGTACAATGCCCACTCAGATTTGAATTTCCACAAAGCGGAATATTCCTAAAAATTGTATTTCTTAAATTTTAGTTTGTCTAAACTCGAATTATTTTAACAATCTTGTAAACAACTTGGAATAAATGTCTTTTATATTTGATATATGGCAATCATGAAGATAAAAATAAATTGTTTTTGGAATTTTTGTATACACAAATATATCTGCAATTATTGTGAAATGGAGCGACCACTGTAGTAAATTTAGTTTTATTTTATTTGACACGCTTCTACTAATTGCATTTAAATAACCGATATGCATAATATATTTTTGGCAGTGAGTAATTGCAAAAAGGGAAATACAAAATGGTAACTGCCACATGTTTTACTTTCAGAATTAAGCCTAATCTTAGAGACAGGGAAAGAGACTCTTAAACTACGCCCCTGAGGCCCATTTCGAACGAGTTTTGCTTGATAAATATTTATAACCGATGTTCGCGAAAATCGAGTTTAGCCGAGCAGATTATGTATCAAGAGAACTTCAAGCGACTTGTTGACGGCAACTTGACCCAATTTGAACTGAGCACTCACCTAAAATCGAACCGCCGCCAGGTGCCCGGTCAAGAGACACTTAATTATGCCGAGAAAGTCTTCTTTGTGAGCAGCCAAGCAAGTTGGTCAACAGTTGATATTGGACACGCACTGGGAACGGGTCAAATCATGGCGAATCTACGCAGCATCCTCTTGCTGCTCCTTGTAGCCCTAATCGCCCTGGCTGCCATCAGCAGCGCCTCGGCTGAGAAGAAAAAGAAGCAACAGCAGAGACCCAAGCCAGGCCCAAATCAGGGTGGTTCGCCAAACCGACGCCCCAAGCCACAGCAACAGAAGCCCCAAAAGCAGAAGCCAAATAAGGAAAAATCCAAGGTGTTTACAACAACGCTCAAGGATTTAGGCAAGATTCGCGGACGCACCTTGGTCACAGAGTGGACGGGTCAGACAGTTAAGCAGTTTCTAGACATCCCATATGGCAAAGCTGCGCGCTTTAAGGTAAGAACTATTTGGGAATTACTCTGATGCAAAATATGTACATACATTATTTGTTTAAATATTGCAGAGGATTAGTTAATATTGATTTGTGCATATATCTAGTGTTGTTTGAAAACACGTTTATATACCTCAAATACTTCGGCATATTTCAAGCGTTTAATATACCCAAAATATAACGGGAGTTAATGTAAAAACAAGTTTTTGGACCGATTTACATATATTAAATTATAATACTCGTTGGGCATAATGCATATTCAAACATTGAAAATGTCTATTTACCGTTATAGAAAGCTGCCCGTTGTGAGGATAACTTTATGAGATATAAACAATTTTAATTTACAAATACTCAGAAAATGTAGTTTCTGAACAGAATGTTTTAAATATATAGAGAGAAAATTAACCCTATGCATTTAATCCTAATTTTCAATTCAACACCTTTAATATTACTTATAAATTTTAGGCAGCGGAGCCAGTGTCACCTTGGAAGGGCATTCTGCAAGCACATCGTCAACACGCCGGTTGCCCCTCCATACAGGACCTGGGAAAGTTTGCCAAGCTGGAGGAGAAAGGCTTCGATATCGAGAACTGTCTGCACCTCACAATCAATACAAAATCGGTATAATGATAATGATCCTTTGTAAATGTACAATTATTAACTAACTATATATTTAACCAACTGCAGCTGGAGGGTAAGCCTGCTCCTGTCATGGTCTATGTGCATGGTGACTTCTTCTATGATGGCGACACTGTGGAGGCAGCGCCTGGCTATCTGCTGGAGAACGATGTCGTCTTGGTATCGGTGCGCTATCGTCTGGGACCCTTCGGTTTCCTGTCCACTCTTACCGAGGATATACCCGGCAATGCGGCAGTCACTGATGTCATTTTGGCCCTTAAGTGGATACAGGAGCACATCTCCGTCTTTGGCGGTGATCCACAGCGAGTGACTCTCTTCGGCCAGGTGAGCGGCTCTGCACTCATAAATGTGCTAACACTGAGTCCAGCCGTGCCAAAGGGTCTGTTCCATCGCATCATTTATATGTCTGGCACAGCACTCTCGCCTGCCTTCATCACGGACTCGCCGGTGAAGGCGACTAAGGATATTGCCCGCATCGCCGGCTGCAAGCAGGTGACCAAAATGGAATCGATCAACAAGTGCTTCAATCGCATGAATGCCACCATGTTGCTGGCTGTCTTCGCTCTGCATGGCGAGAACAAGCCTGCTATGAATGCCGGTGCCCATGGAGGTGTCCAACTGGTCATTGGGGGCCCATCTGGCATTCTGCCAGAGCATCCGGGTCGATTGCTCGCCGCCGAAAAGTTCGAGGCTTATCCCACTCTGGGTGGCAGTGTCAAGCATGGCGGCACCTTTTTGATGAGGGGTAAGTTATTTATTGAACAAAAAAATCCTTTTAAGAATTCGATCCGTAAAATCAAGGCTGTTCCCAATTCTGAAGACTCACTTAATGGTTGGGCTTGAAGTTGCCTGAAACTTTTAACTATGATTATTCAATATGGTTTTAGCTTAGTAAGGGATATATTATATATTATTATAATGATTTGTAATTTGAAAAATAACCTTGCTGTAGACATATTTGTGGACACCTTCAACGAGAGCATATCGAATGCCGAAATGAATGGACCCAAGTACATTGACACGATTATTGAACAGGTCAATGGCGTCGATCCCTCAAGCTCTTGGCGGGAGTTTGCCGACGAGTATATTTTCGATGAAGCAGACGTGAAGAACGGCAGCTTCAAGCGCCTCACACCGGGTCTAATTGACGTAAGGCATGCCACTTAAAATGATATCGATAAATTCAACTAGCTTTATTACCTTCGCTTCTTAGCTGTGTGGCACAATTGCGCTGAAGAATCCCGTGCTCTTGGCGCTGCAGGCCAATGCCAAGAAGTTGGTTAATAGCACCTATTTGTACACCTTTGACTATGAGGGAGAGCTGAATCGTTATGCCACCAGCGATGATGATGCCGTTGATGTGCCCTTTGACATGGGCGTCAGTCTGGCCGACGAGAATCTCTATCTGTTCCCCTGGCCCCGCTTCAATATGCTCAACACAAACAGTGACTTCAAGGTAGCGAAGCGCTTGGTGGCCCTGTGGACCTCTTTCGCTGCGGATGGTGTGCCCCAGGCAAAGGGAGTGCCCGCCTGGTCACCCATGAGAGATGAAACGGGACCATATATGCGTATTGGACGCACTATCAGCTTCGGCGACAATTACCTGGACGAGTACAGCATTGCGGTGCAGGAGGTTAAAGTGGGCTATAACTTAGTCAATGAAGATTACTATGATCTGGAGGCAGTGCTACGTGATGCCCTTAAGCAAGGTGATAAACCGTCTGAATCTGAAACGGAAGATGAGGGTGAAGATGAGGAAGATAGCAATGAAGAGACCTCTGACAACGAAGCACGTGGAGAACATTTGGTTTTCATTGCTAGGAAATCGTTACGCTTTGTCAAAGCCAATTCCTCTAATTGATACTAAATGCTTATAAGCTAGAAGCTATATTTGTGCTACAATTTGATTTATTTATCCAAAACTCAATAAAGACTTTAAACCATTTAGAAAAGTTATCTATATACATATAAAACAGCTGATCGTTCAGGCAGAACAGCGTTAAAAATGTGAATACTAACTTCCAAGATCATATATTATAAATACGATTTTGCTACATAAGATATGTAAAATTAAACATATTTAGATGATATACAAATAGGTAGAAAATAAATAAATGACTGGCAAACTGAATAAGCAGCTAGCTTATTTGCTTTTCTAGGAAAGCTGTTAATATCATTAAAACAATTATTAATCATGTCCGCATCCGGGCCCCACATTTCCCCAAAACAAACCCGTGAAGAGTTTGACTGGCTTGGAGCCATTTCAACTGAAATAATCAAGATAATAAAAATTCTGCCGTTGCAGTCTTGTATATAACATTTAGTATGTAAAATAATCTGCCTACATACATATGTATATATGTATGTATAAGTATGTAATATCTTGAGTAGTACAAGTAGTAGTAGTACTCGTATAAGACGATTTTAACAACAGTGCGAAGCAGAACTGTATCAAAAATAATCACATTCTGTGCGAAATATAAATAAATGAATGAAGCTCATTTCAGTTAGTTTTGTTTTAAGTTGCAACTCGGACTGAACATAAAAGCCTTCCACAATGGGGAAGTTCATAATAGGCATTCTAATATTGGCATCAATGCGATCTTTGAATTATGCGGTACGCAACGTGATTTGTTATTAGCGAATGTTCAAATGAATATAAATAACTGACATACTTTAACAGCAGGAGACCACAACAACTTTTGATTCCGAGCAGAACGAGTGCGATGGTTATTGCTATAAGATGTTGAAACCAATGCTGGAGCACATAGGCACCATGCAGCAATATTGGAAGACATGTAATACAAGCCAAGTGGGGAAAGTCCAAGGCAGACTCAATCTTCTCGAGGGCCAGATGCTGGCGCAACAGGAGAAAGCAGCCAGCTGTGTGGTCGCAATCGAGGAAACTAAGCGCAGCTTGGTGGAGCAAGAGAAGCTGATCGACATACACAAAAAGAGTGTTACCAAAACGTTTCAGCAAATCGGATCCAATTATTATTACATAGAGCAAATGACGAAGATGAATTGGTTTGCAGCTGCACACAGATGCACGAGTTTCGGCGCACATCTGTTAAGACTTGATGATGAGAATGAGTGGTCTGCATTAAAGCCACACCTGGATTTCGCAAAGTCGTCTTACTGGGTTGATATCAATGATTTTCCCAATGAAGGGCAATTTTTCTCACTAACTACTGGGCTACCGGCACAATATCTTCCCTGGATTCCCGGAGAACCCAACAATCATGGCGACGAGAATTGCGGTCACTTGCAAAATAACAAAGAATTTCCCTTAAATGATGTGAAATGTTCTTTTGAGACGTTCTTTATCTGCGAGTCATTCAATGAGTAACTGGAATACATATTCGATTAACCAGTCTCAATGCTAACTTCCCAGATCATATATTATAAATACGATTTTGCTACATAAAAAATGTAAAATTAAACATATTTAGATGATATACAAGTAGCTATAAAATAAATAAGCACCTAGTTTATTTGCATTTCTAGGAAAGCTGTTAAAATCATTAAGACAATTATTAATCATGTCCACATCCGGGCCCCACATTTCTCCAAAACAAACCCGTGAAGAGTGTGACTAGCTTGGAGCCACTTCAACTGAAATAATCAAGATAATAAAAATTACGCCGTTGCAGTCTTGTATATAACATTTAGTATATAAAATAATCTGCATACAAAGCTATACATATATATTTTTTTTTTATTTTTTCATATGAGTTCCTTTCTTATGAGCAATACTAGTGAGAGGTTTACTTAGATCTACAAGCGTATCTTGTTGCGATTTGGACGCTTCACGAGACTCTTTCGCACATTCGACTTCTTGAGTTTTCTGGGCACAGTTAAAGCTGACGCCGGGTTTGCCGCTTGCTTCCTGCGCAGCGGCTGGACCCAAGTCTTGTGTTGGGCGCGTTTGCGCAGATAGTAGATCTCACGGATGAGGCTATGTCCCTCCGCCTCGTCTCGCAACGTAGCTGAAAACTCTTTGAAGTAATTGCCGCCAATGGTGAGCGTCTCGTCAATCTTCATATACGGACCATATAGCGTGGTCATGGGGGGCCAGTAGCCGGAACGATATGAGCCCAGCGGATTGCCGCTGATAACAAAGTTCGTCCATAGTTCGACCATGCGATGGGCCATCGACTCATCGGGTGGACTAAGTCGCTTCACGTGTTCGGGATAGGGAAAGAGATAAAGGGCCTCATCGGTCAGAGAGACGCCGGCCTTAAAGGGACTCTGCATGTTTGTCTCCTCGTCCATGTCCCGATAGCGATTGAACTCGCCCGCATAGTCGAAGGAGTAGAGGAATGTGTTGTCTGGATTGTGTTTGTTGTTCATATTAAGGGCCAGCAGCACTGGAAGCTTGTGGTTCAATGTGCCCGCGACCTGAAAGATTTCATTAATATTGACATGGGTTTCATGCTGGTCATTTTAATCAAAGCGAAAGTCGCCTTGCCAAATTGAAACGTGAGCATTGCTTGCAAAAATCCATTTAGCTTTCACAAAGTCATCTCAGTGATTCCAATTATAATTCGATTGGCTTACTCACATCAATTAGCCTTGGGATCAGTGTATTGAAAGTTCCGTTCTCGAGCAGCTGGCGATTGAAGAAGTCGTGGGTGACAAAGCTGGTCAGCAGCATAGTCTTATCGGTGCCCACCACCTGGCGTATAACGTGATCGATATAGTTGTAGGTATCATATTCATCATCTGGTATCTTGCCCTCAAAATCATTTTCCACAATATCATTGAGAACACGGCTGCCCGCGTTCTTGGGACAGCCTCCCATCGCCGGATACGAAAAGTTGGATTCCAGCATGAGATCATAGGGATGCTTGGGCAGCACACCGCTGGGACCCCCAATTGTGAACTGTATGCCGCCAGTGTGACCAATGCCCAGATCCGATTTCTCCAGCTAGCGTAATGAACGAATTTCGCAGAGTCGTCAGACAAATCGAATAATTTGAAAGCTACACTAAGTAAAAATTTAAGCAAATTCATTTACCGCATGATCCGTAAAGGCGCTCAGCAACTCCAAGGCACTAAGCTCCATCAGGCATTTGTTGAGGTCGCGCACGGTGACCATCTGGCAAGCAGCTTTCTGGGCAATCTCCTGGGCATGTTTGCGGGGATCGTCCTCCAGGAAAATGGGCATAATGGCCGAGCCGGAGTGATAGATAACTTGATGGAACAGGCCACGCTGCACCATCGGCGACAGGGTCAGCAGATGCGCAATGGCCGCACCACCCACTTGACCCGCCACCGTGATGCGACTGGCATCCCCACCAAAATACTTGATGAAGTGCTTGACGAACTGAAGAGCCAAAAATATGTCAAGGAAGCCAGCATTGCCAGGTATCTCATCGGTTTTGGTCGAAACGAAGCCAAACGGTCCGAGTCGATACTGAGGAGTCACCAGCACCACATCCTTCTCCAGCAGATAGTCGGGCGGTGCCTCTGAGTTGCTGCCCTCGTAGAGG
This sequence comes from Drosophila nr. perissopoda 5 BK-2023a, assembly GCA_035044105.1. Classification (NCBI taxonomy): domain Eukaryota; kingdom Metazoa; phylum Arthropoda; class Insecta; order Diptera; family Drosophilidae; genus Drosophila; species Drosophila nr. perissopoda 5 BK-2023a. The sequence goes on from JAWNMK010000245.1 coordinate 425,955, forward strand.
TACTCGCCGTGTATGTAGAACAGCACAGGCAAGTTAGCCGTAACATTTGGCGTCGTTATGCTCATCGTCAGGCAATCCTCAATGTCCAGAACATCGTCAAGCTTAAGCAGTGTCTCCATCGAAACGACGGATGGACAGCCAATCTTCTCGGCTGTCGCATCCATCGTATCTTCCCATGGCTCAATTGGACGCGGGGCCTAATTTAGTAACGAGAGTGAATATGGGAGCCAAACAAAGAAGTTTGATTAATAGCTATCTACAGTAAAACAATAATAAAATCTGTGAAATTGATTAGTTCCCAATTAAGCAACCTATTTGAGAGATATTTTGCTCCAGCTGTCAGCAGAAATTAATATTTATGAACTTGACAGTGCTTTTGTCAGATTTCTATGTCGTTATAAAAGGTAAATTTGTAAATTTGCAATGTAGGTGAACATTTTCGCAAATTTGGCAGTAAAAGTTATCAAATATAGAAATGTTTGCCAAATGAGAGCAAAATAGGGTGATTCATAACGATCCAAGAAGAACCAATCGAATTGCATAATTTATGATCATTGGAGAAATCTTAAATGAATACAATACGTATTGATGCTTGTTACTCCATTATGTTATGTTTTTATCAAAGAGTTTAAGATAAGACATTTAAAATTAACAAACCAAACAGACTGAATTTCAAGCAGGTACAAAAGACTCATTTAAATTATTTAAAAAATAAAATGGAAAGTTCTGTCTTTGTTTTATACTCCTTTGAATTGTGATTTATACATACTTTGAAACGGTGCTCGCCAGTTGGTGGCTCGGCATATCGGACGTCCACAAATTGCAGCACTTCCCGGTGGGTCCAAGCCGTCTCAACAATTTTGCCCTGAATGGCGCCCAATTTGGGCAGCACCACAATGGTATCCTTTTCCTCGTCATAAAGCCTACTGAGCACTCGTCCCTCCACACAGTGGAGAGCGGCCATTGCAACGACTGCGAAGACAATCGCCAATTGCATGTTGGAAGCCTGTTCTGTTCTGAAAAGCACTCGGAAACGGATGAGATGACCCCGGCTGTGTGAAATTGCGACAGCACTCGAATACGCACGCAACAGAACTGAAGTTTGCCAGGTGCTGGCGATTAGATTTTAGTCGGATCGCTATGCTTGCCCAGAGTAAAAGTTTCACCCCGTCGCGCATACGTAGCGGATTGCGAATAAAGCCGAGAAGCGGAATGGAGAAGTAGTCGAAAATAGAAGATCAAAAGCGATGATGCTGTTCGGTGATATCCCATTGTTTTTCACATGTTTAAATAACGAATTATTAATTATGGTCTGATAAGATTACTGATAGAAACCAAACAAAAGTAAAAAGGAAAACGGAAATGAGACGAGCGGTGAACAATTAGCTAATAGTTATAATATTAGGTCAGCTTCAAATTTTAAACTAAACCAATTTTGTCATAAAAGTTATTCTATTTTGGACAATGCCCACCGCTTCACTCTTCCTCTCGCCTAGTTCTTTCGCCCCGGGGCTCAGCTTTAACATTCAGCCGCAACAATTAATATTTACTTTCAGACATCGAGAGTTTGTTTGTTCTTCTCACAATGAAAGTTGGTGTTTTGAATCGTATTGATTAGGTTCAATTAAACTTTCAGAGCTGCGGGCCAAAGATTTTGCCATTTAAATTATTCGGATTTTTATTGCGGTATTTTAAATATTTTTTGTATATGCGTTTGCACGGATTGTCTGCTACTGGTATTGCGGCCAGAAATGTTTGACCTGCGTACATAAAAATAAATCATTGGACGCTCCGGGTGAAAGTATTTACTTTGCCTCCATGGCACCCAAATACAGAAATGAACAGGCTTCAGTGCCCGCATTAAAACCGAAATATGTCGACTAACACCTTAGGCCAATGAACTTACCATAAATATAAATATGCCCACATACATATACATATATCTAAATGTATGTGCTTAAATGCTTAACTGAACAAACCATGTTATCACATATGGATACCACATTTTAGCATAAATTATTCATAAGAAAGTCTTAGCTTAATTCAAATATTTTTAACTTAGTAACTTAATAATAATAAGCCATGTTCCCCAGTATCAATCATCTCAACATACATATGTATGTGTATATACATATGTATTTCACATTTATACAATTTACAATATGCATTTAAACTCTTATACATAAACATGTATGTATTAATACATATATATTTGTTTGTTGTTTTAATTCTACTAAAACACTGACCCCCATTCACCAGCTTTATTATTCAAATCTTTAATTAGCACTTTGTGACAGAGTTTCTCGACTGCAAGATATTCTGCTAAGATATATTAAAAGTCGAGAACCAAATAAGGAGTCATTAAAATTTGATACAAATGGCTCTGGTATTTCTAACTACATAATTATTTAATTATTCTTTTAATTTGATTTGGCGGAGAACTAGCAAAGCTGTTGTACTTATTTAATATCAAAATAAATGTTATCTATTTATGTTAATGTTTTGTTTTTAGATATGTAAGGTATATATTATAAATGGAAAGGGTGAATGGAAATTTGACTACAGCACAAGAGGGCGTCTTCTATCATCAAAGCAAAGTTTAGACAATATTTTTGATTACTAATTTAGTGAATAATCAAATTGAACAGAACCAACCAGCAAAGAAAATTCCCATGCTTAGCAGCAAGCAGTTGTTTAAAAATGTTTGTGACTTTACTAAGTTCTTATTCTTACACTGCATACTTTTCATAATTAGGCTACGCACTTAATTGGAATGTGTCTCGGCTAGCAAGCAGATTTTCTAAATGCACTCGGATAAGATAAAAGAATGCCAAAATCTGTTTGCTTTTCAGCAATATAATAGGCACTTAAATATTTGAATAACTTTTATTTAAGAAATCTTTATTGTGTACATTGTGCTATAGACTATTTGAAATCGGCTAAAAGTAATGGCCAGCATGTTCTAAGACCTCAGACGTGGATGTCTTCGTATAAGCTTAACTCGTTGTGGATAATTGTGACCATCTGAATATTCAGGATATCTGTCATTCTCGTTCAAATCATTGTCGTCCAGTCCATAGGCATCTGTATCTGGCTGCGCATCCGACTCCAAGCGTTCTTGGTCCTCTCTTTCTAGCTGCTCTCGTTCCTGCTGCTCTCGTTCCTGCTGCTCTCGTTCCTGCTGCTCTCGTTCCTGCTGCTCTCGTTCCTGCTGCTCTCTTGCCTCCTGATCATCCTCCTCCTGTGATTGCTGTTCTTGATCTTGCTCCTGGCCTGCCTCTGGCCATGGTGAAGCATTAAGAAAATCGTCGTAATGTGGCTGGTATTGTGCATGCTCTTGTTCTTCCTGTTCTCTTTCTAGCTGGTGTCGCTGCTGCTGTTCTCGGATGTACTTCTCTCTTGCCTGCTGCTCACGCTCCTCCTGTATTTGCTGTTGTTGATCTTGATCCTGTCTTGCTGCTGTCAAAAGTGCGCGACCATGGGCATAATCGTTGAAGTTATCGTAGCCAAATTGTGGCGGAGTCAATTCCAAATCAAGTACCTGATGTTGTGGACGCTCTTGCTCCTCTCGCTCTCGCTCCTCTCGCTCTTGCTCCTCTCGCTCTCGCTCCTCTCGCTCTTGCTCCTCTCGCTCTTGCTCCTCTCGCTCTCGCTCCTCTCGCTCCCGCTGTTCTCGTTCCTGCTGCTCTCTTGCCTCCGGATCATCCTCCTCCTGTGGTTGCTGTTCTTGATCTTGATCCGGTCTTGCTTCTGCCCATTGCAAGCGAGCAGCGACATATTCTTCGTAGCTACCGTAGTCACTTGGGTGTGGTTCCGAATCAGGTTCGGTGTGATGTGGTTGAGGTTGTGCGCGCTCCTGCTGTTCTCTTTGTAGTTGCTCTCGTTGCTGCTGCTCTCGTTCTTGCTGATCTCTTGCCTCTTGCTCATTATCCTCTTGTGATTGCTGTTGTTGCTCTTGGTCCTGTGCTGCTCCTGCCCATTGCTCGTATGCCTTGACATAATCTTCGTAGGTTGGGAAGTCATTTGGCTCAGGTGGTCCATCGGATTGAGAGAAATTTGGTTGTTGTTGTGCAGGCTCTTGATGTTCTCTTTCTTGTTGCTCTCGCTGTTGCTGCTCTCGCTGTTGCTGCTCTCGCTGTTGCTGCTCTCGCTGTTGCTGCTCTCTCTGTTGCTGCTCCCGCTGTTGCTGCTCTCGCTGCTGCTGACCTCGTTGCTGCTGTTCTCGTTGCCGCTGCTCTCGTTCCTGCTGCTCTCGTTCCTGCTGCCATCTTGATTCCTGATCAGGCTCTTCCTGTGAATGCTGTTCTTGTTCTGGCTCCGGTTGCTCATCGGTAGCTTCGGGCTCTTCTCCTACATGCTGAGCTCGCTCTTGTGGCTCCCGTTGTTGTTGCTCTCGTTGCTGCTGTTCAAGTTCTTGTTGCTCTCTTGCCTCCCGTTCACGCTCCTCCTGTGATTGCTGATGTTGTTCCTGTTCCTGCACTGCTCCAACCCACTGCTCGTATGCCTTGACATAATCTTCGTAAGATGGGAAGTCATTTGGCTCTGGTGGTACATCAGATTGTGAGAAATGTGGTTGTTGTTTAGCAGGTTGTTCTGGTTGTCTTTCTGGATCCCTTTCTGGTTCTCTTTCTGGTTGCTGACGTTGCTGCTGCTCTCGTTGCTGCTGCTCTCGTTCCTGCTGCTCTCGCCGCTGCTGCTCACGTTGCTGCTGCTCACGTTGCTGCTGTTCACGTTCCTGTTGCCATCTTGACTCTTGATCGGGCTCCTCCTCTGAATGTGGTTCTTGTTCTGGCTCCGGTTGCTCCTCAGTTCCCTTGGGCTGTTCTTGTTCTTGCTGCTCTCGCTGTTGCTGCTCTCGTTCTTGTTCTTCTCGACGACGCTGCTCTCGCTGTTGCTGCTCACGTCGCTGTTGCTGCTCACGTTCTCGCTGTTGCCTCGATTGGTACTCCTTCAGTGCCTGCTCTTCTGCTGCCAATCGTTCGAGCTGTTCTTTCTGTGCTCGCTCTTGTTGCAACTGCTCCTCTCGTTGTTGCTGCTCAAGTTTGCGTTTCTCATTTTCACGAGCTAGCTGTTCCTCCTCCTCGCGCATCTGTTGTTTCCAAAGTGCCTCCTGTGCCCTGGCGTTATAATCAGGATTCGTTGGTGGCAGTCTAGGATATGGCCGCATTGTTGTTGTCGTGGTTCCTGGAGTGGTGCTTGTTGTATTAAAATACTGGGGATACAGGTTTGGTATATTGATGCCCTCGCCAAAGTGCTGATCCAGTTCTAAAATGTTCGGCTTCGAGTTGGTAAAACGCAAAAACGGACCGTACTCAGAGGTTGCCCTGGGCCACACATTCGGATTGGGATTCGGAATGCCAGTTTGAGCAAAGCTCACCCACATGGCAACCAGAGCACGGGCAATCGACATATCCTCGGAATTCAGCCTGCTAGTTTCCTCTGGATAAGGGAACAGATAGACGCTGTCATCACTGAGCGAGGCATCGACTCCAAATGGCAGGGGAATTTTCACGCCCGCAAAGCGATGATACTGCCCACGATAGTCGAAGGTGTACAGATAAGCGGGGGTCTTCTGATGCGACAATCGTATCGTATCAATAACTGGCGCCCGATACAATATCAGGTTGCTCAGTTCCAGCAATCCCTGAGCCACGCTGTTAGTATTCACATTCTTCTTGTCCTTCTGTTCCGCAGTGAAGATCTCCCGCAGTGCCCAATCATGCCAGATTTTGTGGTGCTGAGGTGGTGCTATGTGGCGCAAAACCACATTGATGTAGTCACTAAGGTTATTCGACTGCAAATTCTGTATCTGATCGTAAAAGCCTGTGGAATTAAAATAAAAGTCAATTGGATTATTTTATGTGTGAATAAAAGTTACAAATAACATTTAAAATTAAATAATATTTTGCTAATTAATCAAAAATAGCTATATTTCAAGAAATATATACCAATTACATAAGAGTGACAGAAATGAATGCCAGACTGTACATAATTTATATAATTAATATTAATATAGTAATCAGTTCCTCATCCAACATATTTAGACTCTTGATTGTGCCCCAGCAGCTAAAATTATGATTTGAACACAAATATAAACGAAGATAAGAGATTTGTATAAAACGATGAAATAATCAATGTTAGGCGACTTTTCTGCTTTTGAAGCGATGGAAGGCTCGAAGACGTTATGTAAAATGTTATGGCTTACCTGCCAAGATAAAGGCGCTGGCATCCTTGGCGGCACCGACAATTAACGGTTTCGAACTGTTGTTGCTGGCGACCAGTGAAGCCGGATGATTGGGCAAATAACCTAGGCGATCACCGATGACCAGTTTAAAGCCGCCCAAAGCGCTGAGCCCGAATTGCTCATTATTTCGGAAAAGCTGCTCAAAGATTTCCACCAGCTGAGAGGTGCGCATGCGATTCAGGCACTGATAGAGCGGGCCAAGATTCCGCCCGGCGGTGGGACAACGAGCTAAGCTGGCGAAGGTGGCCAGAGTCTCGAGGGGACGCTCATCGATCAGATAGGGATTCAGAGCAGTGCCCGACTGCAGGATGAGCTGCTGGAACAGATGCTGCGCTTGCGGGCTCAAGCTAAGTGCATGAGCCAAGGTAGCACCACCGGCCTGTCCTGTCAGGGTTACCCGACTAGAGGCGCCTCCAAAATACCGAACATTGCGTTGCACCCACTCGAGTGCCAGCTGCAGATCGGATAAGGCCACATTTCCGGGTAGCTCATCGCTGAGCGCACTCAGAAAACCAAATGGCGCTAATCGATAGTTGATGGACACCAGGACCACATCGTGCTCGAGGACATAGTCGGGTTGCGCCTCCTCGGCGCTGCCATCGAACAGCATCTCGCCATGCACAAAGACGAGAACGGGCAACTCTCGAGCTCCAGCTGGCGCATAAATATTCAGCGTGAGGCAATCGTCAACATTCTCGCCACGCGCCTCGGCCTCCTGCAGACGCTGCTTCTCTGGAAACTGGGCGCAATTGGGACTCAGCTGGGTGGCATCGATGCGACCTGCATACGGCACAGCTCTGGCCTTCTGGAAGCGTCCCAAGCCACTGTTCACTTGAGCATAACGTATGCCCAAATAAGCATCGATGGGTCGACCCTTGATCACCTTATAGCTGGGCAATCCGTTCACCTCACCCACGCCGGGCACACGAATACCTCCACTTGGTGGCGCTGGGGGAGGTGGCGTGGTCGTCTTGAAAAGCTCCGCTAGCCAAGGTGCTGGCCGAAGCGGCGGCGGCGTAAAGATGCCTGAATTCCAGGCATCCCTCTCACTGCCGTCGTATACCTCATCGAACTGGGCGTGGCAAATGCCCAACACTAACAGCAACAGCAGCAGACTAAGCAGCTGCATGTTCTCGACTCCGTTGTGACTAAATTGAAACTGATTTTGATTTGGCTTGCGGACAGACTCTAGGAAATCGAAAGTTCAAACTTAATCGCTCATCAATACCAAGGCAGACCGACACAACATACACGCATTCAGACAGATAGGGATAGTCTTGAGCAGTTCCAAGCTGTTCTAGTCGCCAGCATTAATCTTGTTTTGAGGACAGTTTTTGTTGCTGCTGTGCGCCAGATTCGCGTGTTCCGCTTGTCGTCGCTTTGCCTATCTTGAAAAATGGTGCAAGTGCTACAAGGCTGTCACTGGATTGGAGGGGTTGGAGGTTATCTCGGCATTAACTGTGCGATTGACTATTTCTGGTCATTATTTAATTTTATAATTATTAATATGTACAAGCTAAATGCTCCTAGAAATTTGTATATAATGGGATCAAAGTGAATTTATTTCAAAATATCATAAATCAATCAACAATATGTTGAGTTAAAGATTTATGGGGACTTGTGCAACACATTTATGTACATGAATCAAACTTGGTCCAAGCTTTCTTTAATTATCGTCTATACTCACATCCAATGTGAATTTTCATCATATGCTGATTCTTAAAGTCAAAAGCAGCCCAACTAAGAATGAAAATCAGCAGTTTGTTTCATAATATAATATTCTCTATATTTTCATTTATTAATCGTTTTCGGTTCATTTTTCATTTCGTTTTGTTTCAGTATGTTTCTATAATAATATGTTATAATTAAGAATCGTCATTTCATCTAAATATTTCAGTTATAATAGTACAATATAATAATTGTTAATAATATTTTGTTAAACTTGTTTGTGTTGCTTTTGAATTGAACACTCGAATGCGCTGTTCTCGTTTATATTTCTTTCAGTTAATTGTTAATGTTTTGATCATTTCAATTCGTACCTCATCAAATTCGAATTCTAATTCGAGCTCGATTTCTCATTCTGATTCCCATTCACATTCTCGCTCATGCCGATTTGATTGTTTCATCAAATCAGATTTTGACTTTATTTTTAGGCTGGGTCAGATTGTATTTGGTTTTGAGATTAAATTTGAAGAGTCACTGCTTCCTCATATATGTATGTAAGAATGTATGTATTTATGTAGGTAAGTACATACATACATTTGTATGTGCATATGTACGTGCACATATGTATTTAAATCAGAGGACTAGGAAAGCTAAAAGCAATTGTATGTTGTATGTATGTATGTGTTCTGTGTATATGTATATATTTTCTTAATTTCTTGTTTGTATTTAGGTATTTGCCTTTTAGATTCTGATTATGCCTTACGCATTACGCCTCGGCAGACGGTAGCTCAAAAAAAGTCACCCAAATAAAATAATTTCCAAAAAAAAAAACGTTTGTGATAAAATTGCTTTATAAATTCTCAACGGCTTTACGTATTTATGGGTATAAACGTATCATGATTTATCTTTGCCATTTTGTAAACCTTAAATGCGTTTTCTTTAACTGATTTTGGTATCGGAAAGAATGAAACTTGTGCGTAAGTATTATGACATACATATACATATACAATTTGAAATATACACAAAAATGTAAGCATTAATGCATTTTAATACAAATACTTGAAATAATTCATCAATAAACAAATGCAGAAGTTCCGTTGTTCTGTCATTGGATAGATCTACAAAAGTGATTAATATTCATATCGCCGACTCAACACTTAAATGCAATTCGTTTAGGAACTTCTTAACAAATAATTGCATATTAACAAATAATTGTTGTTAACTTCTTACAATAGAGATGATGTACATACAAATATCGAACTAAATCATATATTTATAATATGTACCGAAGTTAAACTAAATTGGGGCTTGCATAATTAATTTGAAAATTATGATTAACCGTTTTGCATTTTCTGTTTTGTTTTAAAGATACCTCTTGTTAATAAATGTTTTTATTTTTCATTTATAATTTTTATTTGTAGCTCAGTCTTTTTACTAACATTTGTTTTATGTTCTTCTTTCATTTTTGTTTTTATTAATAAATTTTAAGAAAATGTTTTGCAAATATTTCTTATATTTTTGTCTGAAGCGTTTGGTTCAACTAAGAATAGTGCAGATCAATATTTCTGGCGGGCTTGATTTCAAGTCGATTCAAAATGAAAACTTTGTTTTTTTTTTTGCAGTTGTAATATATGAATAAAATTATTATTCATAATTACAATTGCACTCGATTCCCGATATTCAAAACAGTAGTGATTCAACTGAAGGGAACACATCAACATGTTGAGCATTTCAATGGCGTTCATTATAGAAAAATACGAACTATATATAAATATATCGGTAAATATATATATAGCAGTTTGCAAACACAAGAAAGGGGGGGTGATTTTCAAAAAATGTAAGATTGAGTTTTGTGTTTTGTTTGTGTAGCTCTATAGTTGCTTGGAAGTACCGTTCTTGTGTGTCTGTCTACATTTCGTAACTTATTTGATTAAATATGTGTACTATATATACTCGCATCTATTATGGCTTACTCATTGTTTTTTTTCTTTTGCTTTTCTCTTTTGTTTTGTTTTGTTTTGTTTGGTTTTTTGCGCTACATATTCAACAATTTCAATTTAAATTTAAATTCAATTTCAAATTTAAATTTAACTTACATATTTGTAAACGCTAAAGAATTCATAACATACTGTTTTGTAGCATACATTTTGTCGTATTTCCACAGATCTTTCACTGTGGAGCAGTGTGTGCTTCAGTGTGTGTGTGTGTGTGTGTGTGTGTGTGTGTGTGACTGTGTGTGTGTCTTGGCCGAAATAATGATGGATAGAGAAAATCGATTTTGTGTTGTGTTTTTTTTTTCGAATGAAAGGTTATTTATTTGATCATTTTCAATGGATTTGTATGTCAAGTATTTACAAAGTCCCATATATGTATGTATATGGGTGTGGTATGTGGTATTTATATATATATTTTAGATTTGTCGCGTTATAAAATCTTAACATAATTATATAAATTGATTTCTCGCAAGTGTTTAAGTAAAATGCATTGATTACGTTGCAAGTTAATAGCAGGCTACTTACAAATTAAAAAACCAAACGCTTCGTGTCGCATCTAAAACGCTGACACGCCGACAGACAACAGCCAGATCCGAAATGGAATCGGAATACTGTCCTGATCCTCAGTCCGGATCCAGACCCAGTTGCAGTTCCAGCTCGGAATATTCTAATTTAAAACGATTAGGCATTTGAATCTACAATAGTTCGCTTTCAAGTTTCATAAATAATATAGTAAATTTAATGCTTAAGTCTAATTAGTAGTTAATTCATTTTCTTCTTAATGTTTTTCTCGTTTTCATCATGTTTATCGTTATGTAATGCCTTTTAATAATATTCTATATGTAATCATACACATATATGTGTATATATATTTATATATATATTTTTTTATTTTATGTAAGAAGCACTTGAATATATATCGTTTTAATGATAAATGAAAATTTGGGTGTGTATGTTTAGTTTCAATCATTCTTTCTTGCTTTTCTCAACGGCTTTCTTTTTGTTGTTGGTTTTCTCACTAATTTGTTAATGCCGGTCTTTATAATATTTTCATTGTTGTTTTTATTGCTAAATTGCAATACGGGCTCGCTACAAATGTTTCGTACATACATAGTTCATAATCTTGTTCATCTTATATGGAAAAAGTTAAAAATCTTGTCGTTTATCTTATGTATATCTTTAAAGTATGCATCAACATCATCAGCAGCATTTTATTATTATTAGTTAATATAATTATCAATTGCTGCATTCCTAAAAATTGCTGAATTGCGTTTCTTGTTCATTTTGTTTGTTTATGTTTGTAATTATCCTTAGTACTTCATGGCTGTTGTCTCACAAGTTTTGCAATTTGCAGAAAGAGTACAGAAATTAATTTTTTCTCACTAGTAAAATACTTTTTAATCCTCATTACAATTTTTAATTTATATTGTTTTTAAAAGCATTTCGAGACAATTTGTCCTATAAAGTATGGTTTTTTTGTTTTGTAATTGTAAGTATGTATGCATGTTCTTATAGATAGTTACTATATATGCATCATCTATGAGTGTATAGTTAATAATTTTTACTGTTGTTCATTCTATATATATATATATATTCATCTTGTTCTTGCTGTTGCTGTAGGCATACTCTGTAAAACCTTTTTAATTGTAGCTTGAATCTAAATTACAATACTTGTCATACTAATAGCATGCACATATAAATACATAAGTAGAACTATGTATGTATATATGTTTGTATATATATGGTATGTAAATGTAAAGTGTATAAAAGTTAATGATCTGATTTAATTTATAAGTATGTGTATATGTATATGTATATGTATGTAGTATGTACTCGTATGTAATGCTATTTATGTAGTTCTAGATTTTAGTAGAGTCGTTAGTTTATCATAATCTACGTTTTCTTCAATTCTATGTTCTTCTTTCTTTGTTGTTGCTGCGGTTTTTTTGTAGTTGTAGTTGCTGCTGTAATTTAAATAATTATTTTTACTTACTTATTTAATATGTTTACGTGTTTTGTATTGCTTTTGAAGTATTCGACACTTGATTTTCAGAATTGAGTTTTATAAAACGAAAATTATATCAAAATCATAAACAAAAACAGTGAATTTCATAATTGTCGGCATAAGTATAGAATTTTGTTTATTGCAACCAAATAAGTATAATAAAATAATATAAAACTTAAGTTTACAGATACATAGTTGTATGTACACTAACAAAATTATAAATGCATCGAAATATAATATAAATATAATTAAATAGCAATGATAACTTAAAATGTGTCTTTGGCTCTCTAATTGCAATTAACTTTAGCTTATCAATTGGGCCAAATAAATAAATGTATAAACTTGCTTATGAAAACCAAACATACATACAAAAGTGCTTGTTTCTTTCGAAATTACATGCATATATATTTTCAAATACTGTTTATTCTAAGGTTATTTGTATTTCTTCTGGTTTTGTTTTGGTTTCATCCATTTTTTATACATTTGCTTTGATTTAGATATTACTACGCTTTCTTTTCGTTTTGCTTATTTGCAATGCAGAACGTAAAGTTCCGGTTTGTTATTTTGTTTTTGTTTTTGTTTTTTTTTTTTGTGTTTGTCTTAATTCTGTGTAATCGTTTCCTTTAAGCTTTATACAAAATATCTTTTCTCATTTATTGGCTTATACTATGAAAGAGAAACGTGTTTCATTTTGCGATTTACTCTTGAATATTTGCAAAGTTTTCTATGTTAATGTTCAAATATACTTGTAAAGACTCTATAGCTAATGTTACGTTATGCTTTTCACTATCTTTTGATCGATCACTTTATAAGAAATGGTTTCGGTTTTTTTTTATTTACTAAAACAATAGCAAAACGATAAACCTGACTGACAACTCGTCAAATTGGTAAAGATAGAACGCATATTGATTTTTGTATATACAAACTGAGATATTGAATTTAGAAAATTTGTATTGCTTTTATTGAATAAATCAACATAATCTGCACCAAGTTAAATCGGTTCATTGTTGAAAATGATGAAAGCAACTTAAAATCAAGTAGATTGAACTGAAATATATGAATGTCTATAGGGTGTTCGTGTAGTAAGTCTATTTAATCGCATTTCTTTACTATTTATGGCACATATCGCACATATGTACATATGTTATACATTTCTATAATGCTGTACATTTTATACAATTTATGTAGTAGTAGATCAGTTGGTTATATAAGCATTATTGTACTTGTATGCAATTGAAAGAAGGAAGTACATATAAAAGCATAAGGCTGCAAATCAAATTGATTCTCTTGATCTCTCACAAACAATTACCTGTCACATTGTTCAAAAACATGCATCTGAGTTTTGTAGGACAAATGATGTAGACTTATGAGCTTTTCTATGTACCTAAGTATATATATTCGGTTTGCTATTTAATAGTAGGTATCGTGTGTTTAGAAAGTCTACTGTTAGCCTTATATGTAGGTTGAATAAATTTTGTAAGCAACGCTCCTTAGAGTGTAATGAAATGTAAGCTGTTGGCAGTTCCATTGAAGCTATTCATTACTAGATGTAAAGTAAAATGCACAATTCAGTTTTGTATTTACACAGATTGTAGTTGTAATCATTAAGCAGCGATAAACAAACACGACAAAGCAAAAACAAGAACAACTTTTTCGGTTACATATTTGCATGTATGTAAGTATGTACTTAGTTTTTGTGTGTGTTTTACGAGTATATCTTATATTTTTAGAATTAATTTGTTTTGTTTTGTTTAACTATTTTGGTATTTTACTTATTTGTAAATCAGTAATAAGCGTTTCGTTTTTTTTTATTTTGTTTTTTTCTTTTCTTTTGTTCTTTTTTTTTTTGTTGTTTGTTTTTAGAACCTTTTTGCTTTTGTATATTTTTACTATTTTTTTTTTCGTTTGTTTGTTGTCGTTTTAAATGCAAAAAATTGTATGTTTTGTATAATATTTGTAAGTTTTAGTGTGTGATTTTGTTGAATACACAATTGCTGTTGTGCCTAATATTATTTACAAATTGCATTGGAAATCCCTAACGATTCTCGTTCGAAAACTGTACATGTTTACTAATTTCTGAGTATATCATTATCATGTTAAATATGCCATTTTGTGTGTATGTTAATTAACAATATTTTTTTTTTTACTTTTCTACATAGCATAGCTTTCGAGCACACATTTTGTTTTTGCTCTGACTTTTTTTCACAACAGTTTTCTTTTTTTTTTGTTTGTTGATGCCTACTCGAAATTATGCATATTCGTATAATTAGCAGCTCTTGGTATATACACATATACATATGTATATATATATATATATATATGTATGTGTATAGGCTAAATTTCTGTATAACTATTTATAAATCTTGTGTATATTTCGTATTGCTGTTGCTGCTGTTCTGTGTAGATATATCATAAATCTGTAATAATTTCAAAAATGCAAACTATTTACTTTATAAGTTTAGTTGGGTGTCTGCGCTAATATACCCTATACACTCTAAGTATGTACCTACATACATACATATTTTTAGCAAAAGAAAACGTTTCTCATCTATAAATTTGTATCTCTATGCCATGTCAATTAGCTAAGCCCCAGATCTCTTACGAAACTTGCCTCGAGGGTTGACTTTCAAATTATTTTAATTTCTGTCATTTAAAATCAAATTTCTGTCATTTAAAATCAAATTTAAAACTTCAAATTAAGTGATTAAGTTAAATCGTTTACTTAAAACGTGAAATTGTCTTTTTTTGTGGGTATATGAAATAATGAAAGGGAAAACTTTGAGCAACCCTCGACTGCAGTTAACACTGATGGATTGATTGGCAGTACTGAGTATTTGATGTATGTGTTTGCATATTCTAATCTTAATGTAAAGTCGCATCTAAAATTGGCATAAATTATAAATATCCACTGCAAACATTTTGTATGGCTATAAAATACGTGAGTGTGTGTGTGTGTGTGTGTGTGTATCGCAGGCTAATTTAATTTACAGAAAGTACAAATTTCACATAGTACTTATCGATACATTTGGTGAGCTATAAATGGATTAAGATTGCTACAAGTACAGTTTGGAGGAGTAGGATTAGGAGTGTAGGAGAAGTAAATCACTGGAAAACGTGAGAAGAATCAAAGCGGCTAGTACATCTCATTCTCATCCCAATCGACAGACTGCAGGACGAGCTTGTCCAGTTCCTTGGAGTCGCCATTGCTGCTGTTGCGCCGCCGCCGCTTGCGCTGCAGATGCGCCCACTTTCGATTCAACTGCACCATTTGTGGTGTGGCAAACATGGCTGCAGCAGCGGCACTCAGCTTTGTGGGCGTTATGGCATTCGACTTGGGCGTACCCGGACTCATGCTGAACAGCTCACGATTGCCAAACCGAAATCTGCGCGGCGGTGGCAAAGGCGGTGCGGAAACTGCACCCAAACTCTCGCTGGCCAACGCCAACTGCGGCGTATCGTATGGCGGCGGCGGTGTTATCATTGCCAGCGATGAGGTGTCCACTGCAACCAAATCCAAGACATCGTCGACGTCATCTTCGTCGGAGTGGGCATGCCGAAAGAGTGCGTGGGGGCCTGGTGAGGGCTCGTACAGCTCGTACGAAGGTGAACGTGGCATGAGCATAAGGTGAGCATCCATTGGATCTATGGGTGATTGCGGCTGTATGGGCGTTACGGGCATGGACTTGGCCAGCTGTTTGTTGGCCAGGACTCGCTGTTGATGTTGCTGCTGTTTTTGAAGGTGTTGTTGTTGCTGGTGTTGTGTGGGCGTTGGTGTGGGTGTGGGTGTGGGCGTGGGCAACGCCTGGATGAGTGGCATCGATTTGGTGTTGCATATCAATCAATCACGGTAAATGTAACTGCAATTCTTGGGGCTCTCCTGTGGACTGGGACTGCTGGATGGCGGCGCTGGACTGGAGCTGCTATTTGACATTACTGGCGAGGAGCCGGAGCTGGAGTGTGTCTGTGGCTGTTGTGGCTGTGGCTGCTGTTGCTGTGGGCTATTTGAACGGTGCTGAGTTACTGCAATAATGTAAACGGATAACAAAAAAGAAACAATGTTAGGTCAATTGAGTTCAGAAGTTGCAAGCTGTTTGAAGAGCACTTATGCAAAGTCGCAACACACACACAAGAGAGTCAAACAGAGAGAGAGAGAGAGAAATAGATAGAGAAAGACAGAGAGAGAGAGAGAGAGTAGCATGTTGCAACAACACAAATATAGTTCAGGTACACATCAAATACGTATACACAAATAGTAAAAACATACACTTCAATTATGAATGTGTATACAACATTTATTATTTATTTTTCTCAAATCTATTTTAAATAAGTTATACATAACATTGAGTTCGTTGCAACATGCACAAATATACAAATACACACACACACACATACACACCCACTCACACGCAGATACAAAATATAAGTTGAATAAATTAAGAGTATCGCCATAAGTAAATCAAGAATATTTCTTATTGTCCAATTTAGTGGGGGGAAAAACATTTTTTAGTCATTATTTTTTTAAATATATTTGAAGAAAACCCCAAAATTAATAGAGTTGATTTTAGGTATGTAAAATGATTTATTTTTATATGTTGTCAAATGAAAATCTTAAATAGGTTTAGAAATTTAAATTTTGTTAGTTAACTTTTTTCTTAAAAGAGTTTTCGAGTCGATCAACTAAATTTTATATGTCAAGCATTGGTAACTTTTAAAATGAAAGTAAAAACTACAATTTCGTTGATAACACTGATGTCTGACACATACAGATAGACAGCAAGACAAAGACAGAGATAGAGACAGAGAGAGTGAGAGATATAGTCAAGGACAGAACAGAGAAAAGGACAATTCAGTTCAAATGCAGCGAAGCGTTGGCCTTAGTGTATATGTATGTATGCGACTTCAAAAAAAAAAAAAAAAAACAATTTCAACTTAAAATTCAAATTGAAATGATAAACTTACCGATACCGTGACGGGGCGGCTGTCTTCTTGCGCGACCAAGACTTCTGTTTCGTGTGTTTGTGTTGTTTACAGCCTAGGTAGGAGTGGTGATATAATTTGTTTTATATATTCTCTTTTCACTTTTATAATTCGTATCACTTATAAACGAAAATTGCTAAAGTTTTGTGTTGTACTTCAATAGAGAAATATGAAAGAAAAATCAACTGGAAATTTGTTTGCATTGAATTTGGCTCTAATTTGATTGATAATCAAAAACCATATTTAAAGATCGAAATCAAACTACATATATACTTAAAACAAACGCATAAGATCCAATATTCCAATATTGTTCACTCAGCTCAGCCCAAATTACGATCATAATTGGCTCGGACAGACTTGGAAAATAATTTTGCAAAATAATTAGATAAATTTTTTCCGTATAATTTGATATTCTGATCTTTAAAGTGCAATTAACTCGAAATATCAGTGTTGTATTCCAAGAAGAACCCAAACACGTTCTTTATTAATTGTGAGTAGCAGGCAATAAACTGAAAATAGACTAGCATTACAAATGAGTATATTACGAGTACTTCTATATGTTGTTCTTTGTGGTTGGTTGTATTAGGTAGTATTTTAGGAGTGTTGCAAATACATAAACATAATCATATATTGTGGATATTGTAAGTATCTAAGTATTCAAATGCACACACATTCCTTGGCTAATGGTTGCTTATCGGTTTTATTTTGGATCAATGGATCGGGTGTAATATATAACTAATACGCCCATGCAGAAGTACAGTTCAAGAGTTGCCAACCTATGCAAGTGTGGATGAGGAGTGGGTTACAAACGGCTACAGGCACACACAGCTCATACACGCACAGAGATGGAGAGAGAGAGAGTAAAAGAGAGAGAGACGCACGCATACAAATAATCGATTATCGACTATCGTTGATCGACTATCGACTATCGATGACACAGATGTTTGGAACCCTGCCGCTGGCAAAAGCAACGAAGCCTCGAGTTGGGCGCGGGCTGGCTGACTGATTGATTGACTGAGTAAAGCCTTTTGGGATTGATCAATAATTTTGTCCGAGATGAGCTGAATGCAATGAGCATAAGTAATGGTTCGCGGTCCGTTCTCGAGTAAGTACACAAACAAACCAAAAATGGCATTCCAAAAACGTAGTTTACAGTTGCTAGTGAGATAAATCAAATTTCGCAAAAAAAACTGTGCTGGGTGTTTATTCTTAATAAAGTAGATGAAGAAGAAGAAGAAGATTCGTAGGTGTTCAAACCAAATTTTGCAGAGAATATCATAAAAAATATTGTAAGCAAAATGTTTTGCAAATTTACTTTTGAGTTTCGAATTTCAGTTGATCTTGAAATCGAGGGTATCCACATTGCAGCTATAGAGCAAATTTTGTCAGCCGTATCAATAAATGAATCAATAAATTAAAATAAAATTAAAATGTATAAGAACAAGAGAAAAACAAAACAGAACCAACACAAATGGAAATAAAGAAACAAATTAACTAAATTTTCTTTAGTTATGCGTAGGTATTTACCATATTTTGGGTAATTAGTCCCTGACTGGTTTCAGCCGCCCCACTCCCGTCTCAAAGGTAAACCTAATGAAAAAAAAGGGAAGAAGAAGAAAAGATAGATAGAGATTTGGTATTTTGGTTGCTTGTTGTCCACATTTGACAGTTTGCTCAACTATCAATTCGACAGCATTCGTTAGAGGTTAGAGTGTGGATGTGTTTTGTGTGTTTCGAAAAAGTAGTTCAGCAATAGAAGTTAGTTAAGAGTTTAA
This sequence comes from Drosophila nr. perissopoda 5 BK-2023a, assembly GCA_035044105.1. Classification (NCBI taxonomy): domain Eukaryota; kingdom Metazoa; phylum Arthropoda; class Insecta; order Diptera; family Drosophilidae; genus Drosophila; species Drosophila nr. perissopoda 5 BK-2023a. The sequence continues at coordinate 444,615 of JAWNMK010000245.1, forward strand.
ATGTCTCAGAGCAGAAATTCAACTATACAAAATGCTTAGAGAGACGCCTGCAAAAGAATCGCAATCGCCCATTTCGAAAGATTGGTGTATTTCTATAACGTCAGCGAAAATCTTACAAATAACAAAACCCCACACAAAAGTAATCAAGTCGAGAAACAGATTTATGGAACAATGTACATGAGATATATATGAGAAGGGTGAGCATGGACATGCATATGGACAATGGTCTTGATCCAGTTTATAAATATACACAAGGGACTACAGACACTTATCTATAGCTCAGAACTATGTTAAATGGATGAGTGGGCTACAAATACGATGGCACATATACGATATAATATGATTTGTATGTTGATTATGATTGCTGATATACATATTCATTAGAATTAAGTGGTTATAGAATTCAAATTTATGGAGTAGATTTTAATTAAACTAATGTTTTGTTAATAATAAACAAAAAATTGACAAAATATTAAATGTATTAATCTGATAAATAAGAATTGAGTTAATTTGAAAAATATTCAATTAAAATATCATTGTAAAATGGGAGAGAAGATAATAATGAGTATGTACACATGAATTTATTTAAATAATGTTGAATATTAGGTTAAAATATTGGATTTTGAGGACCAAATTTAATCTCCCACTTTGATGTGTACCTGTCGAATTTAGTATGCAAATGCACAGCAATAAAAGCATTTAGAAATACGATAAAAAATAATAAATAAATAACATGCTGCTAATATGTGATTCGAAGCATTGCAAGACTACAAAACCAAAAAAAAGTTGAAAAAGTAATTGCAATATGGCTGCTGTGAAAGGTGATTATCAGATTAGTTCTATAGTATACACAGACATACACATAGAAATATAGATACATAGGCACACACTCACAGAAACATACACGCACACACTCACACACACACACACATAGATAGATAGATAGATGCAGAGATGGAGACACAACAAGTTGAAGAGTGAGTCTAAGAAATACACCAATCGACGATTGAGTGAGAGTTCAATCAAATACAAGCGCACCACAAGGATTCGTTTTTAGTATATACTAAATGTCAAAGTGTCAACAACATCGAAAAGAGCTCAATGGATACGATTAGAATAGAGATTAGTATACATTGAAAATGAAAAAAGAATAATGTATTTTTTAAAACATTTACATCAGGCACTACGAAATGCGACGACTCACCTTCTTAACGCTGCGAGTGGTTGAAAAGCCATCGCCGCGTCTATAATTATCGCCCTGCAACATAGAATCGAATGAGTATAAAGTTCGCCTCAGATGGAAATTGAGTGTTTGGGTTTTGGACTCACCATCACCTGGTGGGAGCGCAACGTGCCAAAGTTGTCGCGTCCGCGATATGTTTGCTGGGTATTATAGCCATCCGGCTGGAACTGGAAGAGCGTCTCCGAGTTGGGGCCCTGGTGCATCTGTTGCATCATGGGCGGCTTGCGCAGCGTATTCTTCGGTGAGTGCATCTTGTTCTGCGGCGGTGGCTGTGGCAGCAGCACCGGTTCCGCATACGTCACCTCCTCAACCTGGGGCAGCAGCTTCGGCTCTTGCTGTATGCGGCACGACGATGGAAAACTATTCGCCAAAAGTCAAAGCAAGTGTAAGTATAATTTTAACTACTGCAAATACTAATATTATTCTAATACATTTATAAATTTTACAAATTCGATAGATCACATATTGTATGGACATTTAGTTCACCTGTTCACATTCTGGCGCTGCTCAAAGTATTCATATTCTGTGTCAGGATATGGCAGATTGTCATCCTCGTCCTTGTGGCAACGCCGACCACAGAAGTAGCCCGTGAAGAAGCCCACCAGCAGTGAGAATATCGAACCGGCCAGCACGGCCATCACCAGAGTCTCTACTGTATATTGAGCATTGATAATATCTGCGGAAATTTGTGGACCTTTGATTAGTGAATAAACATAGTTATCGATAGCGAGTAATCCAATATACGATACGATTTACAGTTTTTATTCAATTGATACATCGAACATCAAATTGTATGTATTTAAAATTGTATTTTTTATTTTTGTAGTCATTTTTGGAAGTAGGATTACGTTTACGTATAGAATCCGTATTGTAACGACATCAATAAACATCCAAACATCGAAACATCGAAACATCGAAACACCGAAACATAGAACGAACAACGCCCAAATTAGCGCGTGTTTCAACAAAATGTTGAAAGATCAATAAATGAAACGAAACAAGAACAAGAAGTAGACAAACCGAGTTAATACAAAGAACAACAACAATTTTTGTAGAGTACATTTTATATACATGGAGGTCTTAATTATATTAGTGAAAAATAAAGCTAAGTAAACGAAGATAATGAAAAATGTGGATTAATCTAAATTTTAAACTGACAAATTAAATAATTTAAACATATAAAAGATTAATATTGTTAAAAGGGTGTCCAATTTTGATTTAATTACTTTCAAATTTGTTAATTCAAGTTATAAGAATTTGCATTTTAAAATATTGTACAGATGTCGAAAAAAGTTAAGCAAGTTTATAATTGACAAATTGATAATTATTGAATTTGCATTCAGTGAGTATTTTGTAATTATTTGTTGGACATCAAATTGTACTTGCATGAACGAAAGACTGATTAAAAAATTATAAATTCAGCATTATAAACTCTAGTAGCTTAGCTCGTTAAAAACAAGCATAAAATCAACAATAATACAAAAGTGCTTAATGGAAATGGGGAAAAAGAAAATGCAATAAAAAAAGAAGAAAAATGAAAATATGATTACTGTCTAGCTACATTCAAGAAGATAATAAAGCAACTAAAATAAAGTGCAGGGTAAATGTTGATTGAAATTGAAAAGCATAAAGTGGCAATATGCAGACTGGGCGGGGATAACAAGCAGAAAAGCAGAAGGCAAAAGGCAGAAGGCAGTCAGGCGGCAAGCACCTGGTGGCATGCCAAAATGGGAAGGGAAAAAATATGTGATTTAAAAAATGACAAGAGACAGGTAAATAAGTTCTGTATTATGTGGTTAGCTAAAGTAAATACGTGGATGACATATGTAAATATGTAAGCAACACATGCAAAGCACATACATATATATATATACATTTATAAAACATATATATAAAACATTTCTCGGATTTACCTTCAAAGTTCTTATCAATGTTGTCAATGATTTCCTGATCTTTGCTCTGTCGACGCGAGTCCAGCAAATCCATGTCGTTGCGGAAGCCCTTCTGCTCCCCCACATTGGCATCCTTTGAATTTATTTTGCCTATGGTGCATGCCAAGAATTGGAGATTTAATTTGTGTGGCAGGCAGCAGGCTTGAAAGCGGGCAGTTGCTGGACATTTGAACTTACCTGAGGGGCAGGCCGCATGCTGACCCGTTGCCACATTCTGATAGAAATAGTTCTCCTCCAGCCAACGTGGTGCCCCATGAGAGCGACACTTGCCAGCTATTTTGTCCCAGGCACAGTACGGATCCTGCAATGCGACGCACTCACTACACAGAAAGAAAGAGGAGAGAGGAGTGGAAAAGAAGAGAGTCAGTGGGGTTAGGAGATGCCATGGTGTAAACATATTGCAAATTGTGAAATGTAAAACGCCATAAATGCGCATAAAATGCTGCCATATTGCAACAGCAACAGCAACAGCAACTGCAGCAGGCAAGTAGCCAGGATTGCCAGACAGATGAATGGCAATGACACTAAAGTTGAGCGAAAGAGCTGCACCAACAATTCCCCCCTCTCTGGCTGTCCGTCCGTCCATCCGACCGTCTCTCTGGCTGACAGTCGCTCGATGCATGAAAGTCACGCAAATTGTTACATGAAATAAAAATGCCATTGTCTGTGCTGATATTCTGAACTTCTCGTCTCCTCACTTTTTGCTCATTGCTTCAATCTGTTTCACATTTTGTGAAAGCTGTATTCAATTTTGTTTCAGGTGCGCGTGAGTGTGTATACCTGTGTGTGTGTGCTGTGTGTCGCTTACCTGCAGCTGGTGATTTTGTCGTTGTGACATCGATGCAGTTGTATGGCTATCACTTGACTATCCGTGACAATGATTAATTTGCCATCGTCGTAGCTGCCATCTTTCGGTTGATCTGCGAATTACACACATATATATATATATATATACAATTTACAATATCTGCTCGTTAAACATTTCTTTTTAATTGAGTCTCATTCAATGGGATTCGCATGCAACTCTGCAGCATGTGGCAGCACTTACCGTATTGCATCGTTCGCACAATTTCCAAATTGCGAATCGGTTCACTCTTGGGCAGCACATCGATCTCCTCAATCACCACCGATGTTACCTTTTCCGCAGAGTCCGCCGACTCGGCGTTTACGGATTTTATGATTTTACCATGATCTAATTGATTGGGGGAAATGTACAAATTTAAGAATATGTTTAACAATTTTCTTTCACAATTTTCTTTCACAATTTTCTTATATCAAGTTCTGCTCGAAATGTTAATGCCAGCTAAGTAAAGGCTATGCAAAAATAAATGTAATCATAAATTCTGTTGCAGAATTTAGCCGGCTAAATTAGATTAAGTTGTATGTACACATACATATATAAATATTATAAATATTATATCATATTCATAAATAAAGTTCACATAAATGTGTTGAGGCTACTTTTTGCTAATTAATATCTGCCAAGTATATCACAAAATGAATCCCAGATGAGTGTCTCAACTGCACACTTGAACGGACATAAGGCATACACCCGCCTAACGCATATGCATAGGGTATTCCTGTATATGGGTTCCAGGGAGCATGTCAAACAGTGCCATGAATTCTAACGACAATCACTGCCAGAACAATTGGCCCGGGGACCTCGTCAACTGTCCACATCTCACCTGTGCCAACGAAAATCACATCATATGTTTTGCCGCCGGGCGTTTTGATCTGAGCATCTACAGCAATTTGTGTGAAGCGATAGCTGGAAACGAAAAACACAGAAATTCAGATGGTTAGAATATGCTTTAAGTAAAACCAAGCTTAAATTTAGGACGCTTCGTTAGATACAAGCCGAATAATGTTAATTTCTTAGCATATACATATATTTAAGACTATGGCTTTTGAAAAGGGTTCAACTGTATTAAAGTGCCTGCAAAATGCATTAGTTAAATAAATGAAATGCTCAGTTCAAAATACAATAATGTCTGCCAATAAGTTGCAACTATTTTCATGTAGACTAATTACATTGTTGGAAAAGTATGTGCAAACTCTTGTTGCACAGCACTGTGCAACAGAGTATTTGGCCGGCTTTGTAATCGTATGCTCAAATTGAACCACAAACAACATGTCAATGCTGCCAGCCGAATGACACAACAGGAAATTCTGGATGGCCGGCTGGTTTTTTGGTTAGACACCATTAATAAAGGAGAGACGCCAAAAATGGCCGATGTGAGCCGTGCAGAGGGCAAGAATGACAAACAGAATGGCACAAAACCACAACAGCGGTAGCAACAACTGCGACAGCGGCAACATCAACTACAACAGCAACAGTAACAGCAGCAGCAGCAGCAGCAGCAACACACATCAACAGCAACAATGTATTTATATGTAAAAACATATTCGAGCTAACAACAACAGAAGACTTGAAATAAAAACGGAAATTTCTCTCTGATTTCACCACAAAAATGTTGAACGTTAGCGTTGTTGGTGTTGCTGTTGTTATTGTTGCAGTTGTCCTTGTTGCAGGCAACATTTGTGGCTGTGCGCTTGGCTGCCTTGTCTATTGTTGCTTCCATGTTGGTTTTTGTGCAACTGTTTTATGCATTTATTTGTGCTTCAGTGTGTGTGTGTGTGTGTGTGTGTGTGCGAGTTGCTGCCTCAATTTAAATGCAAATGCTCGCCATGCACGAGACTTTGCCAACAGCAACAGCAGCGGGTCCAAAAACCAACGGCAACATCCACAATAGCAAATGGATTTAACTGGACTGGCGCCAACCACCCGCCCACCCGCCCTTTCGGGCTTAGGACTTTCTGCATTGTTTTATTGTTAATTAACAAATCTCGTTTTTAGAGTTTTAGTTATGTTGCTCAATTTTCTAAATGGCTAAAGAATTGCCCCGCTTTTTGCCTTGTCCAGCAAAAGGCCAGCAGCCATGGCTTAAATGGCCTCCATTTTGTGATGGCTGTTGCGGTTGCCTCGTTGAAATATGCACTTACATAAAACTCATGACAACAATATGTGAGCTTACATTAAGCACAACTGAGAAATGGCAATGAATACATACACTAATGCTGGTGCTGCGGCCAGAAATTGTAGTTGAAACAGTTGCGCTTTGTGCTTAAAAAGTATCTTCAAATATTTATTGCAAGAGCAATAGATAAAGAGTCCAATTAATTACTGCATTTAACACGTTAAAAAAGTGTCAACTATTTTAAAATGAAACAGTATTTACAAAAGTTTGTTTATTTTGATTTTATAGTGATTCATTTATGTTTACAAACGGAAAAGCATTGACCGAAACCAGATACATTTCTAATAAAATTAATCGTTTATTAGTTAGATGGAAAGTTCACAATTGTTGCCAAAAATATTAGGGAACGATAATAAATAAGTGATTTAATGCAATGCGAGCTGAAAGCAAAGTTGAGGCGGCTTATAAATTAATTCCCAACGCAACAAAAGCAAACAGTCAAAATGGAATGAATCTAAACGTGAAACGAGCAACTAGGCAACAGGACGAGGGACGGGGCATAATCCCAATGAGCTGCAATGCAAAAGTGCTGCCAAAAACTTTTGCTGGCCGAAAATTACAAAAATGGAAAAGGCCAACGCCAGCAGCACGAAAGGCACAACAAAGAAATAAAATAAAATGGAGACACATAAAAATAAAATAAAATAAATAAAAGTAAGCAAAAGAAAAAAAAGGAGTAAAAAGAAAAGGACACTTTGTGAGAGAGGCAAATTGGGGGGGTCTGGGTTTTTTTGGGAACGGGTCCAAGCAGCTGGCAATTGAAACTTGCACAATTTCTGCCAACTTTTGTGTCGCTCCGTTGAGCTTAGCCCCGACGATGCTGACACGAGCAACAGCAACAGCGACGAGGGTCACAACTGGAAGTCAACTCTACTCGCAGTGGTATGAAATTAGTGCGGCAGGCACCGGTTAGAAGAGTCGGTGAGTGAATCAGCCGCCGGGCAAGGACATGCATGATAAAGGCCATGACAGTAAAAGTGGCGGAGGTATAAAAACTTGAGCGATAAGATAAGCGCACAAGCACACAGACAGTGGATAGTGGACAGCAGACAGCAGACAGCTGACAACAGACTCAGTGTGGCTGGCACCTTGGCTGGCGCACAATGGCTGGTCAGGATATGGTCAACCAGCTGGCAGAAATCTGTCCAGTATGGATACTTCCGGAGTCGAGCAGGAAACAATTTGTTACAGAGCCAGTGACCCCAGCGACTTGCAACTCTTGAAGCATTTAACTTTTGCCGAGATGCTAAAACTTTCAACTTATAAGAAACTTTATTGTTGGCGGTCTCGCACTCTGGTGTATGCAAATGAGTATCCTGCGCTGTGTGTGTGTGTGTGTTAGTGTGTGTGTTAGTTTGTGTGTTAGTGTGTGTGTGAGTGTGTGTGCTAAGGCTGGCAACTGGCGTAGCTACTTCTATTTCATACTCATTCATGGCCGTATTTTCTGATTTATTTATTTCCAAACACACACACACACAAACACACTTCCAACTCTGAGCCCCTAGCATTTGGCTAAAACAAAATAAAATTATGATAAATTTATGCCTCAATGCCAAAAGCCATAAATTTTGTGAATTTTTGATTTGATTTTGGCATTTGTGTTCAATAATGCCAGCAACAGGGATGGAAACAAATTTCCAATTTTAATCCCTATCCCAGTTCTAGCTCCACCTTTAAATGTACCCTGTCCCGTTTGGGAAATTTGTGGCATTTGCTGTCAAACTGACAACTGTTTGCTTTGTTTGCATTTAAACATATTTATAAAACAATTCATCAACAAATTCAGTTGGGCTTAAGAGCTTAATCAGAGATCTGCTCATGCATTTGTTTCTGGGAATCAGTCAGAAACGAGGAATCGAAATAATAAATTTTCAATTTAAATTATTAATGCATTATTATCAACATACTGCTCAAAAACACATGCAAACATTCCATTGCAACTGAACAGATTTTCACAAGCAATGATTTTTTGTTCGTATCGTTTTTTATAATCTTAAAACTCTACCCAAAAAATTCAGATGGGGTTGGGTTCGAACTAGTCAGAAATTCTGATCAAATTTTTGCGCTATCCATTTACAAAGTTTGCTTCTTCTGGTTACATAATAATATTCTTTCCATTTTGCCTGCTTGTGCAGCTGTTGTGTTACTCACTTCAATCTGAAATTAATTGAAATACTTGAAACTATTTTTGATTTCTTGAGGCTTTCATTAAGTTGAACAAAATATAATTCAAGCAAAATTACACATATATATTTGTATCAAATTTAATGCATATCTGGGAGTCTTAAGCGACTTTCAAATGGCAGCCATCCAAAATAGTTTCAAAGTTTGTCAAATGTGCCACTTAATGCTGACAAATGCAACTGTGACTGAGAACTGCATTTGTGCCTGGCCGACTTACGAGTCTTGGCCAGCCACAACTTAAGTGGGTCGCTTTACAAAAACTTTTGTGCTTTCAATGGCGTTGTTGGCATGATTAAATTCTGATGCGTGTTCGTTGCCAAGCCCGCAATGAGTCTGTTGCCTGTGTAGAGTGCGAGTAAGTGGCCAAAACGAAGCCGTTACCCCCCTCCTCCTCCACTCATCCAACCCTCGTGTATGCATGCAGCATCCAACGGAACCACGCAACCATTTCGCTAATGCCGCTGCTCACCCGCACTCACATTTGTTGTGGTCATGTGCTCATGTGTGCGGCTGGTTGGGGTTGGTTGGGTGGGATGTGGATGTGGAGTCAGAGAAGTCTACGTTCCTGTGTCCTACGTGTTCCATATTTCATTCTAATTTATTCAGTTGTGCATACATATTTTCGTTACGGGCTGCCTCGGCGCATCCATGCATTTCCTTCTGGCTGGCTCGGTTCGTTTGGTTCAAACTATCGCTTGACTGCGGCAACAACAGTAGCAGCAGCAGCAACAACAGCAGCAGCAGCAAGAGCAGCCGCAGCAGGTGCCTTCGGCGCCAACTGCTCTGTCCTCGCCTCAGCCCACTGCTTGGCTGCTGCTCAGTGGCTCGCATATGATTTACTCTTTAAAGTTTACAGCACCCCATCTCAACAGACCGTAATTGTGGCTCAATTACGTGGAAAAGTTGCCAAATTGAATTTTTTAAATTTCCTCATGTCTGAGTGGGAGAGAGAGAGAGCCTTGACAATAATTTATGAGCATGCAGAAAAGTCGAAGCCCAACATGCACAGCAGTTGGAGCAGCTGCATCAGGATTGCTCCTCTGGCCAATTGCTGTATGGCTATCAGCAGGTTGAAGCCCCAATGATGTGGCCAAAAATGAAGAAATGTGAATGTGCATGTGTGTATGTGCATGTATGTGTGTGTGTGTGTGTGTGTGTGTTTGTGCTATATCTACAACATTTGTGGTGAAATCATTTCTTTGACTCGCAAACAGCTTGAGTACTTACAATATTTTATTATCTAACTTTTAAAGGTTTGCAACAAAAATTCAACCGAATGTTCGTCCTTTGAAAGGGCAACGGAAATTGTACAAAATCAAGCGAACACAATTTGAACAAATTGCTTTTTTCAATTTGATATTGATTTTGATAACTGAACTTTGAACAACCAATGCAATGCACTACAAAATTCGTATGCGAATTTTTGTAGCTTCTTGCAGCCAACTTAAATCGTCACATTCAACATAAAAATAATTTATAAAAATGTCTCTGCTGAAGACCGTACATAAGCTTATAATGAACAGTTTAAAATTAAATGTAATTGCAACTTAAACAATAAATTAAATTATTCTATTGTCAAATTTGTAATGCCAATCATTGAATTAAATGAGCAAGCAATTGCCACAAAAGTATTCTGCATATATCACACAAATCCACGCTTTCAACTTTGGAATTTATATCCCCACCCGGAACATAGTACGAACATTGTATACGTGTTACGGCAGCAACGATTACGGCTGTAATACGACATGTGAAAAGTTGTAGCATATCGCATGGCAAGGAATTTGTTATTTAAATGAAATTAGTTGAATTGTGGAGCACTGAAATTGGCTCGTCACGTATTCACTCGGCTACATCCGCAACCGCAGCAGTTGCAAGTTGCAGCTAAAGTTTTTACAATCGACACATGGAATGTTTACTCGCCCAACCACCCTCAGGACTAGTTATGGCAGAGGATACTATTGGTCCTGGTTTTTGTGCAATAATATTTACATTGCTGCAACCTTATTCGGGGCAGCAGTTTTGTGCAACTTTGCGACGTGCCCACGTAAAGATACAGCAGCGAAAGAGATGGATATACATAACATATATATATATATATATATATATGTATATATATACACGTATATAAATGTTTTGTTACTTACATTGTGCTCGTCCGCACCAAAATCGGTTGACCGAAAAATGCCGGAACATTCTCGTCCATTAGCGAATGTGTTTTGATGAAATTTAATGTGGGATCCGGAAGTGTTCGTGAATCATTGTGACAGGCGCCGGGACGCGGTTCGGGAACCTACAAAGGGGTATGAGGAAGAGAAGAACGAGAAATATAAATTATTAGTATCCAGTGTATGACAGCACTGTGCTCATAGTTATGGTTATGCTCGGTCAGTTCTGCAAGTATCTCTCTTACTGACCACAAAAAGGAGCGTATAAATTGCATTTGCTGCTCTCGCGCCGTACACAACAACGTCCCGGAAATTGCACAGCACGGCCAAGTGCAGACGGACAAAGCAACGCCGGAAAGTGTCCCTTGTGCTGCAGAGTGTGTGTGTGTGTGTGTGATGGAGACTGTCTGCGAGTTGCTGTTTTGGCAATGATTTGGTTTATGAATCGCCAGCGGAAAATGCACGTTCACTTGACTGTTGATTTGGCTGAATCATAAGTTGAGTTTGAAAAGCATTAAGTCAGCATTCATAGTAGTGTCTTGTGTATAAGGACATCTACTTTGACGCTGAGACTGCTTTGTCGTATGTATATAGATAATAGCTAACTTTGCCAAGATTTCTAGAAACCTTTCTTCAAGTTCTTAACTTTGTCTGAGTGACTACTTTTTAAATGCTTGTATAAATTGGTTATTATTTTAAAATGCTTTTTTGGCATAATTTCGTTGTTCACTGACTTGATAACTATTATTGTTGTAGCAGTAGGTACTCGCCTCAGTTAGTATTAAGTCTAGGTATGGTGTTAATAGATAAAACTTGTGCAAATCCAACTAGAATAAGTGAGCCATTGTCATAAAAACAAATTAGCTCACATTATGCATTTCACAGTGGTTAATTCCAAACTGAACTGGGGGCTGTACAAAAGTTTAGCTCCAGCTTAGTTCCACCTATTTGCAAAAACACACACACACATAAAAAAAAACTAATTTAAATTCTATTCGAAATTTAAGTAGTCTGAGTTGTCTAACGGCAACAGCTTGGGCTGCGGAGTGCACTTCAAATGGTATATATTAAAAGTTTTATGCATTTTTGAGTATGGCATTTGTTTCGACTTTCAAACATCTTCAATTTCTAATCTGGCTTTTCTTGAACCGCAAAATTGTGCAGTTTTGTGGTAGCTGATCCCAGCCTGGCCAAAAAAGAGGAAAACGCAATCCGTTTGGCAAAGTGTGCAGTCATCTAGGTCGAAGCAGTTTGGGGCGAAAAACCCATTCGTAATCAAATGCAAATTTTTGGCAAAAGAAAAGTGCTCTCTGCTGCCAAGGCTGGACAAATTTGTGTGGCCATAAATCGTGAGACAGCTGCATTCAGGCTGCTGCTACCAACTAGACGTGAAACTTGAGCATTAACCAGCCCGCATTATTAGGCTTATATAATATATTGGTAACTGAAATAGTCGCACGCACCTTGGCATTATTCACTGGCAGCCAGTTGGAGTTGATGCCGCTCTGTTCCTTGAACTGTCCCTCAAATGTGTCGGCAATGTCCTGCGGATAACAAAATTAAAGAAAGAGAGAGAGAGAGAGGGAGGGAGATAGATATATAAATATAAAATAGATTGAAGTTTAAGGATGCCGACGTAATTGTGCACTCACCTGCAAGGCGAAAGCACAAACCGCTGAGCCGGGAATTGAATTTGTTGGCGTATTAAAAACGCCATAAATCAATTTGGAGCTCATGGAACCGTACTGTCCCTCGACAAGATTGCTGGCCGATTCTGTGAACAAAATATATATGTGTACCAATATAATGTGAATCAGAGTCATAGCAACCTTTGGCCCAAAACACTTACGTATCTCATTAAAGTAAAACGGATAGTCGCCCGGTATCGAGCAATTCAGGCGGGACTTGAGGAACGAGGTCCAGCGATTGCGAAAACGATGCGGGCCGCCCTTATCCCATTTGCAGACGCGTGCGACGCGCGAATAAATCGCCTGCAATGCCATTAAAGATAAATATGAATACACAAGAGGCATGTCGAATGTGGCATGTGGCATGTGGCGAGGCAAAATGGCTAGAATGGGCCAAATGCAGCTAATCGGCCCATTGATGTGGTTGCAGCACAAATGGAATGCCAACAGACAATGGCAAATAAACAAATAGCTGGCTAAATCCAAATACCGATAACTGTGTTTGGCCAATGCCCAAGTCCGGCAAACCGGAAGTGTCCTCCACGTTTACAGCAAACACAAGCAAAATGGCCGCTCAATATGGCGGCGATAGAGTCACTTCCGCTCCTTTATCTCCTCTCACTCTCCCTCGCTCTATCGGATTATAGCCACATTTATTTGTTGTAGATAGAAATTGGCATTTTTTTTTCTGGATTTCAGCCAGCATATTCAAATTTTATATTCACAACAATTCAATTCGATGCGATTCGTTTCACTCACCTTGCCACAATTGATGAATTCCACAGCCGTCTCCCGAAAGAAGAAATACACGAAATCTCCCTGCGTGAATGAGCTCACAAAATTTGGCGCTGTGCATGAATAGATAGACACCGAATGAGTATAAATAAAAAGTACAAAAAGTTATGTCATAATTTTCATTTATAGTTTTAGCTGTAAATATTTTATAGTTGAACATTTTGATGCGCAAATCCGCGCTCAGATTTATGTGCGACTCGTGCCGATGACAAAACATTCGATTGGCAGCTCCGCATATCGAATGACATCCTTAGCCATTAAATTTATGCGTAGAGCATGATCCATAAAGTTGCGAGGGATTTGAAATGGCACTCAAAGGCATAACAAATAATTTCAGCAACGTTCTTGCAGAAAATGGAGGCATTAAGACTTTATATTATGTCAAATTATAAAATATTATATCAACAAATATATATATATATATATATATATGTAGGTTTTTTAAGCACGTAAGACTTTGTCAGGCATTGGCAGCAGCTTAACAATCAGTTTTTGGCTATAATACTTCGTGAAGCTGCATTAAATATTCAGGACTCGCATGAACGGTAAAGAAGGGTTTAAGAGGACATCTCAAAAATAGTAAAGGACAGTTAACTGGCAGTCGGACAGTCGATGCTGTTGTGCCTATTCAGTTAATGAACATCTGCCATGTGAAAATCGAAGCCGTGAACACTTGAAATATGCAAAAGGCAACCGCACGCAATGTGATGTTCATGCCTGCTGGCAGGATATGCAGAAAGCACAGTGAACAACAGTTGAGAGCGCAGCGTCTCAGTGTGAGTCACAGAAACACAATGAGACTTAATTCAATTCGAGTGGCGAGCATTTCGCTAATGTTGAAAGCACAGAAGGACAATAACACCAAAGGCAACAGCAACAATAAAAGTCATCATAACAGAGCCGACATTTTCAATTATCAGAAGTGGTTGTGGAAAGCCGTCAAGGAGGGGGATGAGTATGTCTGGGGGAAGGGCCGTGTAAACAACTTACCATTGAGACTAAGGCTATCATATTGTTCCGTCTGTAGAGGCTCACGATAGATAATCGGATCACTGCCACTGAAATCGGCCACTGTGCCTGAATATAATTCGTTGTCTGCAAAAAAATAAGAAAGAAAGAGAAATGGAATTGAAAGTTAGATTGTTTAGTTAAGTGGACAAATATTTATAAAGACTTCAAAATAAAAACAGCTGACTCAGGGCGAGCACATAAAATTAACAGAAAACATGAATAAGTTACAAAAGCAATGCTCAAAGCATTTGATCGATTATAAATTCCTTTTTATTATTATTCCTTAATAAGATTCTTTATAATTATTTTTCAATTCAATTCAATTTTCCAACTAATAGTTTTAAAGATCTTAAATTTTGTCCTTTTCAAGTTAATTGCAAAGAAATGCGATAAATGAGCATACAAATAAAATCACCACAAAGTTTACAGACATTACAGCACATAATTCGCAACTAAAATTTGTTATGCATAATCCAAGTATCATTACTATCCGCTTGTAAGCAGTTTCTGGAGACCATTATGTGATAAAATTGCGAGCCAAAAGTGGCGCCAATAAATGTCAATTACGCGTCGCATTTTATTAAGTGTAAATGATATTTTTTATGCGTAAATTTGTAGCACACATTTGCAATGCAATAAACTTTTATTTAATGTGTTGTGTCGTCGTCGCTCAAACGAATCTTTTATCCCAGGAAAATTTACGCAACTAAAATATGCAAAACACACGATACACAAATTACTTATTACTAAGCAATTTGTTTTTGCCCAATAAAAACAATAAAATTTTAATCAATTGTTGCTTTTCGTGAGTGTGTGTGTGTCTGTGTGTGTGTTTGTGGGGTATATACTGTCATTACACATACGCATTTCCGAGCAAAATTTAATTAAGTTAAACGACAAAACACAAAAACAAAAACAAGAGCAGCAGCAGCAGCAAAACTTTTGACATGTCTCCGGCGACATTGAATTACCCTGCGGCTGGGAGGAACAGTGAAATGTCCTCCTGCTCCTCTCCCATCCTTCTCCCTCTAGGCAGCGTTCTTTCGCTCCACCCAGACGTAAGATAAATGAGTTTTTTCTGCGCTAACTTTTTTTTACTTGCAGAATTGCCTGCCCGCTGTCTGATGCTGCTGCCTACTGGCTTTGGCATTGTCAAACTTCCATTTCACGACTAAAAGAAATATGAAAAAATAAAGTAAAACAACAGCAAATACAAAAGCAGCAACGGCAACAGAGGCAATAACAACATTAACAACAGAGGCAGCAGCAGCAACAACAACAAGTTGAACGCTTAGCCGGAAATGCCTACCAAGCTGGCAACGTTGCCCGTTTATTGTCTGGCCGGAAATGGTTTTGCCTTTGGTTCGAAACAGCAGCCACACACCCTCCACACCCCGTCCCCTCTCTCTCTCTCTCTCCCTCAATCGCTCAGTCTGTGTCCGATGAAGCTCATTGGCAGCCGGCGGCTCAATGACAGAATCGATTGCTGTGTTGGCTTTGTGCGCTGCCTACAGGCGCTTTTGGCCAAAAGTTCGAGAGCAACAGCCGAGCACAGCAAGCCAAATGTCGCATTATCAACGTTGCATCTATAGTCAAACGGAAAATGTAAAACAGCCCGACAAGATTGGAGATGGACGTAAAAAAATACACAAAAAAATCTTGCAGCAGTCCTTAAACATTTTTGCATCAGACGCTGAGAAAGCCGTTGTCAGTAGACATTTCTCTTATTGCTACCCATCAAAAGTAATTTCAGTCACATCCCCCATAATATTTTGTGTAATTACCCAAGAACACACTCGCACACACACACACACACACAGCACACAGTGGAATGAAATATAATGCAAACTTTGACAATAATTTATCTTTTTAATTTATCAGCTGTTGGGCAAACAATTCAAACATTAGGAAATAAAAACAACTTTTCTTATTATTTTAAATAGAAATTCTGTTTGCCAAGCATTAGAAGCCAACGCAACTTGGCTATTTTCGCAGCCCAGATCAACATCCTCGATAGTATAGTGGTTAGTATCCCCGCCTGTCACGCGGGAGACCGGGGTTCAATTCCCCGTCGGGGAGAGATGTTAAAATCTTTATTTTTTTTTATTTTTGTGCATTAATTTTTATATTTTGGTTCTTGTTTTAGTTATGGAAATATTAAGAAAATGTTACCACAAATACTGCTCTCGAGGAAAATTTAGTCAAGTATATAATTATTTTTATTTAACTTAAGTTGCTAATATTGTAGTTACCCATATCTGTTGCCATATTTATTTTAGATACACTTACATTTATCTGGTCTAACCTTTTTATAGAATGTAAATAAATTTAAAGCCGTTGGTACTATATATATATATATATATTATCACTAAGCATACAATACTTCGTGATAGTGTATATTATTTGAATTTATCGATAAAAAAAATATTGACGAACCGTCTCCCCGACGGGGAATTGAACCCCGGTCTCCCGCGTGACAGGCGGGGATACTAACCACTATACTATCGAGGACGTTGAGCGAGTTTTGCCAAACCAGAAACATGTTGACAACACTGCCAAGAATGTCGCATGTTCATATTGAGAATTTGAATAAATGGGAATTATAAATAGCTTAGCTGAAATCTACTTATGTATGAAATGATGTCAACTTATCTAATCTCACATTTCGTCTAAGCTAAAAACATGGAATGTTCTACTCTTATATCTATCAGTTTACCTAATCTCACATTTTGTTTAAGCTTAATCAACTGAATGCTCAAATTTTACATGCATTAATTTATGCACCTGCTGTAAAGCCTGAAAATCAAGTGGTATTTATGTTTGCCAGCTATTATCGCATAATCGAACAATTTTCCATAAGCCTGAACCCATCAAATATCGCTAAGAGCACCGCAAATTGACAACCCATTGTTCCGGGGCATAGATAAAAAAATTAATAGCGGATACCTTGCTTGCCTGGACACATACATAAATGTCGCTAACTGTTTAACAATTTATGCAAAACTGTGAAAATTACGTAATTATTTAAAAAAAAAAAAAAAAGCTTACATGAATTTGATGCGTGCATTATAATTTCATGTTAATTCGCGTGTACACGCAGCCAGAGCTGGTTGGGGGCGATGGGCGATGGGGCAGAGACGTGAGACGAGGCATTGTGGATTGTAGATTGGAGGGTGTGAAATCTGTGCGGTAAATCGATCAAATTTACAACAGGAGCTCTCACGCACGCCCGCTGCCACGTGTACACACGACATGAGTGTGGGTTTGGTTTGGTCTGGTGGCACTCAAAAGTGAATATAAAATTTGAATTACGTGACAAGAACGCGGTGAATGAAAATGTCCAAAGCAAACTAAAAACGCAACACAAATCCAAATGCGGCTCGACAGCTTTGTACGACAACAACAGCAACAGCAACAAAAGCACGTCAGCCACATTAAAAATGTCGTCTGGTACAAATTAATTTTGCCATTCGCCCAGTCGTTCCTCCCCCTAGGCGACCATAACGTGCCCGAACCCATCCCCGCCCATCCACAACATGGGCGACTGTTTAAATTAAGAGGCTGTAAAAGTCACGCGGTGAGTGAAAAGTAAAAGCATTCGCCGTTTGCTGGCAAACGAATTTTCCATTCGTGGTGGTGATAAATAACGAATGCTAATTTTCCTATCGTGGATGCTGCGCCGACCGATTGGCAGGCATGGCATGGGCCAGGTGAACCTAACGGCCAATAAAAACATTTGCTAAATATGCGCAAGGGGGCGGCTTGTGGTGCCTCGCGGCGGATTTGCCAAGTCACCGCTTTAAGCTGTACTCACAGCTTAAAGTTTTGTCATTTAACTTTTAGAAAATTGCTAGAAAATGCAAATTTCACAAATTGAAATATGAAACGAGCCATAGCAACAATGGGGAGCCAAAAAAAAAAACCCCAATTCTCGTGGCTGAGTAACCCGTAATTATGCCAATAAATGTATTTTAGGGATTTTTTTTTTTAATATGTGCATGAAATTGAAGGGAAAATTAAATATATAAATTCAATTGTGGATTTTATGTTAGCTGGATTAAAAGTTGCGACAACTGAAGCAGAGTTCGTGTATTAAATAATTATTTTATTTTGCATTATGCATTTACATATATTACTAATTCAAATAATGTACAATTTTGTACTTCTTCTGACTCAGTTGAGAGCATGTTGAGGGAGTTTGTTCAACACAAATGAAAAACATACCCAACAAAAAAGTTGGCGTCTTTACAAACAGTAAGTGTTTGGCCTCTTAAAGTCCAAAAACTTATCAAGAAGTTCATGGTCTGTCCGCCCAAAATTTGTTGAACGACAAACTTATTGTATATATATTTTTCTTGCGAATATTTAAGACATTTTGAAAGTAGTATACAAATTCTTGTTTCTTTTCCTTGACAACACCTGTTTCGTATTATGCTAATGTGCACATACTTGAAAGCATTGCAATCCTTGCAAGAAAATGAAGTCGGTTCGCCTCAACTGTGTTGCAGGGCGTTGAGGTCAAAGCGTAATATGCAAAATTTATGAATCGCAGGTAATTAACAATGGAAATGCAATTTACATCGCGACCAGAGTTGCCATTGTTGTCAGCGTTGCTGTTGTTGCTGCTGTTGTTGCTCGCCATTGCTAGCTAACGAGGCGCTCAATAAACATGGGCCCACTACCCATTCCCCATGCCCATCAAACCCTTCCCCCTCACTCTTGTAACTCTGGCATTTCCATTGCCGCTTGTCACAACATCGACAGAACATGAAAAGTTCTTGTGCTCTCTCTCTCTCCATGCCTCCTGTCTCCCTCACTCTTTAGCAGAGTCTATTCCTGCTTCGCTTGTCTCCTTTAGCTGGCATCTAATTGGTTTTTTTTGCTTTATCCTGTAGAAACTGTATGCTCAAAGCTGTACAATGCGATAAAGAGAATATATTAATTCCTGATTAACTTCAGCTTTAGACGTCAAAAAACTGAGCACATAAAACATCATTGGCCTTTTGTAAGTATTCTGCTGCATGGGAGCCCAAATAAATTTTTTTTTTTTTTTGCGTTAATACTTCTTTGGATTTGAAATCATATAACATTTGTATAACACTCACTTAGGCATGTATAGTTTGATTTAGTGCTGCCCACAGGGTATGGACCCGTCTGGCATTTTCAATTTTGCTTGTTTCTTGTCGCCATTGTTTCGTGCAGCGCCGTTTGCTTTTATTGTTTGCTCATTACCTGACGACGAGGACAAGCAGGCAGTAGTACCGTTAACCAGGGCTCGTTGGCGTACCATTTGGATGGTCGTACAACGGTACCGCAATCCTGCCCGTACACACAACACAGCACAGCACAGCACAACTGCCAGCGTTGCCACCTTGTCCGCATTGCAGCAATTGCAGCGCTTAACTCATTTTTAAATGACAATATAGCGTGCAAAAATTATGCACAGCAATAGCAGTGCCACGGCAACGATACCCGCAGCATGTCCTTTCCCCTGGCCAACAACTCTCTGTCTCCGCTCTCTCTCTCTCTCTCTCTCTCTCTTTCTGTCTTTGAGCTTTGAGAAACGTATTTCTTGTGCAAATATTTGACCTGCTTTGTCGGCAGTGTGCCTGTGTGTGTGTGTTGCTGACAGGTTCGATAAACTCTTCAAGTGATTTAATCGATTTTCATAAAAGCAACAACAGCAACGGAAAATGTTCTTTAAACCGACGAGTACAAGTCGCAGCGAAGTTCATCGCGTTGACTGCGGCAATTTGCATGTTTTATCATGCACCAGACACACACACACACACACAGACACACGCTAATACATAAATTACACACATTTTCAATGACAGTCAGGCGAGTGTTTGAGCACGCGTAACTTTATTACATGGCAGCGGAGCCAGCGCAACCAGCGGAAGCAAAAAACCTGAGCCCAAAACCAAAAAACCAGCACCAGAATCCTGTAACACCAGAGGTTAGCCCAGGATATGGTTGGGTTTGTTTAACGCTGTTGCGTTTTAAATATTTTATGCAAACATATTTTTTGGACAGGTTCACTTTTGTGTTGCCTTTTGGCTGGGTGTTTGGGTGGCTTGTGCCACTTTAAATAGCTCGTTTAGGAATAATTATGTTCACATCTACACACATACACACACACACACACTCTAACAAATACAACAGCGTCTGGCACAAGTGCAATTTCACGTACATTGACCATTTAATATGGGCCCTCCACCACCATCTCCTCTCCATCCACTGTCCAGAAGGGAGCTCAATTTTCTGCAAATTACTTCATTCGAGTCACACGTTTGGTAGAACTGGAAATTGAATGACTAATTGATGGGTGGTTTCTCAGCATGTTTCAAAAGCACTCAAACGCTTTTAAGTGTACACAAATATACAGAAATAATAATATAGACGAGTCAAAATTGCAACGTTAATAATAATTAAATGAACTACCTTAGGAAAAATCAATTTAGATCAGAGCACAGCCTTTTTATTTAGTATTGAATTTTATGTACATTTTGTTAAAGTATTTTTATTATTAAATTAGTAAAAGATTTTGTAAAAGTTTATTATTATTCGCTCATACTGTTGATCCCACTTTCTCCTACTTAATAAGTTCCCGTCCCCAATTTCATTATCTCACTTTTATCTCGGAAATCGGATACTTAAGTATTTTATTTTATAATGGCATTTGCGATTATAAACTTCCCTGTTTCAGTTTGATTTATTCAATGTGCTGCAAAAAGTGAATCCTTGTCAAAATTCAGGTCTGCATCCTTTATCATGTGTCCCATCTGAACTGCACCCACCCACCACCCAACAAATCGCACCACACAACAACAAATCCACAATCCTTTTGTCACGAGAGATTTGTTTTCATCTGGCATTCCGGGTAAATATGCAAGCGCAATTTGTTTAACGATTTTGCATGCACGGCTGGCTCTGATTCTGTGCTCGGGTTTCCTTGGCTTAACCCCAGTCTAATTAATCTCAAATAAACTAACACATGTGCGAAATATGTGAGGTTTTCTCTGTGTGTGTGTGTGGGTGTGTGTGTGTGTGGGTGTGAGTGTGGGTGTTTTTGTATTAATTACAATTATTAAGGCCATGTGGTTGGCATAGTTTTCGGGTCAAAAGACTTTAAGCTTCATATTTTATGATGGCTTTAAAAAGTTGACTGGCACTAGGCCACATCCAAGGTTTTTGTTGCCATACTTATTTGGTGTTATCATATTTTAGCGCTAATTACATTTCACTTCGACGGCGTTAAAAATGTGCAACCAAGTTGGCCAAAAATGGAATAATCAAAAGCGCAGCAAAAGCAGCAACAGCAGCTGCCACAGCTCTGGCTAAGGTCGAGCATTAGATTCAACTTTTGGCAACATGTCTTGTGCGCCGCATAATTACCCGACCTCTGGGGAGGATTGCCATTCCAACTTTCATTATGCTGCTGCTTTTCTTTGGCTTATTGCTCCTTGGGATCTTTTCTTTTGCTGCTCGTTTTGCTCAGATTTTGCAAATTATGCAATTAGCTTAATTTGTTTTTTATTGGCGCACCGCAATTATCAGCTGTTGGCTTTTTGTGCGAAAATCTGTTCCAGTTTTTGCGACATTCACCCAGAGCAAACGTCCTTCCCACAATCGCCGGCACTGCAGCTGCCCGTATATATATATATATATGCATGTATCTTTGTACATCTGTATCTGCATCTGCGCTGGCTAACGTTTTGCTTAGAAATGATTAAATTAAAAGTTAATGTCTTGGCTAGCCATTACAGAGCATAAAACAAATGCTTTCGGATTTTCATCTAATGGGCAATGTTTTGTAGCTTTTGCAATGAAAATGAATTTTGTCTTTTTGGCTTTCAGCTTGTCAAGAGTCGTCAAGGGAAAATATCTGCATACATAAATATTTTCAAGCTGCTATCAAAATTCAAACGAATTCATTCCCCAGTTTTGGCATAAAACCATAATCGATGTTGCTGCGCATTTTACAGAATTTAAAAATTGAAAAACTTGAACACTTTCAATAAAAAAACTTTAAACTTTTGCTTTTTAAAACAATTCTTAAGGATGCAGTGTTGCCAATTTGCATTTAGATGTACATAATTTAGGCTGCTCCAAGAGACTGTTTAAGTGCTCCTTTGTTGAGATTAAATTAATTGCAATAATCAAAACCTAAAAAGCCTCTTTAAAATGGCAACTTTTTGCATATCTGGAGGATCGCTCGGGAACACAATATTAAGCGCATAATTAAAGTTCAAAATTAGATGTATAAGTAGTCAGAGAAGGGAACCCACAAATCCACCCACTCATACTTGTCTCTTTTGGGTGCCAGACAAATGATATGGCATCTAAAGCAACCCTGCAGAAAGTTGGTCGGTCTGCGGTCCCATAAACAAATGACTCCACTTACCCAAAGCAGAGCTTATGCCACTCATTTATTTTGAAATCATTGTGTTTGTTTATCATTAGGCCCGCCAAATTGTGGAGCTAGAACCACCCTAGGACCATCCTGAGCAAAAGCAAAAGAAGCAAAAAAAAAAAACAAATAAAATAAAAAGGCAACACTTTTTACCTTTCTAGGCAATGGGTTGGCTGCTGGTCCCCTTGGTAGCATCAACTGGTTTATGGCGCACAGTTTGATGCTCATTAAGGTTAAGTCTGAGCAAAACAACCCTTGGAGTATGCTCCACTTGGAGCAGCTTTGGCACCCACTTGACGCCAAAGCACCGCCCATTAAACCACCCAAAATACTCTAAAAAAAAAGTAATAAGTAAAAGGAGGAAAAATGTGCAACATTAAAAGTTGAGCAACTTGTTTACGCGACAGTTGTGGCTCTGTGTGCCGTTCTATTCCCCTTAAAGGAAAACCAACCCTCTTGCAACCCCTCTTCCTCTTCTTCACAAGGCACATACACGAAATTATGTAGCATACATTGCGGCGTTTATAGTCCACAAAGTGAGTGCCCCGTTTCCTTGATGGAGGCGCCTGCCAGACTCGCTCAGCTGCTTTGCTCTGCTGCTGTTTTCCTATTTGCCATTTCATAAATTATGAATAATTCTCTTTCATAGTTTCCGATATGGTTTTCCATCCCTCCCTCCAAAACTTCTCCACATTTGTCGTCATCGACAAAAAAAAAGAAACTTTTCAGCTTTCGCTGGTATTAAGTTAACCTTTTGCTGTTGCTGCTGACTTCGCCAGGATTTGCCTTCGGGGTGAGTGACCCAAAAGTTTCGGGTCTGCCATCTCAATCAGTTGACATGCTGAAGGTTATTGTGTTAGATAATTTGTATGTTTCTGTTGTCTTACAGTTGAGGGCTTACAAAACGCTTAGATTAATGCGATAAGCACCCAAGTGTGCTTAATATGAAACAGAATATCATACATATACGAATTCAATTAGAGCCGAACTCTGCCCGAGGGCGACGGAAATTATATACTTTTAATCTGTGGCATAATTGAGCAAACTTTATCGCTCTTTGCATTTGATTTTTGCTTGTTTTTAGGTTATATTCGGATTTCCTGTGTGGCAACATTAATAAATCTCTGTTGATTTCTGTTAAAAGTTAAAATTATATTTGAACTGCATTATGTTATGAATAATGTAAATCGATAAATTATGATACTATGCAACACTTGTGCAATCGAACTGGAATAAGTGAACGTTGAATGTTGAAGTGAACTGATTCACAATTCACATTCAGTTCACAATAAAAATATGATTTCAGTGGCAATTTAAATTCAATTACAACGAATCAAATACGTGAATAAAAATACTGATAGCATGCGAATATGATACAATGTGTACATAAAAGCAAACGACTTCCTCAGACGAGAGAAAAACTAATCCGATAGAAATTGCCCTCACTTGATTGGCATGACAAATTGACCCAAATGGAAACGTGAATCATACGATTAAAAAAAAAACAAAGAAAAACAAATAAAATTGAGAAAATTAACTAGTTGTCAGTTGGATTTTTATTGCTTGCCTGCGTTCATATAACACTTTGCACGTTATGCTCTGCCAATTAGCTCGACATGCAGATGAATCGTGAGAGATTTAGAATATCCTTTCAGCTCGCACATCCTTTCGCTTATCCTTTGTTATTGCTGTTTTAACTGTGCTGGCAGCTGAGTGATGAGTGCGATGTGTGCTTTTTCGGTAACGGCGAGAACATAACATAATTCAGATGCTAGAACCAAGATAATAATACACGACTACTTTTCGGAATAGGATTTGCCGAGTCCTTGCCTGTGTTGTTATTTACTCGAGTTTTAGTGTTAAAAATATGAGCCAAAGCAAACATAAAGCTGCCTGCTGCGTCGCCTACCTAAACATACTATAAATTACAAGACGCACTGACATTTACACACACCATACACACACACTTGAACGCACATCCTGCTGAAACAATGTACTGGATGGCTGAAGGGTGGTGCAGGTTAGGCAGCTGCCACGGCAGCAGTAGACACGTTTCTTGAGCCTTCTGCGCGTTGCTTCCTTCCGTGCGCCTTTCCTTCCTGTATGCACAGGACCAACAACAGTACGAGCACCACGTCCAGGTTCAGGTCCTAGACTTGTTAATCCCTTGCCCCTAAACCCTCCCTGCGCTTACGCTGGGCTCCTGTTTGCTTTGCAGCTTACAGCTTTTAATGCCCGCTTCTTCGACATATGTAAAGCTGAGAGCCATTGCTCAAAGCGTTCCTTTCTTTGGCTGTGAATGTCCTTTTTGAATGCTCATCTGTGCTCGTGCCCGCTTTTGCCTATGATTCATTGAGACGTGCGTCTGTAGTTACTGTTGCCCCCGGTCACAGCTACAAATGTTTGCCAACGTCTTAAGCTCATGTAAGTTTACGCAGCGAACGTAATTAGCTACAAAATTACAAAGGGATATACGCTCTTTAAGAATGCCAGGCAACGGCAATAAAACCGGGCTCAAGCAACTTAGAAAGGAAAAGAGATAATATTGAAGATTTATCTATTTAATATCTGCCCTAGAACAAATCGAGATTCAAGCAAATTGAGCTCCCATTAATAATTAGTTATTACATCTTTTTAATATTCCCAAACATATTATATCATAAACATTTAAAACTATTTTCTTCGGGACTTGTTCATCTTGTAAATCTTAATCATTAAAATCCTTTTCTATAGCAAAGCACTTAAGAAAAACTGCGATTCATTTGGAGAATGACTCGATTAAATTAAGGTTTCAAATTTAATTGTTTAACAATTATTCATAAGTAAATTTGCTCGGATTAAGCTTGAACTTGCCAAATGAAATTGTTTTCGTTGTTGTTTACTGCTGCTGTGCTCATTTCAGGAGCTAATTGCTCTTGTTAATGTTTTTGCTTCAAATTAAAAGAACAAATGGAAAGAAAGGCAAATAAATACATGTATATATATGTATACATATATATATGTATGTGTTTCGTATAGAGAAAGGACATCGGAGAAAGTAGGCAGGTGGAGGAAGAGCCATTTGTGCATTGTCCGTAAAAAGGGTCACAAGCTGTGCTTATTTTTGTCCTTCTTCTTTGCACACATTTCGTTTTGTTTGTTTTTTCCTTTTTCCGCCATTTTGTTTATTGTTTTCAGACTTTGTTGTCGAGTTTATATATTTACTGCAGCCGCTTTTGGCTTTTTTCTACCAGTTTCCAGTGGTTATTGTATGTGTCGGCCTCTGTGTATACATATATATATATATGGATGTGTATGTGTGTTTTCCTTTTATACCCTTGCAAAAGGGCACTTTAAATTTGCCTTGAAGTTTAACACGAATTGCAGGAAGTATATATACATCATTGATCAGCATATCTAGAGTAGTCGATATAGCACTATAGCAACCCGATTTTAGAGCCTATAACTTTACACACACAGGATTATTCATTATATAACTGGCATACTCATTTACTGATTCCTCAGTTGTTAGGCCAGATATACACAATTCTGAATAACCATATTGTTCGGCTCTTCGTCACATCACTTTATATAATACGCCTTTGTTGTGTGCTTAATTAAATTTATAAAATTGTAGAAAATAATAATCGAAAGAGCGAATTATTAATTTATATAGCAATTATAAGAAAAGTCTGCTTTTCCTTTTTCATTTTATGTACAGATATCGCAAGAGTGTGTAGTTTTCGGCGTGTCTAAGCTGCTCTCTCTTGCCTTATATGCCTTATATATTTTACTGAGCACAGTTAGACGGTCATTTAAACTCGGGGCTCTTAGCAGATTTCACTCGCAGTAGTCGCTTTTGTTGTAGTTTCTCTTCACCGTTCGCTTTGCATTGCACCCGCATTGTCCTTTAGTCTGTGTGTGTGCGAGTGTGTTTTTATGAGTGTTTGTGCCTTGTCTCTGGCTTGCAGATAAAGCGCCATTTGCTTTCTTCTGGTCATTCGCTTAAGCCAATTTAAATTGGCTAAAATAAATTAGCTGTGTTTTACTTTTAACGAGCCAGGACATAAATAAAAACCGAGCAAAAAAAAACCAAATACTCAACAAAAAGTACTTTAAACCAAATGTTGAGGAAAAATTACGCTTAATTAATATATAATCACGAGTTTAGGGTTCCTGCTACTTAATCTTGACCCTTGACGATCTTAAGTTCCTCCGAATTAAATAATCTGTTTTGTCAAGCAGTTCTCAACGTCCTCGTGGTTAGTATCACCGGCTGTCGCGCGGGAGACCGGGGTTCAATTCCCCGTCGGGGAGTTTGAACAACAAATCAATAATATTTTTTATAAGATTATAACGAATAAATATAAATATAAATACCAAATGAGTGGCAACAAACAGGTGACTGATGGATGTCTATACTTTTGGATCATTATGCTTGCAGCCTACATTTACAAAGCATACTTTTTGGAGCCGACAATTGACATCATGCTAGAAAGATTATTTCTTTCTGGCTTCTAAAAGTATACTACACAACAAAAATTCTGTATAGAATAGTATTCGAAATGTTGAGCAACCCTGCACGTCTTATTTCAGTAGAAAATAAATTTTAAAATCGAATAACTTAATTGTTATTAATTATAATAAAGTCATCGTCTTAAATACAAATAAAAAATAATATTTAAAAAACAAATTGACAGAATTTATTCGTAAAAAATACTTTGATACGCGCCAAGCCAAGACTCCCCGACGGGGAATTGAACCCCGGTCTCCCGCGTGACAGGCGGGGATACTAACCACTATACTATCGAGGACGTTGTCGCAAGTCTGCCAAACATCCATGCAAGTATAATTCTAATGCACGATCACAATAAATTAATACCCTTGAGACAATATCACAATTTCTGCTATGTATTTGCTATTTTGCTGGAAAATAGCGTAGTTTCTAGTAAAGTTCTGGTTCTTTTGTGCGCGAAGTAAAATTTTATAGTTCCATTTCAAGTTTTCAAAGTATTTCGGTGACCAATTAATTCTTGATGAAATACTTGCTATGTTGTTTCTTATGTTTTAGGATATACATTTATAAGCATAAGTAAAATTAAATTATGTAATAAATAATAAAGAAAAATAAGCAAAAGTAAGCCTCTCCCCGACGGGGAATTGAACCCCGGTCTCCCGCGTGACAGGCGGGGATACTAACCACTATACTATCGAGGACGTTGTGCGAGTCTCGCCAAACTGACTACATCTTGTTACGAGTTCTGATTCTAATTCTGATCGTATTAAGTAGAACAATCAAACTGCAGGTTTTGTTCTTATCAGTTTGTTGTTATTTCCGTGCTCATTTAGCAAAAGTTAATGAGTTCTGCAGCAACACAGACACACACGCACACACAAACATAGGCAAGGGCAAACACACACACGCACACTTACAAGCGTTGCGACATCATTTATTTAACTGCTGCGAGCGTTGCCCCAGTTTTCACAAACGTATCCCCCTCCAACCCATTCCACGACCAATCAACACAACACACTCACAGAAAACGAGCCAAGCCCACCTTAACCACCTCCCAACCACGCCCCTTGCCACATTTCCCATTGCGCAGCAGATTGTTTACTGTTTGTTGTTGCTGCTGTTTTTTATGTACTGCTGCTGGATGCTGCTGCTTCATTTTGATTGTTTTCTTTATTTTTTTTTTTTGTAGCTCTTGCAGTTCATTGATATGCAGCTAGTGCCACGCCCATGTGAGGAACGCCTACATGTTGCCCGTATGAAAAGTATTTGCATGCAACTTGTTCTCGCTGCAGTTGTTGTTATTGTTGTTGTTGCTGTTATCGGAATGGCTTTAAACTTATTGTTCACTTATTGTTTTTTTCTCCTGAGAACGCAATGAATGGATTGAAATTAAAAGAGAAAACAAAACAAAATTAATGCGATTTGCTTGAACGGTTGCTGTTAACTGTAAACGAATGCAAACAATTATTTATTGCACCATTTTGTCATATAAAATGGTCCTACTCTACTCGAACGCAACAAAAAAGTTCTCACTCTGATAATGCCAGCTGATGAGAGGTGACAAGGAACAGGGCGAGGAAGGCGCTCCTAGTAATCTTCCTTCAAAGTATGAAATTGTTTTAGAAGGCGGGAATGGGTGTGGTGCAAAATTGTTGTTTCGCCTTTGAAGGGTGTTACTAGCAATATACCTTTTAAATTTGGCTTCCAAATTTTATGAGATATATGGCTTTATCGATGCACACCTACAAAATTGTAGGCCGGGGGCAAGGGCCGGGTGTGATACCAAAATGTGTTTGTCGATCTATGCTCAAAGTTTGGTTATTCTATCTTTAAAATTGTGGAAGATATACTAATCTTATCTATTTGCAATTATAGATTTTTATCGATATCCGTCGCATAATTGCCATACTTTATCTGTTTTGAGTCTCTAGCTTTAATGGTGTCGAAACAAAACGAGCTACTAAATACAATCAATAGGATACACTATTGAAACATGTTTAGTCCAATAATGTGCAAGTTTTGCAGATTATTTAATATTTCAATCGGCAGATTTAAACACAATATGTACTTATATATATATTATTTATTTGAGTTTATATCTGTTCAAATGTTAGATTATTTGCCAAATTCGAAATGTATTATTTGAAATTTATTTTTTAAATTAAAATTTGCGTTTGAATTTTTGTTTGGGCATTTCTACTCAATCGCTTTTGGTGGCATGTTGCAAAAAAGGCCAAGTTGCTGGGTGCCACAACGCACACACGCTCACACACAAACCCTATTTCGGCTCATATGCAAATGCGATAATGCGCTATATTCACACATCGGCTTCAGTTCAACGAATCGAGCTTTAAAATGTCCAAAAACGGCAACTGCGGATTAAATTGAACTATTGAAATTTGTGTGTTCTTTTGTTGTTGTTATTGTTGTCGTTTGGGGCACAATATGCAAATGGGTTGGCTGACGGGATGAACGAGCCCGAGCTGTGTGGCCATGTCCTTGTACAGCCAATGGGCTCCTGGCACTTGACATTTTTGGACAACGTCCTCCGTTCTCCCAACCCCGTCCGTCAGCGTTTTAATCGCGTCTGTTCATTTGCTTGGAAAAGTCTAAAATTGAACGAAAGTGATGGCAATTTGTACGCTTCGTCGGTGCCAGTCCTAGAAATGGAGGGAAGGGGGGTTTCCGGGGGCACAGTGAAGCTTGGTTGTGCCGAAATTAATATGCGTCGGCTTTGAAGCGGGCAAAAGTATTTGCCAGGGGATTTACCCAATGCTCTGCCCCCCTTTTCTCTATTTGCAGTTTGTTCGCTTTATGCTGCTGCTGCTTCTGCTTCTGCTACTGCTGCTGCTGCTGCTGCTGCTGCTGGCTTTTCTGCGCTTTTCCAGGCGGAAGCGTCAGCTCGTGATTAATGTGGCAAATGCGCACTTATAAATAATTTATTACTATTGTTCGCATTGTTTTCTGGGGCGTGCGCGAATCGACAAGTCGCTTAAGCCATATTTTCGAGTGCCACCAACAAACAAACCCCATTGCCCAGCTACAGACTACCGCAGATATATTTTAATAAGTACGTAAACTTAATATTCAGCTCACGAAATATGAAAACTGGTTTTGCTGACCCGCATAGCTGCTGTGGATCTGTTTTAAATGCTAAAGGCCAAATCTTCGATATTCATGTCCATAATGCTGAAATGCCTTTAATACAATAAAAGCAAGTGCAGCTCAATTTTAAGTTTTCATTGATTTTAAGTTTTTTAATTAATGATAATGATCCAAAAAAAAATACAAAAACGAAGTGTTTGTCCAGGAGAAGCAATAATTCCATGGATCTCCTTTAATTGCAAGCCTATCAGAGCTCTCTGATATCCAGAAAAGGCAACTTGCTATATTCGCCCAATCTATAGGAATGATGGTGCCACAAATCTGACGCCTTAGCGCAGGATTGGGAAAAGGGAGAGGGTAAAAGTTTGTTGACGGGGGCTTCCTGCCACAGGCAGGCGTCATAACCTAACCTAAACGAGTTTTCTCTATCATAGAATCGATTGCCGGTTTAAGGTCATTATTTGGGCATTTTTGTTAGCTCATATTTGTATTTATTTGCTGATTCCACTCAGCTAATCAGACTATGGTATCGATTACTATTATAATATACTTAACTTGATTGCACTAATGTAAACCAAGGCAATACAAATATATTCCCGGTCAAAATCTATTGTTTCTAGTGTCTATTTCGGCCACCAAGCTCATATATAGATAAATATCACTGTCCTGGCATTCGTTCAATAAAAACATTAAGCCAATTAAATGACAAAGACAGACAAATTGTCAATTCATTTCCCAAAACCAATCACCATTCCAAGCTCTATATTGGCTAACAAAAAACTTAAAAAAAAAAAAAATAGTTAAACTACATTTTTTTATTGGCAAAGTTTTGTGTTATGCTTTGTCGCATTTGTCGCTCCTCCCCCCGTGCGATTGAAATGAATTTCTCATGCACTTTTTAATCGAACAAAAATATTCCCTCCGCCATCACATTGACAACGTTCGGGAGCAAATGCCTCTATCGGGTAAATGGCCAAATAGCCGGAGCACCCAAAATATACTAAAATGGCGGCGATTGTAGCGGCAGCCCCACGACAGACTGATCTGCCTGTGTGCAGTATTGGTGGCGGAAAGCAATTGAAAACTTCATCAGGGTTACAACAATATTTTTTCACACAAAAATGTTTTTCACGAACTTTCTAGGAAAACTGTCACAACCAGGGGCTGGGCGAAACGGAGAACCTGTGCAAAAAGTTACAAGCCCAAAATAAATGCAAAAGTAAAGCAGAAAAAAAAGTTTATCAAGCTGCACGCCCACAAGCCACAAGGACACAACGCCCCTTGTCGCGATTGCCAACTGAATTGATAACATTTTCAGTTGAGTATTTTTTTTTTTTTTTGGCGGTTTTTTTTTTTTTTTGGGGTTTTCTTTTTTTTTTTTTGGGCCAATTTGTAATCTAAACAACGTGGCGGCCCCTCTTCCGCCTGCTAAATATCCAAATCCTGACGATAAATCGACGCCAACAAAATGGTAAACGAGGCGCGCCAATATGTAAAAATGTCGTTTGAATATTAACGCCATAAAGCGAAATCAATGCAGAATAAGAACAAAGAGCAACAAAAAAAAAAAAATAAGTAAAGCAAAAATCGAGCTGCTGTTGTCATAGGTAAATGGCAACTGACGATGGCTTTTTAGGTATTTGGCTGCTTGGATGGTTTGGCTGCTCTGTCTTCAGGTTGCCCAGGATGCCGGATGTGGCAGCTTGTTGATAATAAACTCTTATGACCCACATTCTAGCAGAGGCGGCGGGAACAGCAGAAAGAGCAGCAGCAGCCTCTGCCTCAATGGAAGTGGCACAGATGCTGGCTGCATCCGGCGGAAGTTTTGCCGCAACACTTAGCTCCACACAAACACACACACACGCACACACACACATACATATTTGTCTCGTATCTACACACACATGACCACAAACACTTTCAAGTTAGTTATAAACGTTTATCGATATTATGGCACAAGTTGCGTCAGCTTGTCTGTTTGCCGCAGTTTTTGGGTAGCACCTACATACACACTTACACGCACACCCACACACACGCACACACACACACTCACAAGCGCTGAGCTTGTGTGCAGACAATGAAATGCAAACAAATCACGTTGTGAAACTTAAGCAGCAAAACGCGAAAAGCGTCGATTTATGAGCGCCAAGTGGAAATATTATCACAAACACACACAATGAGGGAAAACTGGAACAAAACGCCTGGGAAATGATGGCAGGCGCCAAGGATAAACCAGAAGATAGTCAACACTATATATTCACGCTTATATTTCAAGAAATATATTGTTATTACTAAAATATCTCGTAGCAAATAACATAAGAATGTGAAACTATTATGTATCAGATAATAACTAACTCAAAGAGCAATTAGCATATTAAATCGTATAAGCTCTTAAGCATTTATTTCAGATTTAGTGAATTGTTCAGTTGCTATCTTCGCAAACACTTGTCATAAATATCCAATAAATTGTTAAGCAAACAAAGAAAGAGAAAAATATGGCAAATGGCTGCATACAAATTGGGGTCCTCAAACAAAACCAAAAATTAATAAACGCAACAAAACGGGAAAATAAGATGGGATTTTATTTTGGATATACATATATATTTAACATCAACGCATTATTCACAGCATTGCCATCGAACAATAATACCATTCAAATATTCACACGCTTCAGTCAAAGAAGTCACAGCTATAAAAAGCACATCGGCATTATGGGTTTTTTCCCAAGGGGGGGACTGGAGAGACTGGGGGGAGAGTGGCATACAAAAAATGAAATAGTTTTTATGGCGCATTGCATGACGAATGACAATTTATAACCGTTTTGTGTGCAACAGAACAAAATAAATTCGCCATAAATGCAATTGGCTGCGAGTACCCGTACCTGTACCCGTACCCGTACCCATTCCCGTACTGTTATTCGTATTCATATTCATATTCATACTCATATTCATATTCCTCATTTTTTCTGGGGGGGTAATTGCATTTTTTTGGCCACTGCTGACTTGCTATGCTTAAACAAAAGCGCAATGCCCCATTCGCACATAAAAAATGCGAATTAAATAAAACAATAGACAGGGTGGGTGTGGGTGGCAACTTTTTTGAGTAACTGTGAAATGGCCACTTACCCGCCAGCACAGAGGTGGAGTTGTGTCGCGGATCATAGGGACACACCGCCTGCCCGTTCTTTGTGGCCTCCAGCGTGTAGTTGCTGTCGTTGATGACGTACGTGTTGCACATGGGCCGAAACGAGTTGGTGCCACACACGAACAGGCGACCCGGCGAGGGAACAACCATTATTCGTATATAGTTCTGGCAGGCCTCCTAAAAAGAGTAAATATAAATGGGAAACGTGACAATATTAAAGTTTATATTTATATTTATATTTAAAGTAAAAGTATTGTATTATAACTTGGGTGCTTATCAGACCTTATAGAAATTTGTACAGCTGATCAATAATAAATTAACGTATTTTAAGTATATCTTGGAAATCGATATGTATCGATATTCGGTCGGAGATGCTTCCTTCCTCTGCCTGTTAAATACTTTTGCATAAGAGCACAACATCTTTACCCAACTTTCATCCGTTCAGTGTATATTTAAATGATAAGCTTTCACATTAGCTGATAAATAGTTGAGCACAGATGCTGTTGCTCGGCATTTTGTGGAATTGCAAGCGGTGCACTAATTTTAAATGGAAAGATGCATCAAGCGCTAGCATATGCATATACTCATCAAAAACTTGCACTTCCGTTTGCCGTTTGGCCTGAATATGCATAACGAATCCTGCCATGCACTTTTGGCCTAACGAGGCTCGAACAGATCCGGCAACCAGTTTCCTGGCGAATGTGTGTCAACTTACGTTGTGAATGTTTTGCATAAATGTTTGGCAAATTGAAATATTAAATGCGTTATAAATACACTTCAGCGTCAGTCAGAGGGCGTGGGTGGTGGTGGTGGTGGTGGTAGCAGGTGGTGCTGGCAAACTAACCAACTTGCAACTCAATAAATATTAAAAGGCACTTCCATTTTCACAATGGCACACAAAATACGCATACGCAGCGTGTGCGCAGCAAGAGAGCGACAGAGAGAGAGAGAGAGAGAGATAGAGAGAGAGAGAGAGGTGTAGTGAAGTGGGTAATAATGCAAAAACTTTTGCCAGCTGCGGAAAAGCGCCACGCCCTATTTACAGCAACCGGAAGTGCACAGCACTGTGACATGACAAATCATTTGAAATTTTCCCCCGGTGTAGCTCAACTCAACAACGAGAAAACATGTTCCATTTGCCTAGTTAAGTGTCTATCAGTCCATTCTTCTCTTCATTCGCCTTTTGCAACATATGAAATATTTAATCATTTTGTTCGTTTGCCTGCTAATTTTCACAATTTCCACAGCTCATAAACAAACTGTAAAACTTTAAAGTGCATATTTAATATCCTGTCGCTTTAGTGCTCCACTTTGCACCACGGCACCGAGTTCTCCACCACCGCAACATTTACGTTGTCCTAATTGCATCCACCATCTAACAACATACAACATCAATCGAGTGCTAAAGGGCAAACCGCATTTTCCGATTGCTTTTTGCTGCGAAATTGGGGCCAATAATGTGAAGAATTTTGTGTTTCGACCGGATATTAAGAGAACACCTTTGCTGCTGGCTGGCGAGCTCAAATGACCAGCCATATATTTCATACAATTAATTTAGCTACTTTACCTATTTATTCAATTGGAAAATCAAAGTTGTTTTTTGTTTTATAATTACCTACTTTCGTACCAACTTTCCAATTTTGTGGTTTGTATTGGTTTTTTTTAGTTTTTTAGTCAACGAAATAAGTAAAATTCGAACACAGTTGAGACACAGAGTAAATGCTGACTTTATTTCGATTTTAATTACTACGCTTTCAACCAGATTGGTTGGTATATTATTTCCTAATATTGTAGAATTCTCTCAACTAGTTTTATTATCTTGTTCGCAGCGCCTTGGTCGGACAACATATTCTATTTCATTTTATTTATTGTTTTAAAAATTTAAGCTGTTTGCATTGTTTTGTTGTTGCTGGCGTTACTTAGTTTGCGGCTTTGTTGTTGCCAGGCTGTTAGTTATGTGCTTTGCTATTGTTGTTGTTGTTGTTGTTGTTGTTTTCCTGCCTTTTGCGGCATTTTGAGCATAAATTTAAATAAATTAACAAAACACATTTTATAACAATTACACAGGCATGCCAGGCCCGAGTAGAGAGAGAGCCAGAAATGTATTCTGGCTGGAAGCAAGTGGTTTGAGAGTGAATGTGGGGGCTAGAAGTGGGGGCATTTGGTGGTTGTCACTTCCACTTTTGTTGTACTTTACATTATTGCCGTTGTAATTAACACGAACATAGACAGCGACATTACCATACTACATACACACTACACTATATATAAAAGGGACTATTTCAATGCCTGTTTATTCGAGCTGAATGCAATTAAGCGTCAAATTTATTAATTTTCCGCTTTTGAAAGTTATAGCTGTCGTTTATTGTTTTTTTTTTTAGCTATTTTTTAATACCCTTTCGAGGTATTCGTATTTGGCCATGGATTGTGTTACGCAATGTTAGAATACACATCTTCTTTTATATTTATTTTATAAATCATTTTTAATTAAAAATCAATCAAAAACAAATGGGCAACATATTAATTTTATATTTATATTAATATATAACATTTTTTATTTTCGATTCGAAGAGCATCAAGTTTGACTATAAGCAAGCGCGTGATTATGTTAAAAGTTTCAGCTTTATTTCAAAACATTTAATTTCGCCAATTTATTTTGCATGCAAGCTTTGAGGTTAAATGCAAATTAACCAAATTCATGTTCTATTTGACCAATAATTGCGTATTTTAATATGCTGCAAATTAGCAAATGCGTTTGGCACAAACAATTCCTTATTGGTTTTCCAAATTTGATTTATGGATATTTGACTAATATTTATGATCTGAACTATTTTTAATTGTATGCAAATGATGTTTAAATTATTTAAGCTATTTAAGATGCGACCGAATGGAATAACTTAAAGCAAGCACATCAACATTAAAGAGATAAATGAAATAATCTCTGCACAGATATCAAAACAGAGTTAAATTCGCATTAATCACGTTGACAATACAAAATTGTTGGGCAGCTTAAAATGTGGGCGACAGGCACAGAAAATGGTCAGAGAGTTGCTAAGCAATTTGGCAAACAAACGTTTTGGAAAATTTCAGAAATTTGGCATGGCCTCCAATTTGGAGAAGGGCTATCAATTTGAAGACATACGTTCATTCGAGTTCAATTCTGGTGAACTTAACCTGCCTGCAGGTTGGCAAGAACAAAATGTTGTTAATGATACGCAAACAGAGACAGACAATTGGAGACGGAAGCAAGTAACATTTTCGGTCCTTTTGTAAAAAATGACGCAAATGAGTTGGCCAACGGCAAAAGCATTTCATTTAATAATTTTGAGAAACAGTAAAATGAATGACAGCAACTGGAACATGAACAACAACAACAACAACAGTAGCAGCAACAGCAGCAGCAACAGCAACTGCCACAGGGCAAATGGACAGCAACAAATTTCATCCACTTTTAGTTGCACATTTCTCTCAACAATTTCAGTCCATTGTAATTAAGCTTTTGTCATTCGTTCGTGCCCATCTTACAAGGTTTTACTT
This sequence comes from Drosophila nr. perissopoda 5 BK-2023a, assembly GCA_035044105.1. Classification (NCBI taxonomy): domain Eukaryota; kingdom Metazoa; phylum Arthropoda; class Insecta; order Diptera; family Drosophilidae; genus Drosophila; species Drosophila nr. perissopoda 5 BK-2023a. The sequence goes on from JAWNMK010000245.1 coordinate 481,391, forward strand.
TACAGCATTTAGTTTGTTTCTCACATAGTTCAAATGTCATGGCCCAAATGCAGTTGAGTTGACTTGAGACTTGGCAAGCAACTGTTCTGGAATGATAATGAAATGTCATCATTCAAGACTCTACGATATGCTTGCTACGTAGCAGCAAGTTATCCAACTTAACAACGTTTGACATACTAGAAATAAATTCAAAGATATCAAGATATATCCCAAATGATATAAATTTTAGCTTGAAAGAACTTTATTGATATGGAACACAACATAAAATACAAATATTGTCCGTTGTGCAACAACTTTGTTTCCAAGTCTAACATTCAATCTATGACTCTTGATCTATAGATATAGATCCTATTAAGTTGATCATTGACTTAAAAGTCATCAAGTTAAATGTTTAATTCTCTTGAGAAAATGTTAAAGTTAAAAATTCAATCTATGACTTCGTTAAGATAGATTGGTTTCATTTAATTTATTTCCTAGTCATAAATTTGAATGTTGAATAATTAAAGTAAAATGTTGGAAAACACCAATGCCACTAAAATCGAATTTCCTTACTACGCCAATGTTATGAAAATTTAAAATTGCTAAAATCATTAAGATGTTAATTGGAAAATTGTATGCGGCTGTTTAATTTAAGCAGAGTCAGAGTGAAATGGGTTTTAAATACTTTGAGCATACTTATGGCTTGTCTCACAATGGGTTTCTTAGTCAATTCAATGGTTGACCAAATGTTGAAGTGTTGTTGTTGTTGTTGTTGTTCAAACCGACTGAATGCCATTTGGGTGTAATGCTCCATCCCCTTTTCTCCCTGTCGCCCTTTGTTCTTGTCTCTCTCTTGGAAACGACATTTCTCATTCATTTGCGTTGGAGCTGAGCTCTGACCGAGATGGCTATTGTTCATTTGGAGTGCGGAAGTGCTTTTAATTTATGCACAGGTGTCCAACACTTTCGACATTCACACAGGCACACAGGCGCACAGCCACACCTACAACTACAGCCAACCCACAAGCTCACACACATATACATATATATATACATATCTAAACAGACATAGACATCGGCCTTCTGACAGCTTCCGTGTGCTCGACCGCAAAAGTACTTTGGTATTTTGGTCTCCCTGCCGGTTCGAATCCATCTATACATTCATTTATCCCAACTATCGCACGCTCATTTATCTCACTTGTTGTTGCCAGTTGGTTGGCACACGGGGAGTCCGTGGGGCACAGGGGCATGCGTACATCCATTCAAATCACTCATTTCGTTTTGACATTTTGCTGGGGCATTCGGAATTTCATTAATTCTCCTAAAGTCCTGCCACAACCGCCGCACCACCCACTATTCCAACCAGTTTCTTTGACGTAATGTGTTGACCTCGCAACGCCCACTTTTGTTGTTGTTCTAGTTGTTGTTGTTTTTGTTTATTTACCATTCTTTTCCCCTTTCTTTATTGCTCCAGGTTTTACCAAATTTCGCCTGGCATTCAAAATTAATCGACTGTTTGTCTTTCATTTGCCTGATGGCCAAAAACGCATATAAAAAGAACGTTAACAGCTAAGCTCAAGCGTCCAGCATTTTATTTACATTGCCGCCCAATTGACATTATTTTTAATGATTGACTTTAGCTGAGCTTAGGTATTTGAAATTACATCAGTAGTTAGTGCAAAGCATTGCCAGTCATTTTTCAAATAAATAAATAAAATAATTAAATGAAATTATTAATTTCAAGAGCATGACAAATTATGGCTGTTATTAAATTCACACCGAATTCCAGAGGAGCAAGGCTTAAATGAAACTTATATTGAATATTCTGCATGCCTGCAAGTTTGTGTGTAAATATTCTTGCCTGAATGTGCTGCGTTAATATTTGCCTTTAACAATTTAATCAAATATTTTAACATGCCTTTATTAATTAATTCGTGGCATATGCAAACTGTGAATTGTTGTATTCGGCTGACCGCTTTTAATGTTCATTTTGGCCGATGCATATTTTCCATATTTATATTTGAGCACTTTCAGCATTTGGGCCAACTGGGCGCAGCTGCCAATCGCTCATTTTATCCACTCCGCCGCAGGCCTAAGGCGGGCGTGCCTCTGAGAGGGTGGAGCCTTTTGAGTTAAGTCTACGGCTTTTAACTACTGTTTATGCAACTTTAATAAAAATATTGTGGCCAATAATAAATGAATTAAAAATTTAGAAAAATCTTCTGCGGCTTTTGCAGCGCACTAATGCAAACATAAATATATATACACATGTATGTATGTGCATGCGATATGCATAAGTGTATGTGTTCATCGGTTCAGTTATAATCATAGTGTGCTTGTGCGCCATTGTTGTATGACCAAAGTAAGCGTTTCGCTGCCGCATCCGGCTCACATTTTTCATAAAATGACCGCCATTATGGTCTTAAAACCAATATATATTTATATATATATTTATGTATATGTATGTATATATATATACATATATATATAAACAGCAACAAAAGAGCAGCGCTCAACAAATTCATCAGCCATGAATATTTTTTTCCAGGAACAGTTGGCCTTAAAATATTCCGCGCAAATGAGAAAACTTTTGGCGTTTGTTTGTTGGTTTTTTTGGTCACCAAATTATTTGCATTGGCGGAAAGCGGAGCTTAAGCTGATGGAAGCATAAAGTTTCGATTTTGTGAAAAAACATGTTTCACAAAAAGAAACGAATGTTTTAATTAAAATAAGTACTTGCTTAGCGGACCTTGGTTTAAAACTCATATGTGAACGGAAACAATTTTCTTCCCTCAGCATTAATTAAATTAAGCAGATTAGTTTCAAGCACAGTATTTGGTTGCTTAGCTATGTAAGCAAATGAAAATCGCGTGAGTGTTTGGCATTTTCATTCGCTTAAAATTACATTGCTGGCCATAAAGTGTGGCATGCTTTTGGGGCGCTGGATAGTGGCGATTATCATCTGCATTAACGGGCTGCGCATATTAGCGAAATGTCAGCTAATTAAAATTGTAAATTTTGAACTCTGAACTTTTCATTAGTGCAACAATTGCATTTCGGCATTTCTTTTTATATTTTTTGTTTTTATTTTTGGCCATGCTGCAGGCAAAGGGCGTAACCTTTGCAAAATGGCGGCCATGCACGCTATTGTCGCAACCCCCAAGAGGAAGGGTGCAGAATGGAGAGCGTTGTGGGGTGTTGGTAGTGGCTTTTAGTCGCATTGCAACTCTTTTCTGCGGATGCGGACAAGAAAACAAAGGCTAATTCTTTCCTTTAGCCATCTTGACGCTATAAATAAACGAGTCGGAGGTGAAGTGAAGCAAATTGAGTTGAACAAATTGCACCTGTTTTCAGTTGGTTGTTGTTGTGTGACCCCCTTTAACCAGAGACCCCGCCTTCGTCAGAGCAACCCTTAACAAGTGTTGCTTAATTACGTCAGCGTCAGCGTCAGCAATGCCACAATTGCACTTGAGCATGCAACGGGGTTTGAGATTGGGGATTGGGCATGGGCTTGGGGTTGGGGTTAGGGGTGCGGTGGCGTGTCCTTCATTTCTCCTTGCGTTTTGCGCCATTTGGTTTACTTGACCGGAAACTGAAGGCGCAACAGCAACCAGAAGCAGTAGCAAAAAACACAGAGCAATAGCAGCAGCTGCGCTTTCCAATACCAAACTTATCTCGAAATTGTTGGCAATTTCCATTAACCAAGTTCATATTGCGACATTGCGCTTATGCTCAGACTTGGACTCGAAGTTTCTACACCATTGCCATTTTGGCACTTTTCTTAATGGGTCAACTGCGCCGCAGCCAAAATGTCAGCAATAAATTTAATTCGATTTCTTAGCCAGGTCACAGAAACAAAAACAAAAGCACCCAAAAAACCAGAAGCTGCATAAATCAATTTCCTTAGAGCTTGCTGCATTTGGGGTTCGCGATAAAACTTCGGAAAGCGGAAAACATTTTATTATTATTATTTTTTTTTTTTTTGCTAGTTTTCCACAAAGTTATTGCCGCAACGGAAGCATTGCCCCACAACAAAAGCGAAAACAACATCAACAACAACTTAAATTCAAAATACGAATTGCAATCAAAATGAAAATGGAAATTGCCACAAAGCCAAACGCTGAAAGTTCACCAAAGAAGTTGCTAACAATTTACTATCATAAGATGTCGAAATAAATACTGAATAAAATTCAGTTCCATCTATGTATTTCAACTAATTGGCTATATTTGATTTCAGATATTTTTTGTATAGCAATTTTGATAAAATCATGAAATTTAAGTGTAACTGTTTTGAGTTTAAGAAATTATTTTAAATTTATTTCTGATGTGATAAGAAATGAATAAGTTGATAACAATTAATATAAGTTAAAATCTTAAAATGAATACTGATTCATCTTTCATTATTTGTAATTATTCCTGATCTGATTTAAGTTTAAATATCTTAGCAAAGAGTTGAGGGGCTGTTTATATTTAGAGCTGGAAAGGGGCACTTACCTCATCTTTGCCCTTGACGATACACATTTTGGTATCCTCCTCCGGGGACGTCCACACGAGACGCTGCTGCTCCGCGAGATCATTTATGCTTAAATTAAATACGGTATTTCTGCAAGAGAAAGATATAATAGAAAATCAAAATAAGTTATATTTATAGTAAATAAAAATTGATTACAACAAAGTGAAAGGGAATTAGCTTGTGGGCGATAAGTAAGGCAAGCTGACGATATTCTTAATTAAAATACTAATTAAAAATCATTTGACCTTTGAGCCACAATAAACACATCGCCACGTCCTGGCTGGAGACTGTTTTGCTTTTACCATTGCGTTTGCCTTCTGCAGACTCCGCAAGCGAAAAATTATGCAAAAAATTTTAAAATTCTCGTTAATAAAATTTCAGCACACACACAAGCACACATGTGTGTGAGTTTAACGAGCAAGTGTGTGTGTCAGCGTGTGTTTTCGGATGTGAATGCTTTAAGCCAAAAATACAGCGCTGCGGCGCTGTGGCTGAAGGGAGTTGGATGGGAGGCAATGTGAGGAGGTAAACAGAAATTTCATAAAATCAACTCATTGATTATTGAAACCGCAACTACGTGAGTGCGGCGCAGTGTGTGTGTGTGTGTGCGCATGTGTGTGTGTGTGTGTGTGTGCACTTTGGTCGAATATTTTATGGCTGACGGTTCATGAGGCAAAATGAGAATGTGGCAATCGAAGGCCAGCCTAACCAACCAACCACCCAAAGAGTCATCGTGCGGTAATAGCAGCCTTATCGAAACTTCCGTCGCTTTTGGCTTGAATGCAGCAAAAGGAGCGGAAAATTTAAAATAAATATGTATGCTAACTTTTGCATAAGGTGAATCTAAGAATCGATGGGGAGGCGAAAGAGGAGGAGAAGGACTAGGACTGAGAGTACTGCAGCCACCAAACGATGCGGTTTAAAGTGAACTTGGCTCTGGTTGCCAAATCAGTCGCTGTGTCAGCATAAAGATACCTTTTTTGCTGGGTGTATTTACTCACTTGCTGCAACTTTCAGGTAGAGCAGCATATTGCATATTTGTATTCTGTATTTGCTGAAATATATATTGGCTTCATATTTGCCACGCTTCAATCAATAAACTATTTTCAAATCAAATGCATTTCACGTTGAAAATTCCAAATCAATTTAATTACATTGGTATTTATTTACTAATACTTTCAATGCATATATAAATATTTCATTAAATGGATAATTCACGTTGTTGAAAATTCAGCAAGAATCTGTTTGGTTTGTGAAAATAAAATATTTTGCGCAAATAATTTGATAGATTTTGATTAGTTATGGTTTTCTCACAAATACCGATGAATACTGGAATATTAAAAATAATTCTCATAAATGCTACAAATAAAATACATTTTGTTATAGTTGAAAAGTTGCACAAGTTGCAAGCTTTTGGAATTTAATAGTGGCTATCAAAATGCTTGGTCAAATTAAAAACATTTTTATCTTTTCTCTTTCGAGCAAAAGTGTGGCATTTCCCTGCCGTCGTTTAGCTAGTTATTTCCAGCACTATCATTCTAACGGCATATGTCGAGTTGCACGTATGTTTGTGTGTGTGTGTGTGTGTGTGTGTGACAACCTGTGCAAAAATGTTTAAGGGGTTTTGTTAGTTCTCCGCTGCCAGGCAGCGTTATCCAATTACGTCTCGAATTGTGGAAACATTTTGTAGCGCGCTCTGCTGCACTTGCCTCACATACATGTAAGAGTGTGTCACTATCTGTGTGTGTGTGTGTGTGTGTGTGTGTGTGTGTACTGGTTGATGGCCTGGCCAATGCAAACAGAGAGGCAACAAAAAATTGCACATTGTCCACTTTGTTAGGTAGTCGAATAAATGCTCGTGATTGCCATGGGCCCAGGCACAGGCTATGTAGCCGTTCCCCGAGGAAAGGGAAAGGAGCAGCACTCACACACACACACACACACACATGCACACCACTGTGACAGTGCATTGTGTGCCATTGTTTGGCAATTATGCAGCGCGTTTTAATTATGACAACAGCAATGGCAACGACAACAACGACAACAACAACAACAACGACAGCAACAACAACGAGAACAACAACAACGACAACAGTAACAACAACAACAAGAACAACAAGGAGAACACTAACAACGCAATGCAACTTCAAACGAAACGAGCGTTGGCAACCCTGTGGCTTTTTCGCAGTTAAGTTGGCTGCAGTTGCTGTTTGGCTCTGCTGTTGTCAGCAGCAGCGTATAAATATAAAATGTGTGCAACGAAATTAGCATACAAGTGGAAGGAGCATAAAATGAGACAGATAGATTACGGCGAAAAGGGAGCGCTGCAGGTGGCAATGACTGCGACAGCGACTACGTTGAGTGCCAAAAAAGTGTAAAGTGAAAAATGAAGACAAAAAAAAATACTGGTTACGCTGCTGCTGATGCTGCTGCTGCCACACATACGTAGTTATGTACGTAACCAACACATAAACACTTTAACGCACTGCTTAACATGCATACAAGCACACACACACACACGCACACGCACACTAATGCACAAGCGCCAATGATATTTACGCGCTTACGAAAACGTCGACGGTAAAGCAGTCAGACAGAGTGTGAAGCGCAAACAAACAGAAGCTGCATTCAGATAAAGAATGCCACAAAATGAGATAGCAGAGACAGAGAAAGAGAGAGCGAGAGAGGGGCAGAGAGAGAGATAGGGGAGTGGGTAACATTTTATAAAACGCATTTGGCGTAAAAACCATGCTCATAAATATTTTCCACACGGTGGCGTGTCGTGTTAGTTGTTGCTGCTCTTGCCTGCAAGCAGTGCGGTTGCTTTTACTGCAACGATTACGTAGGATTTTCACTGCTTTGCACATGCTTGATTGTTTGCAGTCGCTGTTGCGCATTTACCAGCACTGTTGTTGTTGTTGTTGTTCTTGTTCTTGTTGTTGCGCTCAGTTTATTTTAACTTAGCAACTGGAATGCACGAGCGAATCCGAATAAACGTTAACTAAAATGCTCAAGCTGCTCACTTAAAAACAGACTTACAACTATTTAAAGTGTGCTTCAAATCTACAACTAAAAGTAATGGCAAACAAAAATTAAATAATATAAAAATATAATATATATTTCTAAATGTTCGTTGCCTTATTTGTTGCAGTTTTAAATGGTTTCGTTGATATTTGGATATGTTAAAGGCATAACCGACGGAAAATAAATATACAATTTGGCAATGTTAAATGATGCATTTGGAATTTGTTTGTCGATTTATTCATGAGTGCTCGACGAGTCGCACAAGACCGCGAATCATTTTGAGCCTGACGGCACCCGCAAAACCGCAGATATTTCAAACTATGGCCAGCATCAAAAGCTTCAATGCACATTTGGTCAATGCATTTGCCTGATTTGCCTAGTTATCGCTGCCACACAAGTGCCACTCAGCTTCATTCAAGTGAGTTTGTGCGTCCATTATGTTGAAATACGAGTAAATATTTCAATTGTAGCCAGTATGCAATATTTTTATAATTTTTAAAATATATTTCTATTTTATTGTACGCATATATTAAATATATATATTTATTTATTGTATTATCTATATGTATTAAAATATTAGTGAGATATAATCTGTGTAACAAATTTCCTGCCTGACAGAATCCATATATACAAGGTTCTTTTGATGTGGTTTCCTTTCAAACGTTTATTATTTAAGAGGCTATTGCTAATGTGGGTTCAACATATTTGTGACTCCAGCTGTCGCCTTGACACGAACCCCACCATTCGCATGATTTCGCCATAATTTTAAAATTATGTGTAACAAGTCGACGTTTTCATTTCATTGTTCCATTGAAAATGGCCCCTTTTTGCACGCGTCTTGAATCTGCCAAGATTCTCGTAGATACAAAAAAAAAAAGAATAAAAAAAAACGAGGACCCTTTTCAAACACACTTACATATATACATATATAGTAATAGCAAAGCTGCCGAAAAGCAACAAAACAAAAGGCAAATGCACATAAATAAGGGCATTGTGGTTGACGGGCTTTCAAAGACGTTAAAACTGCAACAACAACGAGAACAACAACAACAAAAATCATGACAATGAGAATGCTGGCATGCCATAAAATAGATTGAGGGAGGAAACCTTCCAGCAGCGAAAACAAAACATAAGAAAGGAATAAAATCATTGTCATCATTGCGCTGCCGCCGCCATTTTGTGGCTTGACCCACAAAAAGCATCAAATTAGATGGTAACGGGGCCAAAAGCAGCCGCCAAACAAAGCAGCAAGAGCAGCAGCAGCAGCGGCAGTCGAAACTTTCGCCCCTTTTTTTTTAGATACAGTCTAGACTCCAGTGAAACATGCAAATTGCTCATACGACGCCCCCGCTCTCCCCTTCTAATTTAATGAGACACAAGCGAATGACCTTGGCTGTGTGCAGAAAACAGACAGACAGACAGACGAATACATAAAAGTGTATCCTTCGGTTGCCTAGACACGCATTCGCCCATCATTACTTTGGGCCAGGTTTGATACTGGCTGACAGGCCACCTCCCTTGCGTGTGGCCAATAAAATGTGATATTTATTACGCCTGGCAGATTTTTAGCATTGGCCCGCCACATATTTATGGCTCTCGAAGTCGACGACTGTTCATGGCATGTAAATACGATGAATATAAATAATGCATTTTCCTTTCTTTTTTTTCTTGCTGTTGTTGTTGTTGTTGTACTTCTAGCCTAGCTCTGATTAATTTTCATATATATATATATTTCACTTCTTTTTTTTTTTGTGTGTGCTGCGGCTGCTTGTTCAACTGCCATTGTCATATTTTTAGATTAAGAAACGAAAAAATGGCACATTATTTGTTCGTTGATGGTTTGCGGCGAAATTTAAGCATCATTAGCGCTCTGTGAATAATGATGGTAATTTATTTGTTATGCTACTTGATTACGCATTTATTGCCCCAGAGCATATTACAGAATATTTGAGAAGCGCTCAAACTGCGAGCGGAGTGGGTTGGGGATGGATTAACGTTTAACACAAAATATGCGAAGTAATTTGGTTTAATTAGGCGAATAAAACTCATGCGTGCACATTTATATACTTGAGCTGCATTTTTTTTTCCCCGATTAAAATCAATTTAGCAAACATTTTTTTAGCTGAGCTTCAGATGTCTTTGTTAGCACGACAAGAAATAATATTTCAATACTTATGTAAATAGCTGTGCCATAAGCGGAATGATTTGTTCAAAATTCTAAAGAAATTTGTAGCAGAAATTCTCAGACATTTTCAGAATTCGATTACAACGCGTATACGCCATGTTTGCTAATGAAATAACTGCAAATGCTAGTGCGAAAATTCTACTAGCAGATCTTTAATTTTGCTGCAGCCTGGGTCCTACTTCTGCTCCACACAACCACTTCATGGATTTCTTCAGCCCTTTATTGTTGGTTTGGGTCACGTGCTGAATCGAATCGCTTACAATTGATATGGCAAATTGCGGCACTTTACAAATGTGATTAATGGGGGGCTGAAGTACTTTGAACCGAAATCGATGCCAATCCCAGCTAGTTTCGGCTCGACTCTGCTCTGCTCAGCCTTTGCCAGGCAACTTTCAATGTCACACGTCATCAGATTTTGCCTCAATTTACCAGGGTTGGGCGGAAAAAGGTGGAGTTGCATATTCGCATTTGGCATCCTGCAGAGCCTGCATGCTGCATACTGCATTCTGCATTCAGAATTGAGTTTGGATTGCCATCGCTTGCACACTTGAGGCATGAAATGAAGAACTTGACTTTGGTCGGGGGGCAGACGATTTGGCAGCTTTTATTGTTGCCCCACCATGCAACTTGCAGCACCTGCACGTTTGAGTTGCATTCATGTTGGCTGCAGCGCTGTCGCTGCCGGTAATCTTTAGTCCACAAGCTAAGCAAATCAAGTGGAAGTTCATCCAACATGTGGTAACTCCTTCTTCTGCACACATTTCACTCTGCCATTTGACATGCGTTCCTCAGCTCGAAAGTTCAAAGTTTAGCACACCGTCGCCGACAGTCGCCATGTGGTGCTCTAACCCATTTAAGCCTGAATCCCTAACTGCAGCCTTCTTACTGAATTAAATGTGCAAGCAATGGCAGCCATTGCAAAAATGATCTAAGTGCAGCAGGCATGGCTGCCCCTCCCACTTTTCCCTTATTTCATGCCTACTTCTTTAGAATATTCTATGAAGATGGCAGATAATGTGTATGCAAACAAAACAAGTAAGAATGATGTAGTCGAGAGAGTCCAATATGAGAATTCGTTTTGGATTATAACTTATCCAGTTTTGAAATTTGTATCAATGAGAAGCCTCTGACTTTACAATTTAATTTTTACTGCCAGGGGCGGTTGCCGATAAAATGAGATCAACTTGATTTGCATTATTATTAGTTATTGTATTTTTTGCAGTTACAGCAACGTAATGGTTCAACTAATAGTTCTCAGTTACCAGGGAATTTTAGAGTCGAGCATTTAAATTGTGCTCAACTCTTGCATTCATTCGCAATCATATCAGAGAGTCATTGGCACTGCCTCAATGTCTGTGGCAGCTGGTAATGCCCCCTTTTGGCCGATGCCTCTGTTTTGGAATGCCATCGAGTTGACGGTTTGAATTTTATGTGATTGACCAACGTTTTTCTTTTGTGGAAAACACCCGACCACCCACAAGCTGCCTGGCATCGCTGTCCATCTCCTCTCGTCAGCAGTCAGCACTCCAAGCTAGCAGAAAATGTCCAAACTGTCAAATGCCAAAAAGCAAAATGGGAATGCCATTGAGCTGTGAGTGCTGTGAGGTGCAGCAGGTCAGAAGTTGTTCGAGGTAGCAGGTGCAGCAGCAGCAACAACAGCAGCAGCAGCAGATGGAGTTAGATTTTCGACATGCCGAAGCCTCACCTCTGGCCATGTCACCATTGGCTCAATCCATGTTTGCTGCTGCTGACCAATGGACAACATGACAAAGCAAATTGCATTCTGTTTTGTCCGAGAGCCAGAGCCGGATCCCAGCTCCATTCCCGTTCCAAACTCATAAGGATGATTAAAGTCCAAGTGCAGCGCACTTCACTCAGTGTGCCAATTACCCATTCCGTACTCTACTCCTCGGAGCTACATAAAATATTAGCAATAGCTACGTCATTTTCAATTTGTCAGGCTTTTAGCAAACTCAAAAGCGGCTCTGCTGAATTTCTACTCTTTGGTTTCTCAGTGAGGAATTGCTTGCATATTTTAAACAGACATTTTCAGAACAGTTGCCTGCAGGGAGGCAGGGGTCTGGGCAAAAACTTAATTTAATTAATGAATGCAATATTAATTATCACAATAAGGCCGGCACTCTCATTTCCTTTGTGGGTATCTCATTTCTCTCTCCGATCCTTGTGCCTCAAGGTATTGGCAATTTATTTGACGTTGCTCTTGAAAGCAAAATGTCCGTTTTTGCATTAAACGTTAAGGAAAATTGCTTTAAATTTGGACCACAAAAATTTATCGCTCATTATAATAAGGTTTGGTCCTGCACTTTCATATGCATAGTGTTCGTCCTTAAAACTTATATTCATGCATGGATATTTTGTCATTTAATCAATATTTAATTTTAAATTCAATTCAATTTTTTGATAACCCTATCAAAATGTGTAAAAGACAAATTCATTTTCAATTATTATTTGTTATACATACATAAATAATTTTCTTCTAGCTAGTCTGTCTATTATTAAATGCCTAATGCATGTTTTTGATAATATATAAAACCAAAGCTTTACTTATGATTTTAATAGTTTTTGGGCTGGTTCCACCTGCAGTTGAGGCATTGTAAGGGAATAGAATAGTGTGTGGATGCTTGGTACCGTTTCCGATTACCCACTGACATCATTGACGATCCATTGTGTGCTCAAGAGTCTGAGCACATTTTGTTGTATCTGGAGGCGACACACGTTGCAGCAGCATTCTCTTTTTCTCTTCCTAGCCAAGGTAGCATCAGTCTGAATAGCGCTAAACAATGCCCCCAACCGAGATAACAACAATGGTGGCCCCCCTTTTCGCGACATGCATTGTTGCCGGCTGCCTACGACGAGGACGAGCCTCGAAGGACATTTGTTCCACAATTCAATCTGACATCTTCAATCACAATAAAAAAAAAAGGAATGGAGGACGAAGGGGGCAAGGCGCTCAGTTTACCGCAGATTAAAATCAGCACTATGTGCAACAAGGCCACCGCTGGATACACATTTATAGGTAAAGGGGGCAGACCAGCAGGGGGAATGACGAACATTTAAGGCGCAGCAACAAAAGTGCCATGGAAATCCATTTTGGCCAGCAACGAGCCGCAAAAAGTATGCAACGCTGTTGCACAGCGCATATGCGTATAAATCGCTGGCGAAATTAGATGGTGATTGTTGTACACACACACACACACATACATACATACAGCAAGCGGAAATGAATTTTCGGTGGAAAACTGATTGTTGTACAAAGGCAACGAATGAAATGAAATAAAAGATTGAAGCAACGACGCCCATGTGAAATGTCTATGTGTATGTATGTGTGTGTGTGTGAGTGTGTTGTGTATATATATACACATACATATACAGTGTCTCACAGCTCAACTAGAGCACTGTCAAAGAAAAAAAGTAATTGCCTGCCATAAACTAATCATTCATTATTTTTCAGAAATTCCAAAGACCGATGGTAGGTATATATATTAACCACCAAAATGAATATATGACCCCAATACACTGGGGTTTCCCCACCTGCTAGGTAGAGTTATGTAAAAAAGTAACCTATTTTGAGGGGAAATTTTATTTCGACCAGGAACATTGTGGACACCTGGGTGCCATAAAACCCAGATTTTTTACCTAAAGTTGAGTATTTTCGGTATAAATAGACCAATCCTTCGTAGTCAGTTTAGTTTTATCCTGCATCTTGGGTGCAATAAGCCAACAAGGACTATGGACAAACAGACTACCATTTCTCAACGGAAACTCATCCTGGAACACCACAAAAACGGATATTCACATCTCCAAATAGCTGAAATGGTCAATCTGAGTTACTCAACTGTGTATAACATCATTCGGCGCTTCGTCGACGCAAATCGGGATTGAGGATTGCACCAAACAAGATTTTCACCGAAGAGGAGGAGCGAAGGATCACCAGGAAAATAAATGGAAATCCCAAGCTATCGGCTCCAAAAGTGGCTCAACAGGTGGAGGATGAAATGGGGAAAAAGTGCTGTGTGGAAACTGTGCGCAGGTTTTCTGCGCAAACATGACTTTAATGGCCGAGTACCACGAAAAAATATCTTTATAAGCGTACAAAATAGAGGGACTTGGATGACGTTCGCCAAAAACCACTTGGACATGGATTTGGAGATCTGGAACACAGTCATATTTGCATATGAGTCCAAATTAACCGTTTTTGACTCGGACGGACGGAATTATGTGTGGCGACAGTCCAATACTGACCTGAATCCCAAACGCGTAAAGGCAACAGTCAAGCATTGTGGAGGAAGTGACATGGTCTGGGCATGTATCTCGTCAGCCGGATTCGGGAATTTTGTGATTTTTGAAACAACAATGGACAAGAATGTGTACTTCAACATACTAAAGGAAAATTTACTAAAAAGTGCCGAAGAAGCTAATAATCCGACGTACTTTCCGGTTCAACCAGGACATCGATCCCAAGCATAAGGCCAAGATAGTGCAGTCCTGGCTCATCAGGAACTGCCCCCACATGATAATTCCACCGGCCCAGTCTCAAGATTTAAATGTTATTGAGAATTTGTGGGCTCTGCTGGAAAATAACATCCGGAAGCACAGCATATCCAGCAAAGAAGACCTCAAAAATGCTCTGCGGGATGAGTGGAACAAATCAGCCCAGAAGCTACCAGGAAGCTGGTATCTTCCATGAATAATAGGTTAAGGGATGTTCTTAAGGCCAAAGGATATCATACTAAGTATTAACATCCTTATTTAAGTTTTTATTTTCAAAATATATTATTTTATTTAGACTGATCCAAATAAAATTTCCCCTCAAAATAGGGTACTTTTTTACATAACTCTACCTAGCAGGTGGGGAAACCCCAGTGTATTGGGGTCATATATTAATTTTGGTGGTTAATACATGTACCTACCATCGGTCTTTGGAATTTCTGAAAAATAATGAATGATTAGTTTATGGCAGGCAATTACTTTTTTTCTTTGACAGTGCTCTAGTTGAGCTGTGAGACACTGTACATATATATATATGCGTGTGCGTGTCTGTATGTGTGTGTGAGAATAACCGAATTTGCACTCAGGACTGCAAAACACCAAAGGAAAATTGCATACACAAAAATTGAATTGCCAAAATACAGTACAGTGCGTTGCAAACGTATTTTGACAGCTTAAAAGGAGAAAAATTGCCGATTAAATTTATAATATTCTGAAAATAATAAAATTGGGAATAATATGGAGTGTCTAACATAATATTTATTTTAAGAAACTAGTATCAAAAATTAGATTATACCATTTACTCTTGATATATAAACGTTTTAAAAATTTTTAACCACTGTGCGCCTGTCGACGTTGTTGCACACTGCAGACAGAGAATGTTGAGGCAAAACAGATAGGCCGACAATGCCAGGAAAAATAGTGCGAATGGGTGTGCGGCAGGGGCGCGGAGGGGGCAAGAGCAACGCAGAAGAGGAGGGAAAATCCACGTTGAAATGGTTTCTTCGTTTAGCAATTTTATTTCCGCCTTTGTCGCCATTCATTCGATTGCCAGAACTGACAAGGACGAGAACGAGGCTATTGCTGCACATATGCCAACTTAATGTGTTAACCCAATTTTCATGTCGTGCGCTTGGCTGCCGGGCACCGAAAAATGCCCAAAGATAGATCAGATAAAGACATGCGCCACGAGAAATCCTTGTACAACAAATTTAGCTGTGAATTACGATTACTTTGAACATGCCACAGAGAATTAACGAATTCAGCCAGAGTCTCAGGTTGATTGGCCCATATGCAATTTGGGCAACTAACAAATAAGAAAAGGAGCTGGAGAGTCAAGCGGATAAAAGTGGGAAACACATTCGAAGGCCCTCAGCTAATTTGCATAAGTGACAGTTGCCAGTTGAAATGGGAAAATCTGCAGTTAAGACAGTAACAAAATGGAAGTGCTTGAAAACTTTCAAATAATTTATAATAATAATAATTAATAATTTATGTTAAGTATTCATTGCAGGCTACACATATAAGTTTGTTTAAGTCTTATGACAAGTTTGTTTTTCAATGGTTAGCCAACTATATTTAACTGATTTAAACTAATTGGTCTTGCTGTATGGCAATTGAAGTGGTGCTTGTTTTTTCCAACTGTCGAAAGTTTTCACGTGCCATTACTTCAAAGAAGCCCTTACCAGCTTCAACATCAATTGTGCGCTATTCAATCAAATTGAGCACAATTTAATTGGACGCAAAGTACAAATATGCCCCAGAAAAAAAGGTAGAAAACATGATCGAAGCTGTTTGTACAGTTCGGTTTATTTTCGATTATCTCGATAAATTTGTGGCCTGGTTTCCTTTTTTTTCCTTTTGGGTGCTTTTATTTTTTTGGGCCCTTTTTAGCTTTTAGTTTGCTGCTTTTGGCAACTTAACGAATTCACTTTGACTTTGCATATAGGAGTTGAGACTGGTTTTGGCAGGTACACATACCTGCTACCTGTGTGTGTGTGTGTGTGAGAGTGTGTGTGCGTGTGTATACGTGGCAGTTCCGATGGGGTTTTGATAGAAGCCAACTTGGCCGCACGTTTGCTTTATTTTTCTTTCGTTTTCTACTTTGTTCATGACGTTTCACATGCAAAACGCGTGTCACATTCGCATTTCCGCCCTGTCATGCTAGTTTAGTGGGTTCCCAACACCGAAATACATCTATACGCATACATGTGGTTACAGAACACACACACACACTCACTCACACTCAAACACACACGCACACAAGTGGCGCTTTTTGGCTTTCAGCAGCAGTTGCCTCTGGTTACTTTGACGCTCTCTGCTTGAATAAGTGGGTATTTGCGTGTATGTGTATGTGTGTACATGTGTGTGTTTTAGTGTGTGTAGTTGGGCTCCTTTTCGGTATGTGTAACTTGTTAAAAATCCATTAATCACGTAAGTGGCAACTCTGGCAACGACAAAGCCAGCATACAAATGCGTTCATGCGTGCAAAAACTCAACTAGCAAAAAGCCGACAAGTCTCCATCCCTCTTTCTCCCCACCACTCCCCCTCTCACTCATACTCATTTCTCTCTCTCTCTCTCTCTCCCCCCAAAACAGTAGTACTTTTACAGCTCTTATTTGTGTATGTGTTTGGTGCTCACTTAATTTTTTCTGCCTTGCTTGCGTTTCTGTTGGGTTTGCATTTTGCTGCCTCATTATGCAACCTCTCTCTCTCTCTCTCTCTCTCGCTCTCTGTCTCTCTTTCTATTCGATTCTCTCACTCGTAATACTATATGCTATAATATAATAAGTTATGCACGTTATTAAATTTAAAAAAACATACATAAATGTTTTAGTTGAGCGAAATGTATTGCGGTTTCAGGCATTGTTGCCGAGCAACGCAAATGAAGTTGATTCCATATAGATAATGCCAAAGGCGAAAAGTCAAAGAAGACATAGAAGTCGGGTCACATAGGAACATTAGAACATCCAATCAAAGCTGTTCTTCGTTTTCTAAGTTCAGTTTTGACGAAGTTATGACATTTTGAAGTTTCGATCTATGCCCATACACCGATATATCGATTTTCGGGATATAATTTTTACTTGTCTTCCGACCTCAAATTTCATTTTCAACTTTAAATGTACGATTGATTTAGGGGCAAAACCATGATCAAAAAGCCCTCGCTTTTTAAAGTCAGATGAGTTTTGACGAAGTTATGGCATTTTGAAGTTTCGACCTATGCCCATACACCGATATATCGATTTTCAGGCTATAATTTTTACTTGTCTTCCGACCTCAAATTTCATTTTCAACTTTAAATGTACGATTGATTTAGGGGCAAAACAATGATCAAAAAGCCCTCGCTTTTGAAAATCAGATGAGTTTTGACGAAGTTATGGCATTTTGAAGTTTCGACCTATGCCCATACACCGATATATCGATTTTCAGGCTATAATTTTTACTTGTCTACGGACCTCAAATTTCATTTTCAACTTTAAATGTACGATTGATTAAGGGGCAAAACTATGATCAAAAAGCCCTTGCTTTTTAAAATCAGTTGAGTTTTGACGAAGTTATGGCATTTTGAAGTTTCGATCTATGCCCATATATCGATTTTCAGGCTATAATTTTTACTTGTCTTCCGACCTCAAATTTCATTTTTAACTTTAAATGTACGATTGATTTAGGGGCAAAACTATGATCAAAAAGTCCTTGCTTTTTAAAATCAGTTGAGTTTTGACGAAGTTATGGCATTTTGAAGTTTCGATCTATGCCCATATATCGATATATCGATTTTCAGGCTATAATTTTTACTTGTCTTCCGACCTCAAATTTCATTTTTAACTTTAAATGTACGATTGATTTAGGGGCAAAACTATGATCAAAAAGTCCTTGCTTTTTAAAATCAGTTGAGTTTTGACGAAGTTATGGCATTTTGAAGTTTCGATCTATGCCCATATATCGATACATCGATTTTCAGGCTATAATTTTTACTTGTCTTCCGACCTAAAATTTCATTTTTAACTTTAAATGTACGATTGATTTAGGGGCAAAACTATGATCAAAAAGCCCTCGCTTTTTAAAATCAGATGAGTTTTGACGAAGTTATGGCATTTTGAAGTTTCGACCTATGCCCATACACCGATATATTGATTTTCAGGCTATAATTTTTACTTGTCTTCGGACCTCAAATTTCATTTTCAACTTTAAATGTACGATTGATTTAGGGGCAAAACTATGATCAAAAAGCCCTTGCTTTTTAAAATCAGTTGAGTTTTGACGAAGTTATGGCATTTTGAAGTTTCGATCTATGCCCATATATCGATATATCGATTTTCAGGCTATAATTTTTACTTGTCTTCCGACCTAAAATTTCATTTTTAACTTTAAATGTACGATTGATTTAGGGGCAAAACTATGATCAAAAAGCCCTTGCTTTTTAAAATCAGTTGAGTTTTGACGAAGTTATGGCATTTTGAAATTTCGATCTATGCCCATATATCGATACATCCATTTTCAGGCTATAATTTTTACTTGTCTTCCGACCTCAAATTTCATTTTCAACTTTAAATGTACGATTGATTTAGGGGCAAAACAATGATCAAAAAGCCCTTGCTTTTTAAAATCAGTTGAGTTTTGACGAAGTTATGGCATTTTGAAGTTTCGATCTATGCCCATATATCGATACATAGATTTTCATTTCGAGGAAATCATAAATTAAAATGCGTTTGGTTTAAATTTAATCATTGATCAAAATGATTATTTAAATAGACGTGAATATGCCTCATAAATTTGTTGCTGTATTTAATATGCATTTTTGTTAAACAACCATAAATGTTTGGGTAAAGAGGTTGAAGGACAAACCCACTTTTATTGCTCAAATTTAGTTTTTAAGCTTTGCGTGTCAAAGGAATGCTCTTATGGCTGCCCATCTAATATCCTTGGTAAATTATTGTATTAGGAGCTTAAACCACAAGCTGTGGCCAAATGCATTTCAGTTCTTTGTACAGTTCTGTTTTGGCCATGTTCGAATAAAATATGAAATGAAACGATGGCACACAAACCGCACTAATTGCAGAAACCAAACATTTGCCCACAGCGTCTTTTAGAAATTGTGTGCTTCACACAGCCGCAACAAACACAAAGAGCCAAAGGACATGGTCGGAGTGCGAGAGAGAAAGAGAGAGATGGAGTGGTACATAAGGCAAGTGGACTGCCAACTCGTGTTAATATTAAATTACCAAAAAACTATTTGCAATTTTTGAAAGTTTTGCACTGTCTGGCCAAATGTGGCAGAGAGGTTTGGCAGGAAGTGACGATGTCTTGCCTTACAAGTTACACGCATTCATTTCACCACAACTTCCTTGGCTCCTCTTACCACACACACACATATACACACACATACAAGTTTATTATGTCTGCTTGCTGCTGCTGCTGCTGCCGGCCAGGCCAACGCCAGAAAGAATGCAACATTTTAATATGTGTGTCAGCTGGCGCACATTTGCATGGCGAAGCAGGGGCAGCAAACACATACCCACCCCCTCTCCCCCTACACCCCTTACTAGCCAACCCTCCGAGTCATTGTCTATGAGGCACACACATACAATACGTTTAATAAACCTTTCAGGCAACATTTGCAGAAAGCATCTTAGCGGTTTTTGCCACAACGACAAGATATACAAGGTTCGCACACACAGGCGATGTGTGTGTGTATGTGTGAGTGGCTCCAATTACACTCGGGAAAAATAATGAATTATCTAAGAATATGTTTCTCTAAAAATAAGGGATTTCCTCTCTACGTATTAAGCAACATTTTAAGTTTAGAATTGTTTGGTCGCTGCAACAGCTTAGTTAGTGTGATTTCTGTATTTCATAAAGAAAGTTTCTAAAATATATCGGCTAGGAATATTAAGTATAACAATCATATATTTTATAAATTGAGCGATATCTTTTTATAGAGAATAACTCAAATTATATTTGCTTTCCAGGCTGATTTTAATTTAAGGTCGATTGTGTATTTTCTAGACTATGTTTTTTTCAGAGTGTGCTAACCCAACTTTACCTTAGTCTTGGTTTTAAAGGGGGGTTGCTTCGCCTGTGGGCAGCCCTTTAAGCTTACCACTTGAACGTTAGCTGGGTTCAAACTTTAACATCTGTACGCGGCTCCCCGCTGCTCTACCTCCGTCAAGTCTCCTGCTTTGATGGGGCACCTGCTGCAAAGTTTTGCGTTTGGGTTTCTTGTTTTTCTTGCCAGCAGTCAGCAAAATCAAAGTTACCACGCACTTTAGCTTCTGCCACTGAGTACCTTTCCCTCCCTGATTGGGCTAAGAGCCCGTTCAACTCTAGCAACAGCATCAGCTGGTGTCTGCTGTCTTTTGTGCCCTTGCGAACTTTTCATATACTATGTATTTTCTACTTAAATTAAATACAATGTGTGCGAAAAGTAAATTGAAGTTTACTTTATGTGGATTTTGCACTCCTTGCGATGCATTTACAGAGTTTCATTTAAAACATGTTAAACAAATGCTGACGATGAGGCTAAAAACACACACGCACACTACCCCGAAAAAGTTGACATTACGGGTCTTAGACTGAAAGTTCCACGAATTGGGGTTTCTGAGGTGGGAGCAACTTGCCAAAGGTTTCAGCTTTGAACTTTCAACTGTTGCCTGTCAAGATTTAAATGCTATCCTCACAGAATCTACACCTGGGCTTAATGTACATTGAAAACTGTTGCTGCTGGCAACGAATCATTTTGGATAAGAGTAAATGGCAAAAATGATTCAATATACATTGAGTGTGGATCAGAAAAGCCACAAGCATAAGCCGCTTTACGAGGCATTTAATTATTACTTTTAGTTCATTTTTTTTTTGTAACATTATCCTCTTCTAGATTCTTAATAATTATTGGTTCATTATTAAATTTCGGTCTCAATTCAATTCTACTTCTTCCACTTAGATACTAAATCCGCCTTTTCGTCACGGATCACACTTGAAAGGTAATCGCATTAAAATCCCATTTGCTCATTATAGAATCCACACCCTCAGCCATACCTTTAACCTGAAGAAACAGCTCAAGCTGAATCCTCAGCGAATGGTGTCCAATGCAATTATAAAACTTTATTCATCGTCTAAACCAATTTCCAAAAGCATCAAAAAGTGCCCCGCATAAAACTCATAAACATCCCTCTATCCACAAACGACCAAGTGAAAAATGGAGCAAACGGAAAAGCAACTTTCCTTTGCGCCTTTGCTTATAGCCGAAACAACAAAAACAACAACAAAAACAACAACAAAAACAACAACAACAAAAATAAAAACAAAAGCGTACGCAACACAAAGCTGAATTAAAAGTGAAAAAGTAGGCGGCCAGTTTCAAAGGCCTCTTGAGGGGCACGCCCGCAACGAGGCGAACGATTGCGATTGGGGTTGAGTGGATCTTGAGTGCCACACCCTGGACACTGAACTGGAGCAGCATCGTTTGCGTGTGCCACAGCAAAGTGCAACGGCGGCAGCATCTTGAGTTGCACCTGGCGTGACAAAAGGTAAATGGAAAGAGAGAAAACTTACCTGGCACCGATGAGCAGACTGTTGCCATCCTTGGTGACGAGTTTGAAGTGATCCACGACACTCTCATTGCCCAGAAATTTCAGTATGTCTTCGGAACCTGTAAAATAGTTGACGAAAAGGAAGAGAAATATTAAAATTTACAGTCAGCTTAAGTTGGTCAAAGCAGCAGCAGCAGCAGCAGCAGCAGGAGCGGCGGAAAGAGACGAAGGCCAATGCCTAATTAGGCAATTAGGCGTCGTTAAAGGCGACAAAAAACCGAGTCGAGGGTTGTTCCAGCTAAAACTAAAAAGCTGAAAATGGCGGCGCACAGGAAAACAATGCAGCTGCCAAGCAGGCAGCAGGAGCAGGAGTTGGGCGCTGGAGGAGCTGCCTGTTGTTTGGCTGATATGCAAATGGCGCCCGAGCAGAGACCCGGGACTTAAAAAGGCAGACTAAAATGCGGGCAGCTGTACAAAAGGATTGCCCGTTTAGCAGCACAAACAGGACAACAAAAAGCGACAACAACGACAACAAAAACAACAACTGGCGCTAAAGTTTTTTGTCATTTGTTTACTTTAGCTATTCGCATTTACTTTTTTGTCGCCCGGGAAAACAAGCAACCACTGATAGTTGTCAGCTGCCACAAACTGATCCAGTCCCTGATAAACTAGCACAGAGCCATCAAGTACTTAAATCTCCCGGCGAATCCTGTTTTTTCGATAATTTCATGGCAAGGTGTTTAGTTACTGATGTCTCCTCTGCTGGGCTGTTTTAATTCATTCAAGAAACACTGACTATCAGTGGAAATATCCTTAAACTTAAGTTGTACAAGTTGAAGAAGCTAAACCAAGTTCAAAGAACATTGTTTTACGAAATCGGTTCAGTTTTGTGTTTTGCTAAAATCTACCACATCATTTAAACAGGGTTTACTCAGCAGCCCCAATCTGTCAGGGATAGTCTCAAATAAATTCTTGTAGTTTAAACAATTTTATACTTGTTTGATGGGAATTCTATCTGACGCTAGTAAACAATCCAGCAGATCCATTTCATCATGTATTTTTCTCACTGGACATCCCTTAAATTTAATTTCCCTTACACTTGATAAACATTCCCCTTTCCTTTTTTTTTTTTGTTTCGAGCGCATAACCCTTGAATATATTCTCAGTATAGCCACAACCCCCAGCTGGAATCATTACGGATAACGTGGCACGCCTTTTGTCAGTCCCCTCATTTGATCAATGATGTCAGAGCGAACTTTTTGTAGCTCAGCTTTTAACTTTGACTGCAAGCGGTCAGCCACAAAGAGCGAAAAAGTTTCAGTGCTTTTTTAATGCCTCAACCATGCTGTCAATATATGCGCCACAGTTCGCGGATGGAAGCGGAATCCTGGGGATGGCGGAGCTGGGGCTATGGACATGGCCAACTGGATGCAACCTGGTCATTTGAGAGCTCGCTTCACACTTTCACATTTTTTGGTGAATAAAAAACAGCCAAATTTATTGGGCGGAAAAAAAGGCTTTTTTCACGAGCTTTTCAAATAGGACAGGCCTTTTGTTTGCATGACGTTTAACGTGACACGTGGGACATGTGCACAACTGTCTGCATGATGAGGGGCACGTGCCGCCCCGCCCCCCTCTCAAACTTTGGGGAAGGCCCTCAAGTACAGTAAAAGTTTCACACACACAAACGAAAATTTTAATTTGGCGCTTTAATTAAAAGCAACAAAGCTTTGACACAAAAAAACGTAGCAATAAGTTGGAGAGTTGTCAAAAAAAGAAGAGAAATGAAAGACAGGACAGGACATGACTGCTGGAGCAGTCATGAAATATGCAGAAATGGGGCAAAAAAAAAGGAGGCAAGGATGAACAGCCATGGGGAAAACAGAGCGATAAGCACTAAATACTAAGTGCTCCATAATCGTAAGCCATATTTAGAAGTCTAACGAACTCTACGATGATTATTAAGTTCAAAAGGCCTTTATTAGAACATATTATGCGATTGAGCAAACATATAGAATAGGTAGACAAACATTGAACATGTTTTATGCTTTGAGTATACCGAATACCCTATAATATGTTTGGTTGTACTCAAGGCTCTATAAAGCAACTGGCCCGTTCATGGCAGTGACCAAGAAGCACAATACAAATGTTTAATGCTACCGCGGGCCTTTGAGCCGACCCTGTAAAACTATGTAAGCTCTCAAATTGTAAGCTAATATTGGTTTTACCCACAACTACAACATGGCACATACACACACACACACACACATGCACAGAAACACACACACAGGCACACACAGGGAGCACCCACAGACACACACATTTCGGCTAACAAACAGCCAAAAATTGCACAAGCCAAAATCTAATATTTACCTTGACTTTCAAAATGTATGCAACGCCCAAAGTAAACTGCAACTCAACACGTTCCCAACCCAACCCAACCGAACCGAACCCAACCCTAGGCTAATGCCCCCTCCTCTCCCTGGGGCCTAGGTTTGTATTGGGACAAAGGAGCAGCAGACCGAACCGAATCCGCCAGACGATTCAGCAAGCAGCAGAGCGGACTCGCCAAAAAAAAATAAATAAAAAAAATAGTGGATGAAATGGAAAGAAAAATGAATGGACGAAGGCAAGAACCTGACAGAGTCTATCACTTTAATCAACTGGCTGACAGTTGTCGGGCCTGCTGCCGTTCCAAATTATGCAAATTCAACAAAAATAACGTAAATTCCGACATTCGAAAATCTACAAATGCCGGACAACGCCACAGGACCTTTTCTGTCGCTCAGTGTGTGTTTTTCTGTGTGCTGACTGCGTTTGGAGGATTTTTACATTGCGGTAACAATGGCGACAACGTGTCCATGTTTGACTTTGTCGTGCCAGTGTGAACCGAGCGAACCGAAACGTGACAACGCAAAGATCGGGCAACTTATGATGTTGCCAAAAATTGTGTGGGCAGGAGATAGGAGATAGGAGAAAGGAGCCTTATAAGCGAGAGCCCTTCTCTTGAGAACCCTGTGATGGGAGCATTTTTATACAAATTACAGTGCGCCATAAGCTGATTATTTAATATTTCTTAATGAATTTTTCATTTGGGGTTCGGGTTCGGTTCGGCTGAAATTGTTCACAAAGTTAGCCAGCACGCACAGGCGAACCGCATCAAAAATTTGCCAGCGGAAAAGGAAATATTTGCCCAAAAGCGCCAGGAAGCGACTGTAATACGTACATAAAATGGAATGAGAATCGCACAGTCAGCTTCATAAATATGCGGACACCGTGGAGGCTGGCTGCTCCCAATTGGTGAGTTGCTGCCACACCTGTAGGATAATGGGCGAGTGGGTGAGAAAGATAGCGAAACCAGCGAAAAGGGACAGCGGCCATTAAGTATGCAAATACATTTCAAATGCAACAAAATTGTTGCACTCCTAAAACATAAAGAATTAAAGACCAAATAATGCGAATTACTTTAATAGACTCAACTAGAAGTCGAAACTAAGCTAGAAAAAGAAAGAACTCTTATCTTACCCTCGTCCCTTGTAGACCGGAGCTAGTCTGCTAAAATATGCTGAGATTGACTTCCCAACAGATTTAAAAAAAAAAATGATCAAAGATCGATCTTGAAGTTCTTCAACATCATTACCTAAGAGTAGCGTATCCGATTCTCGCAGCCAATCAATTTCATGCGCAAATAATTTTATTGTTTCGTTGGGAATTGGCGATATTTTGAGCAATGGCGAAAATGCAGAGCTTAAAATAAATAATTGTAAAATATATTGCAATTATTTTGCAGCGCTCAATTTCTGTAAGTATTCGATATGCTCCGTTCTGGTTGTTAGCCATGAAAAATCCATGATACACAAAATGCCGGCGCCGTCTCATAAAAATTATATATTCGAAAATAAAGGAAGCTACAAACGAGACAGAAAAAAAGAAAGAGAGGGACAGAGAGAGAGATAGAGAGAGAGAAAGAGAGAGAGATAGAGGCTTGGTGATTTTGCAAGCCGGAAAACAGAACGCGGCGATGTGTGAAAAACATTCCACGATTTCTGTTTCGCAGCCATCCCATAGAACGGGAAACTTCTTGCCCACATTGCTTACGCAATCCATTGGCCGAGCGGCGTTCAATGGGAAAAATCCCCGTCGAGATTTGCATTTAATTGAAATGAACACACAAACAGAAGGCCAGAAAGAAATGCGGAGCGCAAGCCAAACATCAGAATGAAATGGCACAAAAAAAAAAAATAATAAGAACGAAAAAGAAATAAAGCCAACAAAAAGAGAATCGTTTAGACATAGAGCCACCAGAAAACGAAATGAAATCAGGAATCGACGCCTCACTGGGGTCCAGTGTATTATCTCTGGAGCAACGTTTGGCCACAGTTGGCTTATCAGTTGCTCATTCCAGGCAGTGCCTCAACACTTACCCACTACCCCGTCCCTCTTCTAGCTCTCTTTGTTTGAGTTGGTTTTGCTTTCGCTTTTGCCCCTGCCACATTACTCGTTTTTTCTATTCTTTCCCTTTCAAATTGATGTGCCAATCTCGGATTCGGATTCGGATTCGGCGTCACTTCTGCAAGATTCCTTTTCTGCTGATGTTTGCATCTTGATAGCAGCTCTTGCTTAGGCGGGTTTTACAACGTTTTTCGCTCTGTGGCAAGTGACCATAAATACAACTAGACTGACGCCTGAAACACCTTTCGACAGAACACTCTCGCTTGGTAATTGTCGGATGGAATAAAAGATGACACTAAGACGCAACAAGACAACCAACAATGGACGCATATTAGGTGAACAAATTGCAAACACTAAATCTACGCCATTTACATATTGTTTGATGGTGACAAAATGAAGACATACATTATGTATAAAACATGCACAGATTGTGGCAGATTCTTAATGAAACCTATACAAAAAAGACAAGTTGAATCTGAAATTCCAAGCACAGCCCTGTCTCTGATCATTGATTTTGCTTTAGATCTGCCGTAAATATTACCAGCTAAATGTTGAATGCGTGCAAAAAAGGCTTATCTAATTTATAATTAAAATTACATTAGCGAACCCCATTACAAATTGCCGAAATGGCATAAGCCTAATATTCACGCTTTGATGTTCTCTATAAAAAGATGATCCAGAGCTGCTGTTGCAGTTGCTGCTAAATTGTGAACTATGCTGTATATATATTTGATAACACTTTTTATCTCAGTGACGCCTATATTGGGTCAATCTTGGGTAAGATAGTCTATCTAAAAAAAATTGAAATAACTATACGAAAAATATTATTATAGCTCGATTTGTTGCCGTCGAGACTGCTAAAAAGATGTGAAAAATACTGCGCAACAAGAAGATTCGATAGCCGCGAGGACAAATCGGACAAATTGGAGAGGTCGGACACCCAAATAGAATGGGAGAGGATTGAGAACCTCATGTTGATCCAACAGGACAAATTTGAAGAACTTGAAAGTAATGTAGTGAGATCTATTCTGGAGCTCAGTGGTTTATTGCAGCAAAAAGTGCGCGACGATAGCATCCTTTCGGCAAAAACGGATGAAAAATTGAGCATCGTACTCGAAAAGCTGTTGGCAAAAGAGCCAAAGGAGTGTCCACAACCAGAGAAACCGGCAAATATTTCAAATTTATTTCAGAAAATTGGATCCAATTACTACTATATTGAAACCCAACAAAGGCTAACCTGGTTTGGTGCTGCTCACAGATGTGTTGACCTAGGTGGTCATTTGCTTAATCTAAAAAATCAGCAAGAATATGATGCGCTACGACAAAAATTGCAGCCAAATCAAGATTATTGGACTGATATCACAGATCTTAATGCAGAGAACGAATATGTCTCGCTAACAACTGGTCGGGTGGCAACGTTTTTAGTTTGGTCTGCCGGAGAGCCGAATCATTTTAGTGGTATCGAGAGATGTGTCAACATAAGACGGAGAGAACAGCAAATGAATGATAGCCCATGCGGCACTATTGCTAACTTTGTATGCCAGGCATAAAGGTAATCATTTCGATATAGTAGTAAAACAGAAATGTTATCTATAAGCTGAATATTCAATCAGAATTTCCTTTTGTTTGCCACAAGAGGAGTTCCGCACACATTTTTGTTTTACATGCCATCTGGCAAAAAAATTTGGTGAAATATAACCTTGTTTCGAACGTGCTACGTGTAAAATGAAATTAATCGGAATACGTTAAGGAAAAGTCATAAAAGCCTTTAAATGCATTACGGGGAAATGCAAAAGGGGGCCGAAAGCAAGGACGGAACCGGGTCCGGGGTTTGCCGCATGTCAGGATATGGACTACATGCCATTTATGCAGCACAATTAACGTAACTTACTTCAAGTGGAAACATGAGTCCGGCAACTTGGAGTCCAAGGACCGAGCCAGCACGATCCTGTATCGACGACCCACCTGTTCTGTTTTTTTTTTAATTTGATGCACTTTTAATTATTATTGTATTATTTTGCATTCATTTACGTTCATCGCGCTCGGCTACGCAGTGTACATTTGCAAAGGATGCCTCCACTCGACCCACTCTGTTGGTGGAGGTTGAAGAACTTCTGGCAGCTGTGGCTTGTTTGCGACAGCCGCCAGATACGGTCCAAAAAGCAGAGCCCAAAGAACAAATACCAGATACCAGAGACCGGCGGCCATGCTCCAGACAACAGAGCTCTTAATGACAACAAATTGTCGTAACCAATTGGCAGGTGTTTTATGAAAGAGTAAGCAAGTAAATGTTAAAGAATTTCTCAGGCACAAGATCCTGGCCAAAATGAAATGCTGACAGCTGACAATATAAATTAAATTACATTTTACTGTTTCGCAGATTGAGTAAGCTGAAATTCCGACTTGAATTAAGAGCGATTGCTGCATATTTAAGAATCAGATGGGCATTTAATTGCCATGCAAAAATCCGATAAACTCTGCGAAGACCTTGAGTCACAACACATTTGACATAGAGCATTATATAAAATAAATATATATATGTATATATATACATATATATTATATAGATTTTCGTTGTTGTTAAGTGTTTGCATGCTATGTCAGCTTGCGTAATGCATTTTCACTTTCTCATCATTCGCTGCCAGCGAGCAAGTTGTGTGCATCATTAGGAGCTCACGCCTGTATGACTTGCTCTTCAAACAGAAACCAAATGATATTTTGGGCATGAGCTGGCTTGGAAAACTCATCTGAATGTGTGCCAAAAGCATTGTGTATTGTTTCCTACGTGCTGCGACGGCAGCCTTCCCACTGTTTGTGGGTGGTTTACTAAGCTGCTTGGTTGGTTGGTTTGTTGGGTGTGTGTGTCTGCGCATAATCATGGGCTGGGCTTTGGCAAACGGGAGCAGTTACACGACACAGATAAGACGCTTTACATGTGCCTAAACAAACACATGAAGCAGGAACCCCAAAGCTAAAGAGCTCTACCAGCAGAGGTAGCAAAGGTATCGTCGTTGGTAGGGTTTTCAGGACCCAGCAACTGGGCCAGTGAGGCATGCATGAATGAATCGCAAACAGACGGGAGATGGCAACAAACAGACAAACAGACAGACAGACATAAAGACAGAGACAGATAGATGTGAAGAGATTGGGACACAGGTGTATCTGTATGTGTTCGTGTGTGCACTTAGCACACGCGTCACTTATTACAATGACAATAATATGGGAGCCACCTTGCCAACGCACTCAAATATGAGAGCTGCATGTCTGAGCCTGGTCCTTGGTCCTGGGGTTAATAGTGTCAGTGGGTGTAATTGATCAAGCTCAGGCATTTGAGACATGCTGGAGTTTGTGCCACATACACACACACACACGCACACACACAATCAAACAATGACTTGCATTGCCTTACAAATTGACGCGACACTATGTGTGGGTGCGTGGTGCTCTCGGGCACAGGTGCATTTCGATGCACAGCATGCGGCTTCTGCTTTAACTAATGTATGTAATTGAGTAGGAATACAGAGAGAGATTGATCAGCATATATATAAAGTATAAAGGATATATTCATAAATTTAACTAATGCCTAAATTTTGAGCAACACTCCTCAATTAGCTAGAACATTAATCCGCATATTAGTCCTTAAGTTGCAAGCTTGAAAATCCGAGTTGCCTCAATTAATAAGCTCTCTTCTCACTTTAAGTAATAAGCTGAGGAACGTATAAATATATATTTAAATTGTATTAGATATGATTATGAAAGCGTTAAACTAAATTAACCGATTGAAACTCAATAGCTGAAATGAAAACCCAAATTAGATTCGCTCTAAATCCATGAAACTCTTTCACCTGTATGCTTAAGGTGACATAAACCAGCTTTATTAACAATAAATGCAACTGTGCCACAAACATTGCAGTTTTACGAGCCGTTGTCATCTGGTTGACTGGGTAATTTCTCTCAGTGTCTGAGTGGCTGGCACGTGCTACAGTTTATGTATACCATCTGATGGCTGCTGCCGCTGCTGCTGCTGCTGATGATGAGTATGACGATGATACTTTGTTCGTGTTTAATGATGCCGTTTGCCCGTCAACCAGCCAGCTTTGGCTTCAGTTGCAGCTGCAGCATCGCCTTAACTTGGCTGGTCTTAAATGCCTCCTGGCGTGCCCAGCCCTCTACACGTCCATCGGGCAAACTGTGCTCTGTGCTCTGTCCTCGGCTGACAGGAACATTATCATGTAGGTTATGTCGCAACACGCTCCTCACTGGCTTTTCATCGACTCGACTCCAATGATTGCCTGTATGACAGCCAGAAGCACTTCAGTGTGTGCTGCTGTGCTTCGTCTGCTGCTGCTGCTCCAGTGACCCATAAAACGGACGGCGGCTTAGCCAGGCGGACATGAAATCCATTGCAATAAGCTGCCAGCTATTCCAGGCAGCGAAGCTTTTGTGGTTCACATGGCACGCACTCAGAACTAAAGCGGGTCATGTCAAATCGAGCGAGCGTATCTAACGGAGCAAGCTGTGCCGGAGCCAAAAACTGGAGCTTCTCCTCAGGTGCACGATGCCAATTGGCATCGATGCGATTCGGCTTAGTCGTTGCGATTGGCCTTAATGAAAATGGAAGGCTTCATCAGACGGACGATTATAGCTGGTGACTACTTTAGTTGTTTCGCTTGTAGAAGACAGAGTGCATGGTAAGATGCTGGTTTCCAAGCTTTGCAAGAGTTTTGATTCGCTTCACTGAGTTTAGCATTAATCATAAAGTAACTAGCCCCCATTTATTTTGTAGATTATGATGTTCTCCCCTAACAGTGTTACATAAGTCAACGATTCTATCAAAAGCAACTCGTTACCGAATGTTTGCTGTTATTCTAGGCATTAACTTGTTAGAACCTGTTATGGCGCAGCTTATACACATTTTCCCTTGCCCCAGCCTTTAAATACAGCTCAAAATATGCTGTAAGTGCTTGTCAACTACGGCAAATGGCCTCAAAAGGGAAAATGGGCTTTCTGCTTGCCAAAGCGTTTGTTTAATAAACAATTGAAATCGTCAATGTCATCATTATTATCATTATTTTGCGGCTCGTGTGTGCGCTCGCTGAGCTGCTTGTGGCTGGCGGCTTTTAACCCACTCTGACGATTCAGGCCATCGTCAAAGCCACCCCCAAACCACGTCTGGCGACGCCCAACCCCAACCCCAACCCCAGCGCCAACCCACAAAGCAATGCGAAAGCTTTGCTTGTTTAGCGACTTTGGTTTTATTTATTTAAAGGCCAAAACCCGATGAAGCCCAAAGTCTTAAGTGGCGAAAAAGTGTTCGTTTTGAGTCCGTTCGTAACGGTATTCAGAAGGCCTCTTTCATAATTTCTGTATGATGGCGCCGCCATTTTAATATTGAAGCATGAGGACTTCTAACGGTATTCATTCGTACACTGCTGAAGGTCTGCACACATACACACAATCAGATAAATAGAGGGATAGACTGTGACAAGGACTAAATATACAGACTCCGTGGCACACGTAACAATCATACAAAAGATGTTGCAGGGAGGCAGCGTGGTGGCAGAGAGTAGCAAAAGAAATAAAGTAAACTGAATGCAGTATAAAGATAAAAACGCTTACGGCAATGAAACGAACACAAAGACAATGATGAAGATGATGACGACGACGACGACGACGACGTCGACGTGGCCAAAGCAAAAATATCCCGCTAAACAAAAGTGGGCGAAAGCATACGAGAAGCATACGAAAAGAATAAAGGAGCTGAAACAACTGCGGTTATTTATCATCGCCAAACGGTCCACTGACAAACGGAAGTTGAATAACGTCCGCTATTTACATATTAAGTGTTGCCTCAACGAATGGCCGACTCCTAAGCATCGCCTCCAACTGTCATTATGTAGCATATCATCAGTAGTAATTTTCAATATTATACTCATCCTGGTCCTCATCATTATTCATTAAAGGTTTCGCACACATACCTGAAAATATAGAGATAACACAAAATTAGCATAAAAATTATTGTTAAAATACTAACAAGATATCAGAGTGGATAAGAGACAAGCGTGCATTCTCTTCACTTTCTGTTCATTTAAAAACTTAACTTAATTTTAATTATACTTAATTACGTATGCATATTATTTGTTCTTCAAAAATAACTTTTATTCTTTATGTGTCATATGAAAAATAATTAGATTTATTTATTGTCTACAAAACATACCCATTTTTAGCATCCAACCATGACTATGATTAGTTTTCAATTTAGGGTGGCAATTGGCAACCTCAATTTATGTGCTATAGATATTTCTTGATAGCTGCTAAAATAGTTCCCATGCAAGTCTCGTATGTTTTATGTCCTTTTTGGCTTGCACTGCTGGCTTTCCAAAATTCCAATCGAATGGCAACTCCAAACAGAAGGGAAATAAATTTTGTTGCCCCTTTTCCGACTGTTGACTTTACTTGGTTTTTTTTTTGCATTCTCTGTTTGCCACACTAGTGAAAATGAGCATATTGAATTTGTGATTTGTTAGCATTTTTACACTAACTGCAATGTATTTCGCAGTCGGTTCTACTCCGATGAATTTTTTTCGCAATTGCAACAATGAACAATGCTACAGTTCGATTTTTTATAATGCTGGCCATTTATTTGCTAGTTGCTGGCAAAGAAAAACAAGCCAAACAACATGAAAGAAACAGTTTTTACAACATTTAAGAATGCCAACAGCGAGGACTAAAAATTGCAATAAAGAAGCCAAAATCAATGGGAATATTCGCGTTTGGCATAAATTCACTTTGCCTGGCATGATAGCCCCCACAGACCTACTCCCACACACCCATCCTCCTCCTCTCCATAACCCACCAAACAACATTTGAAAATAAAAATGTTGTAACCCAGTTTCGTTTTTCGGTTAGCTGGGTGGTGTGGGTGGTGCACATTTGAGCCACATTCCTACAAATTCCCAGCGCCATATTCCCAATATTGCTGGCAGAGTTTTTTGAGTTCGATATTTTCAGGCAGGCAGGTGTGTGTGTGTGTGGCAGTTTTTGTGTCTCGTTTGCATTTCAACGCAGCTGCAAATGGCGGAAAATGTAAGGCCAAAGGAAACGAACAAAAATATGCGACCTGAGAACTTTTATTGTTAGCATCAGCAGCAGCAGCGACCAAAAGACGCAACAAAAAACATATGAAAACATTTTTGAACGCACATTTTTTTCACAATGCTACGATTTCAAACGAACCCTCGGACACACACACACACACGCACTCACAAAAACACATACATATTTCGCTGTATAGGTGAATGTGTATCTGCAGTTAAATATTTTATGAGCTTTCGCTTGTGCCTGAGAGAAACTGTTGCAAAAAGAACTGTTGCAAAAACAAAACCTGCGCAAACTTTTCTGCCACTGCTTCCTGTTGCTGTTTGTGTTATTGCTACTAGTTCTCTCTCTCTCCCTCTCTCTTTAATTTTCTCTCTTTCGCTCTGTCACCGTTTCGCTTTCTCAGCATTGCTACAAACATGCCCCACAGCAAACTTATTGAATTCTCGCCCAGCAGCAGCCAGAAAAGCAACTTAATTTTCAAGTGAAACTTTGTTAATGTTCGCCATGTGCTCAACAAAATAACAAAAAATAAATAAAAAAAATAAAATAATATAAAAGTGGCTCACAGACATTTTCAAGTGCCAGCGGGCTTAACCAGCAACCAACCGCCCACAACAACAAGAACAACAACAAACAGCAAGTAGAGCCTAGAAATTATGTGTTTCGGTTTGTGTTTTGCATTTGGCAAGTGTTCAGAATTGTTTGTTGCTGTTTTTTATGAACTTTTTAATGCTCCAGACAGCAAAAAGTCTTAATGTAAGTAACAAAAATGTTTGCCGAACCATAGAAAATAAATTTAGAAAAATACAAAAAAAAAATAAAGAAAAAAGTTCTTGTCAGAAGTGGGATTCGAACCCACGCCTACAGAGTAGACTGCGACCTGAACGCAGCGCCTTAGACCACTCGGCCATCCTGACTGTTCCGCATCGTGCGTCACTTAAGCCACACAATCAAAGCAGCAGCAACAATAGCCACAGCAGCAACAACATTAATCAGAATTAATTTCAAATGTTCTGTTGCCCCCCTGACTATGAAAAAAGCTTAAAGCTTTTGAGAACTTTTCTATTTTTGGGGTGAACCTAATATGCGATTTAAAGATTTTAAAATGCCTAAAATAACACAATATAATTTGAAAGCAATATAAAGAGAAGGTGAGAATGCGGCAGGGAGGGGCATTGTTTGCGTGTGTGAATCAGTTGGAAAATCAAAGTCAGCTCGCTGAACCGAATGGGAAACATTGTTCTAAAACAATGAAAAATAGAAAGAGGAGTCCAGCAGAGACCCGGGTGCCACAGTTAGCTAAGCGAACAACATGCAGTAAAAGGCAAAAGTGGAATATGTGCCACAACGCTGAACAGATGGCAACGACCAACACACACACACACACACACACACACACACATACAAAAACATACATATGTATGTATATGAAACCAAGCCCAGCTCATAGCCCCTTTTTGCATGAAGTCCACTTGAAACTTTTGCGCTATTGTGCCCCCAAGCGCCATGTAGTGCAATTTTTTTTTTCTACTGCTCCAAACAGCAGTTTTGCTGTAGACTTTTTATGTTTAGGGCTCAGCGAATCTTATCCAGAGCACGCCCACATCATAAAGGCCTCAATACAAAACATACTGAGTATATATATATATATCTGGAACCCCTGCTGCAAGCTAAATGAAAAGCTGTAAAAAAGTTTTAAACTATAATTGCTGTTGCTATTGTAAACTCCATTAAGTTTATAAAGTGCGTAGAAAAGTGGATTTTTTTATTATTTTTTTATTATTATTTTTCTACGCCTGTTTAATATGAGCATTTAAAAGATTGATTAATAGTTTTATATTAAATACATATTTATATAGTGGCTGATCATTAATTTACCATTTTGCAAAAGAGAGCACCACTCAATTAAGTACGAGAATGTGGGACAGAATCACACACACACACACGCACACACACACACAACACTCTTGTACTATTTAAAGCGAAAAAGTTCATGTAGTTGGTATTTATATGGGGCATAACATAACAAAATGTATTGTTTTTAAGCTGCTTTTTGTTGTTCAATTGAAAGGCACTTAAAGCACGAATAGAAACTTTTTTGTCACTTTTTTTTGTAATTTATAGTTTGAAAATATTTTGTATTTAGGGCACTAAGCAGCTTATTAAATATACGCAAGAGGTTTACACTTTAAATGCTATGCTGAATATGTTGAGAAATGGATGTAATATGTGTTCATTTAAAATTCATTTAAAATTTAATATTAATAATATAACTTACTGATTAAATACAAAATGGCATTTTTGTATCATTCTTTCAGTTCTTAAGTGTTGCTTTAATAGTTTAAGCTTGATGATCAAAACTAAAAAATGACTCAGCTGTGAAAACGGCACGTTTCTAAAAACTTCTGTATTAATCGCAACAAACAAAAACTATGAGCTTATCAAGCTGTCTGGGAGACTGTTTAAAGGTCAATGGTGAGATTAGAACTTATTTATTTATAAGCAGCTTCTTTGATGTGCCCACAATTTTGCAATTGGCAATTTGAGCAAATGTCCCAAGTTACTGGGCCATCAAAATAAAAGTTATCCCAACAACGAGGCGTCAAAATGTCCCTAAGGCCCAAACCTGAGTAGAATACATAACAGCTGGCATGGGTGAAGGCAAACGAACCATAAGCGAAATGAAAACATTTTGGTTTCCAAGACCAAGTGAAATGCGTTGGCGATGGTGGCGCAAAAGTATTTTCATTTGATTTTCATAATTTCACCATTTGGAAAATATCTCACGCATTTGCAATTATGTGCGGATTTTTCATTTCATTTCATTTCATTTCTTCATTTCATTTTACGTTGCGGCCTCGCGGATTTTGACCCAACACAACCAACACAGACCGCAGCTGTTACATGGCCAACAAAATTGCTCTACTCTATACTCTACTTTTATTTTATTTTTTTTGCAGTTGTTGGCATTGTTGCTGTCTGTTGGCTGCTGGCTGTTTGCAGTTGTTGTTTGTTATTCTTCCGCTGCACATTTATGCACAGCCACATTTCAAAAGCAATAAATTCAGCAGCTTTTCTTTTCACAAAAAAAAAAAAAAAAAAAACAACAACCAGCACAAAAATTTTGGCGAAGAAAACTTTGCTCATTTGTGCGATTTTGATTTTCTGCTATCATTGCAGCTAGAGCAAAATAAATTAAAGAATTGCACACAAAACAACTAATTCAAAGTGTGGCAAACTTTTCGTAGCTGTGGAAAGTTGTAATGCCCAAGAAAAAACATTCAATATTTCAATAGCACGCAAAAAAAACCATGTTAGTGAAACATGGCGTATACAAAATAGGAGCAAAAAGTGCAAAATATAATGATTGTTGAAAAATATAAATTGTTTTCGTATTAAATGATTTTTTAATAGGTTTTTGATTTTGTCTTTTTATTATTTTTATTATGCAATATACCCGCTCTGGCTTACTGTACAAAATACTTTATACAAATATATAAATATATTTCTACTGCGCAAAAAAATGTGTTGCTGTTTATTTCGTTCTATCCAAGCTACACAGAACTCAACTCAACACCCTGACAGCATGATTTGTACAAGTTGTGGTTGGTAACAATTAGCTGCTTCCTTGAGATGAAAATTCCTCTCGAGTTTTTCGAATGCGCTTTTATTTCAGTGAGTTTCAGTCTCCTGGCAAACAGAGAGAGAAAGAAAGACTTTTTACAACTCGCTGATTTTCTTTTCTTTTGCTTCGAAAATTTCCTTGAACTTGGGTTTTTTGTGGGATAAATTGAACACACCCACATATACATATGCATTGCCCGTCGTAAACTGCAGACGTGTTTATGCCATGAAAGCGAGGTTAATCACGATGATCAACTACTTGTAGAGAATCAATTTGTGGTGTGCTGAATACATATACGTGTTCCCATTTTGTGAACAAACAAGAAAATCAAATTCTCAAATAAATATCTAGCAAAAACTAGCATTTGATTTAAGAAAATACTGTACTTATCAACTCTAAGTCATTGGGTAGAACATTTATTCTATCAAATTTTCGATATATCTAATTTGGTTTGTGAGCTGTTTCATGTGCTAAATATGATAAAGATTGGAATCCTCTGCACTTGTACATAAACAGTATACAAATAGTTAAATATATATAGATACAATTTGAGATCGAATGTGGCAAAAATAATTAGAAGCGTATTTTGAACAGCTAGCGAAAATCATGTCGACAATGAAGAATGTGCGACTTATCAACAGCGCAGCGTTCGAGTTCTTTCGAATGTCAAATACATAAATATTCCGGAGCATAGAAACAAAATGCAGCAACAGCAGGTTATCTCACCTGATCCACTGATCCACGGCTGGCACCTGTGAGGTTCCACACAGATAAGAACAATTAATTGGCATTATGCAATGATTATGCTATTTTTGGTGGATGCTGCTGCTGCTGCTGATATGGTGCAATGCCGGACATCGGCTGCTTGCTGCTGGCGTTGATCAGGGTATAAAAGCTGGAGCAGCGGCGAGGTAAAAGCAACAGACTTTAGGTGTTTGGAGCTGAAGCATACCAAAGCCGGAGCAGTAAGACAGAAGCGCATCGTAACCCAACGCAAGGATGAAACTGACATTGGTCCTATTGGCCCTTGTGGGCTGTGTGGCCGCATTCAGTGTGCCACACGCTGCAAATGTGAAGGTTGCCGATCATGAATTTTTGGAAAAGCAAAAGTTCTTCTACGAGATCCTTTATCGTATAGAAGATCCACTCATGTTCGAGGAGTACATCAAGTTGGGACACAATTTTGTCGTTGACAAGGCACAATACACGGTAAGTGATTGTAAAAAAACAATGGAAAATCGAATCCATTGTTTCTAATTGCTTGTTTGCCCCCTCGTTTTGCAGAAGTTCGACTTCTATATGGAGAAATTCTGGGAGTCCTACAAACTGGGTGCCTTGCTGCCCAAAGGTGAATTCTTTGGCGCTCTGGTGAAGACCCATCAAAAGCAGGCATGGGGTCTGTTCAACTTCTTCTACTACGCCAAGGACTGGGCAACCTTCAGCCAGAACGTCGCCTGGGCACGTATCCATGTGAATGAGGGCATGTTCGTCTACGCTCTAACCCTGGCCGTTATCCACAAGACCGAATTCGAGGGCTTCGTTCTGCCCCAGATCTATGAGATCTTCCCACAGTACTTCTTCAACAGCAAATTCGTCTATGAGGCCGAGAAGTTTGACTTTGATGTGTGGAGCAAGCTGATTATGTACGAGAAGGAATACAAGGATATCCTTTACAAGGATGTCAGCGAATTCACCGATAACTTCTACTTCTATACCAAGGACTGGAAGACCTGGCAGTGGTGGAAGATGATGGGTCTGGGCGAGCACTGGTACGTCGAGGATAAGTTCTTCCTGCGCGAGAACTACGCCGAATACAACAACGATCCCAAGTACACCGACTTCACGAAGGGAGTGACCAAGTTCTACATGCCCGTTGACTACACTCGCGACATTGAATTCTTCAATGCTGAAAGCAAGATGAGCTACTTCACCGAGGATTTGGGCTGGAACGCATACTGGTACTACCTGAACATGGACTACGCCTTCTTCCTCGAGGGCAAGCAGTTCGGTCTGGATAAGGATCGTCGCGGCGAATTCTGGATCTACAATGTCCAACAGATCTTGGCCCGCTACTATCAGGAACGCTTGGCTAACGGTTTTGGTGAGATTCCCGAGTTCTTCTGGTACAAACAGATCGAGTACGGCTATGATCCTCAGTTGATCTACTACAACGGCGTTGGCTACAGCTACCGCAAGAACTACTTCGATTTCGAGACCTACGGCAATTTCGATATGCTCTACCAGATCCAGAACTACTTCAACCGCGTCAACAATGTGCTGGAGACTGGCTACTACAAGACCGCCGATGGTGTTGAAATCGATTTGCGCAAACCCGAGGCCATCGAATTCATTGGCAACTATCTGCAGGGCAATGTCGATACCTACGACAAGTACTTCTTCAACTACTACTATGTGCTGTCGCATATGTACTTCGCCGATGTTGACTACTTCGATTCCGAGGTGTTCCCCAATGTGTTCCTCAACTTTGAGACCATGTTGCGTGATCCCTTCTTCTACACTTTCTACAAGAAGTTCACTGATGTCTTCTACAAGTTCAAATTCTACCTTGCACCCTACACCCAGAAGGATCTGTTCTACGATGGCATCACCATCAAGGATGTGTCCGTTAGCAAGCTGACCACCTACTTCGATTTCGTTGACTTTGATGCCACCAATCTGCTCAACGACAAGATGACCTTCGTCGATGGCAAGTTCGTCTGGGACAAGGCACTGTTGGCCCGTCAGGCTCGCCTCAACCACAAACCCTTCAGCTTCGAGTTCAACATTGAGTCTAGCCAGGCACAGAAGGGTGTTGTCCGCGTCTTCCTGGGACCCAAGTTTGATGAGTTCGGTCGCGTCATCCCATTGCAATACAACAGCCAGAACTTTGTGCAGATCGATAGCTTTGTCTATCCCTTCATTGCCGGCACCAACAGCTTCAAGCGCACCTCCACCGACTTCACCTGGACCGCTAAGGATCGCACCACCTACACTGAACTCTACAAGTACGTCATGCTTGCCTATGAGGGCACCTACAAGTACCCATTGGATGTGAGCGAGCCCCACAACGCCTTCCCCGATCGTCTGGTGCTGCCACGCGGCTGGGAACAGGGTATGCCCGTCCAGTTCTACTTCTTTGTCTCGCCCTACTCTGAGAACTACGAGCAGTTCTCGAACTTCGACTACACCTACGAGTCTGGTGTTGGCTCCGGCACTCGCTTTGTGGACAGCAAACCATTCGGCTATCCCTTCGATCGCACCATCGATGAGTACAGCTTCTTCGTGCCCAACGGCTACTTCAAGGATGTCAAGATCTACTACTTCGACACCTTCGCCAAGTACTTCGAGCAGAAGTATGCCAACTATGGCACATTTGACTACTCAGTGTTCGACTTCTAGACGACGCCATTCGATTTAGCCTCTAAGTAACTTGAAATCTATACTATTGCATTACAAAAAATCCGAAAAAAAAAATACCAAAACCAAAAGCAAAGCAACAACGAATTGATGATGATCACAGCTTAATAAAGAACCATAAATATAATTATTTCATTTTGAGTTTTTATTTAACAAATATTTCAGAAATTGAATCACAAAAAAAAAATAAACCAAAATAATCACTAGGAAAAAAAATTTTGTAGATTTTTAGCCAACATAAATTGGATTAATGGAAAGCAAGAAAAGTGAAAAGTAATAATATTAATATTAATATTAATATATTTTCATGGAGAGCTAAATAGTAAGAAATCGTTTATAGAATTAAAATGATGTTGGTATAATTTTCTTTGTGAAACTCTTCAATTGAATTATGCTGATTTAATTTTTTTGGACTAGCTGTTTTTTCATGTTATTAATTAGAATTAAATTTAGCAAGCTTTAACTGTATCATAAGAAATAATCTTAATTTAATTAGCAACCATTAATTGATTTACACAACCCACATAAATTACGAAAACTTAACCCAAATGACATAAAGTGAAATACAGAACTATTTGATCCTGTGGCAGTCCCTGTCTCTCTCTGTCTGCCCTTCACTCTCTATCTTTCTCTCTCTGTCGCTGGAGAGGCAGCCGGTTAATGTGTCATTCGTACCGCAAACTGTGGCAAGCGTGGCACTGATTGCATTTTGCATTGAAATAAACCGCAAAAACTAATAATGAAGCTCAAAAAGTTAAGTGTGGCTCGGTTCGAGAGGGATCGCTCAGTTATTAAGCAGCAAACAGGGCCCACAAACAGGGCCCTTCTGACAAATCGATAACAATGCGGGTGCGTTACTCGATATATATATACACACACATACAAATGCACACACATAAACACACACACACATATATACACTTGCGTTTGCTGTGCGGTTTTTGATGTGCTCGCCCATCTGCCAATTGAATCATAGTGGATGGACACACCCAAATATGCCCCATTGCCATAGCGCGTTATCTTAGCCGATGTGGCCGCCTGATTCGGTAACGATAATTCACAGTTATGCCAGTGCCCGCTGCCAGCAGCCGCATTAACTGCTGTCCATCGCATCTGCCTCTGTCGTTCTCAGTCGAATTTGCATTTTTAGTTGCAAGCAGCTGCAGTTGACTGGCAACTGCACAATTGGCTCTGGTTCGGTATTAGCACAGCCTTCTGTGCGCGAGAGAGAAAGAGAGAGCTCTGCTCATTCGAGTAATGATAATCTATTTATTATATTTGAGATACTTCGGAGATAAACTATCCTTTCAACTGCTACCTATCAGCATTTAAAAATAAATAAGAATGCCTTCAGTTTTCCTTGGAAGTGTTCTCATTTCTGAGGAGTATAAAAAATAATATTTATTCACAAGACCGAACTGAAATCACTGATTTGTGAGAAAAGCGTCCAAATACATTCATACATGAATACCCACAAACATATTTACTCTCGCTTCGATTATCAGGCCCAGTATACGAGAATTTCATTTCCAAATTTGTAGTCTATAGCTCGTATAGTCAGCTGATTCTCATCAAGAATATATACACTATACAATGGTATCGGAGATACTACCTTCTGCGTGTTAGATACATTTGCCCAAAACCATTATACCCTTTTTACCCATTTTTAATGGGTTTTACGTTATTTTGTACAGCGATAGCTCGATAGGTGCGTAATAACACTAACAATCATTGCGTGCGGCGCCTCAACTTTGTTGCAGCAACAACAATCAGCTTCGCACAAAATGGAACTTTACAAACTGTTGTGGCCTATGACTTACTTGTCGTTCATCGACAATAAAGATGATCTAAGCAAGTCGTTCATCCTTATTTTG
Source organism: Drosophila nr. perissopoda 5 BK-2023a (assembly GCA_035044105.1). Lineage (NCBI taxonomy): Eukaryota > Metazoa > Arthropoda > Insecta > Diptera > Drosophilidae > Drosophila > Drosophila nr. perissopoda 5 BK-2023a. Next base: position 523,600 of record JAWNMK010000245.1, read on the forward strand.
AATAGCTTTGATGTATATATTAATAACATTTTTCATTGCTTTGAATTGACTGATTACGATGCTGTTCTCTATACAAAAAATTGAGGCAGAGAGACTGTTTGTTCAGTTTTGTGTTTGCTGCGCAGCGGAATTGTTAAATGCGATGAAAATAATTTTAATAACATTTTTAATCTCAGTGCCGCCGTTATTGGGTGTCAGTTCGCTGAGCTTATCTCTAGAATAAATTAGCAATACAAATATATATAGTAAAACATAAATTTATAGTCTGGCGAAGAGTCAGAGCGTGTGGAATATACTTGCGGCAGATACAGTTGCGATGTTGTGAAGCCGATTTTGGACCAGTTGACTTCATGGGAAAAAATTGGGAAAATTGAGAACAATGGGAAAATATTGAGAGCCATTTGTTGATCCTAGAGGAAAAAATTGCTACACTCAAAAGTAAAGTAGTGACGCCTGTTCTGGAGCTCATGGCTTTATTGCAGAAACAAATTAATGTTCATGATGATAACGAGAAATTTGATTTACAATTTAAACTGGAAAATATCGAGAAGAAGCTGGTAATTTTACAAAAAAAAAATAAATAAATAAATAATAAACACACTTTATTGCAGAAAAAAGTATTGAGAATCAGCTGTCGATTATGCAGAAAACAGCTGCTGAACTTGGACGCAAGTTAAATGGATCAGAGCAGGAATTAAAATCTCAACAACGATTATTTGAAAAGATAGAAAGGAAATGCTATTTTATCCAAACAATTGGGCTGAGGATTGTGTTGCACTAAATGCTAATAGGTTATTGGAGGATTTGCCTTGTTCTGCTTCTACAAATTTCATATGTGAATCTGAAGTTGAATGATGTAAAACATATTTGAGTTACTTTTCCAGCTGCCTACTCAACTGGTTTGAAGTAAACTTTAAAATTTAACCGTGATGTGTGGTTTTATCAATTTGCGATTATCGATTTTACCGGTTTGAGGGACTTGGACACAGACGAGAGAATTTTGAAAGTTTCAAGTAAATGTTAGTCAGCATATAGAAAAAAAAATTGTGACCACAAAACCAAAAAACAAAAACCAATCGAAAAAGAATACGCAATCGATTTTCTTAAATCTGAAACTTAAACTAGTAATCCATTACGATAGCCTCAATAAAAGCAGAAGGTTCAACTTAAATGTAGTAAAAACTTCAGGTCTTATGTGAACTCTATTGAATTCTGCACCTAAGCAACTATCGGATCAATGTCAATATCAATATCAATATCAATATACCCGCATGCACCCGCCACCATCCATTAAAGTCAATCAACCATGTTGTATGCCATTGTTAAAGTTGACAATGCGCATTTGAGCATTGCAGCCAAATGTGTTCTGAGAATAAGAACTACACTTTAGGCACGGAATTTAAGATTTGTACTATGAGTGTAGATAAAGAGTGTATATATGTATCTATTACAATTACTTAAGCGGAGCTGCACAGCATGCCATATTTTACGGCCTGTTTCATTCTCATTTCCCCAGTTGAGAGTTTAGTGGATTGGGGCATAGCAACGAGGCTAATCAGAAATAGTTCCCTAATGCCCGCTCAGACAAAACTGCTGGACGACTTAGTTGAGCTTATCCAGCTGGGCAACTCTTGTCTTGTCTTGGCCATGTACTTTGTGTCTACAATTTATTTCAGTCATTTTAATTGATTTCGTCGCCGAGCAAAGTGGCAGCCTCTCCTCCAAGCCTCACCACCTCCTTGCAGAAGTGCAGCTTCTTGTTATTTGCAACAATTAATATCCAATATCTGAAGCGTTGCCATCATTAGTTTTTGCCAGCCAGCGACCCACTCTGTCTATGTGACTCTCCTCTCCGCTGTTGGGGATACTATACAAAAACTGATGGTATCAATGAGTGAACTATAACAAAGAGCCAGTTGGTAAAAAGAGTCACAGATGGAAAAGAGAAGAGAAGAAAAAATATCAGTGGAAAGTCGATTCCTTGTTGTTGTTGTCCGGCATTGATGCTGCATTTGACAGACCATTTATCATCGCTCTAATTGTGTATCATTAAAAAAAGGCGGCGCGGCAGGGCGCAGCGACGTCGCGCTGATGTTAATCCAAAGGAAAGAGCGATACTCCCAAACCCAAACCCAAACCCAGATCCAAGCCCAAACCCAGAGCCCTATCGACAACGAGCCCCAGCCTGACAATGGCAACACGCTGTTGGCGGCGACGATGTCGTCAGCAGCAGCAGCAGCAGCATCAGCATCAGCAGCAGCATCAGCGACAGCAACAACAGCAATGACAGTGATAGAAATCAGTGGCATACAGATTAAACGTGTTCGCAGTCAGCCAAAAGGAGCATGGGTGGCAGAGTGTAAGAGTGGGCGAGGTGGCAGTGGAGTGTCCATAGAGTTGTACACGAGTATTTGCCGCTGGCAGACGGGCGTTGTAAAAGTCAATCATGATTATCCCCCACTTAGCCACCCGCTAAACAGGGCCCATCCCCGACAATGGACTCGCAACTAATTCATGCTGTTTCAAAATATTAATATTAACTTTTAGCATGCAAACAATATGCAACACAAGTTGGAATTACTAAAGATGATGCGGCAGAAGTAGTGATGAATTTGATAAATATTTACAGTATCCGCCTTCTTAGTGTTGTTAAAAGTACAAATTATAAATGAAAGTTTCAAAAGCTTGAAAAATAATTTAAATTAATCAAAAATATGATTTCCTCTATATTAGTACCATAGCTAAAAATAGTGCCTCAAAATTTGATTAATTTTTAATCCCAGAGTGAGGAATTATAGATGTCCTTTGGCACTTATTGATAAATGAGCAATAGATATTAAAATTGCGAACATTTTTAAAGGTCCTTCGGTCTTTTAAATCCAGAATGAAAGCTTGAACACGAGTAAGGCAGCTGAACTACAACTGACACGGAATCCACTCTGTAAAGCATTAAAATAACCATAAGCTCATTTTACCAACCCCATCAATAATATAATCAATTGCAGTGCACTATGTTTCGGACGTGGACAACATAACAGGCTGTTATAGGCTCAGCTTTATGAAGTCGTTAGAAAAATGAACATGACAAAAAGAGGTATCGATATTTTGTCGGCTGTCAGAGCATGTCAACTGTGTTTGCGCCCCACCGTGCAAAGGACATACAAAAGGACACTATTTGCCGAGTTGAGATGCCGAGAGAGACTAATGAGAAACGTGCGCCATGAGTTGCGCTAAATGGCTAACACAGCAAAATCGCTGATAGCACTTTTACCCGTTTTCCAACTTTGACACACACACACACACACGCACACAAATCCACGCATAATAATAATAAAAATTCAAAGCCTTTCCATTAGGGGCAATGATGATGGATTACGGCCGTCAACTCGCACTCGCACTCGCACTCGCACTCGTACTCTCCTTTTCTCCAATTCTCTTACTTTCTCTCTCTTCTCAGTCACGGAATTTCTCAGACTCATTCATGGTGCGCCTGATGAAAATGTTAATGTCGTTGCCAATCACTTTGTTAATCCGACCAGTGTGGGTTAGTTGATTTAGTTACCCCAACCAACCCGTCAATTCCTTTAGGAACTCCGCAGCAATCCAGAGCATAGTAGAAAATCGAAAACAATTAGGCGAAGCTTTTCGCGTCTTGATGAATCGCAAAATTGCCGACCAGCAAATCTGGCTGGGGACATGGTCCAAGTCTCCAAGTGAAACTGGGAACAACAAAAACCAACCGGCCGATTGTCACGTAATACATACTAATTAATATTGATATTTTTTTTTTGGGGCACGGAGTGCGGCCCAGTTTCTCCAGAAGCCAGAAGTTGCCGCGTAATGAGCCCCAACTCTCATTATGTTCTAGTTTTCTGCTTAGTAATGACTTTTTGATAGACAAAAATCTGCTAGAAATGAAACACCAAAAATCAGCATGATATACATATTTTGCCATCAAAATTAAGTTTCATAACTGGAGCGCACAACTATGCGTTAATTGAAATGACTGACTTGCCCAGCTGTTGGGGAAAATTAAGTTTTAATGAGCTGCATGACAGCAGTTGAAGAAAGAGATAAGAAAGCGAAATGAATCGATTGGAAAGTGCATTGCTTTCGGCTCAATTAGTTAAGTTCTGATTTGAAAACAGACAAAATAGCTTGTGTTGAACATGAAACGAACAAAAGTTTAAAAATAATATAAAAATAGTAATATTTCTTTGGTTTTCAAACTAATGCTGTGCAAAAGTATGTTATAGGCGCACATTTAAATTTTACTTTATTTTATCCATTATTTTTCGATAGACGAAAACGTTGATATGCAAAATAACCGACTGCTTAATACTCTGTTACCCATTTCGATTGTGGAAACTGTGACTCAAAGATAGTTCCTGTAAGATATATAAATTTTGGATTTTTTTCAGAATGATTTTATTACGAGAAATCGATGTGGAACCGATTGTGACACATTCCGTGTGAGAATGCCCACTGCAAAGCCATAAAAAGGCTAAAATTGAAGAGCATTGTTTTGGGTCGCTCGTAAAATGCGGAAGCAAATGTACTTAAGGATGCGTGTTCGGTGTGCCGAATGCATTTGTTAGGGTTCAAAAACAAGCAAGTAATCGCAGGGAGGTAGTCAAACCTGATGTATTTGAGGCGATGTGTCTGGGCTGCCCAATAAAAGCAGAAGGCTGTTGCTGATGTTGCTGGTTCTGACTGATACAGTACAATTTCAAGGGAACCAAAGAAAAGGCTGATAACAGCGAGCGGGCTACAAATATTTAATGAAATCAACGATGCCACGCGGGCAAAAGCAACAAAAACTGCAATTGCTGCATTATTAATTTATATGAAGCGCAATTGTTGAACTCGAACGCACACAGCCGCCTCTTCGGCTGCTCAAGCGGAAAATCGGGAAGGAAATGAATGGAAAATGTGTGTAAAAGTGTATGTGTGTGTGTAAGCTGAGGTGAGCAGAAGAGAGCTGCCGCCAGATAAGCACACGTAACGGTTGTTGCTGGTACGAAATCATAAAAGAAACAGAACCAGCAGCTAACAGCGCAAGAGCGAGCGAGAGAGAGAGGAAGAGCGTGAGAGGGAGAGCGGAGAAAAGCCAACCAATTTTCACAGCTGCAGAGCAAGTTCCTACGGTGGGGGGAAGGGCGAGCGGTTAGGTTCGCAAGGTGAAAGAAATGCGGTAATAAAAACAACAATTGAACACAGTTATGATTGAAGTGGAGGTAAAACACAAACGACTCAAAGGACACACGGTACAAGCAGGACGAACAGAAAAGCCAGTCGTCCTAGTTGGTAGTCGTCTCTAGTCGCTGTCGGCATCGTCGTCAATGCGGAACTATGCACCAGGGGGTTGGCTCAGTGCCCATGTGACCGGAATTGCGGGATTGCTCTCCGCCCAACCACCACCACCAACCAGCGGCAGTCTACCCCAAGACCACCACCACCACAGGGACAGACAACAGCATCCCTAAACGAGAAAGCTGCTGACGTTGGTTTTGTAATTTGTATCGATCGATTTTGATGTTTTGTTACTTCAATGAGAGCGCAACGCATTTTGCCAATCGTACGTGCTACACGTAAAGAAAATCAAAGCCTATTGCAGCAACACACATACATGTGTACATGTGTGTCTAGCATGAAAGAAGCACAACTAATGGCTGTCTAAGGGATGGGTTGCTATATTCATTGACTACATGTTTTGATAGTGATGTTTACGAAATAAACTTAAATATTTGTGTAGGCCTAAAAATCAATAAAAAAAAAAACATTAAAATGGAAATACTTCTTTAAGACGTCATAAATCGGTTATAGCAAATATAAATATGTCTATAAAATTGAAAAATATGCTTCAAGCTGAGGCATCCGACTATATATAGACTATATTCAAGCTAAGGCATTTACATATATATATTTCTGGGATACAAATCGAATTTCGTTCAGTGCACAGTTATACGCAGGAAATGAAACTTTCCGGCAATTATGAGAATGCCTCTGTATATGTGTGTGTGTGTGTGTGTGTGTGTGAGTAACTTTTGTGTATGCGTTTCAGATCATACTAAGAACGCCCCAAAACAGCGTTCGAAAAACTTTTTGCCTTTGGGAGACGAGCTGCCGTGCCCCAAAATTGCGAGGGTTGACTCTTGCTTAGCTCAGTTTTTGTTTGTGATGGTGGGGAAGGGAGTGGAGGGAGTGTTTCACTATTGTTGCTATTGTGTTGCACAAACGGCTTACAGCGGACACCAAAATTATGCGTATACGCAGTGGTGTGCACGAGTTTGCCTCGAGCCAAGTGCATGTGGCTAAATGCAGGCTGTTAAACCCAGAGCTCGGTTTCTGTTTGCATTTGCAACTAGTCATTCTCGAGGCTGGCAACCAAATTGCGGTTTACAATTTCAATGGGACACACACATACATACACATAAACACATACACATGTGGTGAAAATAATTGTTATTGTTACTTGAGCAGTGAATGCAAACGTGTCGATGATGAGCAAAGGACCTTATCGTCCAAGCATCATAACGATTTGTGGTAATGTGATTAACATACTCCAAAACCTCCCTAATGACCACCATGTCGACTTAACTGAAATGACGCTAAACATGGCCAGGACATGGAGGGGGGAGGGGGAGATAGAGAGAGAGAGAAAGGAGGCTATGTGGAGGAGTATTGCATGCAACTTATATGGACAATGGATGCCGGGGGCAAAGCAATAAGCAAAGTTATTAAACCTATATACCTAAACATATAGATGTGTGTACAGATACACTGAGCGCATAGATACTTCTTACTAAATTTAAATAATGAAAATATATCTCAAATTTGACAAGAAAAGAGAGGAAAGAAAAGATTTACTGTGTCAATAAGCTTAAGAGAAAGCAAAGATAATTTCCAAGTTCAATTGCAGTACAAAAACAAGTTTACATCAGTTAAATTTTTCGCAGTGCATATGTATATTTGCGTGTGTTTGTGTGTGTGTGTGTGTGTGTGTGTGTGTGTGTGTGTGTGCGTTAGTGTGCATAGGTATGCGCATTGATTGGCATTTGTGGCTGAACGCAATCTGCGTGGCGGTTGCTTGTGCAACGCCTCGTATGCGTAATATGTTTGCATTAAAAGTAATATCAGTGCAACATTCGTACAACTCTCTCTCTCTCTCTCTCTTTCTCTCTCGCTCGCTGTCTCCTTCTCACTGTGGCTCTTACTGTGTGTATAATACTCGAGTAATTGCAAATTAAAAATTGCTTATTAAAGCAGAAAACACCCGCAGCAACATTTTGTTCCCCGAGCTGTGCTCGTAAATAGCCAGCAATTGGCTTTGTCTGGTCTGTACTTGTTGGAATGTGTGTGTGTAATATATATATATATGTATGTATGTGTATCTGTGTGTGTGTGTGTGTGTACTGCATAATTGCCAGGGTACGGTTCCGGGGTTCAAGACCATGTCCGGTGGCAGCCGCCAGACGCCGGCCTGTCTACAGCCGTACAGAATGGCATGGCATTTTGTGCTTAATAGCCATTAATTAAAGTTGTAACAATGGCAATTCTTATTGGCCGCCTTATTGAAGACTTGCCTCAAGTCTCAGCCCCTTGCCCACCTTGCCCTGCCGGCCGGCCGTTCGGCTATTGTGCCTCTAATTTAATTTCTTACTCAATTTCGGAGCGACTCATAATTGATTGTGCCTTTCAGATTTGTGACATATTTACACACATACCTGCAACGAGAAGAGGAAAGCAGAAACTTGATTACGATTACAATTGTTAATAAGCAATGCCTTTAGGCCGATTATGAAAACCAAATACAATGTGGACCACATTCCAATTATATTTGCATTAAACTAGGCTCGATGTTCAATGAGAGAGTAAACACAAAGTTAACAACTCAATTAAATTAAAGCATTCGCAGTATGGCAAATTATGCATTAATAATTTATTTATTGGGCAATATTTTGTAGCAATAACTTTGTCGAAACTAAACAGATTTTCACAAGCATTAGCTTATTGGGCATAGTTTGGCTTTAGGATTAATATTTCATTAAAATTGGATGCACAATTTTGTAGTACAAATTGATGTTAAAATAGCAGCATTTTATTATTATGCGGTATCAGGATCGGTGGACTAACAAAACTTTGCCAAGCCAATGTCACAAGCTGAACAAACTTTGGCTTGGACATGTGCCAGGGCGTGGTCAGAAGCTGGCTTGCCTTGATTGGTCTGTGCTTGGCCTGATTTGGCGAAAGCTCAGCTGCGATCCTGATGAGAAACGGCGGCCACAGGAAACAAACTCAAACAGGCACACACACACATGAAATAGATGCGTTCTGAAGGGACTTGTGTATTTGGTGCACATCAAGCAGCCGCAGAGTAAAGCAGAGTCAAGCAGGCAGCTGGCAGCAGGCAACAGCCAGTTAGCCTGGCTAACGAGCAGTCGAGGGTCAACATTAATATTTGAACAACGTACGTTGGCTACGCTCGACTCATTTTTTTAGCCAGCCAGTTGGCTCTTTGGCTGTTTGTCTGTTGCTGGATGGCTGCCTGGATGGCTGCTGCTGCTGCTTCTGCTGTTGTTGATTATTCAAGGATCAGCCAAACAAAGCACATGGCTTGGCATCTGTGTGGCGTATAAACTTTTCTATGCGGCATCTTTTTCGCTCTATATCCCTCTCTCTATCTCTCGCACTCTGAAAAACTGCTAAATCAGCAAAAAAATTTGTAGTGTAAAACAAAAAAAAGGAAATGAGGTGGGATGGGTGGGGCGTGTGGCGTGCCAAAATATGCGGCGTACGTGTTAAGTGGCAAACGTTTTCGTGAAGCAGCGTACGCAGCTTCACTCAGAGTCACTGAGTCAGTCAGTCCATCACTCCGTCAGTCCGTCCTAGTGTGAGTCAAGTCAAGTCACGGGGTTTTTGCCACGCATTTGTAAACTTTATAAATCAGTTCGTGTCGAAGCAGTAGCTGAAGCTGAAGCTCCAGAACTCTCTGCTAGTTCTCAAGTGCCGGCAGCATCCGCAACGATGCGTTGCCAAAAAATATTTCGACGAAATTTTTAAATTGCATACTTTGCGGCATGGCGCGCTGATTTGATAGCCAGCGTCTGCCGTTGCATTAAGTTGGATTTCTTTTTTATATCCAGCACCCATCAACACTGAATAAGAACGGGTGTAATGATTCTGCGCGACAGCATGTAACTGGCAGCAGAACCGAGCTCATAAGCCACAAATTTTCTTGAGAACTGTCAAGATAAGTTTCGCTATGAAACTAGATTAAATTTGACAACTGGGTTGAGGGTATTCCGTAGTCGGGCTCACTCGACTACAGGGTACTTACTTGTTTCTCTTGATTCGCATTTTTTTGTTTGTATGATTGAAATGTGTGCGAAGCAGATGAAAGCTGAGAGGGTTGAGTGCTTCGAAGAAAACTCATTTTTCAGTTCATATCTCAAAAATAGTGGATGAAATAAAAACACATGTTAGATGGAAAATTTTATTTATGCCACACTGACAATTCCACCTTAAATTTGTTTCTAACAACTGAGACAAAAAATAGTACAGTGATTTGTTGAAAAGCCAAAGGTTTCATTTAATTCCTTAAAACATTCAAAAGTTCGGAAACTTTAATTAATAAAATTAAAGAAAACCGCAACCTTTAACAGATGATTAACACCAATGTATTTACGAATATATTAAATTGCCACTGTAATTGTTATTTCAATCAATTAAGGCGACAGTTATTGAGTTTATAAATGACCAACCAAATCCAATAAGTGTCCTTCACTTGACGGACAAGCAACTTTGCCATTTTTAGTTTTCTTCAAGTCCTGCAAACTTGTTCAATACCAAATGGATGGCAAGCGTGTAAATCGCAATGGCAAAAACTTTGTTGGCCGCTAGATGCTAGAATAAGGCCGGCAATAATCTGGGATAAAAACGTTTTAACATAACATGCCAACGGAAACGGGGGCTGCAAGGAGGCGCGCCGCAAAACAAAGCGCAACTGTTATGCAATCATGTCAAATATTAAAACATGAAATAAATATTAAACGTGCAGCAGTCACAGTCTCCGTCTAGTGTCAGTCGACGAGAAATAAAAAAGAAACTTTTGCACAATAAGTTGCAAAATATCAACATTATTTCTGTACTGCTGTTGCAACAGCAGTAAAAAAAAAAAAACACTGCAAATCAAGGCAGAGAAAAACTGTACACAGAAGTGGAAGCAAAAGTCAGCAACACACACATACACACACACATAAAATATGAAGATGCAGCAGCGAATGAACAAGCAATAATCTGGGTAGAATAAAAACAGAAACTTTTCTAAAGGCCAAAACACAAACGTAGAGCGTAGCCTGAAATCAGCACAAACTGCAGCAGTATGAGAAAGCAATAAAAATAACAAACGAATCGATTGAAAATTTCGGAAGTTTCTCATAGCAGCCAATGCTTAAATAAACCTGATTGAATTTAATTAGGCATTTCAGGTTGAGCAACTTTTGGCATTAGCTGGAATTAAGTTTGTATTATTCCTAGAACAGTTCTTACAAGCAAAACTATTAGTTTATCTAGAAAAACTTATATCAGGTTTTTCAATATCCGAGAAACTGTCAATAAAATGCAAATTTCAAGCAATCAATCAACTATTTTTATATTGTTTTTATTATATTTTGCATTATTTCAAGTTGTTCTTTTTTTTTTTTGCTATTGCACAACACTATGTTGACGCCTAGCAAGTCTAGCATATATGTCGATTTTTGTACTTCAACTTAACATTTTTGTTATTGTTGCCCATTTCCGTGCCGCTTGACAGCCGCATAGTAGCTGTACTCCCCCCCGTTCCGCTTATGCTCCATACTTGAGATGACTTCAGCTTAGATGTCGGATTTAAGTGTTATTGTGGGCAATTTGATACTTTCGATTGAGCAACAACATTTGCTTGTGCGTTCAAGTGAAGCGAACGAGAGAAGACTGGCCACCCCCTTACTGCCACACCCCCACACACACACAAGAGAAATGCTGTGAAAATACGCAAAAATGGCTGCCACACAAACACACACATAAATTGTATTTATATATGCCTTGTATGTATATATATACATATATATATATATATATAATGTACTTATGGGTGTTTGTGTGCGGTCGTCGTCTTGAAAGTTTTGCAGACGCCTCGAAAACAAGTTGAATATAAATGATGTTGTGCGAATTCAGCAACCTGTGTGGAGGGAATCGGAAGATAGACAACGCCTCTGAACCTGCTCCGATAAATACACCGGCTAAGAAAGATGTCTTTTCTCTCTCTGTGTATGTGTGTGTGTATGTGTGTGTGTATGTGTGTGTGTATGTGTGTGTGTATGTGTTTGTGCATGTATATGGTATTTATTTGTATGAGTGCCAGTTAAGCAGCAGCATATAAAATATCCAATATAAATCGTTAGACAACTTGAACCAATAAAATATAATGTTCACAGTCGCAACGCCATTTATAGCAGACATACAGAGAGGGAGATAGAGAGAGAAGAGAAAGAGAGACGGAAAGAATAAAATCTCAGTCTCAAGTTGGCATAACAAAATATTTGTCAGCTACTCTTGTCAATTTTACAGCGACATCTCAAGGGCTCAGTACAATTTTATGCAATGATACAATATGATAGCCAATGATGCGTTTCTTACTTGTTTGAAATCCATTTTGTTTACTTTTTTGGTTAGATATCTTTAAAGATAAACATTGAGTTGAAGCTGATTTAAATTGAAAGTCAACTTTTATAGTTACAATTTAACACACAGCCTGCCTTTTTCTGGGCAATTGTCGATTTATAAGAATTCGTAGAAATCTTTCCGCAGAACGCTTTCAAGTTGTAAGTTACAACCGAACCCTTTTCGAACGAGCACAGGCAACTGCAAAGGGTCTGCCCGCCCTATTCTAATCAGTCTGGACAATGATATAGTGGCTAACCCTTATGCACATTCAATATAAAGGGCTAAAGCCCTTTTGCCAACCATTAAATAAATTAAAAGCCAAACAACATCGATTTCAGCAGTTTTTCACAAAACGGCAAGCGATGGGGGCAACAAAAAAAAAAATAGAGTTGCCATTGATTCAACTTTCACCTGCCTGGGGGCAACTGCCAAGGACACAGATCGACTGAAGCCCGATAAAGTGGCCAGCAGCCCAATTTCAAGCCACACACACACAGTGTATATGCAAATCTTGAATGCACTGAAAAAAAAATAAGCTATTCAACCGATTGAGGAAAATGTATTTCAAATCATAGAAAATAGTCAAGTAATTTTGACAAAATACAAAACCCAAATTAGTTTTCTACAGAATAAAAATAGGAAAAATTTTATATGTAGAAAACTTTTTTTTTTCATAAAATAAAACTTTCTCAAGCTGACAACTAACAAGAGTTGATTTTCTTTCTCAGTGTAGCAATCGGAAGTTTTATGTTTCGTTTTAGAATTTCATTAGAAGCTTTGCGCTTCGATGCAGATGCAGACACCGCCAGCACGTGGATGGGGCTTTTGAGTTGGGATCTCTGTGTCTGCTCGGACCGGTCATTCATCAAGCTGTGTCAGGGGCTGAATTTGAATGTGGGCTGCGAGGGAGGGCTTCCAAACTTACATCATCCTGCTATGCATTAGCCATAACTCTCATTATGCGGCGCACACTCACACACACACAAACATAGGACAAGTTGATCACGTGACCAGTCTGGCGACCCATTCAATCACGCTATCGCGCCCCAACTGTAGCGCCACCGACAAATTGCAAATACGTACAGGGATTTTCAATGCGAATAAACCCCGCATTCGCATCCCCCTTAAACTTGTGCTTCATATCTACGCGAAGAGCAATAGCAGCAGCACTCGCTGGGAATTGGATTGCAGACACTTTGGCCAGGCGTTCGTTCAGTCGGTGCAACAGCAAAATGGATAAGTGAACTGGGACTCAGGGAGCTGGAAGCAAAAAAGTTTTCGCTAGCTCGCTAGCTGTTGCATTCCGTGATGAATGCGCAAAGACCGTGCCCAGGTGGCCTAGATGGCCTCGGTTCACAGTCACAGCCATAGTTCGAGGTTAGGGCTAGGCAGCCAGATTAGCTCTCTGCTATTTCATAGCACACTTTTCGGTGTGATGGCCAAAAAAAAAAAAAAAAAAGTTTCGCCAACACCGAGTGCTGCAGCTCGTCATAGCCATAGTCGGAGCTGAGTGGCATGCGCGCCTCGCGCGCACAAATCGCTAATCAAGTTTTGCAATTTTTCAAAAATGCATTTGACTCCCCTCCCCTCCCCACCAACGAACTGAACTAAACACTGACATCCCCACCAGCGCGCGCGCTCTTTCGCATTCCACGACACTTTATCGCCGCCATCCAAAGTGGGTTAGCGTGTAAAACTATTAAAGTTAGTCAGCAGTTTGCCAACGCGGCAGCAGCAGCGTTGTGAGTTAATTAAGTTTTTGTATGTAATCAGAAACTTTTGCCATTTTCAAATTGAAGCGTCAGGCATTTATTAGTCGAATCAAACAATAAGGTCTGATTAAATATGAGCCAAAGTGGCTGCTGAGTAGCTAATTATCAGTTTCTACACAGCGTTTCCACTATATAATCAAATTGACTGTCGTCGGCTTTTGTAGGACGAGTAAAAGAGAAAAAGTTTCTTTGAAATTGTGGCATTCTCTTTAAGGGATTATTAATTATGCCACGAAGTGGACGTCAAACATTTTATACAAATAGGCTTAAATATTGTTAAGTTAAAATTTGGCTGATATTGATATCTGTCTATCTAATTATGCAATAGTATTTATATAGACACTTTCATTTCTAGTTTTATTCAACATTTATAGTCAAATACATAATAAAGTGGCAAATTCAGAGAATTCAGATCAGAATTTAAATCAAGTTTGGTTCAAATTCTTCGATGCGTTTATCATTATTGCCATTATTATAGGAAGTGATAAAAATCGTGTATATTATTTATCAATGTTCTGTTTGCTTAAGCAACAGCTTCCAGCTTCCGTGCTAAATGCAGTACTGCTAAAATTCTGTGTGAAAATCAAACAAAAAATATGCGCATTTCTGTGTTGCTGTTACGTGCGTGGCTTTTGAAAAAGCTCATATTGATATTTTTCTCTACGGAATTTACTCAACACCATGCGGAATTCGTTTACACTTGAGCAAACCACATGCGCCTAAAAGTCTGCAACATTTTTGTTGTTACCATTTAGAATATGTCTACCTGACTCGCATTTATTTTTCTCCTCTCCTCCGCACTTGAACCCTCCCCCCTCCCATGTAGCTAACTTATTCGCTGCGTGTTTCAAGTGCTCAAGTGTGTATTTCCTTGTTCGGTTTGCTGTGCGTGCCACGCCTACCGAGCTGCATGGCCTTCTCGGTTTTCATACAACATTTTCCATCGAAATGAGCAGCATGTGTTGTACATGGCAGATTTTTCTTTTTAATTTTTCTCTTTTTTTTGGTTTTTTTTTTTTTTGTAAAAAACAATTTTTTACTCATTTTTTGTCGGTCGTGCCTTGTTTTGGTTGCTGCTGCTGTTTGCTGGCACGGCTACTTGACTTTTGTTGTTGCAGCTAAGTTTGAACTTTTATTTTCCTTTTTGTTTTTTCTTTTTTTCGCTCTGTTGGCCTTTTACGAAATCAACCAAAAGTCGTTGAACGCAGAGCATTGGCCAAAATGACGCAGGCCCGTCGACATTTATGCGACGACCCCGACAGCAAGGCAAAACAAGTAATCCTACTTGTGGCTTACACTGTGAGTTACCCTGTGATATTTTTTAATAGTAATTTAATTATATTAAATGTTATTTATCGGACTTCAAATACTGAAAGTCAATGGAGATGCATGCTGTGCTCAAATACATGTTATCGTATTGATATATCTAATATTTTTCAGGCATACATTTATCATAGGGTATCAAATAGTATCAAGTAAAAATAAACTATACGTAGCAAGAGGCACAGCAGGGCATGGTGTAAAGTGGCAGGCAGCGACAGCTGTCAAATATTAGTTCTTGTTAGTGGTTGTGAGCCACTTGCCGACTGCCGCCTTACAAGTGTGCAGCACTCTCTCTGTGTGTGTGTGTGTGTGTGTGGTGTTGCGACCAACATTGTTGGTCAACACACTGCCCCAACCCCATCCCTATTCCCATTCCCATTCCCATTCTCTTTTCTCTTTTGCTACAATGCCCCTGTTCATCGATGCCGTTATATCTGCCCAGTCGGCGATGTTCTAACTTCTGTTTTTTTTTTTTTTTTTTTTTTGCTCTCTTCCCATTTCCCGCACTTGTTATAATTGTGTTTGCGTTTTTTCAGTTTCTTGTCAGCACCACCTCCTACCGCACTCCCCCCCTCCCCTGCAGCACCCGCGACTATTCCTCAGCACTCTCATCACTTGTTCACAATGTCATAAAATTTTTGCTTGTTCAGCAGCTTTCTTCTTTTCATCCCGACTTCTTTCTATTCTACTCTGTTTTGCTCTACACTTGACTCTGTACAGAGTGTTTGTCCTGTCGCTATTTTTTACTTTTTTCCTTTTCTTTTTTTGCTAAACACTTTTTGGCATTTGGCCTGCGGTACTTATCACTGACCCCCTTTTTCAACCGTTTTCATTACTAGATTGAACACAAGCAGCAAACAATGCAGAATGTTTGCTGTTCTTAGATGGGCACGTTGTGATAACCTCTGACAAAGCCAATATTTGAAACTACACTTTCAAACTATTTTGCATAAGGTGAACCCAATGGTAAATGAAAGTTTAAGTTTGGGATATTTGGGAATATTTATTTATAATATGTATTATAATATATATACATATAACTGATTGTTTTAGATCAATACTTAATAATTAATAAATAAGACAAGTAATAAATTTGTATTCATTACTTCGAACCAACAACTTATTTAAAGAGGCAAGTAACGAAATATTAATAAAATATTAATTAAACCCAACTAATTCCGAACGAAGCTATAACAAGCTATTTTAATTAAGTTGAGTTTTGACGAAGTTATGGCATTTTGAAGTTTCGACCTATGCCCATATATCGATTTTCAGGCTATAATTTTTACTTGTCTTCCGACCTCAAATTTCATTTTCAACTTTAAATGTACGATTGATTTAGGGGCAAAACTATGATCAAAAAGCCCTTGCTTTTTAAAATCAGTTGAGTTTTGACGAAGTTATGGCATTTTGAAGTTTCGATCTATGCCCATAATCGATACATCGATTTTCAGGCTATAATTTTTACTTGTCTTCCGACCTCAAATTTCATTTTTAACTTTAAATGTACGATTGATTTAGGAGCAAAACTATGATCAAAAAGCCCTTGCTTTTTAAAATCAGTTGAGTTTTGACGAAGTTATGGCATTTTTAAGTTTCGATCTATGCCCATATATCGATACATCGATTTTCAGGCTATAATTTTTACTTGTCTTCCGACCTCAAATTTCATTTTCAACTTTAAATGTACGATTGATTTAGGGGCAAAACTATGATCAAAAAGCCCTTGCTTTTTAAAATCAGTTGAGTTTTGACGAAGTTATGGCATTTTGAAGTTTCGACCTATGCCCATATATCGATACATCGATTTTCAGGCTATAATTTTTACTTGTCTTCCGACCTCAAATTTCATTTTCAGCTTTAAATGTACGATTGATTTAGGGGCAAAACTATGATCAAAAAGCCCTTGCTTTTTAAAATCAGTTGAGTTTTGACGAAGTTATGGCATTTTGAAGTTTCGACCTATGCCCATATATCGATTTTTAGGCTATAATTTTTACTTGTCTTCCGACCTCAAATTTCATTTTCAATTTTAAATGTACGATTGATTTAGGGGCAAAACTATGATCAAAAAGCCCTTGCTTTTTAAAATCAGTTGAGTTTTGACGAAGTTATGGCATTTTGAAGTTTCGATCTATGCCCATATATCGATACATCGATTTTCAGGCTATAAGTTTTACTTGTCTTCCGACCTCAAATTTCATTTTCAACTTTAAATGTACGATTGATTTAGGGGCAAAACTATGATCAAAAAGCCCTTGCTTCTTAAAATCAGTTGAGTTTTGACGAAGTTATAGCAATATCTGTTGAGTCAATTTTATTTAGTGTTGCCTTTAACATATTTAAATAGTTCCACAAACTGCAAATTCCAAGAAATAACCACACTTTCCGATTCAGTGAATCGGAAATCTCAAGCTTCTTACCGAAATTTCAAAACATCTTCTTCTATGTTGACCACTATTCACCACATGCATATTACTTATTTGAATTCCACTTTCGGAACACATTCACGATGCTGCTTTATGCTCATACAAACAACTTAATGAACCATTCAAAAAGATGGCCCCCAGTGAAAAACAAGCCCACATCAAACAGTTGCTGTTATGTTAACCCTTTTATGAGAGAATAAACAGCAGATGAAAATAACAACAACTACTGCTACCAAAACACCCTTGTCATGGCCGCTTTTAATCAGCAAATGGAAAAATATATGCCGCGTAACAGAGGAAAAAGGAGCAAAATGTATAGAAATAAATGCCGCATAATTTTAAAATTGTATGCAAAAACCCACTGGGAGAGAAATAGAGATAGAGAGGGGTGGGGAGGTGGTGCAGCACATCTCAAAACAAGTTTAGTTGAGCAGCGTCCTCCTTATCAGTTCTGACACTCGCTGCGCAATAATTTCGTCCCTTGTCGTCCTTCGTGCTTGTTCCTTTTGTTGTTGTCGCTTAAAAATCTAATTTGAAATAAATGAACTAAATATGCTTAACACGCGCGCTGGCTTGCCAGCCAGGACTCGTTCTCGTCTTCCCTGCTGCTGCCACCCACTGCAATTTTTGTACCCTTTGTAGATACACCCCCTCTCTAACCATTCCACACCATCCCCAATACACCCCTTGCAAACGGGTATTTTTTATGAATTCTCGTCTGCGTCTGCAGACTCGCATATGAAATAACTTTTGGTTAGGTTTTCACTTTTTGCGCATTTCCGCCAGCGAAACAATTGTTGCCGCACAACACACACGGTCGCACACACACGATCCTCATACATGGTTTCAAAAATATCTGAATTGTATGGCCAGGGTTGTTGCGGGTTTCCTTTTTTTTGGCGTAAGTGTGTCTCGCCTTCGAGTGGCCAATGTTATGGGCAGCCGTGCGGCAGCTGAGTAGCAGTGGGGAGCTGGAGTGGGACGTCAGGAGCAGCATCGAGGGGCTGTGTGGGAGGGAACGCCCACTTTGGCGACGCTGGGACGCTGGGCCGCACCTAAGCGCATTTGCATGGAATTTTAATAAGGCAACAAATGCTTTTTTTGTTTTTTCCCATCTTAATACTCTTGCAAAGGCTATTACTGTTGTCTCATAAAATATGTAACGCATTGAAAAAGACCGTTAGGACTCATAAAATATAGAGTTTGTAGAATATATGTATGCTTTTCATTAGCAAAGAGAGCAGAGGACTTTTGGAATTGATTGCAAATTAAGTTGTTCTACGAAAAACTTTTTAAATTATTAATAACACATTTGAACTTATCTGCGGGCATTGAATTATATCATAAAAAATATAAAATAAACTGAAATGACCTATGATTAACATGACAAGATGGGGTATTTCATTCTTCAACATTAATTTTAATCATATTTTTTTATTGTATTTTTGACGCCATATTTGTTTGCTTGATTGTCAACCGGAGTGCGTTCATCCGTCTGTCCCCGAATGACAATAATAATAAAAGAAACATGAATACTAATGACAGACCGACATGGCATAGACAATCAATGAAATTAAGTCGTTCATGCGGAAAGATAAGTACTTCAAATTGGCCTGGCCAAGCGGCTTAAGACATAAATTCTTCGTGCTTAATTTGCAACCAAACCAACCACAAATTTGCTAGAAACTTACTAAAAAAAAAAGAAACATAAGTATTTAGCTTTTCAAACTACTATCTTATCAATATGTTGCCAAAAGTATTTGCGTTAAACTTGAAAATAAACCCTTGCTCCTAACCATCTATCTGTACAAACAAAATGAAAAGCAATAAAAAAAATTTGTTATTGCTTGGCTAAACTTTGAGCTGAAAATGGTGAAACACTGGCAATGTCCTTCCTTATGAAGTAATGCTCGTAAATTAACTATATGTTCGAGTTTGCCAGATAATAAAACTAAGCTTAATGCCAAAGAAGCAAAAGAGGATGATGCCTGACAAAATGAAGCAAGCATTAAGCCAAGCCAGAAACGATAAAGCCATATAAAAGTAAGTAGCTAGTAAATCAGCAACATTTAAAGAGTGACACGCTCCACAACACTTGATGCTAATTTATAGCACATTTAACGCACATACACTTACACACACAGTTACACACACACTCACACACACTTACACACACACTCACACACACGCACACACACACACATACAAGTCTTTAAAGTCTACACATTTTTGTGGCGGGACAAAAGCCAAAAGACAAGCAAAAAGATAGAACAAAATATCGAGAAAAAACGAGAAAAACATTTACTGATTACCAAAAGCAGAAAAAAAGGAAAAAAAAATCGAAAAACAAACAACGTCAGCGTCAACTGAACAAATATGCACCCATTGTATTTTCCATTGTGCTTGAGAGGGATGTGGCGAAGGGGGCGGTTTATGGGGGATGTGGCAACGAAACGTTGACAATGGCCAATGTCCAATGGTTTTTGGCTGGCAAATATTTTTGGCAAGAGCGTCACGGCTGTCAAATGTTTTTCATGTTGTTGTTTAATTCTACTAAAAAACATGCAACACAAACGCGACATGAAACCCAGAAGTGAGCTGCCGCACTAGTTGTGGCATATCTAGTTATATGCTGCACTGACAAAAAAAAACAAACTCGCTTTTTTGCTAATATAAACATTTTCTGTGAAAGACAGATATATTGATATGAAATTAATTTTGCATAAATTTGCCATTGATTTAAACCATTTAAAAATAAATTTAGCAAAAAGAATTGTTTGTCAATAAAATATTTTCATTGCCTAAGCGTGTTTTAAAGTTTTGAAGTTTGGTCTCTAATCCAAACTGTTGTGCAGTTGAATGATACTCTGTTTTTCTTCTTCTTTCTTTCTTTTCGAGTGTATGGATGTTTGTACACAGCTCGTACAAGGCCTTTGTTACATTTCCGGCTGGTCAGCAGTCACGGGTTCGTTCAACTACAAAACTACAAGCCTGCTCTGTGCTCAAAGCAACACCCGCAAAAAAGTAGGTGAGACAGGTCAGCAGTATCTGTGAAATATGTGGCTACAGCAACCTTACCATAGAGTAGAGTATTTGTTTGTAAGGCCTTTAAATCACCTTGCTTACTGACCGCTACTAAGCTTACACTTATGTCCAGATCTGTGGTTCCTCTCAACAGGCACTTTACAAGTCGGCACAGTTGTTGCATGCACAAAAAAAAAGAAAAATATCCACCCCATCAGCAACCCCTACACACACACACACACTCACACACCCAAAGAAGTGCAACTAATAGTTTTCCATTCATATTTACACAAACCCCACCAAAAAAAAACAAGCCAGCACATTTGTCTTTTGCACAGGCAGCTTTTGTCTGCAATATTTCAAAATAATTTCTGCCAACTTGGTTCTATGTGCCGTAAATTGTACAAAACGGAAATGCTACCAGAGAAGTCAGCAACAATGACAATAGCAACAACAACAGCTGCGACAACTGGAGAGACAGCCAGTCAGAGTGTTTAGAGTGGACATAAACCAGTTGGGACATCACCCATTATAAAGTCCTATCTCTCTAGGGGCACTACTCATAATTTCCAACTTTATTGACGACCATCAGAGACTGAGTTGTGGCTAGCCTTCTGTTGGGGATATCGCCTCCTCTTACGAGAGTGTTTATGTTTCATTTTCTATCTCCCTAACAAAAGTTAGGGGCAAATTCTGTGCTTCACTGTCATTGGGGATAATCTGCATGTAGAACACACATCGAACATTGACTTTTGAAAACTCCCGTCAAAGTCACTTTAGGTAACTCTAGAATTACTGACTTTAAAGATTTCAATATTTTTGCCTGAATAAAAACAAGGGGATAACATTTTTAAACTATCAAAAAACAAATATTCCATGACGTAATTTCAGCTATTAAAATTGGTAAAGTAAATATTGAACATACGCTTCATATTTGATTACATAGCAATTAAAAAACATAAATTGTTAATTTATTTCGTAGTTCCGCATATTTAAAACCAATGCAAATGACACAAATTTCATGTAATATTTATAAAACAAGCATTCCGATGATTTGTTATGGAAACATTTGCACACCAAATGCATTAAGGGAAACAAATAGTCATTTCCATTCGACAGCTGTGTGGCCAAGTTGTTCTCTAAATATTTTAATACTTGAGGTATTCCTTCTATCTCAATTAAATACGTCGATTCGCTTGTGCAATTTCCCACAACTTCACCAGTTCATTAATTATCTCCATAGACAAGCAGGGTGTAAGGTAAGGGGGTTCCCACCATTGTCGAACAGAAAATAAATGCCAAATGCGAAAAGAGCAAAAGATGCAAAAAGATGCAAGAAAGTCGAATATTTACTTTACTGCAACACTTTTGAGGATGCTGTGAACATAAAAGGCATTGAACCGGCCAAATTCATTCAGTCATCAATTATACGTGTATATATAGGAATGTGTACATAAATATATGTATACATGTGTGTGTGTGTGTTGCAGTGGCGTGCAAAATGAATTTGGTGCTTAGTTTTTATTTATATCAAAATACATTTTCTAAATAAACTTTTCCTCTGCTTTCGATATGGTCATATAATAAAATATAATTTGTTGACCTGCAGCCAAACAATCAATGATAATAAATTTCCAATAGCCCCAAAAACTGCAGCATATATTTTGAGCATACTACTCTGCAGGTTGTCGGATGTAATAGTATGTATACTGATCTGATCTTTTGCGTGAGCTTTGCAGATGCTTTCATTGTTTTTAAACCATTTTTTACTGGAAACATAACTAGGTTCAGCAGATGGCCAAACACAAAGCAGCAATAATTTATCAAATGTAAACAAAAACCGGGCACAATAAAAACAAATTCATGCAAAATTGTCACTGCACTTAAATGCAAGTGTTTTGGCTTAGATATGTACTCCTTTTCCCATTATCAATTGCTTGGATTTACATATTGAATTGAAATGCTGAGCAACTAAACACGTTTCTTTTGTAAATTTGATCCTGTGTGTTGTAATCTAGTTTATGTTTGTTATGTTCCTCACATTCAATTAAAATGGTTAAACCAAATAAGACTGTTGTAGTCGAAAAAGTTTGAACCCTATTAAATACTTTATTCAAGTTTTATTGCCAAATTTCCTTTTATTCAAAATAATTCAATACCTTTTCGGTTCGCCTTATATTGGAGATGCTTTCTTCTGCCTGCTACATACTTTTGCACAAAACCATTATACCCATTTGCAATGGGTTCAGGGTATAAAAATTGTTGTTAGTCTATTAGATTTTTCGTTTAATGGTGAACATAAAGTTAATTAAAAATATTTTTCTATCTTGTTTTTATACTATTTGCATAATATTAGTTAATCAACGACATTTTTTTATAAATTTACATTTGCACACGTTTTACAATTGCTATTCCAAATGTTACACACTTTTTATTTTAACAAGAAGTGCATAACCAATGTTACATAAGAGCAGAGATTAAACAATTTTCAAGTGCGACACGTAGCAGTGCTTCATGTGGAGAGCCACACAAAAAAATAAAACAAACAAATTTGTGTAACACCCATTCCAAATATGATTGGTCGTTGCAGCTGCTGTCGCTTTGGCGATGTCATGCAAAAACTCAATAAATTTTGCGCAAACGATTTATCATGAGGTTGATTACGAAAATGCAGACACACAATCTCAAAATGTGTGTGTATGACAGACACTCACACAGACACTCGCACATTCACTGTGGCAAGCTCAGTTGCATGCATAAAATAATATAGGAATATTATAATAGACATGGCATACAAAGCGCCATTGCCATTTTTCACATGTCAGGGCATTGATTTGCAGTTGTTACACAAAATGGCGTCGGCAAAAGCACCGTTAGTAACCCACTAATGGATTGTTGCCAGTCATTGTGTGTGTGTGTGTGGGTGTGTGTGTGTGTGTGTGTGGGTGGGTGTATGTGTGTGTTTGTGTGAGACTGACTGTGTTGTATAATGGATGCTTTTGGGATGAAAGGCAGTCGCTCCTATTTATACCCCATGCAAAGGTCCTGCCCTAAAGGTATCAAAGGTTACAACTGAATTAACATAAATTGTGGCATGAAAATTGACAACAACGCATTTCAGATTTGGATTTGAATTTAGTAGTGGGCTATTGCCAGGGGGGGGTGTGGTGAAATTTCTTCGTAAGCCTTTTGAGAAGCCATTAAACGCCTACACTTTGATTTACGATTGCTTTGGCGGGCGTGTCTTGGCAACTAATATGATAACAATTTCAATTTAAATTAATTTATTAATATTTTATAATCGACTTGTGCTCAACAGCGTTCACAGTCGTGATTTGCATAATCAAGTTCTACCGACGTCGATGAGCAGCCATTTCAACAATCTACGGCTATGTATTATTAACTGCACATTGTTCTAGTCATTTGCAACGTTTCTGCAATTTAATTTACTGCACAAAAGTACAGACAGTCAGACCGTCCGACAGACTGCCGTCTTGACTTACCCGCCTGGCTGCCTTGTCCATTGTAAGCTTGCAGGCAAGTAAATTAATTAACTTTATTGTTCGCATGCATCAAATGGCTATTGAGTCCTTGGCCAAAAGCTTAATTTGATTAAAGCGCTAACAGCATTTTATACATTTCATTATCAATTTGATGAGAGCTTTTATCATTTTTCGGCTTTCACAATCCAGTCATGCATCCGAGTTGTCTTCGCAATATTTCATTTATAATTTAGTAGTCTTAGTCTAATGGCGTGCACTTTGTCAAACGCAAATGCATTGATGCATTTGATGTATTGGCATCTTAAGATCACAACGGAAATTGAAAAGCATTAATATTGCATATGGCACTTCAATATTGGCTCTTAATTTCACTTATACGAAATGTTTTCCATTGCAATTCATTTTACAAATTTTAATCTAACCATAAGAATTTTCCAAACCTATTTGTAGAGTGTCACAGTAGTAGAGAAAAATCTCTAGATAATCTCAGAAAATAGCCATTTAATTGTGTGTCACATTCAAAATATTAAAGAGAAAAACCTCTAATGGGATTTTAATGCTATTAACTGGTTAATTTGTCTATAATAACACGCATATACCATCAATTTGCCAAATCGAACATATTTGTGCACAGCAAGTCCTTTCAATGAACATTCAATGTTATAAGTGTGTTAATGAATGGACAAATGATAATGTTTATCACAGCCAGTTGACTTAATGCTGATTTTGCACTCACTTAATTGGATGCAAATAGTAACGAGTCAACGAGTGCAGAGAGTACAGCGCAGATTGTACATGCGTGTAAATAGTTAAATACAGGGCAGAAATGCACTAATGGAAAACCCTTTATGCGCTATGGAAAAATTGCGCCCATATTTGAATAACCCCACCATGAATTTGAAGTAAAAAGTTTACAACATACATATATCTCATTTGTATGCACATAAATTGCATTACGAATTGACGCTATACAAAAAATAAAAATAATAAAAAAAACATGTAAAAAAAAAATGGGGAAAATACATAACTAACCGAAAAGAGAACAAGACACAGCGAAAAAATAAAATAAATTAAAAACTCTCCAAGAATGCTTCTGGCAAAGCAAATGCATAAAAAAGGAAAGAAAATAACACAAATGTAAAGCGAATTGCTGCAGCGTCGCGAATAAAAAAAAATCGCTGAGCAATGCGTGTCCTTGCCACGGGTTCTGTCGCACCAAGTAATAACAAAAGGTATAACAAAAGGAGTAAAAACCAAAAAAGAAAAAGAAAGCCTTAATAAAAATGCACTCGCAGCGGGTTGGAAAACCTCCAGCAGTGCCTGCCTGGAGGGAGATCTTGTTGATTTTGATGTTGGTAAATTTTTGTGCATTTATCATTTGGACACCTGCCCCTCAACAGACTCAATCCTCGTATACCTAACACCCATTCAATTTACTCAGTAGTTCTTGTTCATCCACTTCCTTTTCTCTGTACATCTCCAGTTTGATTTTCACGAATTACGTTTATTGCTGCATAGTGCAGAATGGGTTCGAAAATTGAAAAATGCCACAAGTTCACTTGGAATTCGCTTTGCAAACAACAGCTCAAGAAAATTGTCGATACGTTTGGAAAACAGCACAGAATAGAACAGAGCAGAACATCGATTTAATGATGAATTGATTTATGTTTGCTCACTCGCTTTGTACTTCGTTCAATACTCTTTCAACATACATTTTGATTTCGTTTGCTATTTTCGTCGCACTGATTGTGTGCTGCATTGCCAAGAATATGATTTGAAACCGGATTCGAGCAACAAGCCGAATTTGCTTAATCTGTGAA
The DNA here is from genome assembly GCA_035044105.1 of Drosophila nr. perissopoda 5 BK-2023a. NCBI lineage: Eukaryota > Metazoa > Arthropoda > Insecta > Diptera > Drosophilidae > Drosophila > Drosophila nr. perissopoda 5 BK-2023a. Next base: position 549,177 of record JAWNMK010000245.1, read on the forward strand.
TGCGGCTCTCGCACATTCCGAGATATTGATTCGGATTGTTGTGCACAGCTTAACAATCAAATTTGATTAATGAATAGTTGGTCAGCGATGCAAATATCTGAAGCTTTCTTACTTAGAACATAAGTACAAATATTTAGCTGTCTACATCAGCCGTATGATATGCTTAATACGTGAGAAAACTGTATACATGTAGTTTTAATTATTTGTACTACGTTGTAGTGCAAAAGAGTAAGCAACAGAGGAAAAAAGAGATAGATTACATTCAATAATAATACAAATTGCGTCTATTGAATTCCACGCTGGCAATTTGCAATGCAAATTGATAAACAAAGCTACGAAGAACCAATACAAATGACAATTACGCAGCAACGTGCGACGAGTATTTAATTGAAAGTGTCATAAGGTGTCAACATCAACAAAGCCAGTTTTATTTCTGAAGAAAAGCCGTCAAGTCAAAGTTGATTACTTTAATATTCTGTTCTGGCTGTGATTAAGAGCCGGTTTGAAATCAATTATAGTATTGAACCGGCCAGCAATATTAACTGTTGGCTGTTATTAGCGAAACCCAAGCTTATCGTTTGAGCTCTGTGTATTTGCCCAACGCGTCGATTGCGAGTGGGAAAATTCACGTTCTATCGCAGAGGGCTAATCCCACCATATGATAATCAATGCGGTTTCACACAGCGCTGATAGCGAGACGCTCTGATGCGGTCGCTGCTGTCTGTGTATAAAAGCTGATGACTCGGGGCTCAACGACATCAGTTGTGCTTTATTCACACAAGCAATACTAATTAACCCACTAAGAAAATGAAATTTCTATCGATTGGCTTTGTGCTCGCACTGCTGGCGCTTGCAAGTGGTGAGTTTTGTAAACATGCGAATTCAAATTAACTGGTTGAATTAATCGACTACCATCCGTGCTTGAACAGCTAATCCTCTGAGTCCTGGCAATGTGATTATCAACGGTGACTGCAAAGTCTGCAATGTACATGGTGGCAAGTAAACAGCTAAAGGCAACCAACTGCAACAACTCAACTACTACTCGACTATCAAGCTAAATTGCTGTACCAATATGTTCATTACCAACCTAATAAATCAAATGTAAAGTAAACTCAATGAAGTTACCAAAAAAAAAAAAAACAAAAAAAAAATGAGACTCGTCTGATATGATAATTACAAAATTATGCTCATTCAATTAGCTGCAAATAAAATTAAAATACGAAGAAATGCAAATGAAATACAAAGCTTATTGGATTACAGATTTATTTTTACTTTTCTCTTATCTGCAATTCAGTTCTTACTCCAAGAACTTATCTTTTTGTATTTGGTATATACATAAGTATAAATAACAAGCCAAACTGAGCAATATATAGATAATTTACAGAGACTAAATGAAAATTAAATTAATTAAATGATGTAAGCTCTTTACCACAAAAGTTGTTATTAAGGCGTTTAATTGGAATCGGAGTGTCAAGGCAATGTATTCGATATATGTATGTATGTTCGCTTAAGGCCAACATATTTCCAGGGCATGGCAGCTGTGGCATTTCATTTCATCCACAATTTCCTCCATTGATTTGTCGGGGTATTTTATATAAACCGTATTGAATAATTTCAACCAGCTGCCGGGGATTGTAGTTATTGAAATTGTGTCTTCTTGTCTGGATTAAACAACATACAACACACAGCATTGTGCGCACTTATTATGCACACAACAGCAAAGTCAATGAACAGCAATCAGCAAAGCCCCCGACACTTCTCTCAGTGAACTGTCGCCGTCATTTATGGCAGTTGTGCCCCCGCTTTCTTATATATAATTAATTTGCGCTGATTTATTAGCCTTTTTGTTGCTGTTGCTGCCTGAGAGCGAGAATGTGTCGCATACTTTTCGGCACTGTGTGCAATTAATGCGATATGTTTTAAATATGCCGTTTTAAACAATATTAATTATACAAATGAAATTGTAATTTCATTATTCGCTGCTTGACAATTTGCCCGGTGAAATGAAACTTATTTAAGTGCTCATAAATCTTAATTTGTGTTTGTGGCGCGAACGAGTCCATTCTCTGATTAAAATTGTCAAATAATAAAAAAAATAAAAATAAATAAATGAGAGAGAATTATGTCTGCTGCTCCAAAAATTATGATAATTATATATTGAAGAATATTGTGAAAATAATCAATAGGGGAAACATAGCGGAACCATATAGTTTCACAATTTATGAACCCACACTATAAATACTGTGAAATCTTTAATATACAAATAGTACTCAATATTAGCCAATAGCCTTACGTGATTACTAAAATCATTTAGCATTTCATTAATTACCAAAAATAATACTTGCTTAGTGTCTGTTTATCTGTAGTAATTTAGTTTTGCTTACGAAACTTTTCGTTCCTATTCATTTATCCCATGTTTCGATATTTTAAATATATTTACCTGTAAATATAAAAAGATATAAATTTGTTAGTTAATATATTGTCATCTCATACAAGTACCTAACTTTGTACATGAATAATAATACTAGTTTTGCTTAAATTAAATTGTTAAGTAATCTTGACACCAAATCATGATTAAAAATTGATATGTTTTGAAAGTATTTTAGTATTTTAAAAACAATATTTTTCCAAATTTAAATATTGCATTCATCTTTCTTTTCTTTTTTTGGTTACAAATTTAAATTATTTTTCGTACACACTCGTTCAAATCAATATTGGTTTTCATCAGCATTTCAGCTCTGTTCAAGCGCACACAGCAAAGTCAAAATGTAGATTTGTGTCCCACAGCGTGAGATATCAAATGCATTTGAATTGAGTCACACACACGCACACACATACAAGCACACACACGCATGCACACAAACAATGCCAAATTTTCTTTTCAGTTTTGCCACATCACACAAACAGCAAAACGTTATCTCTCAGTTGCCGGCTTCCATCTACTATTTTATCCATTGGAAATGCGAACAGGAAAATCCCAGAAAATTTCAATAGCAAAAGAAGCTCAACGCGCATAATTTTAATGCTACCGAAACGATGCATTCCTGGGGGAGAGCAGAGGAGCGAACGGACTGCTTGTCAGTTGGCAGCAAGAGAAACTTGCAGGACTTTCACAGCGAATGCATTTCATTTTATTTGCGGCGGCCTCACACAAAAAAAAATAAAAAAAAAAAACCATAATAATAAAGAAAAGAAAATGGCTCCAAACCAAATGGCGGCGTTACAGCTGGCGAAATGTGTCAGAAATTCCAGCAAAAAGGATGGGCGGGCGAGAGGGAGCCGGGTTGAGAGTGTCTGAAGCATGGCATAAATTTCATTTTAGCCATGTCGCTGGTCCATTCTTCAGCTGCAGTTCACGTTGTGCTTTATCGCGTAATCTCGACAGCGCGCTGGCAACTGCTGCCCATTTTTTATATGGCCCTGATGATGATGTTAATGATGAGAGCTGCAGGAGTTTGATGCTGTTGCTGATGCTCCTGCAACAAGAACAGCAACAGCTAACTTTGATGCTGCAAGCACATTGCGTTGCAATTGTTTATGTGACGCTCAACGTCAAAGGCCAGTTTTGTAGGCAAATTTTTGGCAGCATTAATTATAAGGTTATATGGTAAAAGTGCCAAAATGAAAAAAAAAGAAGAAGAATTACGGCCTCATTGTCCATCAAAGGAGGACTCCAAATTGCTGCCAGCACAGAGAAAAGCACTTTGCAAGCCGTCTCACACTTCTCTCGTTTTTCTCCCTTTCTCTGTGTCTCTTGCTGACTGTTCCACTTTAAAATGGCGCTGCGTCGCCATTTTGTGCCTTAGAATTACAATGGCGAACGCGAAAGCGCTTTGCGGCAGAACATTTTCTGACGTTGACGTTTCTGCATATGCCGCCATATTCCCCAAAGCTTGCTTGTCTATTTTGTGCAGTTCCGCTTTCACATAACACACACACACACACACACACACTGTGCACACAGCGCCGTAAAGTATGCAATAACAATTTATTGCAACAATTCGTTAAACGTAACAAAACAAAGCAACGAAAGAAAGACAGCAAGAAAGAACAAAGAGCGCAAAAGTATAAAACCAGGCAAAAGGGCTACTCAACACACAAACACAAACCGAAGCAGGAGCAAACCCAAACCTTTTACATACCCGCTGCTTTCATGGCCCCGCCAGGTCCACTGTTTAGCATAAATTTTACTGCACCACGAACATTTGACGTTTACGTTTGCCGTATGCCCCGTAAATCCTACTAATCAAATTTATTACCCACACACACACACACACACACACTGTCGCACACACATTCGCTCGCTTACTCACTCTCAACGTGCGACCGACAGACCACAAGCTCATTTCTCCAACGAACCTTTGCTGAAGCTAACCTAACTAAGCTGTACCGCTGCATACGCTGTAGCCGACTGCTGCTGCTCTCAGACCTCGACTCCGCTTCTAGCCAGCGGCCATGGTCGACAAGCTGGACAAGCTGAACATCTGGCCACTCTTCAAATGCTCGGCAATATGAATATTAAATTTAATTAGAGCGACGGTAAACATAAATTCAGCCACTCTACCGTAGCGTATCCACTGCCTGCAACAACAATAATACCAATAAAGTGAGCAACCGCCACAAAAGCAAGCAGCAGCAACAGCAGTCTGGACACCTTTTCATTTTGGCAACAAGCAGCTTGCTGCCTGCCTGCTGCATCCATTCTACCTCTCTGCAGCCAAGAGCAATTTCGCTTCAGCCTTCGTCCGTCGTGAAGAGTCTGAAGTGTTTAACTGAATTTGAGATAGGTTTATTTTAGGTTAAAAAGTTATGAGTGTCCATCAAAAGTACAACAATGCTTGAAGCCTATGCATTTTAATCAGATGATTTCTTTTTAATATAAGTACATGAATTTTAATAATATTATTACACTTGTGTACTCTCTTCTGTAAATTTATGAAAGCGCCATTCAGAATCATAAGTCATTTATAAATTTCATTCCAAGAAGTTAAATAAACTGAAAAAGCATTGAGTATATAACTGAATTAAAACAGAAGAGAATATTTCAAATTTAAAATCGTAATGATGAATAATGGAATATTTCAGCACCTGAGTTGCACCACTTTTATGACAAAACAGTGGCTTTTAAGTTTGAAGTAAGACTTGTGTTGGTCTGATTGGAGTAATTTGTGTAACTTTTTAATCTACTTTAAGTTCAGGCGCTCCCGTCTCCCGTTAGAATAATAATCTCGAAATTTTGAAAGTCCTTTGACCCCACGTTAATTTACACCATATCCCAAGAAGCAATCAAATTAAATGTGCACTTTGCTGCTCGTGACGAGACTCCTCCCACCACACCCGACAGGTGATGTTAATGAAATTAACGCCAAGTTATAGTCAACTTTTGAGCAGCTGAATTACTTTTTGGATTACGTTCAACTTACGTATTGATATTCGAAAACTTCTATTAAGCTGAGGTTGGCATTTCTTTCTCTTTTTTTTAGGATGATGACCACTGAAAATGTGGCAAACATTTTTCTCGGACAACACACAAACCAAAAAGAAGAAAAACAAAAATACTTTTAACTTCCGCAAAGGGTAATTTTGGAATGCACGGCGTCGGCGTGTCTATATTGTCAGGCTGCTAGAAACGACAACGACCTTTGATAACCTCTGAATGAGCAGGCAGTTTAGCATTCAGTCTAAATAACAATTTAATTATGAGCATCCAGCAGTGTGCGACGACAATGCGACAGTCAAATTCAAGGACAAATTATGGCATCAAATTAATGCCTGCTACTCGTCCCTAGTCATGTGTGTGTTTGTGGATCCTGTGTGTCCTGGCTGCGCCTTTGGGATAAGCTAAGAGCTCATTAATGTCACATTCATGGCAAGTCCATAAAAAGCATAAAGTGAGCCCAAAATTCTATCGGAGCACAGCAGACCAGGGACCCCAAAAAGAGCTCACAAGCCATTTTAATACAGAGTGCCCTCAGACAACCCCAGACACATTCCCACGCACACACACACACACACACACACACACTTACACACATTTAGTGTGGAGTGACGATGTTTGGGGTAATTAACAAAAATCCCCAAAAACCGGACGTAAAATAATCAAAATTAGCCAAGTATGCGATTGCCGTTGGGATCATGCTTTACGGTTCGAATAATTTTAAATAGACCATCTTCCCCCCTCTCGCGCATAATTTGTTTAAGTGCCATATTTGGACAATGTGCATTATATGGAAATAAGCTACCCCAAACATGATTCTGATGACGCATGCCAAAAGTACTTCTGACAGTTGCTAACGCAAACGAGTAGTTAATATACTATATATGTATATATATAATATATATTATTCTACTTTAAGCCCGATTATCGAAACGAAGTGCATACAGCAGCAACCACACTTCTTTGAAAAAATTGGATCTCAGTATATCGAAATCAGGAGTCGAGTTTGGTTTGGTGCTACTAACTCGGGGGTCATTTGGTTACCCTTAAGTATATAATATAAAATGTCGGGTTGATTAAAATCTCAAAATAAACCGATTTGATTGTAAATCTTTTCACACTGCTTAATTTCCAGCAGCTTTTGATTTATTTTTATCATGCGATAAATCTTTGCTTGAGGACTGAAAGTCCCCTTAATTTATCAGCCATTTAAAACTTGTACAATTTTAAGGCCCAACGCACAAATTGGGAACGTTTTGTCCTAATTAAGTTGCGTTCGTGTGCGGATGCAAGGGACGGCATCATTTCGCTAGTAATTATTGTCAACAAAAACACAATTTTATCGAAATCAATTTAATGAATGCCCATGGCTTATTCGAAAATGCAGGCGCTACAAAATACATCCCGCATGTGCAGCCAAAACACGAATCTAAAAATAAACACACACGCACACACACACAAACACACACAGAGTGCACGAACTCCCCTAAAAACAAACTGAAAACAATACATGTAAACGGGGCGGTAGGAGAGTGGAAAACGTTGTGCAGACACAGAGACTGGGAGATACAGATGGAGATAAGAGAAACAGAAACTCAAATTAAATTAAAATCTTTCAGTTTCAATTACGAGTTTTTGTGCCACTTCAATTCCAACGTACAAAACACAAATTGCATTCAAAATGCATTAAAAGCAATTTGCACGGAAATTTGCATAAAAGTAAGCGCAAAGGAGACAGAGAGAGACAGAGAGAGAGGGAGACAGCCAGATAAAAAGTGGAAGGCGCAATTGGGAAATGGATTTGGTGGAAGGCAACGAAATTATACGCTATCAATTATAATGGCAATGACAAAAAGCAAAGGCAACACATTGCGCACCAAGGTGAAGATGAAGAGTTGCAAATGACGACCAAGAGGGATGGCAAAGAGTTCGGGGGTGCTTTGGACCCCGGGGAATGTTGCAGCTCAGACAAATTGCACGTTGCATTGAAAATGCGCGCATGTGTTTACGAACGAAACACACACAAATTGGAATGTGCACAAGGTGGAGCATGCACAACCCTCAAATACACTGACAATAAAAACAATCTATTCTAATTTACATAAGACTTGAATGCAAGAATAAACAGAAACAGTTGAGAGTAAATTAAAATCAACAATAATGGTGAACTCAAATAACAAACTGAAAATAAACATATAATGAAATGTTTAAACATGATTAAGCTAATTCTAATATGACAAAATAACAAATTAATAAACAATTTTAAATTGAATATTTTATTGCTTCTAATAATCAAATCTTCTTCTACTTTGCATGGGTGTTTTTTAGTTAACAGAAAACCCATATGACAACTTAAAGCTCTACAGCTCTCAAAGGTCTGCAAATTGAATAAACCCCAAATATCTAGCTTTGACATCTGCATATATGCAAAAGCAAACAAATATAAATAGAAAGGGCGAGAGAAAGAGAAAGTAAGAGTGAGGGAGAGAGGTTTAGATCATTTGCCTTTCGACTTATGCAGCATAAACACAGCAGAGGCAACAGCAACAGATACAGATACAGATAAGGTTCAAAATGCATATGGATGGGAGGTTTAAGTTGGTTCGTTTGCTATCCGTCGCCCCCCAACATCCAGCCATATCGAATGGGCGTTCTGTGCCGAACAAAGCGACGCCGTTGGTGGTGCGACACGGACACGCTTCAAAGGTGCAAGCGATTGCACTCAAGGCGTCAACCGGGCGCAAAAACCCAAGTCTCCGACTGCCAACTGCCGATTGCCGACGGCCGACATCCGACAGATAGACAGACAAAAAGGGCAGACAAATTGCAGTTGCAGTCAGCCGGCGCATGGCATGCTTCTGTTTACCACCATCACCGGCAACAACAGCATCACCACCCCACTACAAAAGTCTCCCGATTGCTGGCAAACAGACAACGAGGACCATGTTGAAGGTGTTTGCGATTTTCAGTAATGTGTTGCATAGACAACGCCCGCCCAGCTCTTCATAGAGCATTGAGTTATTGCCTGCTGCATGCAACCAACATACTGCATATTGCATATCGTCGCAACCATGTGTTTTGCCCCAAACAGTTGCCAATGCACCAAGTGCTGACTGCGTAACAGCTTTAATATCATGTCGAAGACGGTTTGGTCCTTAAATTTTGCCTATTTCAGGAATTTTAGATCATTAAATTATGTGGTTTTCCTAATAAACTGTGATTATAGGATTCAGACATTCTGATAAGCGCTTTGACACATCATTTGTGGACATCGTTAAATCCGTTGAATAAATAGTTAAATGAACTTACAACTTTCTTACAGATTCACGGATTACTCATCCATCAGCGCAATACATTAGATATATAATAATTAATAATTAAATGCATAATTTTTCCATCTGATTTCGGAGCAAGCATGCATATTTTTAAACTTATTTTTCTGGTGCTGATTTCGCGATTTATAAAAGCCAAAATAAACCGAAGTTAAACCAAATCAACTTCAAAACTTTCGCCATTGTTTAACTTATTTATTTTCTTTATTATATACCTAAAGCTAACCAGATTTGTGCGCAACATAATCAGTTAATTGGGGCGTGATATTAGCAAATTTGATTGAAGCGCTGCGAAAAATGCATTGTTTCATCTGCAGAGTGAAATGAGTTGTTTGCTTTGGTTGAGATCGCTGAAGGAGTTACACAAAGTTTATCCGCTAAACTTTAGCACAGGGATTTTCAAACACATTGATTGAATTAGCTGGCAGAATGTAAAAATACACATCGATTGATTATCGAATCGGAATTCATGCATAATTTGCAAATGTTTTCCTTCTTTTCTTTTTTGGACGAATCACATTGAAATAATCGACAGAAATTTGTATTTAGTTATTCACCCGCATAAATTGAAATGCATTTTTTCATTATTTTAAAAGGAGATTACAAAACATTTGTGGGTCGCATGTTCTTCACAAAAAAAACTATACATAAAAAAAATATATATATATATATAACATGAAAATGCCTCCCAGTTATATCGAATTAAAGAATAAAGCGAAAGCCACCCCCAAGGGTATCGACCAAACCATTTGGGTTAGGCACACAGCCACAAGCATAGTTATATATACACATGTATTTTCTCTCTAAATCAGCCACCCCCTCCCAAGTGCCACCCACTCTCTATGAAAAATGCAACTCCGCAACAAAATACAACTTTTTGCTGCTAAGTATTATGTATTTCATTTTGGCATTGCCGCAAACACTCCAAATGCATTTGCCCCATCCCCAAAAGCTTTTCGGTTTCTATAGCTGAAGCTGGGACTCGGATACAAATGCTGTTTTTGTGTGTTGTGTGTATGGTATGTGTTGTGTGTGCAAGTGTGCCTGCTGGAATGGGGATCAGCCGGAAGCGTAGATTTTTAATGTACGTTGGCTGCTTGAGAGGAGTTCGGCTTTGGCAATGCGAATTTAGACACATGTTATTTTCAGTGGACACGCCCCTTTGGGGGCGGGATGGGTATTTGGGCGTGCTCCACATATCAAACGTCAACATTAACAGAGTTCTGCCGTGATGCATGCATTCATGTAAACGAGTTTTATTTCAATCTTTCTTACAGCTCTTTTCTGTTTATTTTTTGCTCGCTTTTTGTTTTTTGCTCATAAATTAAAACAAACTTCTACAAAAAAACAAAGATGTTCAATTAAAAAGAGTGCGTTTCACATTGAAAAATTTCTGAGCTTAAATAAGACTAATGAAGAAGGAAATGGGTTGTTTGAAATTTCAGTATTTAACGATTTCCTTCCTGCAAGTAAGAGATTTATAAATTACATTTTAAGTAAGTGTTTATCTAGAATAAAACCATTTTTCAGTTTTTTCTTTAAAATTGTTCTAGAAACTCTAAGAAAACCTATAGTTTTCCCCTTTTTTTTATTGTAAAACACTTGGATTTTGCCATTAATTAAACAATTTACTCTGATTGATGATTGTTTAGTGCACAAGAAGTCAGATTTATTTGCAACAATTTTACACTTGATTGGAAGCTCCTTTCAGAGTGAGTTTATCAATTGCTCTCGTCTCAGAATCTTATAGCAAATGCATACGCGTACTTTTAAATACCCTGCATAAATTACTAATAAGACTATCAGACCTTACTACAAGGTATCTCATAGTCAAACTTTCTCCCCTCGAGCAAACCCTTATGGTGCTCCTGAATTATTTTTGGCACTGCTGTCGTTTCAAAACTATATCTGCGACGCCGTGCAGAAGAATATATATTTTGAAGCGAAGTCGACAGAGAACTTAATCTCAGTGTTGAAGGAATGCGATGACAAATAGTCATCCTGTCAAGCTGTACGCCTGGCTGACAGTCAGACGAACTTCCGAACATATGTAACAATTGCCTGGGGCAAGTTAAAGGAACGAAACTGCCAGTAACCGAGGAGGCACACGTACAAGCGAGATTTTGCCTGCCACTGTCTGCAGATGCGGCAGACACATCGGATGCGTCTTTGCATCCTCTGCCGTCGTCTTAGTGCAGCGCTTTGTATCTCTCTCTCTCTCTCTGTCTCTTGCGAAATGGGCGCAACCTGGTAAAGATCTTCCACCGTAATTTACATGTGCCCAGCCCTAAAAGCTGACGTACATGTGTAGTCGTTGGATATAAATGTATCTTTTAGTTGTGTCTGTGTGTCGCATGCAACGCTTCAAAACACTTCCATGGCGCCTGTCCCAACATGTGTGTGTGTGTGTACGTGTGTGTGTGTGTGTGTGTGTAAGTGTGTTTATACTCACAACATTTCGTTTCATAGCAATGCGGTTGCTCTCGTTGCGGGCACTCATCGTTAAAGTTTCAAGTAAAGTGTAATTAGTCTCTCATATGGCATGTGAGCCACACTTTTTGTACCCCTTACCCATTACAAAAGGGTATCAAACCCATTAAAAATAATTATCATTAAGTTGTAAAAATGTATTTTACAGACCAGCGACATCTCCAGACCCCATCAAGTAAACATACTCTTAGTGACTATAAAAGCTGGAGAGCTGAAACTTATAATATGAATCTGTGTTGGAAGAAGAGTAGAATCAGAGTTATGTGCGGGGCATCTTCTAGTCGTTCACTTTCGACTTTGGTAAATCCTTGTTGCTTTGTCATTCGAGAGTCATGTTTAAATTAGACATGAGTGGAACGATTAAAGCTGAAACTGGAGAAGCAACCTAAATTATTTATCCATTAGTGGGAATAGCTGGAAACCATAAAAAAAAAACTTCGACTAGATTAGATCAAATGCTATCGAATTACAATAGTTTACTCAACTTTCAACTCGTTTCCCAATAAAACCAGTCCACATTGATTATGAATATCAATAACTATCTAACTCATGTCTTCTGCTTTATGTTATTGCCTTCTCAACTTGTATACACGTTACACAACGCCAGCTAACGGTTAAATTATAGTAGACATTCCACATTACGAATCTGAGATATCAACATTTTCGTTGGCAATTCTTTTTACTTCTAGTAGACTGCTTGCAACTTCTACAGCAATTGAATTCAATTACTTAACGTAAATTGTGTGTCAAATTTCGCAGAGAGACCAGCCAAGATCCAAAGACAAATATAGATATCATTTTTGTATACACTGTTTCCGTTTGGATACGCAGAGTATATTGTTACTATTTGGATATGCTTAAAATATTTTAGTTAAAACCTATTCAAAATATATTGCAGAATAAATAAAATAACTAAAAAATAAAGTGAGATTAACGTTTTTGTATAATTCATGGAAATACTTTATAATTAGCTGATCAATGTATTTAATCCAACCTATCGAGCATGTTTCTGAAGCTTTTATTTGTTTCTCAAACAAGTTTAAACTTTTTGAAGAATAATTTAATTACCTATTAGGTCACATTAAAATAAAAAATAACCAAAATGATATATGCTCGATATTCGAATTAAAAATTGTTGTATTATGCATTCATTCATATTTTTGGGCACTTTCTGCTGCCATCTGTAATCAAATTAAGCGATGTTTTCTTAAATGTTTAATCCATTTGTAGGCTTTTATTACTATTATGCAATACAGTGTCTCATGGTCGTTGAAAAGCTTCCACTTTTATTCAATTGGGAATGCGATCAATGTGTGCACATCTCTGAGAAGTTGTTGTCGTCGTGTCAGATGAGTTCACTGTAATCGTCACATGTGCTCCAGTTGAGACAGTCACACGATGAGCAAAGACAAAAGCCAAAAGGGAAGATAGTTTCTGTTCTCTTCGTATCTTTGGGAAACAGTAAGTCGACAATGTAGCACAAAAGTCAAATGGCATTGCAGTCAACAAATGAGCTTAAGAAAACTGTCAATAAACTTTAATTTTCGCTTCATTGCACTTGCAATGTGTATCTACAAGTTACTTCACACACACTCACACAACCAAATGCGTTTCTATCTATCTAAATACACCCACAATGCATATGTGCAACATACAACATTTGCTGGTAATTATTTATACAGCACACACCCGCATCGAATTCCCACATGGGATGCGCCATAAATTGAAATACGCCGTGACGGACTGGGAAGTGGAGCTGGAGTTGGAACTGTTAGCTGCTGGGGCCGTATCTGATGTGAAGTTGGTGTGAATAATGGTAGGCATCCATAATCTAATTTAATCATTATCACAGTTGTCTGCACTAAGTGACGTCACGCTGCATGTCGCACAGAGAAAGAGCGAGATGGCGACACAAGCAAAAGAGCAAATTATATAAAAAAAAATAAAAATAAAAAACAAACAGAAAGAAAACCTGTCAGCAAAATGGGAAAAGTGTATTATTGTGCAAGAAAAATCGCCTGGTACTTGACTTTGCCAGCAGCAGCAGCAACGGCAGCAGCAGCAACGCCAACTGCAAAAACAACTATTTCATGCTACTTGCATGCGACTTTTGTTTTTGTCAGCCACACACCATTACCAATGCTTAACTGCTGTCGCTGTTGCCGTTGTTCCTGTTGTTGCCGTTGTCATTGTCGTTGTCCTTGTGCTTATTGTGCCACGTTGCACAGCTCGGCTTTCCTGTGTCTGAAGTTAAGTGCAACTCTAACATTGTGCACCAGAGATAGCAGAGCATTCCATTGTTGTGCTGAATGCTTGAAAGACTTAATTCACCGTTCACACACACACACACATACACGCGCACACACAGAGCCAATTGGGGGGCAAAGCTGAAGCAGCCTGAACCCTCAACTGTTGACCAACCCTCTCACAACCAAAAAAATAAAAGGCAAGAAAACCCCGCCCCAGTTTAACTAAGCGTCTCTATTACGCAGCTTGGTGTTTTGTTCAACTAGTTGTTGTTGCCACATTTAACGCAAATGGCGACAACAGTCAGTGCAGAAAAGCACGCACCCCAAACTCAAGGATGCTACTCCTTCTACGGCTGCAGCATGAGCTGGAGAGTCAACTTTTCATGATGTCCCAAATGGTTAAGCTGCCACAAAAAACGCTCCGCTACGTGCAATGCAATGAAAGATCCAACCAAACTTAAACTTGATAAGCTGCTAAAATAAATTGCAGCACGAGGTGAAGTTTCGCCAAAAGGTCAAATATCCACATAATGCGATGTGATGCTTTGCACTATGGACATTTGAAAAGGAGTTTAACTTGTCACCCATGAAATGCAACTAAACACCTCAAACTTAATAGCTTACTAATAGCAGCAACAAAAAAAAAGGAAGCAATAATGACGATTAACTCCGGTCTTCGGCGTAGCTAAGATAATCATTCTTTCTTGTTGTAATTATATTCTCATACCAAAGTAATAAGTTCTCTTCTTCTATTTTTCCAAATCAACATCCGAATTAGTTATTCTGCTTTATTTAAAATATTTACTTACATGGAAAGATATATTTAAATAAGCATTAACGATTTGAAAAATATGTAAATACTTTTACTATACTTGTTCATAGTTGATAAGCCTGAAGTCAGTCACTAGTTTACGTACCTATAAAGAGAGAAAACAAAGGCAATTGATTAGAACAGGTTAAAGCAGGTTTTTTTAAATTGAAAATAAATTTTCGAATATAATAGGCAGATGGAGAGTTCGTCATTAGGCAACAACGACTGCCATAAGAAAGGAAAATAAAACCCATTTCAGGAATCACTGCGATAGCCCAATTAAAATATTCCGAGCGTTGAGGCACACGCCCCATTGCCGACACTCAATGAGAGCCCAGCCCTGGGTCGTAAACCCTATAATTTACCACACAATGGGGTGCACATTAAAAAGAGCTACAATAAACGCAAGGCAAGGCAAAGTAAGGTAAATGGTAACATCAATTGTATGCTATAATTACGCGTAAGTATTCTCCAGAAAGAGGTAAGAAATCAATTATGCACATTGAGTGAACGGGGCTGTTTACATAAATTGATTGCCTGAGCGAACGTAAATAACGAAGCCAACCAACAACCAACAGTCAACGGACGGAGTACTCAAAAAAAAAGACACAAAAAAACCACGCAAAGTTGACCTCGACCCTAGCGCCTAGACTGACCCGACTGTGCAAAGCGAGCAGAGCCAACGCCTACGCGTTGACGTCGCTGGCGTCCATAACAAGCTGTCTAGCAATTTACGCATCATTAAGCAAGACAAATTAAAACAAAAGCACCAACAAACACACACACACACACACACACACACACATGCACAACAAATGCCACTGCAATACGACCAATCATAAAACCATAATAACAACAGTAAAAGAAAGAAGAAACAAGCTTGTTGAACTATGCCGAAGATGGAATACCCTAACACACACATACATTTATACATATGTGTATGACAGCTGCATAATAAGTATTATTTCATTCGCAATCAATCTTGTCAAATAAAAAAAGAGGTGTTCAATGTTGTTAAAAACAAGACTCTTTTTATACGTTGCAAGCACAATCGCAACATTAAAACACCTTTTGCAAGCTGCTGCTGTAATTAGCTTTATTAACAGTTTATGGAGAGGACCCGACGGCATCCTATAATGCTGCAAATGACCCGACAATGGGGGGGTCAATGAAACACTTTCGAATGTTACAAATGTGCAGGGATAACAAAGAAATGCTTTTAGTTATTAAATACACATATTCAACAAGATGTAGAAACGAATATAATTTATAGAAATGTTGTTTGTATATAATAAACTTAACCAACTCTGCTGTAAGTTCTTTCAATTTGTTTTTCCAACTCACTGAGAGTTCCATTTAAGCGATAAGCTTTTCATATCAATCTATCCACTTTAATATTGTTTTAGAAACTCTAACTCCCATTCTTGGATGCATTGAATATTACTATTTCCATCAATCATGGAATATATATATCTATATATATATTTATATATATAAAAGCCATAGAGTAGAATGCAGCATTCTCATCTATTTAATTTTATGTTTTATTTTATTTAAATTTAGTAACTTTGTGCGCAGCAAATCCCATTAGGCAGCTCAGTGGACGATTAATGTAAGCGCCTTTTCTCACACATGATTGCCACACACACACACACACACACACACACACACACGCTTTGTAGCTGTGTGTTATTGTGTGTACGAGTCCAATGTTTACATGCCTAATTATGATTTATTTGCACAAGCTTTTTCTCAACTGCATCTGGCAAGCGAAGAAGGCAAATGGGAAACAGTAGAAGCTGCCAAGTGCTTCTCTCTCTCTCTCTCTCTCACTCTATGACTCTCTATTGCTTGCTCTATCTAGCTCTCGCTCTTCTACACTCTTTTAGCACAATCGCTTGGTGGGTGGTTGTGCTTTGAGCAGTCGAGGCACATACGCAAACGCATGGCTGCCACAAGTCTTTGGCAAAGAGGCCTTGTCTTGTCGCCGCTGCCGTTGCCGTTGCTGTTGCCTTTGCCTTTGGTTTTGCCTTGCCTTATGTGCGGGGGACGACAAAGGCTAATGTCCCATGGTCGGCTTTATGTTTATCTAAGTTAATTACAGCAAAACATTTTTAGGGTCGGTCCGTGCAGCTGTGTGCAGCTGAAAAGGCTGCTTTTCAGGCGTCCATCTACCACTTTATAGCTGGGTGTGTGAGTGGTGTGTGCTGTGCGTGTGTATTGTGCGTGTGCATGAGTGTGTGAGTGTGTCTGTGTGTCTGTTGGTGTTTACGCATGTTCGGGCGCGGACAGTTCCGCTGATTAATTGCTGTTAAACACACACAAGCCAAGCCGACATTATTCAACCGCTGTCCCGCTTGCCCTCTACACACAATACATAAGCCTGCGTATGTAAAATTAAGTCAAATACATACATAGACATATATATATATATATATAAATATATATAAATAGCTTATACATATATATTTCAATTGAAATATAATACATAACAGTTAGTTAATTGTACTCTTGAATGCGGTCAATTAGCGTTTCATGCATGAGGCATTCAGAATTGAAATGGAGAAATTGAATAAGTGTTGATTACTCGATTTTGGTTCTTTTTTTATAACTAGTACAAATTTTCTAAAAATATATTAAGTTATTTTTTGTAAGCGGAAAATTAAATTTATTTACGTATATTTAATCATCAATAAAATTACTTATTTTATTCTTGCTTGCTTTCGATTGCAGAGTTGTGCCTCAAGTAGATGCCAAGGAAAGATACTTCAACTAATATGACATTAATCGCCAGAAACAAAAGTGTAGATATATCTGAAGCATTGTAAAATGTAGATTATATATTTGTCTTACAATTGCAGCCCAACTCAATTCTAGCGCGTAGTTAGCACAATTCGAGCAAATTGTATTTGTTTACCTCGCATTGATGCATATTAAATGACAGCTGAACGTTGCGCCAGGCGAAAGGACAATCGGAATAACTATGCGTATAATGGATTGCCTTTTTATATGGCGCGCATTAATCATAATCGATCAATCATCAATCGGCACACTGAACTATCATAGTGGCACAAAAATCAAACAGCTGCACATCGAAAATGAAAACAACACAAACAAAAAAACCAAGCAAAACCACACTGGTAAACAAATAAAATAAATAAATAATAATAACCTCATTTCAAATTGCTTAATTGTATATCGAAAGGCAGCTGCAAGGGGTGTGTCAATATTTAGTTTTCAATTTAAAGTTGAAAAGGGCATCGGGTTTGACATTCATGTCAAAATTATACCCTAAAAAAATGTTTATTGGGAATAGTCAAAGCTTTCCAGAGCGATAGCTTTGTATATTTTCAGTTTAGATGTTTTGACCTCTAGATGAATACTACTTTGATAATAGTTTGAGTGTTATACACGTCCCATAGCTGCTATCTACATTCTTATCAGCGTCTAATTTGTGCCCTCCAACCTTTCCGGCTGATAAGGCCGGTTTTTTTGTGGGTATTTTGGTGGGGTGGCAAACGGCGCCGTCGACAAACTGTCTGTCGGCGCCATCTTGACTTGCTTTAGCATGAATTGGCCTGCACTCGAATTGGAAGAATAAAATGGCCACATTCAAATGCAAGTTGAGGCAACGCTTGAATAATTTTGCGGATTGATTGATTGACTGACTGACGAACAGACGGACGTGCCTGGCCTGTCGCAGACATTGCGGCTGGCTAGTTTCTCGCCCAGCAGCATGGCTTCAATTGTTTGCTAGTTTGTTAGTTGGCTGAGCGATAAGTATCTGCAGCTACTGCAGCAGCATCAGTTGGAAGGAAGAGGTCTGGAGCTCAGCTGGCTGCTTCCTCAATGAATAAAGAAACAAACAAACAAGAATTTTGTACGCTTGACTGCATGTTTGCATGACTGAATGACTGAATGAATGAACGAGTGCGAGTGCGAGTGCGAGTGCGACTGTGAGTGCGAGTGTGGGTGAGTGGAAATGAATGACTGGCTGTTTGGTGCAAATGGTTGAATGAATTGTCGGTGGGTTGTATAAATCAACTTGGCGTTTATCTCAAAGCAAATAAGTCAACAGTGAAGACGGATAGCGAATGCAACTGTGTTTGTGTATTCCATTGTCGATGCCAATGCGGCGTCTTGCCAAAGTGCGGGGTTTGGGCGTGGTCTTGTCTGGTCTGAGCTGCTGTCCGCTGTTGATGACATGTGCGATTCAGATGCGCTTCGTTTTAGCTGCTTCAACACGAACTTTAACCCGGCGGCTGATTGAGTTTGTGGTGCGAGACAAAGTGAGAGACTGGCTGGAGCCAAAAACATGCTAACAATGACTAATTCCATACACATGTTAGACAAGTCAAAATACACTTACTGCAAATGATAGAGTAGCAGTTACCGAGCAATCAGAAAGCTTTGAATACCTATTGCTTTCTGGCAACAAATCTGTCTTCCACTTTCCGAACTGGTATTGTAGTATTTAAAGCTCAAGATATTTTTTGGTACATGCATATTTAAACTTAAGAATATTTAAAGTATTTAGCAGCATAACTTTTTTCTAAACAGTTTTCAAAGTAATGCAAAAAACAACTCAACAAATATAATGTAACAAAGCTATCATTAATTATTTAAAAAATAAATAAAAAAATTTACAACATTATTTTATTTTAACTGGCAGCATTAAATATGTTACTTCAAATGGATTAATTAATTAATATTACCTCCAAAAATGGAATAGTTAACGAATTCAATTTGAAACGCATGCTTCATAACATTTTTCTCAATAGTTTTCACAACTTTGCACTCAATTTGTCATCTTTGCTGTCTTCGCTATAATCAGTGCTGATTTTACTTATTACTCATGATATTCGATGCTCTTTTCATCATTGAAATGTTATAATACGCATAATTAAATTATGTGAAGCTCTTGTTTTTATTTCGCATTTGTGCCTAGCCGATATTTGCTTGGGGATATCTGCAAAATGGGCTCAAGTGACGAGCAGACAGCCACACAGCCAAGGCGCAGACAGGCAGATGAGGATACCGATGCATAATGCATCTGCAAGTATTTGCAGCAATTTGGCAGCTTATATTGTATAATTGAAATGTGATGATTCAGGTGCACACGACTGAGTGCTTCGTCAGCTGCTGAATTATCTCGGTGCAGTGTCATTATAAGCAGACATGTAGGCATGTATATATAAATATATATACACATATAAGATTGTCTGCGGTTGCGAATTGAGACCACAAAACTCACTGGCACATCAGCAGCAGATATGCATAGGACACAGAGGCAGTTGCACATTTTAGTGACTATGTGTACGATACTCGGCCCAAAACAGTGCCACAGTAATTCATCAATTAAACTCAACCCTTATGTAATCAACCGAAATGCAAATGCTGCCAAGTTTTCGAGGTCAGTTGAGGCTGGCTTTCAGTTGCTGTCGATGTTACTGTTACCCCATCGAACTGCAAATGTGCGGCTTTGGCAATTTGACAGCAAACTAATCGATGGCTCAACATTTGCCCAGACACAAAGCGAGCAAACCCCACAGATACGATACTAACTGCCAACTGCTAACAGCAAACATGCAAGCATTCACGTACGTCATAAATGATGCACATTGCATCTCTTGCAACGTGTTCATTTGGCATCCCCCTACTCCTCATCGTTCTTTTGCTTCTGCTACTTGTACTCTATCTATCTCACTCTCTCTCTCTCCACTCTCTTTAACTTTCTATCTCTCTCTATCTTTCCTTGGATTCGGTCGGAGGGCAGCTTACTTTGTGGCCTGTGTTCGTTTGTGCCGCTCTTAATGCGTTTTTGCATTTGCATTTGCATTAAAAGCGTTGGCACAAGTCCCATCACAGGCCTAAAATCAAGCACAATGGGCATTTATCGCCGATTTTATGACAAAAACTTGAAATAATATAAAACATTTTTTTATTATGCTCATTCTTATTATTAATTTTTTGGATTATACTTCCATTACTCTATTATTATTATGAAAATAAATTATTGTAAATTGTTTAATTAATTGTTTTTTTTTTTTAAATAAGTGTTAGAAAAGCTCTATGGACGAATTAATAGTGGATTAGTTAATAGTAAATTGGAAAACCATAAAATTTGTCGCCTATTGCAATCTAAGTAGAACTACAACTTAAACACGCAGTAAAAACACTTGCCGCATGTTTGTTAGACTTTGTCCCACTGTGCCGTGCCGTGCCTTGCCTTGCCTCTTTGATAATTTTGAAGAGGCGCCTCGCTCTGCACCACATTGCTTATTTAATGAGATTAACGTCCAAAGACAAACGTCATGTGCATTTTAACAGTAGCACAGACGGACGATCCTTAGCCACAGCAAAGTATCTCTCTTGGATGCGAAGCGTTGCGGTTCGCCGTGGTCAAGTCTGGCTGAGCTGCTGCGCTTGGACAGTTGGCAGCTGCCTGTGCTCCTCTAGTGCTTTGGCTGCTGTTGTCAATTGTGCAACCATAAAAGGCAGAAGGCGGCACATTAAAATTCTAAAATGCTTTTGCCTGCCTACCACACCATAAACGGATGGGTCAGTAGCAAGACCAGGAGCAAAAGCAGAAGCAGAAGCAGAAGCTGAAGCTGAAACATAAGCAGAACCAGCCGCACATCCACAGACAAAATGTCAGCGCTTTGTGTTTTTTCTTTCGTTTTGGGCATACTGAGAAGACGCTTCGTTGGCCAACTTCAAAGTGGCCGAAGGCCATAACGATGCCCAAGATAATGTGGCTTTTGGGTGTGTCATTGCAGCAGTGTCTTAGCGAGGGGCCCTCAACGCGACAAGGCATTTGGATGCAGCTGCAACGGCGAAGGGCGGCAGGCACACGTAAAAAATAAAGAAGCAAATCCAACAACAGCCTTGACCGCCCCGAAGAGGTGAAAAGTGAAAAGCTGTCACCAGCGATGGCTGTCAAATATTATATAAAAGCATTCATCCATAAAAGCTAACGAGCTGTGAGTTATGAAAACGCTCGTTGCCTTCTGCACAAGTTAAACGATTTTCTTTTCATTTTTTTTAGCTTTTTTTTTTTTGTTTTGTGTATGTTCTTAATGTTTTTAGCTGTTAACGGTTCAAGATATAACCAACGAACTAACGACTGAATTTTATGATTTAAATGATGATGCTGCCGAAGCTAAATTGCGTTGCATTTAAAAGGTTTCGAAAGGTTGGCCTAATTAAAAATAATGGCTGTGGAAAATGAAAATAAAAATATTGAACTATATTTTATTTAGAGCTATTAAGCAATGGCAATTATATTGGTTAAAACACATTATTAGAAGTTCTGGCACATTTGTACAATACTTCGGATAATTTATTGTTTAAAGTATGAATATTTGGATATATGAGTTAAGTACTACAAATGCTCTCTTTAAGTTACTCAAATTTAATGAACTAACATTTTTCAATGACGTATTTGAAATGAAATTGAAACATGATAAAAGGGTTGGCCGTGTTACTCGGTGACCATCTAATAAGAGTTTATGTGCTGTTGTCGACCCCATTTCTGGCCGCAAACAAACAAACTCAATTACTAAAACAACCATTCTTTTATAATGCCACCCACTGAGCTTAAAGCGGAGCCAAATGGCATCCTCATATTACCAACGGGGACTGCAAATTGTAAAACGTTTTCCATGAAGTGCTTTTGGCTGGGACTAAGAGCATTTCATTAACAGCGGTCCAGGACATAAGCCCCCAAATTAATGTAATGACACATACACACTCACAACCTGACGCACAACCAGACACACACACACACACACATACACGCAGTGGTAACAAATACTTGGACCGTACGACATTCTAAGCGGCTTAGGTCAAAACTCGTAAATGACTTTTAAATCTAATCTGCTTTAAAGCTAGATACTAACCAGAAGGTAGCCCAGCAACATACAGCAGCAACTGGCGTCCTTTCAGAAATCATCAGTCACACACAGACAGACACACACACACAGACACACTTGTGGCGGCCATATTGAAAAGCTTAGCTGATTTGCCGATTGTCACTGCGACATGCGTACCAATAATTCATCAAAACAGACGGCGCCTCCTGAGCTCAAGTGAAAGATTTCGCAACGCGTTAGTGTTTCCATGTTCCGAGACGATTTTGAAGGCCTTCGACGTGGCGGCAAATTGCGTTGCCACCACTTCCCTTAGCCCATTTCCGCCCCGCCCCGACCCACTCCCCTTTTGACAGTTGCAGAGCTCTTGGCGCGGTCTCACGTCGTCGCCGCAAAAACAACGCCTGACTGACAATGATGAATAAAAGGCGATAAATCTGGGCAGCTAAAAAAACACACACACACACACACACAAAACGAACGAAACCATAAACAACAATGCGAATGATCTAGTTTAGAGAATTTGCGACTATGAGATGCCCTTTAGAAAGTTGAAAAGTTTTACGGCAACTAATCAGAATCGTGACGATATTTCAGCGATGGGAAACTAAGGATTGTTACATGGGAAGTATTAACAAAAACTTTGGTGTGTTATTTTTAAATGTTCGAGCTTTAACTATTTACTTATACTACATATACACAAGAATTATACCCAATTTGAAGTATTGTACAGCTACAGGGTATACAGCACGAAACAAAGCGTATAAGATAGCGGCCAAAACGAAGACTAAAGAAACTCTGCGACGGATTTGCACCAAGCCAAAACAGAAGGTGAAAGAGCGAGGAAATGGCAACGAGAACGGGACGGATGTTGGCAGGACGGAAGACATTTGTTTCAAGCCCAGCTGCTAAGCTTGGGCTCGCAATGCGACACACTAGTCACTGCTTTTGGGGCAAGGCATATGGGTGGGGGGAGGGCGGGTTATTAAGGTGGAGAGGGAGATGGCATGGTTAGGCGACCTGATGACGTGCACTGATTTGTACAAAGTGAGCAGCATGCGTGGGCTGATGTCAGCCGCTGCTGTTGATGGCTGCGATGCTATGCCGATGACGATGACAATGACAGCTTTGGCAGCGAGGGTTGATCGAACAATTTTTGCTAACTGGTTAAGTTAAGTTAATGATGTTAAGTTAAGTTTGTATTATGATATTATGTACATGCCACACGATGATGAATGATGCCACAACAGATGAATCAATTGCGCAGATATTTCAAATCAAGTGGAGCGTGACTTTTGACTAAGGGTTGCCTGCTTATGACATTATTTTCACACATTTTTAAAGGGAATAGTGTCAGTTGCACATTTGTGTTCCCTTAAATATTTTCTTAGGTCTTAAAAATTGTTGCCAATACTTCATACGAAGCCAATATTCAGTATTTTTACGAGGCTTTTGTAAAAAGCATTTTATGTTCATTTTGAAGTTTTACAAGGAAACGTTTCACAATCAGCACTTAGCCATAACATCTAAAGAAATACACACAACTTAGGATCATCAACAAGGCGTCTATCGTGAAATACTCAACTCCCAACACACAAATCATTTGCACGCGAAAAGTGGCCTATCAGTAAAACCAGCAACAACAATAACAGCACTTACAACCAGGAAGGGGGGACTACAATGACATTGGTGTTGAACAGGCAACCGTTAGGCGAACACGTGAGCACCACAACTACAATAAGAGCAACAACTCAAAGCTAGCTAAAGTTGATGCCCCAAAGGAAAAACTGGACATGGCGTGGGAGGTATCGAAGGAGCAAGACTCTGTACGTGGGCGCCATTGGTGCAGATCATTAGCGTTGCTGCTATTGAGAGTGACACAAACGAGATGGCAATGACAACATTCGCCCAGAGGGAGTGCGATAGAGCTAAGCAGATATAGAGCGAGAGAGGAGAGAGTTGGCTAAAATTTGGACTTTTGCCCCCGGCAGTTGGCAGTTGGCTGTTGGGAGCTGGCATTTGGCTGAGCTCAAAGTAAAAGTTGCCAAGCAACGAGCTATAGCTGCTTGGCTGCTGTCCTTTTTTTGTTGTCAAAGACAAAAGGCCGTTTTATGTTTTATGGTCAATAATAAAAAATGTTATGGCTGCCGTCAAGTGTTTATTATTTTAATGTGAGCACTATAAACGCCTCCAACTCAATAACAACCCATTAACTAGCCGCCAGCTCTTAACTGGTCCAATCAGTCGAGTCGATGTCAGCGATGGTCCAATAAAAATCAGGCGTGGGCCAAAATTGTGTGGTTTGAATGCAGCAATTGAAAGCGCTTCTGGATGAGGAGCCCCCCTCTAAACCCTTGTTGCCATGATTACCCCCCCCCCCCACCAACACCCACTGCTGGCTCGAACACTGACCACAAAATACACATATGTATGTACACAATGGTATTAATGGGTCCCAATTGATCGTCCAATATAATAGATGACCAGCTGTGGGTCTGTGTCTGAATATTGCTGCATTTCTATTTAATTTATAGGGTGGGTTCACTTTGTTTGAGTATTAAAAATGTCCGAAGAGAGTCAAATTCACGTGGCATTAGTTTACTGTTTCCAAAATGCACCACACAAAGACTATAAATCAACGGATAACAAGGTTTGCTGTCGCTGTTATGGCATGTTTGCGATAAACTATACAGCTTATAACTTGATTTGTTATAAAAAAAAAAAAATAATAAAATTGAAATAATTATCTATTTACAAGGAGTTTATAAACTTCAAGTCATTTATAGATTATAGATTATAAAAATACATACATAAGCCAGCATAGAAGCTGAGCACAAATGATGCTGCCTGGAACTTACTCACTTCAAATTGTGAATTGGCCTTAATCGCATTCATTAAGTTGGCAGTTGACAGCAGATAGTTAAACAGACACATACACAAACACACGCACACACACACGCACACACACACATCCTCATTAAAAATCTTTACCTGCTGCGTTAACAATAACAATAACGGCAAAAACAACGACAGCTGTTGAGCAACTAATTTTCCTGTTAATTAATTTAATTATAACATTTTCCACACATTTTCAGCAAACGTAAAAAACAAGACGAGGCAAACGTGCCGCCGTGTTGCAAGTAGCCTCTTAACCCTGAGCAAAAAGATAGTAGTGTGGCAAGCAGGGGAGGGACGGGAGTCGGGTTGGGATAACAAAGTCACCCCGCTACCAAAATGTACATAGTAAAATTAAAATTGGAATTTACAAAAAAAAAATAAGATTTATTTTTTTTAATTAAAATTATATTTAAAAAAACAAATAGAGATATTTATTTAATTTTTTTTTATTTTAAATCCAGCTTGGTTTTAGCCTAAAACTTCAAACAAACTTTTTTTAAGCAGGCAGTTCGACAAAAGAGTTTTCATTCCAGTAATATTTTTCATCATAAAAGACAAAAGTTTTTCAAAATTAATCAAGCTGAAAAATATTGCCAGTGTGCCACTAATATATTAAGTGTAATTAAATATAATCAAATTGTAAATCAGTGAAATTTAATCACATTTAATTAGAAGAACATAACCGGACATTTTTTAACGTGTAACATAAAAAAAGAGAA
The DNA here is from genome assembly GCA_035044105.1 of Drosophila nr. perissopoda 5 BK-2023a. Lineage (NCBI taxonomy): Eukaryota > Metazoa > Arthropoda > Insecta > Diptera > Drosophilidae > Drosophila > Drosophila nr. perissopoda 5 BK-2023a. Next base: position 574,984 of record JAWNMK010000245.1, read on the forward strand.
CGTACAAGCTGAACTTTTTTAATTGCATTCAATGTAGCTGCCAACCCAGAACTCAGCGTTGGTGTTGAAGTTTATGATGAGGAAGTGGATAGACGGATGGATGGATAGATGGTTGGATGGTTGGATGGATGACGTTGCCAACTTGGGCTGTGGCAAATTCCATGCTGTCATTTAATGACATTTTCATCTAGAAGATCTTCCAACAGCACACCCCTCCTCTATCCATCCTCCAACCACATACCCTCCACACTCATTATCATTATAATTGTCATGCTGATTTCTGTGCTCGTTTCGCGCAATTTTCTCTTCCCTCCATCCAACTATTTGCCAACATCTCCTTCAAGCACATAGTTCGGTTGGCTGTTTGCAAAAGTTTTACCAAAAACTTCTTTCGTATTGTGATTTGTACGCTGCCTGCTCATCACACACAAAAGAGAGAGAGAGGGAGACCCACTCCGCTCTCCCTCGCACAGCTGGAATCTTCTTCAAATGGCATTGGGAGCGAGTATTCCGCGGGCGTGACTTAATTTTTAATGAGCGCCCCTGCGCTCCTGTAGTGTAAGTAATGAAGTGCCATGGAATGTGTGAGTTGACGTACGAATGACATGCATAATTACATTTCAATGCTTAATGGCTTTCGAGTGCCTACAACACATTAAATAAATATCAGACACTTCAACACTTCAAATTTTGGGTTTGCTTTACTTTGTAATGGGCATTCCGATTACCAAAATGTGGCAAACTTATTTTACGAACACGACTATCCATTTCAGAGTAGCTCTTGGCGTTAAATGTTCAACTGAGTAGACAAGCGAGAAAGATTCATTTGTTTTATTCCTGTGCGAAGTCAATAAGCAATTATGGAAAAAGCAATGGAAAAATCATAAGAAAAATGTTTTCCCAATATTTTGCTAATGCACAGATAAATTTTACTTACGCCTCACAGTGAAAAAGTTTTCCCTGAATTACTTTAGAAATTGTGTAACGGATTATTAGCAATTTAATCGGTAATTTAATGCTGTAAATTAGCGAAGTGAGTGCATCACGATATTTGACTTTATCGTCGATGGAAGCCAAACAAACTTTTTAAATTGCCGATTGAAGGCAGCAAACACGAAGCGAGAAAACCACACGCAACAATTACAATGGCAACAAAAGGCATAAGTTGCATTCTCGCAATTAATTTTTAATTTTGCAAGCCAAGCCAACTTTTACCGTGGCGAGACAACAAGCTCGGATGGTCCCCACATTCCGGATAGCTTTCTCTCTCCCTCTCGCTCTCTCTATCTCAAACACACACACACACTCGCGTTCCTTCTCTCTTCTGACAGCGTTGGAAAACTAATCAGGAAAAGAGCGCGTTGCACGTGAATGGCCAAAAACAAAATGTACAATTATTAAACTTTTAATCAATTTATCAATATTAACTTTTTACTTGTGCGCGCTCAAACTTTTCTAGTGCACACAACTTTTTTTTCTTCTGTTTTTTTCTGTGGAACCCTAACTATGTAGATATGTATGTAGCTGACTCTTTAACTTTTTCATTAAAGTTGGCAGTGGAGTGGGCCAAAAGCTGTGTAGAAAATTCGCCTCAATTTTTGTCGTTACGCCATTTCAATTACTGGACAGGCGCCAAGCCGGGACGATCAGTAGCGAATTTTATAGAGACAAAGAGCTGGCGATGTCGACCAGAACAAAGAGAATAAAAGTAAAATGGCTAGATGTGTATGTATGTGTGTGTGTGTGTGTGTGTATGTGTTTGTGTGGCGACCAACGGCAACGATGGCCAACATGCAGCTCTCATTTGTCGAAAGGACTAAGGACGAAAGACTGAGAGCACAGCAGGCAGCCGTTGCACTTGTCGTATTACTAATTTCCCTGGTGGCCATGGGCACGAGCCAGAGTTGCCAGAGCTGGCAGAGACAGCGCCAATTCGACAGACAGAACCAGAGCCAGAGCCATTGAACTCCAATGGCCGGCAGCATCTTTGGCATCATCGTTAAACGTTCAATCTGACCAAACAGGCAGGTTGCTGCTGCTGCATCAGCAACATTGCAGTTTGGCAGCAGCAGCAACAACAACAACAACAACAGTTGCTGTGGCTGTGAGCAACTTTTTGATTAACGCTATTATGAGCTGATTGTTCAGTTGACCCAGGTTAATGCTACAGCTCCTGCTTGCTGTGGCAGTTTTCATCTTGGTTGCATGTCCTTTGGCTGCGACTCCTTGGCGTCTACCAAATTGCACTCATGTGTGTAATTTATTTTCTCCGCATAAAAACTTCCTAACCGGAAAATGAGCACTCAATTAAGAAAGCCGTTTAATCCATGAAGCTGCTTCCAATTGCACACGAGTGCAAAACATACCAAGCAAACACGGTGCGAATATTACCCCTGTCCATTCCACCCCTACTCCTCACAGCCCAGCCCACCCAGCCGTCGCCAACCACGTAATTGATAGGGTGTGCCTTTTTGGATTTATTTAAAGCACATCCCAGTGACTTGCAATTCCCAGCTCCAATTACACAGCCGCATGCCTCAAATTGTTCAAATATATTTTAAATTCCATTTAATTTTGTGCCTTGTAAATCACAGCTTAGTCTAGGAACAAATCTTAAGTTTTGAGCAGCCCAGTAAAGTGTAACTAAGTTTACAACATGAATAAGAATAAATTGTCGGTTTCCAAAATTGAATTTATCCTTTACACGCTCAAAAATAAATAGATCTGAACTTTAGAAATTGTCCATACTTTATCCGAGTGTTGATTTGGATGCAAGAGATTTTTAAAATTAAGTTTAAAGCTTAATCAAGGCACGATTTAACGATTACCAAAAAACGCAATATTATTACCATGAAACGGGACTGAGACTTTAAAATGCAATAATAATTATTATAGAATATTTCAGAGCTCGTTGCAACTGTTCGCGGACATCTCGCATAATTCAACCGGCAATGACACTGACTAGACTACAATGTAGACACACATACATATAGTGCATATATTTATATATATATATATGTATGTATATGTATAAATATGCATAGTCGCGTCGCTTTGGCGACTGCAACGATGTCGCTGTTGATATCGATGATCTTTCGCACCATTTAACATGAATTTGAGGCGACGCGGAGTGTGGCACACGACGAGTGGTTGCCATTGACTTGAAATTACGTGAACTTCCGTTGTAGCCAATTAAGCGAGCCAAACGTTGGTCAGAGATCCACTGAGAGACAACGAGTAGTCGCTTCCTGTTCTGCTTGTTAGCCGTGGCACTCTTTTTCTTTCCCGGCATTTCAACGAAAACGACGCCTAAAAATAGTTTTGCGACGCGGCGTCATTAAAACTGTCTGCAACGTGTCGGAGCAGCAAACATGACTGTTAATTGCCATTTCACTGACGCTATTCCAAAATCGTCTATCCCTCCAAAATCCCCGCCGTTCCTACTTCGACAGTCGACATTTCGGGTTCTTTCTGCTACTCATTTTCATATTTCGCCGCATGCGCCTCATTACAATTTAATTCACAATGTAATTGCAGTTGAACGCAATTGGAGAAACGAGAAACGAGAAATGAGAAGCGCCCGCCCAGCCCAGGGAGCAACTGAAGACCGCCGAGAAGTTTTGTGTTGTCGCCACTTGACACGCGCCCCACATATATTTCCCACACACACACAGAAATGTCTTATGTGGCACAGTTACTTATATGTACTTAGTCTTCCTCTCCCTCACAGCACATTCAAAAGATTTGCATATGCATTTTTGGTAGTCGTTGTCGTTGTTGTTGTCGTCGTCGTCGTAGTTGAGACTGTCGGAAATGCGACAACTAAAAAATATTACGTCTGACATCGGTTCTTTGCCCGTTTATTTCCTCTGCTCACAGTTTCGTTTCCATTGCTTTCCCTCGTTCGTCTCATTTGCATATTACTTTTATTCAAATTATATTAAGTTGGCAAAGTCGACAGTTATGGAATGGAATCTTGTCAAAATTCAGAATTCATAATTTCGAAAGCGCTGACTTTCAGTTGTCGTTGTTGTTGTTGTTGTTTCTGTGTGGGCGCACTCCATCTATGCTTTTGTTTATGTGTGTGTGTGTGTATTGTACACATATTTATTTTCAACTAAGATGACAGTTGTCTAGAGACTGACATGTCTACAGAATGCTTTGCTTTCCCAATTTAAAACAAAGCTCAATTAGATGTCTCTTTAATAAGTATATTTAGAATTCGAAAAATTAGATATTCATTAAGCACAACTCAAAATTATTAAACATTTAGTAGAGGAATATATTTTTATATGTAATTCAATTATACATTTTAAGCATTTTCTACGATACTCAAATTACAATATTATTATGGCTCATCTCATCAGCTTTATTGTATGCAATTCAAAACTATGTACGTTGTGCAACACTGTGCATTTTCCGTGCTAGTCAACTGAATCGAAAACGTCTGCATTTTTGGCACGTACAAGCCAAAAAAAAAAAGAAGGAAAATCAGCATAAGAAGAGCTTTGCGAAATGTCTTCAAAGTGAAGTAGCCCAACGAGGGATGTGCGAATGAGTGGGAGGGGTTAAAGCAGTAACTGCATCGCCAAAGTGCCGCAAAACGATCAGCGCTAACCGCCCACTTGATAGACGTAATTTTGGCTGGTTCTGGCCAAGTGCTGTGCATTTAAATGGTCGTTCTGTTGCTCTGCTCGCCTAATGACAACCACTTGCGGCTGTCAAATGCAACTCTGGGGCGTGCCACGCCAGCGTTCTTATATTTTATGCGTATGCGGTTGACTGGGGTAGTGCGAGGTGCGTGGAAAGGACGGGAGGAGGTGTGCAGAGAAAGGAAGCTGGCAAGGTTTTTGTTTTTGTGCGCTGCCCCAAACAATGGCATATGAATGCATTACCAGTGCACACACACACACACACACACACACCTACACACGCTTACCCATTCTTTGTCCCTCCCCCTGCTCAAGGAGCACTTTCATTTTACTTGGTCACAAATGTCCTCGTCGTCGTTGTCGGGACCCTGGCGACTGCTGCTTCTGCTCATTTGGCCAAGTTGCACGCTCTTTCGGTGTGTGTGTGTGAGTGTGTGTGTGCGTGTGTGTTATTTACATTCTTTGTCCTTACCGCTGCCACTCGGCGCATTCATAATTTGCACATTAACCTTATTTTCCTGTTATGCATGAGTGCGAAAAGGAAAAAATTGTCAGCAGCCAGAAGGTTTTTTTACGACTTGCCACTGATGGATTTTAAATGAACTTCAACACACGGCATGTGCGCCCCTCAACAAAAATGGGCGTTGGCTAAGTAATTGGTTCTAATGAAGCAGTCGTTGCTGAGATTACCTTGAGCTAGCTTTGATAAAGCCTAATCAGGCTAATCGGCAATGCTGCTTTCGAAATTGAATTTAGGGACTCTAGAAAAGTCGAAAAGTAGGGATTAAATGGAATTACTGAAAATTGGACAAGGAAATGCATGAACTACACATATAGAATACAGTTGAGAGGAGAATGACCAGGATATGGTCCCATTCTCTTGCTGATCAATGTCGAATATGCATTTTATAAATATGCACATCTTTCTAAGTGGTTGAGAGCACTTTGAAGTTCATTCATTGCTTTACAGATTCGAGCAATTTAAATACTCAACGACTGCTGCTTTCACCAGAGAAATCTTTCTCTATGCCCATATCCTAAATGTTTGCCATTGTCCGGCTCACGTTTTCTACCATATACAAATGCAATTGTGTCAGAGCCCGAAACACAAATGGTATTCCTTGTTATATTTTTTTGGCCATTTGTTGTCTTGTTAGCCATCCATTCATATGGTTTGTCGTATCTTTTGTATATTCCTTATGCATTTCTTTAGCAGTGACACATTCATTCAAATTACTTCCTGCCTGAAATGAGCGCTATGAATATACACCCATACCAACCCAAAGCGGTCCAGGAACACGAAAAAATGAATAAGAAGAAGCGCTCGACTCCATTTCGTTGGCTCATTTATAAGCAGCACATGTGCGCCTGATGTGTCTTGTCTAGAAAGGCTCAGTTGAGTTTGCCATTACCCTCCTCCATCCAATTTTAACACCCCAAACTGCAGCATCCAAGAAGGGAGATGGGCGTGGCTGCTGCTTCACATTTAGTGTGTGCCAAATGCACATTTAATAACGTAATTTCTGAAGCGTGCAAAAGATATTTTTAGAATTTAGTTCTTTTCTCCAGCAACTTTCCGCATCATCTTGCAGCACAAAAGCAACAAAGTTATATATATTATGCGTAATATATACACTATATATATATACCTGTACATATACGGCAAAAATTAGTATATATATATATATGTGTCGCCTCGAAGGGAGCATGTCGCACAACTTTTTAGCCAAATTTGCATATATGCAACTGACGACGATGATGACGTAGCCCGAAGCCAGCCAGGAATTACCGACTGAATGGCACTAGAAATAGTTGCTGGCAGGCACTATTCAGTGTCTTGCCTGGCCGACAACTGCCTCTAGAACGCGCCACTCTACACATACATATATACAACACACACACACACACATACACATGCATATGTGAGTCGGTGTAAAAAGCTTCGCCACTTTTATGCAAATAATGTCTTCCAGGAATTTTTGTTATTTATAGTTAAGATACCAAACGTGTGGAAGCCAGATATCTAAGAGTGTGCATTAGTTGGCATGTGTGTGCGTGTGTGTGTTTGTGTGTGTGTGTTAGGAGTGTGCGTTGCTCTCCTTAACAAGTTATTGCTTCAATTCTGCAGCAAAGCGCTGCACCCTGCCAAGTTGTAGATATGTATCTGGGTAAAGAAGTTGGCAAGTTCAACTATCAAAGGTTAGTTGTACGTATGTGTACAGATGTCCGTGCACTGTGTGTGTGTGTGTGTGTGTGTGTGTGCGCGCGTGTGTCTGTACTTTGTCTCGCAGTCAAATTACATTTTAGAGCACACATAAAAAGTAGCTACTAAAGTTTTTTGACAGTTGATTTCGATATGTTTTGACTTACGAGCTCGTAATTTTTTGGCATTCTCTTTCGCCCCAATCATAATTGAGACTGAGATTTTTTATAAGATTATATGAACAATTTTTGACAGGGTGTCAGCCAAAGCGGAACAGAAATAAACCAAAATTCAGTACCGTAACCGGATTAGGCACCAAAATTCTCTCTCGAATAACTATAGAATATAAAATGGTTGACTGTAAAATTTCCCATGACGGACAATATTCCCTACATTCGACATTTGTAAAGTAGATTTCCAGTTTTAGTTTCTTTTTGTGATTATTTATCGAATTTCTTATCGATATGCAAGTATGAGAATATCAAGGTTACAATCAATTGATATTTCAAGAAAAGTAAGCGGTGATTTTAAAATATAATTGTAATTTAAATACTTCTATAATCTAAATAAAATAAACTCAATTTTAATTTGTTTACATAACAGTGATTATTAGCTGCCTAATATTATAAAAATAGAGAAGAATAGAATTTGAAATGCATATATATAAAGAAGTACATTACTTACCTAATTCCACATATAGTTTTGGTCGTATATTCTCCTGCCAGGCACTTTGATTACCAATCACGTAGAATGTCAGTAGTAGGAAGACTTGCATCCATCCATAATTTTGTGCTAAACGATGGCTCAGTGATTTTGCACTTTGCAGATGCATTTTGTGGCTTTTGTTATTGTTTTTGTTTGGGTTTGCTTTAGTGTTCATATTGTTGTTGTTGTTATTGTGGTTGCAGTTGTTTTCTTGTTTTATTTGATTAACCGAATTGTGGAAATCGAACATTTCTAATTTGCATAAATTTACTCAATTTCCTTGTTACAAATATTTTTTGTTGTCTTTGTTGCGGTCAGCAAGTGTGTGTGTGTCATAGGGATTATATTCAATTTATTTACTGATTCTTAATTTACTTACTATTCAAATGCTAGTTATTTATGGCAAATATAATAGTGTATTATATTATTTTCTTTTCTTTTTTTTTATATTTATTTTTAACAAATTTCTTAACAAAGTTGATAAAAACTGAGCGTTGTTTTTTCTTTATTTATTTGTATTACTTTTGAACAGCTGAATGCGCAGTTTTTAAGCCATTTCTGCAAAGAAAAAATCAGATTTAAAGTTAATCAATTAGTTTGTATTTAAGTATTTAAAACAGAAACTTTTTAAGTCCACAAGTCTGCAATAATCAATAGCATTTAAAATTGCCTTTCAACAAAATGTATAATAATCCATAATATGTGCTTACCAACCACATAAAATAGTTGTTGCTGGATAAGCAAATAAATGAAGTTAACAAAAGAAAACTAAATAACTAATAAATGTTACTTAATGGCTGCGAGCCCTTTGATGCGAGTGTAAATACTTTTTTTTCTATTAAATGTTAAATTCCGCATGCCTACTTTCAGGCACTTTATGCTAAACTAACAATCAGCAAAACCAACACCAAATGAATGCAGTCTGTTTGCCAGTCAAGAGCTCCAAGTGGACACTCGACTTCGTACCTCACACACACCACACACACACACACCAAACACACACACCACACACACACACCACACAAACACACACACACACACGCATTGTTGACATCATAATTAGAACGCACCCGACAAACACACACGCAGTCTTTCTCACACATGACTTAAAAACAAATTGCGCTGCACTTTTGTGCCCTCCTCTTGCTTAGATTTATGAAACCACATCGCCCCCCCCCCCCCCCCCTCCACCAACGGCCCTTTGCCATGTCATTCGTTGCATGCGCCACATTTATACATTTTTCGTGCTACATTTGGATACGCGCCGGGTGTGGGTGAAATGTTGAAAAACTCATTAACTGTGCACGCTACTTGGCACCTTTTTAGCCAGTTTTTCTATGTTTTTATTCTGCTGTTTTTTTTTTTCTTTGCCTTACAATTTGTTCGCACTTGCCTCATTCGCTCGTTTTGTTAGCTTTCTTTTACTTTTTTTGTAGCTATCATTTTTGTACCCTTTCATTCGCCCTAATGCAGAGCGAACACCCCCGTTTGTGGGCTAAGGTCGACAACTTATCTGCATGGCAGACATTTCTAGGCATTCTCACTGCCCCAATGCGTGTGTGTACGGGTGTGAGTCTGTGTTTTGAGTGTGTGTGCACACACATGATTGCACAATAAGCCGCTTTGAGTTAGAGTCTCCACCTTAAATCGAGCAAAAAATTTATGCCAGCCAGCCACATTGAAAAAATGCAACGTGCAATAATGGTAATTAAAACGAGATCCGACTTAAAACCGCATAAATGCACAGATTTCGCATTCAAGTGAAAGGTGTGTGCTTTAATAATAAACCTAAGTGTTTTTTTTTTTTTTGTATTTTTAATCATTTTATTTAATTCTTTAAAAAAAACTAATAAAATTTTATTAATTGAGAAAGCTTTTTTATTTGAATTTTTCTTTTACTTTGTTTACACTGCATTTTGCAGCGCTGTTAAAAAAAAATATTTCAGACGAAAAAATTGGACATTTCAGAGACGTTATTAAAACGGCATTTAAAATGGTAGCCGACAAAAAAGCGCAGCAGGAATAAGTCAAGTGTGGCAACATTGGCAAACAACAACATTGACGCTGAAAGCTCCGTGCATCGGTGTGCCCTCAGTCAGAGAATGAGCCTGATGCATTGCGAATATTACTAAAAAATAATGAAAAACAGCAGAAAACTGATTTCGGTGTTGAATTTCATCCGTTGAAATCATTTAAAATGGTATAAAAAGTATAAACACGGTATAAAGGGTTAGTGCAAATGTATTTAACATACAGATGTATATATATTATTGATCAGCCGAGTCGATATAGACTTCAAATATGTAATATATATATGTACTCGTATACACCGCTCAGATCAAGTTGATTTTAATTTATCGATAACTGCCTGCGTTTCGCGTATATCAATACATATCTATTTCCTGTATTATTGATCAACTGAGTAACACCCTATATATTTAACAGCTGGATTCAGGGAATATCGTAGTCGATAGGCTCATTCGATTGTGGAATGCTTTCTTGCTCTGTTTATGTACTGAGTGGCAAACACACACAATGCCACAGAATATTAACACCCATCAACGGCACCATTTATTTTGCGGCCGCCATTTTGTTACAGCTGGCAAAATGGCCGCGCCGCCGATTTGGGCATTTCAAGGGCTGAACTGCAGAAATCAACTCTTAATACACAAATAAATGCCGCATTTCCACATACATATATATATATATATATATATGCACATATATGCATATAAATAGTATATACATATATATGTATGTGTGTGTATATATATTAAAGCATGTTTATATCGTTTGCTCTGTCTGTGAAAATACGAAAATATTTTTGTTGCAAATCTTTGCGGCCCGAAGTTGTATTTTATTTTCTTATTTTTACTATTGTTTTTGTTTTTTTGTTCTTTGTTGTTGGCTTCTCGCTTGCCAGTGCTTCGTGACTTGTTTGTCTTGTCTGCATATCCTGCAGCGATTTTTGCCGGCTCCTCCTCACTTTGTTTTGGCTGCAGCAGTCAACGTTGACGACGAGCGCCTTTCATATGTATCCTTGTAAATGGGATTTGTTGCCCGGGCAGTCGCGTAAACTTCTCATTTATTAGCTTTATTTCTTAGTCACTCTCTCTATCTCTCTCTCTCTCTCTTTCTCTCTCTCTCGCTTTAGCTCTCTTTCTCGGTGTGTGCAAAAATATTTTACAATTTTTATAAGCACGTGTGTGTGTGTGTGTGTGTACGATATCCTGGCACCAGAGCAAACAGATTTATTCGTTTAGAAAACTTTGTTTCCTTATCTGCTCTTGTGTCGTTGTTTGTGTTTTATGTCTCATTTTTTGGTGCAAGGAGCAAGGAGGAGTGAGCTGGATTCGAGGTCTGGTACTTGAGTAAATAATCATAATGGAATTTTTAAGGCTTACGACAATTTCACATGTAACCTGCGAGTGGCTGCCTAAAGGCTAACAGCGAGTAAAGCGATTTTATCCGAACCGGAACTGCAGCCCTTAATTAGAATTAACATCATAAATAAAGTAAACTCAAAGTGAGGAAAATTAGAAATTATGCTCCTTTGGCATTTTCAAGTACAGTTCCGGTCTTATTTATTTTTTTTTATTATTACTGCTGCAGACTGTTACCCCATTAGTCCTGTCCAGTCTGTGCCGGAAATCCACACAAGTTTCAAGATTCAGTTCACAAAAGAAACTCGACAACAGATTAAGATTTTGATTTAATCTGTAAATCAAATGTTATTTGTATATATAAAACTTGATTGCAGAGTGTCGTCAAGTCGAGCACTTTCTACAACAAACATTCTATTGTGTTTTGTTTGTTTTGAACAAATTTCAAACTGAATGAATCAATAATGCAGCGAGTGGGGTAACCCGATTGCCGTTGGGCTAGGAATGCAATTGCAAAAGCATTTGCAGTTTGGGGCAAGCAAGTATAGCCATTTGCCGCAGCAGATTCTCGTTCACTTAAGTGAAGTGCTCCTATCAAATTTTGGTTATGCAGCAATTCTGGTTAGTTTTCGCCGCCTGATGCATAAAAAAAAAAAAACAAGTAAGAGTGGCACTCGAAGAACTTTTGCTGGCTCTCTTGTTTTGGTTTTGCTGCTTTTGTGTATTTCGTTTTTTGGCTCTCAAGGGCTGATGATGAGGGGAAATAGTTAGCTTGGTCTTCAATTCACATGTTCATAAAGTGTAAATTGGAAATTTGAGCAGTTGCAGCAGCCGGCGGAATTATTAATAAATTGAAAATCAGCAACAAACTTTGCCATAACAAGTTGAACAGCGAAAGAGATGGAGGGAGATGGAGAGAGAGAAAGCCATGCATATTGTAAACTGACGAAAGAGCAATATGGCATTGGCGCATTTGCAACGTGGAAGTTGAAAATGTATTTACATAACCACAAAAGAAAAGAAACACAAGTAGCTGGCAACAACATTAACTGAAAACCAGCAACATCAGCCAATGAGAATGAGAATGAGAATGAGAATCAAAATGAGAATGAGAATGAGAATGACAACGAAAGCACAACAATAAATAGCATTATGCTAATCCACGCCAAACAAAATGGCGAAAGCAAAGAAAGGACCTATCCAACAACACTTCTTCGCCTCTTCCCAGTCAGGCATTAGCTCCTCCCGATGGTGGCTGCCACAGGGCAGCAGCTGCTATTTACCACCACAGCCAACAGGAATAATAATTATGAAGGAAAACACCCAACAACTAGTAGCTGAGGCGAATAAAAAGGCAATGCAAACTGCCAACAAGACCAAACAACAGCAACAAATAACAGTCAAATAAAAATAAATAAAACCTCAACTAACTAACTATTATTTACTAAAAATAAGTCATAAAGGAAAATAAAAGAAAGCGCAAACTTTGCTCTGAGCGTTTGGTTGAGCGGGGGTTGGGTGGGTTTTTTTGGTTCGGGCTGGGCTGGTGTAGGGTGATTAAGGGAGTGGAGTTGCTTCAAGGACTGCTGCGGTGCGAACGTGACATGGCATAAGAAATATGTAAATCCCCGGACGTTAGTCAGGTTTAAATCCTAAGTCTTCGCTTGGTTGGAAGTACGCAAATTGAGAGCTGCAAAGTATTGAAGATAAATGAGTCAACTGCATACGAGACTAGTGCATTCATTATCATTTCCCATCTTTTTCAAACATTTATTTAAGGGGTGTAAACAACTAGCGAAATGTGATTTTGAATATAAACGTAATAAATCTAAAAACCCTAAGCAAATAGCTTAATGAAACATCAGACCTGACAAGAGAATAGCGACGTGGATGTTTGTTATCTCACTCCAGTATTGGCTTATGACTTTTTAAAATCCTTGGCGAGTCTCATTAATCATTTTATTTATTATGCGCTCCAATCTGTTGAGACATCCATTTTGCTCACGAATCATTGGCTCAATTTCCAATTCTTCGTTCACAGTCGTCAAGGATAGAGTCTCTAATTCCGCTTTGAAATTTTTCTGAATATTCAAGTAATAATTTTTGTACTTTCGCATAGTATTCGTTCGTAAAATAATTGTGCTCAATTGTTGTTCCTTTTATTATTTTTTTAATATTATTGTCTTCATTAGAAAATGTCTCCCAAAGATTATTTAATCTTTTCAGGCGCTCTTCAAAATACCCTGGCTTCGCTTTCCGCTCCACAGGATCCTTTTTGTAATTTCGAATTACATTTTGGATCTCTTCGCCAGTAATTAATTGCCTGTCAAGCAATGCGTTGAGTTTTGATGAATCCATTTTCCTTTTTTATTTGTATTCCTTTTTTATTTATAGTATACCTGAATCGTTGGAGGTATTTTTATTTGTCCCTACGACAGGATGTGCCTCGACTCACAACCAATAAATTAGTCAACGTATACTACGAAATAAATTGGAATTTGTTGTTTACATTTTTTTTTCTATATATTTTTTATTTTGTATGATTTCTTAGAAGAGATATTTATATATTTTATATATTCTGCTGATAGCCGACAGATGGTGCGAAAACCCCATTCTATGCTTCAGAGCTGCTGTTTCTTCAGTTCTCTGTTGTCCATGCAGCTGAATTGTTGAGCACGATGCAAATTATTTTAATAACGCTGCTAATCTCAGTGTCTCCCTTATTGGGTGTCATTTCTGTAAGCTGATCTATCAACAAAAATAAAATAAAATGAATAGAAAATAAAAATATATAACAAAATACAAATTTACAGACCTACATAGAGGAGACAGATCTGAAGAATACTTGTGGCATGTTCTGCTTTAAGGTAGTGAAGCCCATTTTGGAGCACACGGCCGCATTGCAGGAAAAAGTCAACAGCCAGGAGGATAAGGAAAAAGCTGATTTGCTTTCTAAGGTGGATAATATCGAGAAAGGGCTGGTATGCTTACTACCTATCTATTAGCAATCTACAAACCAAATTTACTAACTGTGGGAAATATTTGCTCTCATCTCATCAAAAATATATTCCTTAATGCCCTAATGGTGTCTGCCTACAGACCAATTTACTTTTATACCTTCTGTTTTCGAGACTAAAAAGCTTAATTATTATCACACGGTTTAATTATAGAAACTCGTCAAAGTGGATAAGGATGAATTATTGAAGCTAACTGCGGATTTCCGATCAGAGCTGGAAACCAAGAAAATGGAGAGTGTATTTTTGAAGAAAAAAATTGACGAACTCGATAAAAAGCTTAAGGAAGCCGAAAAGTTTTATGGTCAACCAGAATTGTTTGAGAAAATAGGATCCAAATACTACTATATAGAAGAATCCGTAGAGATGAATTGGTATGCCGCGGCTCACAGATGCCATCAGATGGGGGCTCACTTGGCTAGCATCCAAAATCAGAACGAATTTGACGCGATAAAAGCTAAGTTAAGCCCACACAAATATTATTGGATTGATGTTAATGATCTCAGCGAGGAGGGCAAATATATGTCGCTTACCACTGGCAAGAAAGCAGCTTATTTAAATTGGTATCCAAAATATAATCCAGACAATAAGTATGCTAATGAGAACTGTGCACAAATTTGGTACGTACATGAAAGATACACGATGAATGATGAGAATTGCGCAAACAAATTTTATGTTATATGTGAGACATTTAATGTGAAATAATAATAGTTTTAAATCAATTTCTGTTATCAAACAATAACTATGTAAAATATTCCGTTTTGCAGCACATTTTGCAGATTCAAATAAATTTTGAATGCTCTAAAAATTAAATACTTTTTTTAGAAACTACCTTCCGTTTTTTAAATATACTTTCGAAGTTACGCTTGGCACCAAAAGATTTTCTAAAATGCAGGCTGATTTTTATAAACTGACTTCGGAGATAAATACGAGAATTGCAAAGAATTTAATTTATTTAAGGCAAAAAAGATCGACTACAAAAATTTAGTTATAAATTATAGTCAGATTTTAATGATTTCAAAATTGACATTAAGAACCAGATAATTTGCACTGCATAAGAGACTAGTGCATTCATTATCATTTCCCTTCTTTTTCAAACATTTATTTAAGGGGTGTAAACAGCTAGCGAAATGTGATTTTGAATATAAACGTAATAAATCTAAAAACCCTAAGCAAATAGCTTAAAGAAACATCACACGAAAAGGCAACTTTTTGATGCCTTCGAATTTGACTGTATTTTACTTATTTTTTTGGCACTTTGAAATTTGGAATTACGTTCGGAAAAATGAAGAAATTAAAAATGCATAATCACTCTGACTCTGCACTTTTTTAAATACTCAGCATAAATTTAAAAAAATTTGCAAAAAAAATAAGAAAGTTTGTTTTAAAGAATTTATTTTCATTCTGCCGCTGCAAATTCTAAACACACCATTTATGCCGACTAAGAAATAATTTTCTCCGAATATTACGTCGAATACTTTTAGCATATGTCTGCGGCACGTCTGTGTGTGTGTGCAACGTCATGTGTTTAAGGCTGGGGCAACGTACCCGTGGCGTCTCGTTTTGTCGCCCTCTTGCATATTTACTACGTGTTATGCCACATCCAAAGAGCTTAGCGCTTAGTCCAAAGTGGCATTTTGATTCCATGATTTATGGGATGGATGCGAGTAAACCCTCGCAGCAGTGGCAACAACAACAACAACAACAACCATAGCCAGCGCTTAACCTCGAGACTCCGGAGTCCGGGAGCTGGGCTTCGTCGGCTCTTTTGCATTTGATAATCCTTTAAATTTGCGTATGGTCGTCTCTGGGTCTAAGCATGACAACTGACGGACATTTGACTTTGTTTAGCCTGCATTAAAAATCTCATAAATTATGTAGACCTTAAGCAGGCAACCCCCCCCCAAAATTGCGTTGCGAGTTTATTTTCGGGGGCTGATTTAAAAATGAATAATAAATGAGAACAAAAGATTAGTTTTGTTTGAGTATTCTTGTTTTATTGTTTAGAATATAGTTAGAATTATTTGGTAACAAGCTGCCTACGCACGACCCTAAAAGATAAGACATTAGAAGAATAGAACCCGCGACTATTTTAACGATACTCATCTAACATTTCTGTTGGTTTATTTACCAGAATGGTTATAAGAAGATATTTGTGACATTTACAAAGCGCTCGATCAATCAACGAAGCTCTGAACCTTATCAGCAAACAAGACTGTCAAAAGCACAGTAAAATATTGAGATTCGTGACTCAAAACCCAAACAGCTTATTATAATGCAAACTAATACTAATCAGACTTATTAGACATGTTTAAAGGGTACAAACCATAAGAAAGAAGTAGAAGAAGCAGACAACAAATGGTTGCTGATTGGGCAACGCTATAAACACATTAACTAAACGTAATCATAAATAAATTTACATTTATCCCACAAGATGTTGCTGTGCGTGATTAACCTGAACATTGTTTCAGTAATGTGGATCGGTGGCTCAAAGTGGAAACACTTCAAAATGCCACACGCGTACTAATACTTTAACGACAATCAATAAATCAGCATGTATGTATTCCACTACAGTAGTGCATCAATCAAGCGACATCAATTAAATCGAACCCAATCATATTTCAAAGCACAGGAAGATGTGAAGTAGAAGAGTCGAACGGAAGACCCTCCAACGACTACTTCAAGAACCACAAAAATTGAACAAACAAACTAAACGAGCCGCATAAAAGTAACCAAAGAGCAAACAATTTGTGTGGGTCATGGATGAGAAATGGACAGGCTGGCAGCAAATTGTGTGACTTTGACTGGGACAGGGGATGGCGGTGTAGTTTTGTGTGTGTATGCGTGTGTGTGTGTTTTCGAGGGGAATTGTTAGGTAACATTGTCACATCATAAATGTCACGGACACATTTTGTGCATTTTAGTGTGATCATAAAAATGTTTTGAAGAGTGCAAACAACAAACAAAATGAAACGACACATGAAATACGAGCCAAAATGTAGAGCAAAATATTGTATTTTTTTCCAGTTTGAGTTAGATTTTTTTTTTTTTTTGAGTTGGGTCAACAAGCCCTAAAATTGAAGATGAGAGATGCTACAGCAGACAGATATTTATAGGATGAGCGAGGGGAAGAGGGGGAGAGGGGGGACAGTCGCTACGTCACGCTGACCATAAAATGACGCATGAGGCGTGTGGCACGCGAAAACAAAAATGGGGAAATAAGTGAGGAGCTGCGGGTTAGGTGTGCGCCTTGCCACCGGGGGGCGCATCGCAGCCACGCAGTCAACACAACAGCAAAAAGGTCATAAATCACTTAATCACATAATTAGAATGTATAACAATTGATTTACGAGATTTTCAATGCGAATTTTGTTGCAACGTCGCGTGTTTACGTTTATTTACTTACCTCCACAGGGCGATAACAAAAAGCTACCAAGTGGTTTGGGGAGGAATAAATGTTCGCTATTGCATTATAATAATGGAAGGGACATACATAATCTAAGCAAATTAAATAGGGGTGCGTATGTTGTCTGTGTGTGTGTGTGTGCGAGGGTATTTGCAAATTTATGCATGTATATATTGACAATTTAAGTGAAATTAACTGAAAGATGAGTGAGAACTAAGCCACATAAATATTAATGTCGTTAACTTTAAAGTGGAATGGTACGCAATAAAATTAAAAGCTTTCATTATACTTTTGTAGAGGGGATTTTAATTTTGTTGAGCAGAGTAGCTACGGTCTACAAGAGGGGCACAACCAATAAAGATAATAAGATAAGATAATAAACTGCTTTTGCCATAATAACTTGGTGTTGCTTTCCTATCAATCTGAAATGCTGAGAACATAGTCGAGACTAGGCGATACCCTGAACTCATCTCTTTCCCTATCAGGAGTCGTAATGGATAGACCTCGATATCTACATCTAGCAATCAGATAAAGCTCTCGATGTATATTACAAATTTGAAGTGTCTAGAAATCTGAGATAAAATTATTCATACAGATGGTCAGACGGACATAGCTGAATCGACTCGTCTCTTGATCATGATTAAGATTATGTATACTTTTCTAAACTTCAAACTTTTCGAAACTTCAAAAGGCCATAACTTCGTCAAAACTCAACTGATTTTAAAAAGCAAGGGCTCTTTGATCATAGTTTTGCCCCTAAATCAATAGTACATTTAAAGTTGAAAATGAAATTTTAGGTCGGAAGACAAGTAAAAATTATAGCCTGAAAATCGATGTATCGATATATGGGCATAGATCGAAACTTCAAAATGCCATAACTTCGTCAAAACTCAACTGAGTTTAAAAAGCAAGGGCTTTTTGATCATAGTTTTGCCCCTAAATCAATCGTACATTTAAAGTTGAAAATGAAATTTGAGGTCGGAAGACAAGTAAAAATTATAGCCTGAAAATCGATATATCGATATATGGGCATAGATCGAAACTTCAAAATGCCATAACTTCGTCAAAATTCAACTGATTTTAAAAAGCAAGGGCTTTTTGATCTTAGTTTTGCCCCTAAATCAATCGTACATTTAAAGTTGAAAATGAAATTTGAGGTCGGAAGACAAGTAAAAATTATAGCCTGAAAATCGATATATGGGCATAGATCGAAACTTCAATATGCCATAACTTCGTCAAAACTCAACTGATTTTAAAAAGCAAGGGCTTTTTGATCATAGTTTTGCCCCTAAATCAATAGTACATTTAAAGTTGAAAATGAAATTTGAGGTCGGAAGACAAGTAAAAATTATAGCCTGAAAATCGATGTATCGATATATGGGCATAGATCAAAACTTCAAAATGCCATAACTTCGTCAAAGCTCAACTGATTTTAAAAAGCAAGGGCTTTTTGATCATAGTTTTGCCCCTAAATCAATCGTACATTTAAAGTTGAAAATGAAATTTGAGGTCGGAAGACAAGTAAAAATTATAGCCTGAAAATCTATGTATCGATATATGGGCATAGATCAAAACTTCAAAATGCCATAACTTCGTCAAAACTCAACTGATTTTAAAAAGCAAGGGCTTTTTGGTCATAGTTTTGCCCCTAAATCAATCGTACATTTAAAGTTGAAAATGAAATTTGAGGTCGGAAGACAAGTAAAAATTATAGCCTGAAAATCGAAATATGGGCATAGATCGAAACTTCAATATGCCATAACTTCGTCAAAACTCAACTGATTTTAAAAAGCAAGGGCTTTTTGATCATAGTTTTGCCCCTAAATCAATCGTACATTTAAAGTTAAAAATGAAATTTGAGGTCGGAAGACAAGTAAAAATTATGGCCTGAAAATCGATGTATCGGTGTATGGGCATAGATCGAAACTTCAAAATGCCATAACTTCGTCAAAACTCAACTGATTTTAAAAAGCAAGGGCTTTTTGATCATAGTTTTGCCCCTAAATCAATCGTACATTTAAAGTTGAAAATGAAATTTGAGGTCGGAAGACAAGTAAAAATTATAGCCTGAAAATCGATGTATCGATATATGGGCATAGATCGAAACTTCAAAATGCCATAACTTCGTCAAAACTCAACTGATTTTAAAAAGCAAGGGCTTTTTGATCATAGTTTTGCCCCTAAATCAATCGTACATTTAAAGTTAAAAATGAAATTTGAGGTCGGAAGACAAGTAAAAATTATGGCCTGAAAATCGATGTATCGGTGTATGGGCATAGATCGAAACTTCAATATGCCATAACTTCGTCAAAACTCAACTGATTTTAAAAAGCAAGGGCTTTTTGATCATAGTTTTGCCCCTAAATCAATCGTACATTTAAAGTTGAAAATTAAATTTGAGGTCGGAAGACAAGTAAAAATTATAGCCTGAAAATCGAAATATGGGCATAGATCGAAACTTCAATATGCCATAACTTCGTCAAAACTCAACTGATTTTAAAAAGCAAGGGCTTTTTGATCATAGTTTTGCCCCTAAATCAATCGTACATTTAAAGTTAAAAATGAAATTTGAGGTCGGAAGACAAGTAAAAATTATGGCCTGAAAATCGATGTATCGGTGTATGGGCATAGATCGAAACTTCAATATGCCATAACTTCGTCAAAACTCAACTGATTTTAAAAAGCAAGGGCTTTTTGATCATAGTTTTGCCCCTAAATCAATCGTACATTTAAAGTTGAAAATGAAATTTGAGGTCGGAAGACAAGTAAAAATTATAGCCTGAAAATCGAAATATGGGCATAGATCGAAACTTCAATATGCCATAACTTCGTCAAAACTCAACTGATTTTAAAAAGCAAGGGCTTTTTGATCATAGTTTTGCCCCTAAATCAATCGTACATTTAAAGTTAAAAATGAAATTTGAGGTCGGAAGACAAGTAAAAATTATGGCCTGAAAATCGATGTATCGGTGTATGGGCATAGATCGAAACTTCAATATGCCATAACTTCGTCAAAACTCAACTGATTTTAAAAAGCAAGGGCTTTTTGATCATAGTTTTGCCCCTAAATCAATCGTACATTTAAAGTTAAAAATGAAATTTGAGGTCGGAAGACAAGTAAAAATTATAGCCTGAAAACCGATGTATCGATATATGGGCATAGATCAAAATTTCAAAATGCCATAACTTCGTCAAAACTCAACTGATTTTAGAAAGCAAGGGCTTTTTGATCATAGTTTTGCCCCTAAATCAATCGTACATTTAAAGTTGAAAATGAAATTTGAGGTCGGAAGACAAGTAAAAATTATAGCCTGAAAATCGATGTATCGATATATGGGCATAGATCAAAACTTCAAAATGCCATAACTTCGTCAAAACTCAACTGATTTTAAAAAGCAAGGGCTTTTTGATCATAGTTTTGCCCCTAAATCAATCGTACATTTAAAGTTGAAAATGAAATTTGAGGTCGGAAGACAAGTAAAAATTATAGCCTGAAAATCGATATATCGGTATATGGTGGTTTTCACAGAAATAACAAACGTATTCTGTTCCAGTTGAAACGCATATATTTTGTTTAGTGCTAACATTTTTTTTATCAGCACTGCTCCAGTAATGTCAACAACTGACTTAGTTCTTGCAATTGCCTTGAATTTACAGATTGCTCATATAACATATGAGTCTGCCGATCTACCTTCTTGGTCAATATGCAATATTATTCAGTGCAGATAACGTTTCATTTATGTAATCATGCAGAGCTTTGATCGATTTAGCCTCATTTGTTGTCGATGGTTGATCTAATAATTTATTGGTCAATGCAAAAACGCTCTTGCGGCATATTCCATGCTGATAAATAATTTCCTTCAGTTAAGGATAGATGGCGAATTAAACGTTCCGCGTCTCCGGTGATGTTGGTCTTTAAATACCACATCTTCTGAATAATGGGTAATGTAGATTCATGAATCATTCTCTTCAAAATGTCATGAAATTGCTGCCACTTTAAATAATCTGCATTAAATTTGAGAATTTGATTTGTATTGGCAGGTCGCTGAACCATTTCTTCGTTGGTTATGGTTTGTACTGATATAAAAGCATCTTCAGCAGCCAAAAATCTTCTATCATCATATCCAATCTTCTTGGGATCGATGAATTTCTTGTGCACTTGGACGTGGATGTTTGTTATCTCACTCCAGTATTGGCTTATGACTCTTTCAAATCCTTGGCGAGTCTCATTAGTCATTTTATTTATTATGCGCTCCAATCTGTTGAGACATCCATTTTGCTCACGAATCATTGGCTCAATTTCCAATTCTTCGTTCACAGTCGTCAAGGATAGAGTCTCTAATTCCGCTTTGAAATTTTTCTGAATATTCAAGTAATAATTTTTGTACTTTCGCATAGTATTCGTTCGTAAAATAATTGTGCTCAATTGTTGTTCCTTTTATTATTTTTTTAATATTATTGTCTTCATTAGAAAATGTCTCCCAAAGATTATTTAATCTTTTCAGGCGCTCTTCAAAATACCCTGGCTTCGCTTTCCGCTCCACAGGATCCTTTTTGTAATTTCGAATTACATTTTGGATCTCTTCGCCAGTAATTAATTGCCTGTCAAGCAATGCGTTGAGTTTTGATGAATCCATTTTCCTTTTTTATTTGTATTCCTTTTTTATTTATAGTATACCTGAATCGATGGCGGTATTTTTATTTGTCCCTACGACAGGATGTGCCTCGACTCACAACCAATATATTAGTCAACGTATACTACGAAATAAATTGGAATTTGTTGTTTACATTTTTTATATATTTTATATATTATGCTGATAACCGACAGATGGTGCGAAAACACAATTCTAATCGCAGCCCATTGAGTCTCTGCGCTATCTGAAGCGTACGATTTTCTGCTCTTTCCGAAATCGTACTTTATGGGGTCCGATGTCGAGCATCGTTGACATTAAAGCAACAAAATTGATAATGCTTATGTTATAATATTCTCTACATAAAATATGCTTCAGATGTGCTGTTTCTTCAGTTCTCTGTTGTCTACGCAGCTGTCTTGTTGAGCACGATGCAAATTATTTTAATAACGCTGCTAATCTCAGTGTCTCCCTTATTGGGTGTCATTTCTGTAAGCTGATCTATCTACAAAAATAAAATAAAATGAATAGAAATATATAACAAAATACAAATTTACAGACCTGCAAAGAGAAGACAGATGTGGAGAATACTAGTGACATGTTCTGCTTTAAGGTAGTGAAGCAGGAGGATAAGGAAAAAGCTGATTTGCTATCTAAGGTGGATAATATCGAAAAAGAACTGGTATGTTTACAAAAGTACATCTATCAGCAATCTACGAACCAAATTTACTAACTGTGGGAAATATTTGCTCTCATCTCATCAAAAATATATTCCATAATGCCCTAATGGTGTCTGCCCACAGACCAATTTACTTTTATACCTTCCGTTTTCGAGACTAAAAAGTTTAATTATTATCACACGTTTTGATTATAGAAACAAATCAAAGATTTTCGATCAGAGTTGGAAACCAAGGAAATGGAGATTGTATTTTTGAAGAACAAAATTGACGAAAACGATAAAAAGTGTAAGGATGCCGAACAAAAGTTTAAATGTCAACCAGAATTGTTGAAGAAAATTGGATCCAAACACTACTATATAGACGAATTCGAACGGATGAATTGGTATGCCGCGGCTCACAGATGCCATCAGATGGGGGCTCACTTGGCTAGCATCCAAAATCAGAACGAATTTGACGCGATAAAAGCTAGGTTAAGCCCACACAAATATTATTGGATTGATGTTAATGATCTCGGCGAGGAGGGCAAATATATGTCGCTTACCACTGGCAATGAAGCAGCTTATTTAAATTGGTATCCAACTACTAATAATCCAGACAATTATAAGGGTAACGAGAACTGTATACATATTTGGTACGTAGATAGAATATACGGGATGAATGATGTTAATTGCACAAACCAATATTATGTTATATGTGAGACATTTAATGTGAATTAATTATAGTTTTAAATCAATTTCTGTTATCAAGGAATAACCATGTAAAATATACCGTTTAGCAGCACATTTTACAGACAAATCGTACAATATATATATATATATTTTATGGGGTCTGATGTCGAGCATCGTTGACATTAAAGCAACAAAATTGATAATGCTTATGTTATAATATTCTCTATATAAAATATGCTTCAGAGGTGCTGTTTCTTCAGTTCTCTGTTGTCCACGCAGCTGACTTGTTGAGTACGATGCAAATTATTTTAATAACGCTGCTAATCTCAGTGCCTCCTTTATTGGGACAATTTCAAGGGTAAGAAGTTATAAAGAGATACCTTCCGTTTTTATTATAAATTGAAAATACAAGTCGTTTATATATAGTGCGATTATGACGATTTCTTGCTCAATCCAAGATTATCCTATATAAAGTTATCTTTCAACCGATTGTGCCTATAGACCCGTCCAGTTACAAAATGTGTATTGAGTTTGTGTATTATTTGCTTTTGCATTCGATGCATGCTTTTATCCGGGCGTCAGATTAATCAAACCGACAGTTGAATGAAATCAACTTAATGAAATTAAGTTAATCCAAACTTGGAGCATTTAGAAATACTCAATTGTTTTCTTTTGTATTGCCACGCACGCATACTCAGCCAATTTAGTAGCTCACTGAATTTGATTATGCATTACGAATGAGGCAAATTTTGAAAACCAATCAAATTGATGTCCTCCCTTCCAGCTGGAGCTGTATCCTTAGCTCTGTGGCTGTGGCTGTGGCTGTGGCACGTGCTCTATTTCATATTAATGCATGCAGCAGGCGAGGAGGATGCCAAAGCAAAAACCCAGAGCATGAATTTGCACAAGTTTCGGGCTGTCAAAAGTCAAAGTAAGCCGACTCCGTTTGACAGTTTTTGCCTAAAAGCAGACACCAGACACAAGCTGTACGTGAGAGTGTTACTTCCCCTCTCTCTCTCTATCTCTCTATCTCGGCAAAGCCCTCCTCTTACACGCAACCCTTAGATACTACTTATGTGACTGCCATCCCCTTATTAACATTGACGTGTGGACTTAACTAAAACTCGTTGCCATTGATATTGTTTTTTTTTTTTGTGTTTTATCCTGCATTATCAAAGATCATTTCCGGGTGGCAACGAACGGGTTTGTCCAGTTGATCACTTGAATTGTTCATTGTTGGGTCGTTTGTGTCATTGCTGATACATGGAAATGTTTTCCTTTTACTGCGCCACGCTTTGCCCAATTTTCATTATGCGCGTTTTCTTTAATTCGTTGCCGCTTTTCCCAGCAGGCCCGATGGAAAAATAAAATAAAACAAAAAAACAAAAGAAAAGCAGCGAACCCAAGCTGAATATACAAAACCGAAACCCACGTCCAAGTCACGTACCCTTCCAACACGCATGCTGACATGGCCCCGCTCTCACACTCCCTCCAACTCTCTCTCTCTCTCTCTCTCTCTCTCTTTCTCTCTCACTCCCTGCCTATCTCTCTTCCACTCCCTTTTAACACTCTTTTTTTATTGCATCATAAATTTAATATTTTTATGTAATGTTTGTATAACGGTACGCTTTTACTACCCTACTACCCAAGCCCCCATGGCCAAAAAGTCCATAACATGCACGAGATTCGTGCGTCTTGTGTCCTTGTTCCCTGCACCCTGTTCCCCCTCTCCCCACCATCCCCCCTCATCCCTTTCGGGCTCGTCCTTTGCTCTCTGACAACAACGCTGGCAAATGGTTTGCTTCTTGGAAAGTGTCGCCGCCTCGTGCCATGAGGATTAGTTTTTTTTCCCACTTCCTCGCAACTCCCCCGAAAATCTGACAACGTTTGTGGACTGAGACTGAGCTTGTGGTAAGAAAATTTCTGTTGTCATTTCTTGAATGCTTGCTTGTTTTGGTTTATTCGTTCGCTCGTTCCTTGCAGCCAATGGCTTCGACTATAACAAATATGAAAATATGAATTCTTCTTGTGTGCTTAATTTGAAATGCAAAAATGCTGCGCACGTCTTATCAATCACAAGTCGTCTAGCTTTGTAATTTCACAAATGTTTGCAGGAGATTTATCCTTGGATGCATGAACCTTTCACACCTTAACTGAAAACAATTTCAGATTGAAATAGAGCATCGTGTGAAATGCAACTGTTGTTGTTAGTGATTATTTACCGAGTAGTTATCAGACAGATTTCAATTTCTATCAATATGTTGTTTATTTTATTGCTCACCTGCAACGAAAAAGAAATTGAAGAAAATAAATCGAGTTGTTGCTGGAAATGTGATGTGGCAAACAAATATTTCTAAATATCAAATTCAAACCCATTGGAATGATTGCTTAGAAATTCAATGCGACAGCAGCTATTTAATTTGATTTAAGATGCACTCCGAGACCTGTTCGGATTGCAATTTGGCTAATGGTTTACGCAAAACATTTAAAGCGAAATTACCCATCATATTTACTTAGGATCGAAGGGTAACCAAATCCTCTCTCATACACACACACACACACACACACGCACGCACACACATATAGAAGTATATATGTACATAAGCAGCGACACAGACAC
Organism: Drosophila nr. perissopoda 5 BK-2023a; assembly: GCA_035044105.1. Lineage (NCBI taxonomy): Eukaryota > Metazoa > Arthropoda > Insecta > Diptera > Drosophilidae > Drosophila > Drosophila nr. perissopoda 5 BK-2023a. Next base: position 600,946 of record JAWNMK010000245.1, read on the forward strand.
AACTTGCATACGAAATTACAAAATTCCCACGGCAAATCCTTCAGAAGATGGCATGGGAAATGGTAAATGTTTCGTTAGCAGTCGCTAACACACTCATCACTGCTTCAAATGGGAGCCGAGCCATGTCTGATCCATTCGCAACCGAACCTAACTCAACTCGCTGCCATTAGCGATAAAAAATTGATTCTCAGCTCAAAAAGTGTGGGACGGGCAGCCAAACCAAGTGCGAGCGAATCAATAAATCACGTGCCACTGCCACAAAGAGTTCTATAAAAACTGACTAACCGAAATAAGAACAGGACAAGTGTAAATGATAGACTAGAAGATGCCCTGTAAAGTAATACTTAACACAATCAGATAAGTATATAGACAATATAACAAAATAATCCACAACTAGTCAATAAAAATAAAAATCAAAGTCAATGCGACTGCTGCTTTTGCTTATCAAGTATGTACATATGTATTTAGTCATATACATATATATACTTTTAAATTTCTACCACACAACCTGCACATCTTTTGTATATTGTGGGCTACAGGGTATACAAAATAGACAAAACAAACCACACAATCAATCCAAATTGCCCAAATGTTAAATGTTATAGCCCTGCGCAATGCAGATATCATATATCCAAGTTATAATGCATACAAAATCGATGTAATAAAAGTGTTAAATCAAATGCGTACAAACAAAGCCAAGAATTATGTGAATGTGTGTGTGAGTGTGTGTGTCTGTGTGTGTGTCTGTGTGTGTGTCTGTGTGTGTCTGTTATCTGACGAAAGCCAAATGTTGAGCTTGAAGCTCAACAGTTCCACGACAAATCCAACAAGCAAACAGGTTTCATAAAAAAACACTATGGAGCTGGCAGGAGGGAGCAGAGTGTGGGGGGCAGGCGGCTGGTATAGTGATTGCGGAGTGCCCAGCTTATCAGCGTCGTCTGTGGAACGCTGCTTGTGAGGGCCGCTCGCCAACAAAAGGCCTCTTAGTATGCAAAACGAGAGTCAGCAGAGTCGTTAAGTGAATCATGTGAATGATGGCAGCGAATGCAGCATCTCAAGATGCAGCCCAGCAGCGCTGCACGAGGAGAGTTGAGCTCTGATAATTTATGCTGTAATAATTAAGCAGCAGAACAGCAGATTCCCAAACCCAAGCCAACAATGACAGTCAAATGTCGCTGGGGAACGGAAATGCGGACAGTCAGTGGACACACACACACACACGCACACATGATATGACGCACGCACACACATGACAATTTATGGGCTGGAAGACGGCATGCGGTGCAGAGTAGAAGGAGGGCATCACTCGACCACAATGACAGGCCAGTCCTGAAATTGGCAAGGAACTGGCATCTAAAGTGGGTGTGGCTCTCAGTGTGTGCGTGCGTATGTGTGCTTGTGGGCATGTGGAGTTGACTTATGTAACCAGTGCGGCAACACACTCTCTCAAGGCAGGGAAAATGTCACAATTCAAAGATCTTCTTCGTCTTGCGGTTTTCGATTCACAGCTGACTTACAATTGGAATTGTTAATTAGATAATTCCAAAAACGCCGCACTGAAAGCCGAATAACAACTATCGATAAATCTTCGAATATAAAACAAGCGACTTTAGTTTGGCATCATTTACTTAATTCAAGTAAAATTCTTATTAATTTTCTTGTCAACTTAATTTTGAAATATTTTCTTTTCATATAACTAGATGAAGAGTATTATATTGATGGTTGTTGTCAATATTCATTTCATTTTCATTTCTTTTACTTTATTATAATTAATGTAAAATAAAACCATTGGTCAACAACTTTTATTGTTTTTTTTGGCTTATGTATCTGAAGCTGGCCAACACAATGTAGCTTAAGCTGTCTTTCTAGCAAACTTATATCATAAAGCCAATCCATCTGAACATGCCCAACAAATATTGCGAGAGCAGAACAATTTTTGGACTGCCAACTTGCTGATGAGTATATTTTATTATTAAAACTTTTCTTTCCAAACTCCGGCTGTATGTATGTACGTACAATGAATGAATGAAGTCCGTCGGACGGATGATGATGTACAGAATGGGGGAATTGCATTTGGTGGGAGTATGTTCGTTGACTTGATGTGCTTAGCAGTTGCAGTTTGTAATTGAAATTTAGCAACAAACAACACGAGTCCAAATGAGTGCTCACTGAAATTGAATTGAGTCAAGTTCTGTTCAGATCTGTTCAGAGTTGCGTTGAGTGACTACTGTGCGTCAGTCGTCCCCGAGTCGTCTTTGATTGATGTAGACATTATCCGCTCACAAATTTAGCAACGCCCACAGAAATGCTGCAACTTGACTACGGGACTAGCCCCCGCTCCCGCCATAGCACCCGCCACGCACTGGAGTTGTCAAGCCCAACAGCAACGAAAACAACAACAACAACAACAACAAGATTGCAATGGCTTTTGCTGTTGCTGATGCTGCTGTCCACAGCTCATTACGGTAGCGAAGAACTCCGGCCGCAGTTCAAATGAATTTAATTGAAATTTCAAACTTGTCAAGTAGTCGCCGCCTGCCGCACCGAAATGAGACAAAACGAAGACGCATGGCTGGGACCGGGACTGGACCGTAATGGAACGGACTCGACTGGACTGGACTGGACGTTACACACAAGTCAAGTGCCTGTGGAAAAAGATAAAATAGGTTTTCTTTTTGTTTTTCTGTTTTTCTTTTTGGCCCTGCATTGCACTTTTGACGTTGCAACATCTGGCAAAGCAACGGGCCACAGAACAGAAGTGTCATCCAATGTACGTAACTTTTGAAAAGAAAACTTTTTAGCTACTTCTCCACAAAATGCTCGGACTTTGTATATACTATTTGGAGTTATTCAATGCGGGGCTAAATCCATTTCGTTCACTTTGCTGAAAGTCTCACCAGAATGGGACAAACAACAAACAAGAGACAAGTCAAAGTAGTCTCTCCTCCAGCTTTGACGCGTGGGAGTGTCAAGTGGCTTTAAGACTTGTCTATCAGAAGAAAGAGAAAGAAAGAAAGAGAGAGAGAGAGAGAGAGTAATGAACTTGGCAGAAAACTCTGTTCGAAAATTTCCAATATCTTAGAGAGAAAAAGTTTTGATAGATTTGTATTTTCTCTTAGAAAAAAAAACTGATAAATAATTAAAATTATTTATTATAAATTAATATTAAATGATTTTTTCGCTTATCACAACTCCATGGTACAAAGGTCAACAAGAGAAGCAAAAAGCAACGATAAATAAAGGAAAGAGTCAGCAAGAAAAGATAACGTTACGAAGAAGAAAAATGTCACAAAGAAGAAAGATATAACCGCCAAGGCAAACAGTTTGCGGTTAAGGTTAAATGGGAAATCAATGTGGATAAAATACAATCTACACAGAATGTGGTCAAGGAAATGAATGGAAACATTAAGAAAACAAAAAATTAAAAGAATAATACGATAATACGATCCAACAGATAATGTAGATAACCATAGGATATCACATTATTAGCGCGAAAACGCCCTGAGAGGGGATTGAAAGCAGAGTAAAAACTAAATTCCATAGTTATATTTTCTATTCTGCAAAAAATCTTAAAGCCACAAAATTCAAATTGCTGACTATTAATAAAGACAAAATATTAAACACTGTTTTTATGGTTTGCCAGCTAAGCAACATTCTACAAATCATGACACACATATACGAACCGTTATCCCATCAACATTGCCCACAAATATGCGACAAGCATGAAAACCACGACTGACATAAATAAGTGTTCACAGCTGAAGCAACGATTTGTCTGCTCGGATTCTGCACTTTGTATGGTTTTGTCTGGCAGCAGTTAGCATACCTTATCTACGCAATATCCGCACAAATATGATAAGTTCACAAGTGTGTCGACGAAATTGGCAAGACAATTTATATTTATTAGTTTTGCCGGCTGCAGCATGCTGCCAATTTCCTATCGCAGCAGCAGACAGCACAAATATTGATCTATAGCCCATTAAGAGGGAGCGAGAGAGCGACATAGAGAGAGAGAGAGAGAAAGAGAGGCAGAATGGAACATCTGGAAGCATTTAAGTGTTAATTTTATAACTTTTACTTGTGCATACAGAAAATGTATGCAGCTGCCAAGAAAGGGGGACTAAAATAGATCAGTTACCTCCCACACACAACTGGCGCTTATTCTTGAATAATTTACATTTTCAATTTGCATTTCAATTGAGAGTTTTATATTTGGTTGTGCTTAAGCTTGAACTCAATTATGCTACAATTACTCGTACTACTTAACACTGAAACACATTTAGCCCAAGGGCCACATATGGGTTAAATACGGTGGCGTTGCCGGAAGGCTAAGTGAAAAAACTGCTCAGCAATTTTTGACGATTTGATCCATTTGGCAGCTGTCGCAGTTTCTCAATTCGGAGTGCGCCTTACCGATGAGTGCCCTTCATGAAATATGTCGACGTTCCACTTTTTCGGGGGTTGTTCAAGTCTAACAAGTACAACATGTACGTACAACCCAATCAAAAACAGAATGCGTTAGTCGAGAGAGCTCGACTAGCAGATACCATGAAACGAGCTTAGCTGATTAGGTTACGTAGGATACGTAATAATAATAATAAATTGTGACGGTATATATTATACCCGTTTTTTAGCTACATTTTTACAATAGTGATTTTATTGCAATAGGAAATCGATTATTATCGATATTTGCATTGTATCGATACAGTGAAATAAACTTAGCCACAATTCTAATCTCCCACAAGTCGTTATCTACACCGCTGTTGATCTTCATCAAGAATATATATAATGCGATAATGCTATAATTTCAATTCTGCCCGTTACCAAACTTCGTACACCCTTTTTACCATTTTAAATGGATTCAGGGTATACGAAAAAAAAAGAACAGAACGTTATGCAGATATTAAAAAGTTGTTCCCTTTGGGGTTGCACCCTTGCATGCTTGTGGCACGTTAATGATGCTTCTGACAAATGTAAAATACGTCTCGTTTCATTCTGAAGGGCCCTACAGCATTTCCATTGAACATTTAGCCGTTGATCTTTTACGGCCAACTGCCCCTTCAACGTTATTAATGAATTGCAGAGAACCCACCAAACCAAACAACTTGAAAATTTAATGCATTTTACTGCTGGCATTGACACAACCAAATATTCAACGCCCCAATGACTGGACATATCAATTGCATTATTTTCTATGTGAAAACTAAAACCAGTTCTCGTAATGTGAAAAACTTTTGTTATCAGCTTGATCAATAAAAAAAAACTTTTATCAACATTGATTTTACACTTTAATCTCAATCAATAAAAAAGTTTCATTCACTCGAGTACCAATACAAAAGTAATGAATTTAATTCACACAGAGTGGAAAAAGTTGAAATCTAAAAAAAAAATATATAGCGCGAAATCCAATTAAAATTTCCACTTGATCTAAAATCATTCTGAATACATGTGTAATCAGACTGTGTAATTAAAATATTAATTAAATTATAATTACAGTTTTTAAGCAGTTGCAGGAAGTGCATGTTGCTTGCCTCTCAATTGCACAATCACAAACAAAAACAGCAACACAAAAGCGCGCAAAAAACCAAAATGGACTCATAAAAAGAAAGCAGTGTTGTGGAACCTATATAACAAAAACAAAAATTGTTAATACAATAAAAATAACAATAAAAAAAATAAGACATCTTTTCGGGCTGAGAACAGTAAAAACAGCATTAAATATTTATGCTAATTGAACACGAAATAAAGCAGAAAACACAAACTCGGCGGTAAATTAAAATGACAAATTATATGAGAGCGACCAGTAAATGGCCAACAGCCACTGGCCACGCCCACTGTGCCTCAATTTAGCTGAAATCGCCTCGGGCGTCAGATTTGTGGTTTGGTTTGGGTGCTTGGCACCAATTGCCGCAAACAGGGCAACCACAGAGAGCTGAAATTACGATTTGGCCATGCATTTGTAATTTGCTTTAATTTTATTTGAATAACCTAATGGAATTCGATTTTGCTGCACATGTTTGAATTTATTTATATTATTTATTTATTTATTTTCTTTGGCTCAATTGATTAACAATTTATCACTCAATTGTTAAATACCAACAATTTCACAGTGTTTGCTGCTACGAGCCAAAAATGATGAGCTCTATACACTCAGAAAACAAAATATCGATCCATAATAAAACTCAGCCTAAAAACTAAGAAAAAAAATATTCTCATTTTAGAAATAATGAAATTTTATAGTAACAGCAAATATTTAATATTTTAATAAATAGAAATAAGAAATAAATAAAATAAATAACTTAAAATACTAATATTAGAAACATAAAAAAGAAATATACAAAATTAAACACTTTCTGACTTCGTGGCAATTTTGTAAAACTCAGCTCGATTTTTCCTGAGTGTAGACTTTTCATGTGATACACTAAGAGCATTAACTCATTTAAATTATTATGCGCGTAAGCCATTTAAAATTGCAAAAAGGGCTTAATGAAATTGTGCAAAAGTTTGTAAGAGGTGACTGAAAACATGTCTGACCCCATTACGTATGTGTATTCTTGATCAGCATCGACAAATGAGCCGATTTAGCTTGACCATCTGAAAGAGCCAATCAACATTTAAGTTTGCATTTAACATGGCTTTTCAACTGTTATCTAAAATGGCTCCAAAAATTATTTATCAACTGTAATAATGTCATTACGATCGCATAAGAAAAGCGTATAACAACAAGCAACAAAAGTATTTACACGTTTAACAAGTTACAACAAAGTCGAGCACTCTCGACTAGAGCTTCCTCAGCTTTTTTTTTTATGAATTATGCAATCGCACACATCCCTTAAGCCCTTGACTTTTTTAAGGGCAGCATAAAAAAAAAAAAAAAAAAAAAAACTATCGACATTCAAATGTCTTTTTTAAATGTACGAGAAAACATCCAGTTTTGATTTATTCGACCACGCGAAGTTTAACGGCACATAAACAAAGAAATCAAAATATATAAAATATGTACATATATTAATATGCACATACAGTTATGCGAAATGATTCCAACACGAACAATTTAGATTCCGTACAGTATTTCGTGCACGGATAAATTTTGCATGCTGAATTTGAGCTGAGCTGAGGATATAGAAATGAAAAAAAATTCCGACACCAAATGAAAAGCAGTTAATATTTGGAATGCCAGTGCGTCAAGTGCGGAAAAAAAGTGTTAAAAAATAAGTCAACATAAATACGCTTTACACACACACACACACACACACACACAGAGACACGCAATTTGCATGCATTTGTAATCGTACAAGTGGAAAAAAAACAGCAATTAAAAATTGAATGTTGACCATTTTTTCCATTTCCATTTTCACTTGATACTCATTTTTATGCATTTTGTTTTATGCTCACATTATTTACACTCTGTGTTTATTATTGCCCTTTATTGATATTATAAATTATGGTTTTAACGAATTATGAACCCATTTTTATCAATTTTTTCTAGCCATTTATTAGTCGCATTTTTATGCATCAAATGCAGCAGCCATGTAAAATGGGATTTGATACAAATTGAAGGCAAAAAGCGCCAAGGAAATGCACAACTTAAATGGCTTAAATATGCAAAGCAATTATTTTGCGGCATTATTCACGGAATAGTTTAAATATATATATATTTATACATGTATAATTTTACATATCATTTTGATTCTTTCCCTTAACTAAAGTCTAAATTCATCCATCGCCCCACAAACATATTAATGTGCCCACACATGACACCAAAGTGTTTACTGTCCAATTTCAATAGACGTTCCCAATTGGTTGTGTACGTTTGCTGGGATCTATAAATGTATGTGTAAATGTATGTGGTGTATGTGGTGTATGTGGTGTTGAGGGTGTGTGTTATTCTACTTGCTGTTGGCTGTTGGAGCTGGACAGTTGCGTGTTGTTTAATAGTTTCTCGCCACGCAAGGAAAAGTAACTTTTTCGCCTAATTGTTTATGGCATAATAAACTGGATGGAAAAAAGCACCCAAAAATGAGAAACAAATACAAATTGGGTCGGCAATCAGAAAAGTTCGTGTACGTAAAGCTTATGAAATGTTTAAAGGTAATTTTATCGTCGTATCGTATTTTTATTGCCAATAGTTTATGAATAAAACTAAATAAACAGCAATCAAAGGGGAAGATAGTTTATTATATTTTGTAACATTAAGAACAATCATCAAGTAATTAATTCAAAATGTGAATTAAATTTCATATATATATATATATATATATATATATATATAATTGGGGAGGAAACATAATAATACAAAAATAACCATTAGTCTTTGTGAGCGGATTTTACTTCACAAAAGCAATTAACACATTTTCGTGGAAAAAACATGAAAAAATATTGCCCCAAAAGTTTGATTATTGTTTGCTGACCTCTTTTTTCATATTTAAATATGGCTTTCGCTGGCTTGAGGTGAAATTGTTCATTATTTTATACATATTTTGCATTTGGAATTCAATTATAATGACATTCATTAAATTATAATTGCATTTTAAGATAACTTTCCTGAAATGTAACATCGATAAACATCTTTTTATATATATATATATATATATATATCTTTGCAAGTAATTTGTTCGTATCACAGCCTGTTCCAAAAGACACACAAAACTTAGAAAGAAGTTCGTTTTTAATATTAGAGATATTTTTTTATATTATTATCATGGTAGTTTTCAGCATTCGTTATTGGAATTGCACATTTCAAGGTCTCGCCTTGGCTCGCCCTGATCCCTAATCTGGCTGGGTGTGGCCGTGCCAAGTGTCAATGATAGCCTCATTAAATCAATCATTTTTGGGCAGTCAGCCACTTGCAACTTAATTTGGTCAACGCCGACTGAGTCGCTTATATATATTTATATATATATATAAATATTGCCTGTTCGTTGGCCGTTTTACCTTTGGCATTATTGCTAGTTCTTTTTTGCTGTTTATTTTTGGCATTTGGTCGCGCTGACAAGTAAAAATGATTATAATTAAACTAATGAAGGCGCCACCGCCGCCATTTGCCACACACGCCGTTCCTTTAAGGCTTCAGGTAAATGTTGAATGTGAACAACAACTGTTGGTTACCTTGATCAATATCTGAATAAAGGCCTAATATGATTTGTGACCTGAAGTAATTTGTACAAATAATACTGCATATATGATTTCATTATAATCAAATATTATATTAGCACTGGAAAATCAAACACATATTTAAGATATGGAATTAATCAATTTTATTAGTTAATTATTGTTTTTATAAAAGTTAACTTTTAATTTCTTAGCTAAACAAATAGTTGATTTCTTTGCAAACTCTTAGTTATAAAGCCGTTAACAAATATTTGAGATCATCTTATTCTCAACATGACTACAATAAAACACTGCAAATAATTATATAAATAATAGGTCTCAACTCAATGTGATGTATACAAATATTAAAACTACAATGCGAAGAGACTAAAACCAACTGCAAATAAATCTAAAAGTTGTTTTTCCATGAAGATGATGCACAGAAGCTCGCAATGGCCAATAATGCCAAATGGACAAAACCATTTTGGTAATTGAAATGAAAATGTTAAAGGCACATAAATCTGGCCACTCCAACTCCAAACAGATACAAGGAGATACGGCTACTATTGGTCTCGTAGAATGTGGCATGTGGAACGTAGAACGAGCCGCTATCTGTGTCGACTGCACAACTGAACTGCATAAGCAAATAACAATAATATTTTAGAGCAGAGGCTCGTGTATCTTGATTAAAAACGCCCACGAGGCAAATGGACGCAAAATAAAACCAATCGATTCGGTTCTCGTTTGCCATTGCTGTTTCTTTTTTTTTTTTTTTTTTTGTGCCGTTACTTTTTAGAGCACACAAACTGTGCTACGTATTAGTGGGGATTAAAAGAAGAAGAAGAAGGAGAAGAAGAAGACGAACAACAACAATAATATGTGTGTAGATTCCAAGAGAGGCCTACTAATGCTATGCATATAAAATTCATGAATTTATTGAAATTTATATGCATGCATGGAGAGCATGACTATAAGAAATAATGTAACTCATAGATGCAGGTTTACTGTACTATATATATATATATATATATATATATATATATATACATTTCAACTTAATCTTCCCCCCCAAAGGCCAAAAGACGACTGCAACCAAGTAGCTTACAAGCGTTTGTCCAACGACTTTTTGCCCAAGATGAAATCATAGAAATTGAATTCAAGTGAATTGTGTCTACTCTGAAGAAGGCGGTGAATCGAAGGGGGCGGGTTTTTGGTAGTATGTGGGTGGAGGGGGGGGTTTGGAGTAGCTGGCAGCAAATGGCAAACGATATGCGTATCAATAGAAAAACAGAGCATCGGCAGACAACTTATACAAATAGCACATAAAAACTAAGACCCGTTCGAGTCTTGGGCCAAAGCCAGTCAAGCCATGTATGCATAAACACACATATATATAAATATATATGTGTGTATATGTATATATATATATGTGATATATATATGCATATATCTTGAGTAGTGATAACTTCTTTCACGACTTTTGCCTCCTACTGTGCACCCACACCCACATCCCCACACTCACACACACACACACACACACACACACACACTTGAGGCGAGGCGAGGCGCAAGTTTAATGTAACTTTTCATTCAGCTGCTGGTTGTTGTTGGGCTTTTCCTCGCTTTTCATTTCCCTCTTTCGGTCTCTCTTCTATTTGTATATCTTAAACGCGTTTCGCTGTATCTACTTAGAGGCAGCTTAAATATTTGTGTAACATAATACAAAACATACGGGCTTCTTTGGTTATACTTAGATACATAGCTTCAGATACGAGCACTTGGAACGCAGATGCAGGACGCAGAAGGGGGCAGAGCGAGGTGAATCCATGGAGGACCTTTCATCTGAGTTGCTTACTTTTTTACTGTTACCAAAGACTTGGCAGTTTGTGTTGCGACAAATAGAATGCACAGCGTTCTGCAAGAAATGCACGAGTTTTTAGCCAATTATCATTCATCAACAGCAAGAGCAGACCACTTTTGGTAAATGCAGCCAGAAAGGTAAGCTTTAGGCTTATCACTGTAATTGCAATGCATTGTTTTATTATTTTATTATTATTCCCAAGATTACAGTTAATTTTTTAATTATACTCTTTTTTATTGACCCTAACTAATTTCAGAAAAAGAAAGAATACTTATTTTATTTTTATTCAAAACTATTTATATTTTATTTTATTTTTAGTTGTAAATCTGTCAACGGCTATTCACAGCTTTATTTGAAAAAGTAGCATATTTTGAAGAGCTAGTCATAAAATTTGTTGTATCATATCAAACAGGCATTTAATTTTAGGGCTAGGAAGCTTAAGTACTGAATTCCCTCCTTGAAATGACTTTGACATAATGTTGACTAATATTGAGAGAGCGAGAGAGGGCGACAAAACGGGAGAGAGAGATAGAGAGATGCTTCTAATCATCTGTAAACATACTTAAGTGCATTTTTACAGCGTACACTCATTAATTGGGCAAAGTGCGAGACTATTGTGTACGTGTGTGTCTGTGTGTGTTTGTGGGTGTGTGTGTCTGTGTGTGTTTGTGGGTGTGTGTGTCTGTGTGTGTCTGTTTGTGTGTATTTGTGTGTGTTTGTGTATGTCCACTGTGCAGCCAGGATATTCAGGATATTGGAATTTCAAATGTGACGCTGGACGTGACGTTTTGTGTGGCTGACGAGTCCTGCTGATTGTCTCCTTTGCTTTGCTTTGGTTTCTTTTCACTTTCTGCTTTATTCTGTTCTTTTTTTTTTTTTTTTTTTTTGTTTTGTCAAACGCTAATGCGTTGTACAACACAGGGAGTAGCATAGAGCTAGGCAATCTTTATTTGCAGCACGTTGTGTCCACACATACACACACACACATGCACTTAGAGATAGTGAGAGATAGAGAGAGAGAAAGAAAGGGAGAGAGAGAATGGGATAGTGGAAAGTCGTCTCAATATTTGCCTACGCTGTCACATGATACGCACGACGAGGCATTTGCCTCATTAGAGTGGACCTCAGGCAGTCACAGACACAGACCCAGACGAGCTAAGCAGTTAACCAAAATAGCAAAATGCATTTTGCAGACAAGAGCCGTCTCTCTTGCGGATACCCCCAGAGCACACACACACTCACACACGAAGCAATTTGAAATGTAAACAAAAAAAAAAGGAAATAATTCAAATAACATGCGGTTCGCACATTGACAAACAAACAAAAGCAGACGATGTCATTTAATGTTGCTGATAAATCCGGTTCAAACGACATACTCGATCCGTATCTGTATCTGAAAATAGGCGCTGACAACAATCAATTCCCCATCGAAAATGTATGTTTATCTGAGAGCGATAAATGCTGAAATTTTGATTGGCTTTATGTCTAAATTAGTTAACTGATTTCACAGTTGACTGCATGTTTATGCAAATGCCCTTGAAGATATCTTTAAACTGCATGCATCTCCGCTGTTTTCCAACATTTCTCGTTGGATTTAATCTTTGAATGGACTCAAACCGGTCGTTTAAATTTTGTATATATATATCTTCTCTTCTCATTCGCATGCATACACACTTCTGTATTTGTATTGTAAAGATAATTCAATTAGGTTATTAGTCATGAAAAGATACAAGCTTAAAATTGAAAAGCAAGTCATCTATTTTCAAATTTGTATACGAAAATTGTCCTCTGACATTTGAACAATAGTCGAGAGCTCGATTTAAGTCGTTTGATCTTGAACTTTGAATGCACTTCATGTTGCTTCTGGTTTCAATAATAATATTTGTCCAATGACAAAATCATCATCACGATTTGCAGAAAATACTTCCACAAGCCAGCGTTTTATTCCATTATAAAGCAATAAATAATGCGAATTAAGCTGATTTAAGTGCCAAGTCAAAATAATCAAAGAAAAGAATTTTTGATAATTCCATTTATCTTCCAATACTACATAAATATTGAAATATATTAAAAATTAGACTTACCTTTTGAAATGTCCACCAATAATGTTGTGATCGAATCAAATTAAATATTTCTTTGATCTTTCCGATTAGTTTGTCGTAAAAAGAAATCGTTCAAATGTATATTTATCAATCAATTTCAGCTGCTAGGCGTTGCAAGCTTTCTCTTCTTCTTGCTGTTGGGCGTGTTGATGCTGTTGTTGTTGTTGGGTATACGATTGCTTTGGCAGCTGACGTACAAATCGATGCGCGCACAATTGAACACTTGCCATATCGAAAATTGATATCGATAACTGTTATGGATGCTTCTCCTTTTGCTTTTGGCCTTGCTTATTCTTTTGCTGTTGGTTGTCCTTTTGCTCTTGCTTTTGGCCGATCGCTTGTCGTAGTTGAACAAATTATAGACACGTACACGAGACAACACCGAAGAACATAAATTATTTATTTTATTTGTAATTTATTTATTAAACAACAACAACAACAAGAAGAACAACGATGACGACGACGATGATGATGACGATGACGATAAATATTGTACATATGTACAGAGCAGTATAAAATATACACACAAACACACACACACAGATACAGATACACAGATAATTATATATTTATATATATATATGGAGAGATAGGCGAAGAGAGTGAATAACAGTTTTGTCGAGGAGCGGGGTAAACCGAAGAAAAATAATAATTGATAACCGACGCGAAAAGTATGCAACACTTGAGGTTTTGTCAATGCAGAAACTTCATGACGATTTTCAAGTTTTTTTCTTTGTTTTTTTCCTTTATTTTTGTTTTCTGTTTCCTTTATCAATGGGGATTATTTTTATTGTTGTCGTTGTTGTTATGGATGGCTCCTTTTTGTTGATTGCAGGACACTAGAAATATATTTCGCATTTTGTATTAAATGACGCGTGAGGATTTTGCAGAAACCACACGCACAGCATGAATTTTAACTTATTGTGGCAATGACAAAACAACACAACACACGGCAAATTGGTTGACAACGCGCAACGCACACGGCCAAAGGACAACGACTGCAGCGCCAGCGATGCCACTGAACGATGTGCAAAAAGAGAGAGCGAAAAATAGAGAGAGAGCGAGAGAGAGAGCGAAAAATAGAGAGAGCGTGAAAAATAGAGAGCGGCGCCAGCGTTAACAGCGCGGCGCCAGCAGCTACGATGCGAATGGGCGAGCAAAGCAGAGCTCAAAAGCACACATATACCACTGCGGGGGGGAGGCGGCAGCTGAGAGCGAAATTTACATAGGGCAGCTGCCAGCACTCACACACACACAGCCGCGTGAAACGCTGCGAGAATGAAATGCAGCGAAACGAATGGGAAGCACAAAGTGTGCGCAACCAAATGGAAACAGACACTTGAAAATAAACAAAATATATAAAAAAGGATAATCCGCACACACACACACATGTGTTCCAATGCCAAAATGTGCACAAAACACAGGCGGCATGGCAACATTCTCGCCCTCTCTCTCTCTCTTGCTCTCTCACTTTGTAGCGGCAGCAGGAGACGTGTTAGTGTGTGTGTATGTGTGTGTGTGGCGCGCCAGTCGAAAAATCAATGAAAAATATCTGGAAAAATTATAAAAAAAAATGTCTTATTATTTGTGCTTAGCGGTTTCTGCTGGAAATCCATGATGCATTTTTTAATTTTGACTTGATGCACTTTTTATTTTAGACCAATTCCAATTGAAACACAATTTAAATGAGCATCTGATTGAAGCCAAATTGATTCCTTAATTATTATTGTTTAGCAGCACACGCACATTGACACACACAAGCACACACGTAAACAGAGAAGAGACTTTAACTGTAGCAATTGATTAACGGGGTTAGGAATTTACCGCAAGAAATCAACGACACTCACTTTTCACACTTGGCGGCGACTACGATTTGTTTATCTGTTGTCAGTCAGTCAGTCAGAGCTGCTGCTGCATTGCGACCGGACAAAGCCCGTGGCAACAACCGAGTTGAGAAAGCGAACGCGGGACGCGAAACATGAACACGCGACTCTCTCGACGACGTAACAACAACTCAACACGGAGTTTAATTTCTCGAGTAGCGAAGCACCGAAAAAAAAAGTGAAACACATGCGAAACTGATACATGTTGAGATACATGCTGCTACGCATCATAGAGAGAGAGAGAGAGAGTGAACAAAAGATAGATGGAGAGAGGGTGAGTGAAGGAGAGAGCATATTTACTTGCTTAGCTACATGCAGCTGCACGTCCCATACATACATTATGTTGAGGCACATGTTGCTGAACATTGTTCCTAGCTGTGCCTTGTTATTGTTGCTCCCCGTTCTCTCTCTCTCCATATGCTGCCGTTTCGCTACCACAATTCCGCGCTCTTAATGGGCGGGCGAGTATGCGCATTGAGACAATGTCAGGATATAAAATACACACAGAGTTTATAATTATCTTGTTTACAAAACTATTTCAATTTACATTTGATAAGCAACTTGAAATTGAAATGGTTTTGATTTAATTAACATCTTCCGAAATAAATAAATCTCTATTTAGTACCAATAAGCTGTTTTTAAACAGCTGACAACTCTGCATTTAGCTGCTGTATGCTCTCTTCTTTTGCTCTCTCACTCTCTCTCGTCTCGCTCAATAAACGCGTTCTCTGTTTTTGCCGGCGCTGCATTTGTATTGGTTTATTTATAATTTACAATTGTTTAAAGACACGAAACTCTTTGCTATCAAATTATGTTTCCCCATACAGCTTTAATTTGTGCAAAGTTCACTTTCATAATATTTATAACCGGAACTGGTACTGAGTCAGAAGAACAACAAACAATAACATTTCAAAATATATAGATAAGAGAAAAACCTGCTAGTTGATTTGCTCAAATAAATGAACATCTTTGTCAACTTGGTAAATCGCTTAATGAGCTGCGTATTTATAAATACTATTGTATGCACTTGTGAATAATTAAATACTCATTTTGTCAGGCACTTTAGACAGAAAGATCCGAAATCAACCGAGGCTGTGTAGGCCGGTCGATAAGCTGTCAGGTATATCGACTTTAAATTATATCGATAAGATATTTGCAGCTGTTGAATATCAATTAATCGAAAATTGAAAAGCGCCAAAATTCAAATAAAGCAACTCATTACCTATTTTGCATATTCTTGAAATTATCTGGTTCTTAACAATTTTGAAATCATTAAAATCTAATTATAATTTATAACTAAATTATTGTAGTTGATTTTTTTTGCCTTAAATAAATTAAATTCTTTGCAAATATCGTATTTATCCCCGCAGTAAGTTTATAAAAATCAGACTGCATTTTAGAAAATCTTCTGGTGCCAAGCGTAACTTCGAAAGTATATTTAAAAAATGGAAGGTAGTTTCTAAAAAAAAGTATTTAATTTTCAGAGCATTCAAAATTTATTTGAATCTGCAAAATGTGCTGCAAAACGGAATATTTTACATAGTTATTGTTTGATAACAGAAATTGATTTAAAACTATTATTATTTCACATTAATTGTCTCACATATAAAATAAAATTTGTATGTGCAATTAACATCATTCATCCCGTATCTTTCATCTCGGTACAAAATATGTACACAGTTCTCATTACCCAAATAATTGTCTGGATTATTATGTGGATACCAATTTAAATAAGCTGCTTCATTGCCAGTGGTAAGCGACACATATTTGCCCTCCTCGCTGAGATCATTAACATCAATCCAATAATATTTGTGTGGGCTTAACTTAGCTTTTATCGCGTCAAATTCGTTCTGATTTTGGATGCTAGCCAAGTGAGCCCCCATCTGATGGCATCTGTGAGCCGCGGCATACCAATTCATCTCTACGGATTCTTCTATATAGTAGTATTTGGATCCTATTTTCTCAAACAATTCTGGTTGACCATAAAACTTTTCGGCTTCCTTAAGCTTTTTATCGTTTTCGTCAATTTTGTTCTTCAAAAATACAATCTCCATTTCCTTGGTTTCCAGCTCTGATCGAAAATCTTTGATTTGTTTCTATAATTAAAACGTGTGATAATAATTAAACTTTTTAGTCTCGAAAACGGAAGGTATAAAAGTAAATTGGTCTGTGGGCAGACACCATTAGGGCATTAAGGAATATATTTTTGATGAGATGAGAGCAAATATTTCCCACAGTTAGTAAATTTGGTTCGTAGATTGGTGATAGATGTACTTTTGTAAACATACCAGTTCTTTTTCGATATTATCCACCTTAGATAGCAAATCAGCTTTTTCCTTATCCTCCTGGTTGTTGACTTTTTCTTGCAATGCGGCCGTGTGCTCCAAAATGGGCTTCACTACCTTAAAGCAGTACATGCCACAAGTATCCTCCAGATCCGCCTCCTCTATGTATGTCTGTAAATTTGTATTTTGTTATATATTTTTATTTTCTATTCATTTTATTTTATTTTTGTAGATAGATCAGCTTACAGAAATGACACCCAATAAGGGAGACACTGAGATTAGCAGCGTTATTAAAATAATTTGCATCGTACTCAACAAGTCAGCTGCGTGGACAACAGAGAACTGAAGAAACAGCACCTCTGAAGCATATTTTATATAGAGAATATTATAACATAATCATTATCAATTTTATTGCTTTAATGTCAACGATGCTCGACATCGGACCCCATAAAGTACGATTTCGTAGAAGAGCAGAAAATCGAACGCTTCAAATAGCGCAGAGGCTCAATGGGCTGCGATTAGGTTTGGGTTTTTCGCACTGTCGGTTTTCAGCAGAATATATAAATATCTCTTCTAAGAAATCATACAAAATAAAAAATGTAAACAACAAATTCCAATTTATTTCGTAGTATACGTTGACTAATATATTGGTTGTGAGTCGAGGCACATCCTGTCGTAGGGACAAATAAAAATACCTCCAACGATTCAGGTATACTATAAATAAAAAAGGAATACAAATAAAAAAGGAAAATGGATTCATCAAAACTCAACGCATTGCTTGACAGGCAATTAATTACTGGCGAAGAGATCCAAAATGTAATTCGAAATTACAAAAAGGATCCTGTGGAGCGGAAAGCGAAGCCAGGGTATTTTGAATAGCGCCTGAAAAGATTTAATAACCTTTGGGAGACATTTTCTAATGATGACATTAATATTCAAAAAATAATAAAAGGAACAACAACTGACCACAGTTATTTTACGAACGAATACTATGCGAAAGTACAAAAATTATTACTTGAATATTCAGAAAAATTTCAAAGCGAAGCGCTTCCTTGGAATTATAGAGTCTATCCTTGACGACTGTGAACTGTAATCGTTTGGAGAAAACCCGAAACTATGGCTAACTCGCCACACAACGACTTGTGGTAGTAAAGGGGCGAGCGGAATCCTGGATGTGTAGCGGCGGAGGACTAATCCGGTTAAATCTTTCTTTCATTTAAAAAAGTTGAATCTGAAGCGGCAAAGGTCAGAACTTGAAATCAATGGAATTGGCGGACGAACACAAACATCGAGAGCAAGAGTTAATGTTTTGCTTAAATCACATCATAACAAGTTCAACTCAAGATTAGAAGCTATCGTATTGCCTCACTTAACATCAGATCAACCAGCACAGCCAATCGACACATCTTGTTGGAAGTTTCCGGCAGCCATTACTTTGGCGGATCCCACCTAGGAGCAGAATATTATTTTGAAATCATTCAAAATATACATTTGAAAATTGGAAGAGGAATGCCAAGACTACAAAAAAGCCAAGCTAGGATGGATTATAGCAGGAAAACTTCAAGATGCATCGTCGACATCAAGTAAAATGCTAGAAACAATCTATAACCTGCCATTTCACATACTGGTGACGCCCAACATTAAAGTGCGAAACGAATCTCAATCGGCTGCTCCTAACGGCAATGGGCTTCACATTCATTTTGGTCTCGTTCCTTACGACCTGGCTATTTATGCGCATGAAACTGCCCAGCCATTTGCAGCCTTAAAACAGATGGAGTTAATTACTTACAGTAACAATAGGAACCCAAACGGAAATCTCTATTAGTATTACATTTTGTATTCCATAAAAACTCTTCAAATTTGAAAAAGTGTAGCTGATACATGTAGAGATACATGCTGCTACGCATCATAGAGAGAGAGAGAGAGAGAGTGAACAAGAGATAGATTGAGAGAGGGTGAGAGAAGGAGAGAGCATATTTACATGCTTAACTACATGCAGCTGCACGTTCGACTGTAAAGTATATCGATAAGATATTTGCAGCTGTTGAAAATCAATTAATCGAAGATTGAAAAGCGCCAAAATTCAAACAAAGCAACTCATTACCTATTTTACAGATTCTTGAAATTATCTGGTTCTTAACAATTTTGAAATCATTAAAATATGACTATAATTTATAACTAAATTTTTGTAGTCGATCTTTTTTGCCATAAATAAATTCAATTCTTTGCAAATCTCGTATTTAGAAAATCTTCATATATTTGGTGCCAAGCGTAACTTCGAAAGTATATTTAAAAAACGGAATATAGTTTCTAAAAAAAGGTATTTAATTTTCAGGGCATTCAACATTTATTTGATTCTGTAAAATGTGCTGCTAAACGGTATATTTTACATAATTATTCTTCGACAAAAATTTATCTAAAACTATAATTAATTCACATTAAATGTCTCACATATAAAATAAAATTTTTTTGCGCAATCCTCATCATTCATCCCGTATCGAGCTAAAACACGTCGGTACCAAATTTGTACACAGTCCTCTTTACCCTTATAATTGTTTGGATTAGAATTTGGATCCCAATTTAAATAAGCTGCTTTCTTGCCAGTGGTAAGCGACACATAATTGCCCTCCTCGCCGAGATCATTAACATCAATCCAATAATCTTTGGGTGGGTTTAGCTTAGCTATTATCGCGTCATATTCGGTCTGATTTTGGATGCTAGCCAAGTGAGCCCCCATCTGATGGCATCTGTGAGCCGCGTCATACCAATTCATCTCTACGGATTCTTCTATATAGTAGTATTTGGATCCTATTTTCTCAAACAATTCTGGTTGACCATAAAACTTTTCGGCTTCCTTAAGCTTTTTATCGTTTTCGTCAATTTTGTTCTTCAAAAATACAATCTCCATTTCCTTGGTTTCCAGCTCTGATCGAAAATCTTTGATTTGTTTCTATAATTAAACCGTGTGATAATAATTAAACTTTTTAGTCTCGAAAACAGAAGGTATAAAAGTAAATTGGTCTGTAGGCAGACACCATTAGGGCATTAAGGAATATATTTTTGATGAGATGAGAGCAAATATTTCCCACAGTTAGTAAATTTGGTTTGTAGATTGCTAATAGATAGGAAGGATTTGTAAACATACCAGCCCTTTCTCGATATTATCCACCTTAGATAGCAAATCAGCTTTTTCCTTATCCTCCTGGCTGTTGACTTTTTCCTGCAATGCGGCCGTGTGCTCCAAAATGGGCTTCACTACCTTAAAGCAGTACATGCCACAAGTATTCTCCACATCTGTCTCCTCTTTGCAGGTCTGTAAATTTGTATTTTGTTATATAATTTTGTTTTCTATTCATTTTATTTTATTTTTGTAGATAGATCAGCTTACAGGAATGACACCCAATAAGGGAGACACTGAGATTAGCAGCGTTATTAAAATAATTTGCATCGTGCTCAACAAGACAGCTGCGTAGACAACAGAGAACTGAAGAAACAGCACATCTGAAGCATATTTTATATAGAGAATATTATAACATAAGCATTATCAATTTGGTTGCTTTAATGTCAACGATGCTCGACCTCAGACCCCATAAAGTACGATTTCGTAGAAGAGCAGAAAATCGAACGCTTCAAATAGCGCAGAGACTCAATGGGCTGCGATTAGAATTGGGTTTTTCGCACTGTCGGTTTTCAGCAGAATATATAAATATCTCTTCTAAGAAATCATACAAAATAAAAAATGTAAACAACAAATTCCAATTTATTTCGTAGTATACGTTGACTAATATATTGGTTGTGAGTCGCGGCACATCCTGTCGTAGGGACAAATAAAAATACCTCCAACGATTCAGGTATACTATAAATAAAAAGGAATACAAATAAAAAAGGAAAATGGATTCATCAAAACTCAACGCATTGCTTCACAGGCAATTAATTACTGGCGAAGAGATCCAAAATGTAATTCGAAATTACAAAAAGGATCCTGTGGAGCGGAAAGCGAAGCCAGGGTATTTTGAAGAGCGCCTGAAAAGATTAAATAATCTTTGGGAGACATTTTCTAATGAAGACAATAATATTCAAAAAATAATAAAATGTACAACAATTGACCACAGTTATTTTACGAACGAATCCTATGCGAAAGTACAAAAATTAGTACTTGAATATTCAGAAAAATTTCAAAGCGGAATTAGAGACTCTATCCTTGACGACTGTGAACGAAGAATTGGAAATTGAGCCAATGATTCGTGAGCAAAATGGATGTCTCAACAGATTGGAGCGCATAATAAATAAAATGACTAATGAGACTCGCCAAGGATTTGAAAGAGTCATAAGCCAATACTGGAGTGAGATAAGAAACATCCACATCCAAGTGCACAAGAAATTCATCGATCCCAAGAAGATTGGATATGATGATAGAAGATATTTGGCTGCTGAAGATGCTGTTATATCAGTACAAACCATAACCAACGAGTGCTAAGTAACGCATTGATCAATAAATTATTAGATCAGCCATCGACAACAAATGAGGCTAAATCGATCAAAGCTCTGCATGATTACATAAATGAAACGTTATCTGCACTGAATAATATTGCATATTGACCAAGAAGGTAGATCGGCAGACTCATATGTTATATGAGCAATCCGTTGTAAATTCAAGGCAATTGCAAGAACTAAGTCAGTTGTTGACATTACTGGAGCAACGATTTTTGGCATTAGAAGCCACGTGCAGTGCTGATAAAAACAATGTTAGCACTAAACAAAATATATGCGTTTCAACTGGAACAGAATACGTTTGTTATTTCTGTGAAAAACCAAACCACGCCATATTCAAGTGCACTGAATTCATTAAAAAGAGATCTGTCTCCTCTTTGCAGGTCTGTAAATTTGTATTTTGTTGTATATTTTTGTTTTCTATTCATTTTATTTTATTTATGTCGATAGATCAGCTTACATATCTAACACCCAATAAGGGAGGCAATCAAATTTTATTCAAATTCAGGTGTTATTCCCCACCCTAATCGATTATTCTAGTGACGCTGATGAAGAATATATATAATATCCCCTGAGCCGATATATTTATCGGCCTGCAATGCGGTGCTTCCGATAGGCAATGTGTGTTATTAACATTTATGCGAAATATGTTAATTAAGTTATAATTAGTTTAGTTGGGAATTTTCCTTCTGCGGTGTATTTGGTTGTTTTCCACATAGTTTTATAATATTTAGTTGATTTCTGAAGTAGTTCAAACTATGAATCACTCACGCAAGTATCGATATTTAACTCGGCCTATCGATTCTCTGCATGGAACTTGTTCATCCGCGAACTACACAACGTCAACAAAATAAAGAAGAAAAATAATACGCCCACGCCGGCTTTTTGACGTTGTTAAAAACATATTGACTTTTGGGCATATTTAAAACGAGCGCAAAATGCTGGAAACAATCTATAATCTGCCATTTCAC
This sequence comes from Drosophila nr. perissopoda 5 BK-2023a, assembly GCA_035044105.1. NCBI lineage: Eukaryota > Metazoa > Arthropoda > Insecta > Diptera > Drosophilidae > Drosophila > Drosophila nr. perissopoda 5 BK-2023a. The sequence continues at coordinate 623,629 of JAWNMK010000245.1, forward strand.
ATACTGGTGCCGCCCAACATTAAAGTGCGGCGCTTCTCCATTCCGATGCCATCGCCCATGGCTGTGTTTTCGGTCGTGCTGCTCTCCTATTTCCTGGTCACAGGCGGTAAGTCAACGACCAGATAAATAAACAAGTTGATTTAGGCTTCATTTGCATATTTTGCAGGTATCATCTATGATGTGATTGTGGAGCCACCGAGTGTGGGCGCAACTGTCGACGAGCATGGACACTCGCGTCCCGTGGCCTTTATGCCATACCGTGTGAATGCCCAATATATTATGGAGGGACTCGCCAGCAGTTTTCTATTCACCGTTGGCGGCCTGGGCTTCATCATCATGGACCAGACCCATGCGCCGGGCAAAACGAATCTCAATCGTCTGCTCCTAACGGCAATGGGCTTCATATTCATATTGGTCTCGTTCCTTACGACCTGGCTATTTATGCGCATGAAACTGCCCAGCTATTTGCAGCCTTAAAACAGATGGATTTAATTACATACAGTAACAATAGGAACCCAAACGGAAATCTCTCTATTAGTATTACATTTTGTATTCCATAAAATTTCTTCAAATTTGAAAAAGTGTAGCGCTTTTGGCAGTTCAACTGGCTGATCGAATTTGAGGAAAATAAACAAATTGGCGTCCCAGGGCACAAAATCACCAAATAGTTCTCAGTTTGCATTGCGGCGCCCAAGCAGGCACAACAAGCGCGTTCCCTGTATGTATGTATATATATATATAGAACTAAATAGAAAATCTATTTTGGGTTTTTAACAATATATATATGCAAAAAAGAATAATAGAAAAACGCGTACAGAAAATAGTCATAAAAAAATATTCGGTTAACAGTTGAAAAAAACAACAATTGGAAAGTTGAAAACAATTATTAAATGCTTGTTCAAGTGATGTAACTGATTTTAATTAATATAAATTAAGAGAGACGGCGCACAGATTGAAGAAGCAGCAGGAGCAGCAGCAGCGGATTCAGTTAGGCAACTGCGTCGCAGTTTGTTTACAAAAACGCGACGAGAAATGTCGAAAAAGTGCAGCGTGCGCTCTTTGAGCGATAGCTCGTTGGCGGAGCTGGCCAATCTGCTGGTGTCCACCATTAGCTATGCGCAATATGCACCCGATGTCCATTTGGATATTAATATTGTGATGGTTGAGTTGAATGAGTATTTGTCGCAGGCGGGCGCCACATCGAATATCTATCAGGATCTGTTGCGTGTGATCCTCAGCTCGGATTATCTGGAAGCGAATATGCGTTTCACCTGCCTGCAAATGTTGCTCAACTGTGGCGTTCATTTCCTCCTCACAGAAGTCTTTCCGCCCAGCTACTATGAGAAGATACTGCAGGTGATTGCCGCACAAGGTGCCGGTTTGCGTGTCCTAAATCTGAAGGGGATTTGGGTCAAAGAGGATCACATGCACTATATGTATGAGATTGTGAGGCGTTGCAAACAATTGGTCAAGCTCTATGTCCCATACATCGCCAACGATCAGCTGCTGGAGGAGATTGCCATCAATTGTCAGCATCTACAAATTCTGGATATATCGGGTGAGACGGATATCACAGAGATTGGGATCGATCTGCTGGCCAAGGGTATTTGCGCACAATCCCTCACTGTTGTGGATGTGGGCATGGCCGGCGAGGAGAATATATGCTACTCCGACATTGCGCTAATCTTGGAGAACTGTCAGCATGTGGAAACATTGTCCACCTATTCGTTTGTGGGCGCCGCTTTAAAATTCATCTATGACAACATTGACACCAATTTCAAGTGCCGCCTAAAATATATCCATGATACGGCCACCGATGAGCCGACGCTGCAGGTGATCCTCCAGACCTGTCCACAACTGGAGAACCTCTATCTGGACTCACCCAAGCTCGGCTCGCTGCGAGCCTTGCACACGCGCACTTTGCGCAAGTTGAAGATTTGTCGCTTTGTTGTGGCCGAGCTGCTGTCGCTGCTGGAGCGTCCAATGGGCCGGAATCTGCGACACCTGACCATGATCAAGGGCACTGGGAATCTGGAGCTGGGCAAGCTGGCACGCCTCTGCCCATCGCTCATCGATCTCGATTGCTATGTGCTGGAGAGTCTCAGCTATGCACAGACGCAGGCTCGCTTCCAGCAGCTGGAGGGTCTCGAGATACTCAGCTGTGATATATTGACCAGCTCCTTGAAGGCCTTTCTCTGCACAGCGACGGGCCTCAAGCGACTGGCTGTCGACTCTGTCGATTTCACAGATGCGGATATCGTAAGGTAGTGTATGGGGGATTTAATTTTTGTTTGTTGATTTGGCTTTAGAACAGGGAGCAATTTAAATAAGGATATTCGAATTTTGAGACAAAACATTTATATGATTATCGCTTTTCCTTAAGCATGTTTGTGCAGCACGATTTCAAAGTGCTGGAGGATATTTGGTTTACGCTGGCGCCAGAGCTCACTGTACAGGCCGTGGAGGTGAGTTGCAGTTGCAACTTTATTTGCATTCCCATTCCCGTATTAATTGTGTACACCTTTTTAATAGCTTCTTATGGACAGCTGCCCGGAGCTGCAGTCTGTGGGTCAATTGACTGGTTGGTCCTTGTCGCCGGATGATTTGGCGCTGATCCGTGGACTGCTGAAAAGTGGCAACTCTAGCCTTGTACTGACTTCAAATGGTTTACTGGCTTGAACATATTTTGTTTTTGTGCAGTGTGTTTTAATTATGCATATTTGCCGATAACCATTAAAATGCACTTGACAATTGTTTCCCGTTTTCCTTAGTTTCGATTAATTCATGAAAAAATAAAACTAAGATCAGCTAAATTTTTGCTCTTTGCAGCGCCTGCAATAGATGCCAACTGGATGGCAACGCCGCCGGCGCAACAGCGACGTAGCGTGGAGCAAACATTTCTATAATATTACTTATTAAAATACTAAATTTGTGCTTTGTGATATTTATGAAATAAAAACTTTGTTGTATTTAAAGGCAATTGATTGTTCTTGAGTGTGACCAGGCTTCGGCAGTGTTGTGCTTAGTATTTTTTATGGCTGCGTTGCACAGCTGTGGCACAGGGCTGTCATGACTTCGTAGAGGTTTATTCTCATCTTTGTGAATACATTGATGAATTAAAACAGCCCGCAGAGAACTGATAATTAAAACAAAAACTGGTAAATTCAATAATTTCTGATTTTTGCATTTTTTATTTAATGTTATGGCCACATGAATGCGGTTGGATTTAACACTGCCAGTGCACTGTGCGACATTCGATAACCCTGGCACACGACATGTACTATTCATGCGCACAAAAAAAAGAATCCAGCATTGAAAAGTATTGTGCGACCAGGCAACGGAAGAATTTATAAACGAATCTCATGTTAGGCTAATTGATAAGAAAAATATTGCATTTCACATATAGCAATCGAATGGAACGGGCCGATCTCAAGCGAACGCAGTGTTGTCATTACGGTGAAAACTATGAAAAACTATAAAAACAAAAAGAAACAACTTCCGCAGACGTCAGCAGCAGAAGCAGCAGTTGCAGCAGCAGCAACAGCAACAGCAGCGTCAATTTTAATCGAGACGCAGACAGTTTGTGGCTCGAGCACCGTTTTTCCATTTACATACGCTGAAATTATGCAAAACAAATCTCATTTTAACATCGATTTGTAATTTGTGCGAGCCGAGAAGCGTTTCAATTGTTTTTCACTGCGCGTTGCCGTTGTCATGCATTTTGTCACACAACAGCGGCAACACCAACAACAGCAACCAATACAACAACAAAAGTCATCATCAGCAGCAGCAGCAGCAACAATAACAGCAACAACAACCACAGCAGCAGCAACAACATTAAGCAGCGGCACTCGCTTTGTGTCCCTCTGTAAATCTTCCAGCCAAGGCGCCTTACCCAAATCCTTGGCCACAGCTCAAAATCTCCTTCGTCAATCTTCCACACAGCCACAACAACAACAACAACAAAGGCACAAACGCGCCGCCAGCCTTAATCTTCAATCCACGCCCATGTAAGTTTCCAGCAAGTGCTTCTTCTTCCTATTTTACTTCTTCCACTGCTCGTCTCCTCCTGCTCTTCCTTATGTCCAAAACCAAAATATAAAAAGAAAGAAAAAGAAAAAAAAAAACAAACATGTTCTACTTTTACTTGAACTACTTTTAGCTTGAAAAAAAAGTATACATAAATAACAGTGGTCGCTCGCTTAAGCGGAATGATTCGATTCATGCATAATTGGCACCTTTTTTTTAATTAATTCCGCAAATTCCAAATAAAAATAAATTATTCAAAATTTAATTTAAAGCGTCTGAAAAATAATGTTTTTAATTTAGATGCAAGTCTCACTTGCTGCACTTCCCAATTGGCGAGCGACCACTGTATTTAAATGCGTATATTTTTGGTGTAGGTTTTCTTGCTGGTTTGCATGTTGATTGAAACAGTTACAGTTATTTGCCAATAATTTGCATGTCGTGTGTTCTTTATACAAATCCATATGTACCTAGTTTACTCTACTATTCTACTCGTAATCATAGGGCTTGAATTATCAGCAAAAAGTGGAATAGAGATAATACTTAATTCCCCCTCGCCATTGCCCCTTCCAGTGTGTGCATTCGTATAAACAATCTGGTAAACATTTTTTTCCTTCTATTTTACCCAATAGAAACTGGGTGGGGTACCAAAAATTTTGAAAATACAATTTTTTTTTTATGTTCATATCTTATTTGTTTATTTGCGTTTAAGTAACATTATTTCTAGTAAACAAATTCATATTTATTTCATGATTTTATTTATGTTTTATGACACATTTTTCGTAGAAATGCTCTACAGACTTCTGATATTCTCAATACTAAGAACTGAGATATTAAAACAATTCATTTATTGCATTGCATTATTAAAAGAATATGTTAATAATTTCGATAATATTAATTAAATATTTATGCTTCATTAAATTTCCAAGTTTTCGTAACCAAAATAATTAGTTTTCGTTTAGCTTTTAGACTTTAATTGAACTCTAGCTTCAAGGTTCCAGGTTTTCGTCTATATAGATACTTGGCGTTACCTAAGTTTATATCAAAACACGCCTTTCGCTTGCAGTAGAAATCTTGTGCAACATTTGGACTGTGGTTTTGGATTCCCGGAATTTGCATAAGATTCAGGCAAGTGCGACCAGCGATGCGTAAAAGGCACAATCTTTTACACACTATTATATATATATATATATATATATATATATATATGTGTGTATTTTTTGCCTCTCCACATCGCGTGAGAAAGCAACTAAAATTAATTAAATAATTAGCAAACATTTTGGTCAGCGGGTGCCGCCACTTTGCCACTGCTCATCGTAAGATATTAATGGCACATTGGCCAAATGCTGAAACTGCTAAAAATAAAACAAAAAATAAAAAAAAGAATAAAACCTTTCGTGTTTCGTCATCGTTTTTCCAATGATGACATACATTTGGGGAACTGTTAAGTATGTTCCAAAATATATCAAAAATTCGAACAACAACCAAATAAACCACAAAAGCGGCACGCCAAAGATTATATACCCTCACAGACTAGCTGATATCTAACTTTAACGATAAAAAAAAAAAAACGGGCCTCATAATTTTTATGATTTCACATTTTTCATTAACGCTCATTCACAGTTCCATCATAAACCAATTAGTCGTGACGTGATTATTTGGAACATGATTAATTTCGACTTTGTTTTGAATACATAATAATTAATTTAGTGAGATAGGTCTGCATGACAATATATATATATTTACAAGGCGCAAAATAGTACGTATGTCAAGGAAGTTTGCTTACTTTTAAACAATATAGTTTTTTACACGAGAACTCATCTCCCGAACGATCATTCCTAGGGCAACAAGACGAATTTATTTATTTATTCAATAAATAAACATTTTAAGTTAAATTCATCAAAATGGTATTACAACTGGGGAACTCGGCTAGGATTGCAAATCAAGCATATATATCTATTTAAGGGTCTCTCAGAAGTCTGTTCCAATGCGTTACAAACATCATCACACAATTATAATAAGCAAAAATAAAAGCGTCAATAATAAAACAAATATTTAATATGCTTAGTTTTATTTTAATATTTCAATTCTTCTATTTTCGTTGTTTGTTTTCTTATTATTAATATTATTGATTTTCGCTAGAGTTAGTTACGATTGTTCTGTTATAATTGCTATCTCGCTCGCTGCTTTAATGGCAGTATTTCAATCAGAGTACTACGCCGATCTGCTGCGTCATGCAATCAATTAACTATAGATGCGTATTTAGCCATAGTCATACCGTTATAATTGTATTCATTGTCGTTGTTGTTGTTCTTGTTCATGTTGCGCGCATGTTGCATTTCCTTTGAGACTCGCCCCCAAAAATTGCTTGTAAAACCGTAGACAGCACCTCGTCCCCCCCGCAAACCGGAGTTTATCTAGCTGAGACATTACAAGCTCAAACGGTGAGTTTTATGACTGCCTTCCCATTTGCACAGCGATTTCTGCTCGCTGTTTGTCTATATTCAATTCTAGAATTTCTATAGCTGTTTTTTTTTGTTTTTTGTTTTTGTTCTTAAGCATGTTTGAATATGACATAGGATTTAATGTCATATGTTTTGCGTAGCTCTTGCTTGTTAACATGATTATGGTTCTCGTCACTTGCAGCGAGTGTAATTATTTTGTCATTAATTAATGTATTCAAGAAAATCGTGATATCATTTTTGTCCATTTATCTGACTGCCCGCAAGGGTTTTGAACATCAAGTGATTATTTTTCTTGGTTATTTCTTTATTTTTGTACACGTGCTTAATATTATTTTATTATTTTTTCAACATATCTCAAGACAAGCTTGTTTTACTTGTTTTGTGTCGTATTCGATAATGAGCGGAAACTGTACGGGTAGCGCAGAGGCAACTTCAAGTTGAAAGAGTGTGAGAGAGAGAGAGATAGAGAACAACATTTGTTGCTTAATAATAACCATTGTTATTTGCTTTGTTTTTGGAATGAGTCAGCCATGTGATGAGTTATCATCTAATATATTTTTGCAGTCAAACCTTTGTGAAACTATCATCAAATAAAACATTTGCTATCTGAATTGATTGCCTTCAGCCATGTAACAATGTCAATTAAAAAACAGACATTGGAGGAAAAAAGGGGAATAATGGTTGAAATTGAAAGGTATTCTCAGTTCAAATATGTGATCTTAGTCAGTATTTAACTGTAAAACAGACACGACTATAAGCATTAATGCCATTTGCTTTTTTGCTTTGCTGTTTTTTATGCCATTTAATTCGATTCCATTTCAAGAGCAGAAAGTGCAGTCAAACTTGACACAGCTGTTCTTTTTTTCCCAACGAGTTGTTTAATCATGGCTAACACAAGCAACTTAGGCTGTTCAGCTCAGTTGTCATTCTAGATAGCGCACAAATACAGAAGGTATTCGACGATTGGGTTTAGAGCAAGAGTAAGTAATCAAAATATTTAATATATTTGACTGTTAATGTTGATATAATAATATCTTATCGCGCTTATCGGGCGTTCGACTAACTTGCTCTGAAATCATAAAGTATTTCAACGTATGTGTGTGAGTGTGTGTGTGTTATGTATATATAGCTAAGTGATTATCAACAATGTGATCGATTGACAGTTAAATTGACACATCCATTCTCAGTTTATATTTCAAACTGTTAACAGTTGTAATTTGTGACTAATAATGCGGAAATCAAAGGAGACCTATGTTTTTTGGTAACGGCAGAAAGAAAGAGAGAGAGAGAGAGAGTGACTGAGACAAAGGGAGATAAAGAGAGAGAGAGAGAGAGAGAGAGAGAGCTTTGTGTATTTTGCGAAAGATCCCAAACTTTGAGCATGTAATTTCATTTCCATTGGTTTTTGCTCTTTGCAATTTCTTTCCGTTTTTTATTTTCATGTGTAATCTTATTGTAGGATTAAAGATATTGATATAACCACACCAACAACAACAGCAGCAGCTGCAGCTACAGCTGCTACGACAACAACAACAACGACAACAACAACGGCGTCTGCTTCTGCTGTGAGCAACATTGAGCTGCCTGCCAATGCCATAAACATGATTTGTGATACCCAACAACAAGAAGAACTGCAGCAGCAACAACAGCAGAAGCAACAATTGCCCGATCTGCAGCAACAGCAGCAACAACAACAACAGCAGAAACTGGAAGCTGAACAGGATGATAATAAATCCACACATAGTAGCAATAATGGCGACAGGTAGGTGATCAGCTCACAACTCTTGCCACGGTCCGACCAGCCAGAAGCGTTAAGTATATAAGCTGCATTCATTTTTGGATTCACAAAACTTGTACAAAATTTGCATGCCTTCTAGTTCGACATGTTCTGCACTATAAATTCTAAACTAAAGAAAACCCATATATATATCTCGATTTATACTATGTATTTACTCAATCTGAGCAACTTAATCACACTGCGCTCTTGTTTTAGGCGAGATTCCATCTGTGATGAAATCACAATCACAACTACAACCACTGGCAACATCAACAACACAAGCACTTTGAGCACCATACAGGAGGCATCTGGCACACTCGAGCGGAGCAGCATTTCCACAATTTCCACATCGTTGTCTTCAACACAACAAAACACTCCCGCTTCCGCTGCGCCTGTCCCCAGCCATGAGACGCTCAGCAATAGCAACAGCAACAGCAACACTAGGGGCAGCAGCCAACAGGACGTAGAGCCTATCAATCAGCAGTTAGGTCCGCAGGCTGCCACGCCCAGCATTACCATTGTACAGGCCGAGGCCAGGGAGCAACAGCAGCAAACGCTATCGCAGAGCGTCGATTCCAACGGGCAGCGGGCAAGCAGCTCCTGCACGGATAGTCCAAGCAGTCGCAAGAGCTCAACCAGCTCCAAGGGCAAACCAGCCAAGTTATCCACCTCAAGCAGTGGTCGGGATGAGGTAAGAAAGGTCAAAAAATTGTTAGACTGATCTTTTATAAGGGACAACTTAAATAATCTCCAGTTGAGGCCGTTACTTATAGCTTTTACAGCTAGAACTTTTCTAGAACTTAAGAACTGTTTCTAAATATATATGATTTCTATATGTTCACTTTGTCAACTTTATAAAGTTCAAGGCTTAAACTAATAATTCTAATTTATATGTCTTAAACAGTAAAAATTAATCTAAAACTTTCCAAATTGGATCTCATAGCTGTTTTCAACTGTTATATCGATTTAGCTTTTTAGTTTTCTTCAAGTTTCATTCACAAAGTTGCTGTTCGTTTTTGGCTCTCTTAAGCGCTCTCTTAGCAAGCACACTTTTGAGCTTTCAATACCGTTCGCCTCTGCTCATTAGCACAACACTAACCACAACAAATACAACCCATAAAAAATGTGTGAAAAGCGACAAAGAATTAAAGCAACAAAATAGTCGCTTCGCAAGTGACGAAAACAGATCTAAGCAATAGATAATGAATTCGTGCGACAGTTATTAAATGGATTATTTGAAAACCAGTTGATTCCCTTAGTCGTATCGTTCTATGTATTAAATGCTCCACTTTTTAAAGTTGCTTCACTTGCCGAGCAACAGTTTGTCACCAAATTAGACATACCCTTCACCGATAAAATGGAATAAGAACAAGCCAGCTGTGATTGACTACTTGATGCCCTATATGTCGCATTAAATGATTGAAAATAATTTTAGTTAAAAAGAATATAGATTAAGAATCCCTTTGATGGGTTTAGTATCATTTATGTAGTTAAATTAATAGACATTTTATATCAAGGCATTTGAATAGTTTTGATAAGTCATGTATTACACAATACCTCAAGCGAACCCTCTCAAATCCCATACAGGGTATCGGCCAAAAAAAGCTCATGGCACAATAAAAATATTTATTGGTCGAAGCTTCACCACATTGATAAGGCTGATAATATTGGGTGAGTGTCGCTTGGTTCTTTGTCAAATTAGAATTCAATGTGCGACGCGTTGAGGCGAAGGCAGCGGCAGTCGGTCAAAAGTAGACGGATCGATCGCATCAGATTATACAACAAATAGTAAAATAAATGAAACATCGTTTATGAGCCAGAATTATAAGGCTCGGCTGGCGTGTTGAGTTCGTTGATAAGCGACGCAACACCTGTTGAAACCCCAAAGCAGTCACGCCGAAAAATTTGTATGATTCAGACCAGCCGTATTTTTACTGGCCATGACTAATAGTTAAACGTAACTAAAAATTACAACAAATATATATATATTTCAGGATGCACAGAGCAAAGTAAGCGAATCAGATAGCGTCACTTTGCGTGTGGACCCGACCAGTAACAACGGCAACAGCTCCACATCCAATGAGAAGCCAGCCAAGGGCACATCCCGACTATCTGAGCGCGCCAAGAAGAAGTCCTGGTACAACGTCATCTATCCCAACTATAAATCACGCGCCGAGGATTTCAAGAAACTATTCAAGGAGGTGCCCAACGAGGAGCGCCTAATTGTTGGTGAGTATCTGGGCACAAAGACATGTTTTTCTTCTCCATACATTCAATTGCTTAGTTTTACATTGAAATGAACTAAAATTTACCTTTAGCTGTGACTTGTTCAGTTTAGAGACAAGTGAATAAGTTAAAAGTATTGTTACTGAATGCACAATAAGATTCATTGAACACCTGCGCTGCTTTGGACTATATTTTGTGTCAAAGATAACAAACATCATGTATTATCAGAAATGATTGTAAATCAGGTGCTTCTGATGACTGATTACTTTTTACACCTAAATAATATGACATTTTGACAAATTTGCCAAATCACATTTTGTGAAAACAATATTTTATTTATTTTGCCTGGAAACAATAAATTAACTTCCTAGCGCGACGAGTGTCATTAAACCCAAATCCTTGTCAAATAGGATAACACTAGGATTGTTCGCTTAAGCAAAAGGTTTCAGTTCAATTATATTCCACTAATAATTGTCATCTCTATGTTTCAGACTACTCGTGTGCGCTGCAACGGGATATATTGGTGCAGGGTCGTCTGTACGTGTCACAGAATTACGCTTGCTTTCATGCGAACATCTTTAGCTGGGAAACGTATGTGAGCATCAAATGGAAGGATGTGACGAATATTACGAAGGAGAAAACCGCTCTGGTTATACCGAATGCCATTTCGATATCGACCGCCAAGGAGAAGTTCTTCTTCGCGACATTCGCGTCGCGTGAGAAATCACATTTGATGCTCTTTCGCGTCTGGCAGAATACATTGATGAACAAACCGTTCTCGCCGCAAGAGATTTGGCGTTATGTACACAATTGCTACGGCGATGAACTGGGCTTAACTTCGGACGATGAGGATTATATAGATCCCACACTAGATGCGGATTTTCAAACGGCCATTGATGATCTCGGTGGCGAGCAGAGCAACTCAAATCAGAGCATTAACAATACGGTGCAACCGCAAAGCGGCAACAGTAGCGCCAGCAGCGGCGGCGGTGTCGCCACAACACGCAAATCGAAAACGAAATATTTCTTCAACTCAAGCAAATCGTCGAACTTGAATTCGTCGGCCAACGCCTCGGCAAGTGGCTCGGACAATAAAATCAACGACAGCACACGCAAATCCAACAAGAAAATGAAGGCCAATGCCAAAGAGCTGACGCTCAGCTCCGTCAAGGCAGCGGAGCAATCAGTTAGCGTCACCCTTAGCATGCCCAGCACCAACACCAGCACCAGCAATCACAGCACCACGACAACCAGCACAGCAACAACTGCTGCAAGCACAGCCACCTCTAAAAGTGGAGGCGGTGGTGGTGGTGCAACAGCTGCTGAAAGAAAAGCCGATAAGCTCAGCAGTCATGTTGCAACGGCAACGGCATCTGAATCCACACAGAATCATGCCCCAGATGCCAAGCGCAAAGTGTCCAAGAATCAGCGACAACGGGATGTTGAATTGGCGAGCAAAAATAATGCCGAAGCTGGGCCCACAGATGTGTCGGACTCATCCGACTCCGAGGCGAACAATCTGCCGTAAGCAACATATTTATTTTTTAAATATAAATCTATACATGGAAAATTCCTGTAACTCTTCTCTTTTGCTGTTGTTCTTTGCAGCTTTGTGCCGAGCACGGAATGTACATCGATGCACGAGGGTCGCCAAATAGTGCACGCAATTCTGCCCATTCGGGTGGATACACTGTTCAATTTGCTGTTCTCCAAATCGAAATTCATGACAGACTTCCATGATCTGAGAAGATCAACAGATTTAACTATGGGCGAGTGGCACAAGAACGATGAGGGTCAGAGTGTGCGGCTGGTGAGTGTCAACGTACAATTGGCCGCCTCCGTCGGCCCAAAGAGCTCAAGGGTGAGTTGAGAGCAAGTCGTTTATAAGGGCTAATATATTTGATTAATACTTGTTGCTGCCTGCCCCTCCTCCACAGGTCAGCGAACAACAAATAATGCGCGAGTGCAGCAAGCCGGGTGAACTCTATTCGATAGATGTGAACAGCGTCAATGCGGGCATACCCTATGCGGATAGCTTCAGTGTGCTCATCCACTTTTGCTTGGCGCGGTGAGTGAGGCGAGACTTTAGATTTAAATTAGTGCAAGTACATGTATAAAAATGTCGAATCTTCTTTTGCAGCACTGTGGATGATCACACGATGTTGTCGATACATGCGCAAATCAAATACAAAAAGTCCATTTGGGGCGTTGTCAAGGGATTCATTGAGAAGAACGCGTGGGCTGGACTGGAGGATTTCTTTAACGCTCAACTGCAGGCGTTGCAGAGCGAGACTTGTATACCGCCCGCCAAGGGCAAGGGACGACGGCCAAGACGTGGTAAGCATTCATTCAGCAGACATTAACATTAAGCAGTAACAACAGCAACGAAAAGCAGTACAAACAATGCAAACATAACAATGAATACAAATTCATTGTCAATGCCGAAATGCCATTGCTATTGCTTCTTCTAATCACACAAAATGCACGCACAACTAGAACAAGCTACAAACTAGCTGTTAAATATAAAACCAACAACAACATCAACACACAGGCTTCAAACATCAGCAATTGGTTACGGCAGCAACAACAATAACAAGAACAACGACAACAACAACAACTACAGCAAGCATCACGGACAATGACAGCAAACAAATGACTTCTTATCATTCACAACAACATCATCATTCACAGCATCAACACCAACACTTGCCCCAACATCAACATCAACAACAACCGCAACAGCAACAGTTGCAGGCGCCGCATCAGCAACATACGCTATCTAATCCACAGCAACAAAATTGTCAGCATCGTAAGGCCAAATTCCACATATGTCCAGGTATATAGCGTATTTATGGCGCTAACTAATCCCCAATGAAATCAAAAGCGATTGACACCAGGCAGTTTAAGTTCGATTTTGGAATTATATATTTATATATATATATATATATATTGATATTTATATATCAATATAGAATTTCTATCGTTTCAACTGAAACGTATTATTCATGCTCAGAATTCGCAGTTTTTATGCTTAAAAAAGTATTTCGCATCGGCTAAACTTTAGAGATAGTCCCCAAAAACCAAACAAATTATGGCAAATTTGAAAAAACTGTGTTCATTTAAATTCAGCCATAATCGACAGATACTAAAAAAGGGAATTGCTTTTGAAAATAGTAAATGATTCGGAATTGGCTGACTTTTGTGGATATCTATTATTTTTTCTTAATTCATTTCTTCATTCCAAATTTGTTCCAAAATTTTATTTATTTAATACTTAAAATGCAGCTTCTATATAGCTGTGTGGCTTTAAAAAGCCCTTTTCGATAATTCGTCATATTTTTATATATAGTTTTCATGTTGCTCAGAATTCTGCCTGGCGTCGAAATCGCTCGCTCCTTGCTTTTGCTTGAGCCTCATCCTGTTTGTTATTTTAGTAATGTTGGATCCTTATAGATAATTTGCATGCTTACACTCGTACCTCATTTTTGTTGCATTCGAGCGTTGTTTGTTTTTGTTGCTGTAGCTGCATAGCCCACAATTTTATTGTTTTTTGTTATTGTTAGTTTTCGTTCATTTGTTGCATTCGTTCATTCACAGGTACCGCCACACAAGCTCGCCCCTTGGAGGAAGCAATCGCTGGTTCGGCACAAGCGGGCAAGCCCGAATCACTGGACAACTGGGATTCGAAATTGAAGGCCGCTGGCGGTGTTGCCGGCGCTGGAGCTGCTGCTGGCTTGGCTCATGGAGCTGCTGGTGGCGGCGGCGCTGGCAGTCGGCAGCAGAAGTTGGCCGCTCAACAGCAGCAACAGTTGCTGGCGGGCGGCCAGCAACTCGGCCAGGGCCAAGATAGATTCCGACACAAGGGCTTGTCATTCTTAATTATATTCTTAATGTGCTTGCTGCTGGCATTAAATGTGATACTATTACTTAAGCTCTGGAAGCTGGAGGAACACATTGATGTCGATCTCAGTCGCCGTGCCCGCATGACCACTTTGGCAGCCCTCAAGTGAGTGTTGTCACAATTGCGATTCGACTACAATTGATCCATTTTTCGTTGTAATTTTAGGGAACTACCCAATACGAATCAAGATTGGCTGGAATTGTTGCGTCAACAGGAACTGTCACACGAAATGGAGATACGCAAATGGCATCAGGTGCTCGAAACGTCCATTGAGCTGCTAAAAAAGGTGAGCGTCGTTTGCGAAAAGATCTACAACGATGGACAGCTGCGTCAGCACATCGATTCATTGCATACGGAATTATAAGCCACCAATTAAGACAACATACAAATTGAAAACAAACAACTGGCAAGCAAGCCAAGCAAAATCAAACTCAAATTACGTGTAATTCATATTCATTGTTTGATCTCTCGGTTGGCAACCAAAAACCAAAGAAACTGTTGCTTCCACATTATATATATATATATATATATATGTTTTATATGTATTTACGAATACGACTCACAACTCACCTCCCTTAACATTAAACATTTAAAAACTATTTTATACTTTTCTAAGTTTTGTGCTGTACTTCTATGTTTTTATAATGTATTTAGCTTAATTTAAGTTAGTTCTAAATATATACATTTTTTCTCGTCAAAATGAAAATATAGTTTTCGGCTCAAGATCATTTCAAAAACAAATTTCTTTAGCTTATATTGATTTTATTATATTTTCTTTTATTTTATATTTTATCTAACTGATATTTTTTCGATTTTATTTCAGACTGAAAAGACTTTGAGTGAAGTCTTGAGATCCTAGCCGCCCTTTCAGCACAATATACCCTTCCAAAACTCACAAGTCCCCTAACAGCCCTTCCATAACAAGCAAAAGGCCTAGTAAATATATTCACTGAGTTCCTTTTTCGTTCTGGCAACAGCAGAATGCGTTGAGAACACAGAGTCACCAAATAGTTGAAATTGAATTTCAAAATGTAACACTTAAATCAATATTTAGTCACAAAAGAGACAATTATTTGTGTTAATTGGTTAGTTTTGCTTATGCGCTTAAGTAGTATCGCTTTTAGTTCACTCTATCAGTTAATCTATGTATTTAATTTAATGAATTTATATTTTATATATACATTTTCGTCTAGTTTAGTTTTAGTCGATGCATTTAAGTTTATGTTGTTTTTGCGTTGACGCTTTAAAACAAATTCTCAAAGTATTTAAAAAACAAAACAACACATCACACACAGACAAACATACACACATACATACACACGAAAAATACATACATACATACCAGCAACAGCAAGTGAAAAAAATCTAAAGATTTTCAAATGTGCGCCTTGAATTTTTGTTTTAAAAAATTCATTTAAAATATGAAACAAGTTTTCCATGTCTGATTGAGCGCAAAACGTTGCAAATATATAAAAATCAAGATTTTTTTTTGTAATTTTGATATAAATTATACCAGAAATGAAAAACAAACAAAACAATACAAAAATATTTCTTTACAAGATTTTTGTATATTTACGAATTATAAAAAGAAAACAAAATAAGAAAAAAAAAAACACAAAGTGTGTGCAATTTTTTTATAATATATATTTTTCTTCGGTTTTGCTTTTGTAATACCTATTAAATCGTTTTTGGCGCTCCGTTTACAGTCCGAAACCGAAACAATTCACACTATTCAGCATAAGTGCTAAGCATTATTGATAAAATGTGTAAAACTCCATGGCTTATTCATAATATACATATGTACGAGTACTACTTATAGATTCAAGTATTCTTAGTTTGTAGCTGTTGCATTTTAATGACAAAACTTATCGCAACTTAAGTAAAATTAGTGCTAAACATTTCCAAACCAAATGTAGGCAAAACCACACATTTGAAAATATGTATTCAAAAAAAAAAAGAAAAAAAACAAACATCCCCCACACATATATGGAAAGCAAAAAACTATACAAATTGGCTAACAAAAAGCAAATAAAATTGTTAAAATGCTGTCATTAAGAAATTCTAATTTATTATAAAATGCAAAATATTAATAAAAAAAAAAAACAAATACAAATAAAACAATGATTATGTAATTAATGTTTGAAGCACATTTTAAAAGCTTTGGTACAATATGTTTGGACAAATTCACAAAGTCGGAAAATATATAACTGTTTGTATGAAACAACAGATAAAATAAAAATAATAAGTTTTATTAGTTGATCAAAAATATGTTAGAAATCGTGAAAATTGTGGCTTTTGTTACTATCGGAAATCGATTTTTGAGAATGGGGAGCCAGTTATCGATAAAAATCCATTTTCGAAAAATATTGCAAACATTTTGTTTTATAATTAATTCTAATACATTTTATTTATTTCTTAGCAAAAACTTTAAATTTGGCAACGATTATCCACATGCAATCCAACAGACTCCACAGCTGAAGAAGCTACAATGAATCCCACAGATTGCCACATGAATGCGTCGCATTTAGTTCCTTTAACTTACAATTTAATTTGCAGATGATAATGTCGTCTTTCAGATGCGATATCGAGCGACATTATCAGCTATCGTTGATTTTGGCACATTGCTGAAATTCTTCGTCTGACGCCCAACTTGATTTACCTTGATAGCTTCGGGATTCTTGGAACTAGATAATTTCGGCTCATTGAGAGCCTTGGCCTTGAGGGATGTCTCTCGTTCAACTTTTGGATTGATCAAACGATTCTTGTTGCGTGGCGAAAGAGCGAGACGCACACGAGATTTACTGAATGTACTGCTACGCGATGATTTGGTTTTTAGTTTCCTATTTAAGGTAGCGGGACGCTCGAGGAGCTCTGCACTCTCCAAGGTTGTCGCTGGGGGTTTCTTCTTTGGCTGGTTACCCGTCGGTTTATTGACTACCTCCTTCTTGCTTGGCGGAGGCGTTAAGATTGTCGACCGTTTTTGTGTGATATGCGTGGCAGTTACCACATTGGTGGCCATTCTCCATCCCGGCTTCAACTCGCCCGACACCTTGGAGCGGCTCTTCTGCTGCAATGCATCAGCATTACGCTCCGATCTGGACTTGAAATGAGTTTCACGACTCAGCGTTAAATCCGTCTGCCGCTGCTGCTGCTGCTTGCGGCGTCTCACCAACATATCATATATGGATATAATGGGTTCATCCATTTTGTACATTTTTCTTGAAATATTTATTTAAAGTAGTGAAAATGCTGTAAACTTTCAGATGAATATTGCTTGAGATTTGTGAATCGGATGAATATGTTCTCAGCTCAAGTTGTTGACAAAACAAACAACAAAAGCAGAGGTTATACTTTTTGGAAAGTTCGAATATGCAATATAGTCTACTATAATAATACTGTTTAGGTTGGTTATATTAAGCCAGGTGTCATTTTGGCATAACTAACCTACGATCCACATCCTCTCTCTTTGCAATGCAACCTCCTCTCAGCGCACTCAGCGCTGTTATTAGTAACGTACATGTTAGAACATTAACATTAAATCAATTGAATTATAACCGCAACACCACACAGAAGCAGAGATTGTAAAGAGATCAGTGAAAATATATATAAAGTGAATTAAATCAAGTGCCTTTTTCTGGTAACGGGAAGGAAGGAAGATCTCCCCCCTACATTTTCAAATACCATGTTAAAGCTCACCAAATTAAGTGGTTTGCTTACCAATTCGCAGCAGAAAACTTTTCCCAACAAACGCTTTTATTTATAAAATTGACACTGTTGTTCGACAAGCTTCCATTTTCTCAGAATTGATTACAGATGTTGCAACGAGTCATTTTACAAGCCCCCTCTGCATTCACATAGTCAGTAAACTTTAGCGTTTGCTGCATGAATTGTTGCATACTTTGAGGCAGCCACCAAAATGTTTTTGCATGTGTTTACAGCAGGAAAAGAGCTTCAGGAAAATTCATAATATTAAAAAATGTTGCTTCAGCAAACAACATACATATTTTTAGAGTTATTCAATATTTGTACACCCTTCAGTGTCACTGCACTCGGTTCAATTAAAATATGGGTTATGTTCAAGGTCTCCTTAATCTAAATATCCTCTTCGTATTATTTTAAGTACAGACTATGGCAAAAATAATCACTTCATTTCGGTTTTGGGCCAGTGAGTCAAGATTCTGGTATATTTCCCTTTCAGCAAACACATAAAGCGAAGAAATTGACTGATAGCCGACCGAGTTCATTAAATGTCAAAATAATATAATGAAAATAAATACGCAAATGGTGACACAATGTAATTTCGCAATCATTTTTTCAAAATATTACAAATTACCCAAGACAATATTCGAAACACTCGCACTTAATACAACCATAGAAAATTCCACAAATTGCGCAAACAAATTATTAGACTTCATTATGTGTGTGGTTGTGCCTGTGCTAGTGTGTGTGTGTGCAGAGCAACGAACGCACAAAAAAATAGAAAGAAAAGAAAGCAATAACAAAATGTTATCAGCACAACCCAATGAGCTGTACGCACACACACACACACACACACGCATACGCAGAAAAACACAGAAAGGAGAAAGAAAAAATAAAAACTACGAAAAGCTGTGTGCGTCTCGTTCAGTTTTAAATTTTCAAGGTTAAGAGCAAGTGCGTGTGCTTTTGAGTGTGTGTGTGTGCGTGTGCGTGAGTGCGTTTGCGCATGTATTGGCGTTTCTTGCTGTCAGCGTTGCGCTCACATTTGCACAGTGCGTATAAGAAAAAAAAAGTTCATTGGAAAAAAAAGTAACAGCAGCAGGCATAAACAGCCATAAGATACGCACATAATTAGAACGAGAAAAAAATAGAGGAAGCAACAACAAAATTAAGCGTATAGCAAATTTTTATGGCACATGCCATAAGCTTAATAGCCCCACTCCTTTCATATATGCCAGCTGAGAAGTCCAGATCATGATGATTCCGTATCCATTGCTTTATCTCATGCACATTTCTTACGCACTCAAAACTTTGCAAAACAGCTGAAACATTTTATGGTAATGTTTTCTCCTTCATGGCATACGCTTTGAGGTCTCATTGCTATTTTTTTTTACTGTTAAAGTTTAATGACTGATAAGCTTGAATCAAACACGCACATTTTATTGCAAAACAATTTTTTTTTCTTACGAAAAATATATTCGTTGTTTCTTGAAAAAAACTACTGGTATTTGACATTGGCTCCCGGAAATGTTATACATGATTTTTAATAAAACAAAAACGTTACCAAACTTGATCAACGTCAAGCTTCAACTTGTCAAATTGTTGTACATACACACATAAATACACTGTACAAAAATTTCAATGAAATTGTCATACATATTAAGATTTAAATGTTGAAATTTTTATATTCCCACTAGGCAGAGCTTTTTTTTTATTATTGAATAAATTTTGTTTAATTCCAGGATTACTAGAATATTTTTTCCGAGTGTAAATCTTAGGCAATATCTATCACCAAGTCAACAGCTCAACAGGCTAGACGGTTGCTGTTATTTTTTTTTTAGCATCATAAAAGCATTTGTTGCTTTTATTGGTTAAAAGAGTTTACGAGCTCCACGTTTCACTATCAATGACTGATTACAAAGAGAGAGAGAGAGAGAGAGAGAGAGCCCTTAA
This sequence comes from Drosophila nr. perissopoda 5 BK-2023a, assembly GCA_035044105.1. Taxonomy (NCBI): domain Eukaryota; kingdom Metazoa; phylum Arthropoda; class Insecta; order Diptera; family Drosophilidae; genus Drosophila; species Drosophila nr. perissopoda 5 BK-2023a. Next base: position 643,676 of record JAWNMK010000245.1, read on the forward strand.
ACAGAAACAAAGTGTTACATTGTGTTAGAATAATGACGCTCTTTAACAGCATGTAAGCTTACAGCAAAGAGAAAGCATAAGCTCCACACGCACGTGCAGTGTGTGCCTTGGGAGACGCAGCCACACTGCTTAAGTTTTTGGGGAGAGAATTTGCTGTTAAAATTGTCATTCATGCACGGCCTGCGCGCGCTCTTTGACGCTGGCTGCGACAGCGACGGTCGCAGCAGCAGCAGCAACAGGCAAACAGCGTTTAACGGTGATCAGTATGAGATCGAAATCGGCCGCCGTTGGTTGTACTACGTAACGCGCATCGCGTCCGTTCGCTGTTGTCAGAAAGTTGTCGTAGTCGCCACCGTTCAGCTTTCAATTCCAATTCAGTTAGTCGATCGCCGAAGTCGCACCAACAACAATGCAGCAGCATTAAGAAGTCAGTTTTTACATCTTTTTTTTCGTTAACCGCGTTTCGTTTCGGTTTCTGTTTCTGTGTTTCGGTTCTCGGTTCTCCCATGTGTTCTGTGTGTTGTTGTTGTTGTTCCTGTCTGTGCGTTTGCTGAAAAAAAGAGTGTTTTCATGTGTCCTCAAAATGTTTCAAATCAAATTAAACAAATGCATTGAAGTAAATGAAGAGAAAAAGTGATATCTTCTCGCAACAAGCTTCTCGTCGGTTGTTGCGCAGCTGATTTACAAAAAAAAAGAATTAAAATAAAAAAATAGATAAATTTTTGAAAACAACACTCAACTCGTCAACTCCTGCACTCCCCCTCTCTCCCTCTCTGCCATCCGCGCTTCAACCTGCAACTGCAGTCCAAGGTGCGTGTTTTTTTTTTCTCATTTTTGTTTTTTCTGCAGTTTTGTTTCTTTACACCCGCTTGTTGTTTTTGCACTGTTTACATTTATATTTTATGTATGCACATACACACATACATGCATGAAATACATAAACTGACATTCTGTTCTGGCGCTTTGTTTCGCGCGGGCTTTTATTGACAAACTATAACAGAAATAAGGCTCTTTTCTCTATCTCTCCATCTGTCTCTCTCTCTCTCTCTCTGTCTCTGCCTTTACATCGCTCTCTTCCCCACTGGGTCTCTCTCGATCTCTCTCTGTTAGATGCGGCTTACAAAATAATTTCATTTAAATTTCTTTGATTTTCATGCTGCGGTTCTCGGCAGAAGTTTTGTGATTATTATTTGCAAGTGCTAAAAATAAATAGAACAACAAATTGTGAACAAAGAACCAACATTTTATTATTCACGGATACAAATCGTCTGTGTTATATTTTTCATAAGAAAGGGCGAAAATCAAACAGATTATTTAAATAAATATAAACAACAATAAAAAATTTTGCATTAGAGAGTTATTTATGCATTTTAAGAATGTAATTAAATTTACTCATCTTAAAAATGTAATAACCGTATTTATTATTTGTAAATGACTAACTTATTCATTCATTTTACAATTAACGGAACTGCATTTAATTAATTAATTTTTTTTCGAAACAAAATCATTTAAAATAATGTTTTTAATAAATTAAATATTTCCAAATATCTTACATCCATTTCTGGTTATGTTTGTTATTTAATCCACAATAAATAAAATTCTAAATGTAATATTTCTTTAATCAATTGAATTATCTTGTATCTCTTTTTTTTGCAACTCGTTTTACAGCCTGCAAAATTATGAAATAAGCGTAAAACTTCCATTAATATAAATATATATATATATATATATTTTGAAAATCGCAAATATTTCGTATGTTAAATGCTCGAAAGCTAAACGTGTTTTCATAAAGAAACGTTTTACATTTACAAAAGAGCAACAGCAAATTTAATCCATAAACAAAAACCAGCAATAACATCACAAAAAGGTGATAATGATTATTTCCAAGGATCTTTTCATATTTGGCGAACAAATTTTTGCAACAATTATACCAGAAGGTGGAGCCGCTCTTGCCACGCAACAGCAGCAGCAGCAGCAGCCGGCAATTATAAATACAGCAACAACAACAACAACAACAACAGCAGCAGCAGCAACAAAAGCAGCAACAGCAGCTGAACAAGTTGTTGAGGAGTCATTAAAAGCAGCAGCCGCAGCAGCAGCAACAGCATCAACATTGCCAGCAACAACAACAGCAGCAGCACAGCAACAACAACTGCCAGCAGCAGTTAATACTAAAACGTCGTCATCATCATCAGCACCAACAACAACAACAATGCCGCTGTTGCTGTTGACTAAACAGGAAACAGTTGCAGTTGTTGCCGCCAACAACAACAACAACAATAACAACAACAACAGCAGCAGCAGCAGCAACAACGCCTCAACAAAAATTCAAAAAATTCCACAGGCAGCTGAAGAATTAAAAGCCAAGAAGCCAAAGGCAATGTGTGAAAAAATGCCAATGAATTTGTTAGCGCTGGAAAGTGTTGACCAGGCCAAAGCCAATTCAGCCGATTCCGATAACGAATCATCGACGTCTACTTCGTCTGGTATCATGGAGCAGGTACCGTTGGTTGCCAGTCGACGCAATCTGGCCAAAATTGTGGCTGCCGATTGTCGCCTACAAATCGATGTGCAGCCAATTGCAACAGCAGCAGCAACAGTTGCCACAGCAGCAACAGTTGCAGTCACATCAGCAGCAGCAGCAGCAACAACTAGTTGCTCCTCGGCAGCATCAACAACATCATCAGCGTCTTCTTCTTCTTCATCCACATCCTCAGACTTTACGCACACATCACAAACAACATTACCAAGTACGGATAATCTGTCTGCCGCTGCCGCCAACCTGGTCAAAACTTGCATTTTATCCGATGCCAAAAGGTGAGTTTTTTTTTCTTCTTCTACTTCTTATGCTTTTGTTTTCTTTTCTTTGCTTTGTTTTCGTTTTTTTTTCCCCACTCTTTTTTCGGTTTTGGTTTTTTGACCCAATTTTTGTTGATCTTGCGAGACAGCCAAATATGTGAGGGAGCAAGAGATCTCAACTTAGAACTAACAGTGCAGCTTAAAGTAAGCAACTCGCTTGAAAACAAAACTCAAAACCAAAAAAAAAAACCCGAAATAAACAAAAACCGCTTGAGTCGAAAAAGTGCAGTATGCGTATAATTTCACCTATAAAAATTTGGGGCAGCAACAACGCAACAACGCAACAACTGCATGCTGCTCAAGAATACCAGCAAAGTTCCACGCACAAAACAAAAACATCACAAAAATAAAGTTAACCAAGTAAAACCAATACAGCTGCCGACTACGCGCTACTCTGTTCGTACCAAAAATGTCCAATTCGATGCACTCTCTCAACTTTTTTTTGCTACCAGAAGTGGGCGTTTTGATTTTATTCTTAGAATTAGAGTCACCCAATTTTAAACGTTATTAAACGTTATTATTATGAAAATCGAAATTATCGCCAAGTGAGCATATACCCCAAGTTTGACACACTTAGCCAGAGTATATATTGAGTTTACGAACAGAAGCTACGTATTCGGTGCAAGGAGCAGGTTTTGGAGTTAAGTTGCTGTTGGCAGCTGCAGTCGCTGCATTTTGTCGACGTTGAGGGGGCGGGTATGAGGGAGGGGCGTGGGGATTATATTCGAATATGTATTAAGGTATGGTTACTTATACCAGTTAGTATTGCTGCTGACTGCTGCAGGACGCCAGACGACAACAAGCCAAATGAAAGTAACTGCCAACCAGCAGGAATGCAAGAAAAAAAAAACAAAAAACCTTTTAGTATCGCTTTAGCTTTATAAATACATACATACATATATGCATATACATATGTATATCAAATGGTATAGGCACTTAAGTACAGGATATTATAGCAGGATTGTTATGAACAGTTTTTCAAGCAATGACAAAAACTCACTATTTAAGTAAACTCACTTTAAGTAGTTAAAAGTAGTCGTTGACATTTTAGTGTTGACATTTTCTTTCTGTGTAATAAGTAATAAGTCTCCAATTTTGAAGACTTCTTTGTGATGTATTCGTAAACGTTTTTACTAATGCCCTTCAACAAGTAAATCTGATAAACATTAATATATTTTTGAGCACAAACCATATGATCATATATAATACTTTTAATGAGATTTATTCAGTTTGCAATATCCATTTAGCATGTCAGTTGTTGAAATTTATGCATATTTTTGATTAAACTTTAGTTTTCGACAGCCTAAAGCCATAATGCACTTAGGCATCTTGCATATTGCGTTGGCCTCAAAAGCACACTCCATTTTCTCCCATAAACATTTCAAGAATTTATTTCCAAAAGTTAACCACACAAACCACTCCACACACTCTCCGTCTGCTTGTTAATGTGGTTGCAATCCTCTCCCATTGCCCCTTTTCTCCTCTTTCTGCTCCACATTGCTGCCAAACATCTTGTTGCAGTATTTTTGGTGCCAATCTTACTTTTTTTTTTGTGTTGATTTTGTTGTTGATCTTTGCTGGCCGCCAGCTGCTAAGCGAGCATAAGATTCGTTCTTCCACTTTTCTCTCCATCTCTCTCCGATCTCTTCACTCAATTTAACAACTACCAAAAAAAAAAAAAAAAAAAACTAGGTCAACTGTGAACCAATTTTCTTGCAAAAATTGCGACAACAGATGCACGAGATTTCCAAAAAAAAAAAAAAAATAAAATACGGAAAAAGAAACTGCAATAACAGGCAAAGGCAAAAGAAAAAATAAAAATAAAACGTGCCACAAAAAAATAAAAAAAAATAAACAAAAACAACTTGAAAACTAAAATGCATTCAAATTGGAGAACAGTGCGCCACAAAAGTGCATGCACAGAGTGCACTTTAAATCGCATAATAATTGAAAAATATTTATGTTAAATGCACATAATGAAGTTGCACTCAACACACACACACACACGCACACTCACACACACAGAGTACACATTGTGTTCTGCACATTGTAATTGAATTTAATTTAATTTCTGCAACTAAATTGCAGGCAATCCAAATCGAGGCTGAACTGAAGCCACTTCTTGTGGCTTACAATACAACAAAATCCATATACTATATACGATTTACTATATACTTTACACTAAAGACTGTAACTCTCAACCTTATCTCGGCCGCACAATTGAACTGTGCGACTGTAATTCAAATTAACCGAAATATGCACTTGAATCCACTCACCACTGGCCATTTATGAGACAATTCTGTGTGATTGTGTGTTTGTGTGTGTAAATGTGGTAATAGACGTCAGTCAGTCAGTCAGCCAGTCAGCCAGTCAGTCAGTTGGGCAGTTAGATTGTCAGTCAGCTGCCTCGACACTGCCAAGTGACAACGAATTAAAGAAGTAATTTTAGCTGCAATTGCAACAGCTCCAAAATAAAACCCAACAATGAATACACTGAAGAAAAAAGATTAAGCAAAGACAATTGTTGGTTTAATTGATCTGACATATTGTTATTTTGATAAAAACCTTGTAAATTATCCAACACAATTTCTTATCATTTATTCGTGAACAGGGCTTGAAAGTTTAATCAAAAAGAGTCTAACTTTAATTTGACTTAAAGCTTTTACAGAAATATGTTGAGTAAATGATTTGAGCTTCTAAGTTTTACATATAGAAACAATTTACAACCGACTCACATATAAAATTTAACTAGATCTTTGAAGTGTTTGTGTGCATATTTCTGCAGATTGATTAGTTTTATTGTCACTATCAATCAAATGAATAATAAAGCCTGTTTTGAATTGCCTCTGAACTGGTTTCTTGAACTAGTTCATTCCACTTTCAAAGCACTTTAGCACACAACTATAAATGTATATTGTTCAAACAAAATTCAAATAGCTTGTCTCTTGGAATTACGAAATATTTTCCATAAATGATTATATGCCCAATCTCAAAATTGCTTCTGTTTTGGTTAAGTTTCATAAATGATAATGTTAAGGAATATGCCAGCCAAATTAGAAAGCTTTGTCTTTGAAATTGTATCTGTTATTTCTATCGGAAACCGAATCGATGCTAGAAATATAGAGTCAGTTATCGATAAGATTGGCTTAACAAAACATCTATTATCATTTTGAGTTGTATTTTTTTTAAATGTAAATATAAATAAAATGTATCAACTAGATAAATATAGTAATACAGATTATTTGAGAAGATGCCAATGTCTTTGAATATATCCAGATGTATATGTGTTCATATGGATATAAATTCTCATAGTTCTCTTTTGATGCCACAATAAATTTTCAAGCCAAGCAGTTTGTGCATCAAAACAGAACACACACAAGACACACACATACACACACACACACACACACATACAGATTTTGTTTATAGAACTTTTGGTATTTTGAAGCGAAAACAAAAGGCCGAAAATTGATTTTGTTGATAGCGATGCGATGCGATGCAATTTGTGCGTGTGCCTCGATTTCATTTCCATTTCCATTGAATCGTCTTGGATCAATTTTGGAATTCGAGCGGTTAATGTGCGATTAAAGTTTGTTGAACCCAAATAATATGGACAGAAAGCAACAAGAAGACGAATACAACGACGACGACGAAGACGATGATAATGATGATGACGATGATGATGATGAAAATGAAGTAGATGAAGACTGGGCACAGGCAGAACGCATTCTTGGCACACAAACAAAACGCAGAACACAAACATTCCCATTTTCTGTGCGCTTGGCATTTTATTTATTTATTTTTGTTTCATATTGAAGCATTATCGGTACATACGCCTGTCCCCACTGGGCCTCCTCGATCGCTGACAACGCCCACGTTGATGCCAGCAGAAATCCGAATGAATTGCAACTGAGATGAAGTCCAAGTCGCTATCGGATCACTTCAAATCCAATCCACAATGGGGATACTTGTATATGCCTAACTAGGCTAATGGCTCATAGTCGATGCGAATGCTCGATTGCTTTATGTGTGCGTGTGTGTGTGTGTGTGTGTGTGTGCATAGTCCGCATCCCCATAATGGACAGCCTGACAGCTTCAGAGGGAATTGGACAATAATCAAAGTGGATTTTATATGTTATGCCCAAAATGTGTTTTGAGTTTTAGATTTCTTTTTTGTAATGAAATTTATGAAAGCATTGTTTGAAATGCATCGATTATAAATGGAGAACGATATCAGTTTAGACGTCATTTGCCTAAAGCTCCTAGGGGAGCTCAAATCTGTTAAGTAATCCTTAAGAAAAAATACTCAGACGTGCTCCAATTTATGCAAAACTTTTCCGTTTTCGCAAATTGAAACTCGCCTGGTTACCTTAAATACAAAATAGCAAAATACACGAATCTGATCTAAGCAAAAACCATTCTACAAATGCTGAGTAAAAAAACTTTTCTATTCGATTTCGATCTTATAGCTTATATTTCACTAGTTTGCCATTGTTGTCGTTAATTCTAACGCAAGCTTTTGCACACATTTAAATATTTGCAACCCTTTTCTTGATGCCAATTGATGCTACTAGAAACCGGTTAATAAACTTGTATGTAGGTCAAGTTTTGTCTTGATAACACACGCACAACAACACACGCACACACCATAACAATAAAAGCAACAGGCGTGTCAAATGCAACAACAACAGCAACAACAGCAAACAACACTCAATGGGGCAACATTAAATGGCGCATTTGAATTGAGTTGAGTTGTGTAGCTTTGAGTTTGAGTTGGGTTGGGTTCGGTTTGGTTGGGTGTTTCGCTATCTGATTTAGCTAGTTCTGTTTAGATATCATATATATAAGGCATTGAATTTCGTTGTTGCCCATCGTCAACTTCTTTTGGATAACTTTTCTAGTTTGTAGGTAGTGCTGACTTGAGGCAAGGATGGTCCAGCAGCATAATAGTTGTGGAACAGGTAAAAAGGCGCCCAAAAACTTGACAAACAAAATTCGAGTTCTTAGAAAACCCAAAAATAAAAGAAGACATGTTCTGTGCAGCTGCCCAGCTAGCTATGTCTATTATTGACATATAGTTTTTGAAAAAATAATGAAATATGGAAACAAGAAAGTTTGCTCTAGTCGAGAGAGCTCTACCCTGAATATAAAATTGCTGTTAGCAGTTTATTTATTTATTATTATTTAGTTTATTGATTGATTATTAGAACAATTAGCTAACAAGCTGCATGTAAATGATTGATTAGAGATTAAAGACCTATTGCTCTGAGCCACAAGTTGAATGCACTTTGGGTAAGGAACACAAATCTTTTTCAATCTCAGTGTCGCCTTGTTATAATCGCTATTTGTCGCTCTCTCTCTCTCTTCCGCGCTCTCTCTCTCACTCTGTGTGGGCGCCCAGATGTCAACATTTAGATCTGGAACATTGGCTGCATCTGCTTCGGCGCTCTTTGTGATGCATTTGCAAAAGAAGGGGAAACAGCGTTGCCACATGGTAAATCAAATTGGCGCCGTCGCGACATGTCACTAGCAAAGCGCATTGCGCAATAGAAAAACCGATGGGGAAGAGAGAGAGGGAGAGAGAGAGAGAGAGAGAGAGCGGAGGAAGACAGCGGGCAGAATAGAAATTGCAATTTATTATAATTTAATCTAGAATAGGAAATTAAGCAGACTACTGCTGTTGCTGCTGCTGCCGCTGATGCAGCTGCATACATTGTTGCAAGTTATCGCGTTTAGGTTTTATCTACCGTTAGACTGAGTCAGTGTCAATAACACACAGCAGCAGCGCAGTGGCCGCAGCAGCAGCGTGTGGGAAGTCGAACTACACTCGGAAAAATAGTGTACACTAAAACTCAGAAAATCGTTTTGAAAAAACGAAATAAATGTACACTGCTTTTTAACAGTGTTTTTTTACTTTCTAAACTTACAAAACCATTTTCAATGGTCTTTTTCAGATTGTTTTTTTTTTGTCTTAATTCTAGGGTATATATTTTGCTCTGAGTGTAGGGCTGCGAGACACGTGCGTGTGCCAACGGGGGCGTTGACGACTCTCGACTGGCGGCTGGCAATGGAGGCCAACGTCAAAGCGTCGACAACTGTCACTGTCACAGTCGCTGTCGACGTCGCAGTCTCAGTTGCAGTCGTCGTCGTCGTCGTCATCGTCATCGTCATCGTCGTCGTTGCCTTCTGTGGTTTAAAGCTGCATGTGTATTGTTATTGCTGCTTAGCAAACGAATAAAAATTAATTCAAAAATAAATTATTGTCATTGTCATTGTTGCTGTTCTTGTTCTTGTTGTTGCTGATCTTGTTGTTATTGTTGTTGTTGTTGCAAGTTATTAGTTTAAATTGCGGTTGCAGCGGCTGTCAGTTTTCATTGTTGTTGCCGACATAGTTGTCGCTGTTGTTGTTGTTGCTGTTGCTGGTGGGCATTGTTGAGTGCATTCACTTCTATTGCATTATTGTGTGACCTTTGCAAGTTCATGTCAAATGTACGTTCTTGAACTTTGGCCAAACATCATTATTATTTTGAAAGATACTCATCATTATGAGCGTCATCCATCAACGGTTCGTTTAGTTTTGCATTTTATGAGACACGAAAAAAAAGTGATATAAAAATAAAATTAAATACGTGGCGTATACACAATATGTAACCACAATACGCATACGTTCCAAATGTTTGTGCTTGGGTGTTTAAGCTTGCATATTGTGTGTATATAAGTGCAATAAATCCGTGATATTATTTCAATTGAGAATCAAGTACTTACTTATGCCAATTAAAATTGGATTTAGAAAATAAATGTACATTTTAAATACGTTGCTTGATTGCTTGCCAACAAAACTCGCTTGCTTAAGCAGAGGTATTTAATCAAACATTTCAAATACAAGAAATCCACAATGCAATGAAGGACACAATAATTGAAAGGCAAGCAAAACTGTGACTAAAATATTTACTTATGTCTTAGAATATAAATTTACATTTTAATTGCGTTGATTAATTTGCTGTTAACAAAATTCGGTTGTGTAACTAAGTTGGATTACAGATAAAATAATTGAAAGGCAAACAAATATAATTCTGAATGAGAAAATGAAAATCAAAATCAAATACAGCTCATAGGCTCAAGAAACAAAAGTTAATCTATCCAAGCCATGTAATGTTAACTAAAAATAATATGGCTATAAATTTTAATTTGAAAAAACCACAGTAATTTTGCTTTAAAGTGCAATAAAAAATTATGCGTTATGCTCAACAAAACGAAGGCAATGTCAAATTAGCATTTATGTTTTAATCACTCTTTTTTATGACTCATAAAAAGCGTCTAGCCTGTTTGGCCAATTTGTAGTGTGACTAGATGCAACAAATTGCATAAGGGGTGCACATAAAATATGTAATGAACAATACTTTTGAAGCTTTAACCCAAACTGGGAACCATTAAATCATTCAAAATGCTGAGCTATAAAATGCAAAATACATTTTCAAGGAAGCCAAAACACAAAGAGTTTGGCACACTCAAAAAAAAAAAGAAGCAGGCCGCAACTCAATGTTGCTGTGCATGTGTGTGTAATGACATTAGGCCAAAATAAATAAATAAAGCAGCACCAAAAAAAATAAAATTTGCGCCAACATTTTGTAGCTCTTGAGGCGCCCAGCACTCAAATCAACAAAGTTTATGAGTTGCATATTTTTTTGTTCTCTTATTTCTTAAGTTGAACCAACTAAATGGGAGTCGCTTGTTGTCGGCTGATGTGCCCAAATACAAAGGAAAAAGGCTCACACACACACACACACACACAGACACACACTTAGAGCTATTACATTAAGATCAACAGCAACGACAACAACAAACAAAAGAATCTAAAAATCATCAACAAAAAAAAAAGGCGGCTAATAACCTTAAGTTGCTTTTGCTAAGATCCAAGTAGTCCGTCTGTTTTCGTGTTAAGAGCGGAAAAATTGTGTGTGTACACTGCAAGAAAGTCTTGATTATTATTAAAGATGAACTGTTTTGTTTTTAACGTATAGCTTACAATTTGAGAATAACTCGTTTGATAAATAATAATATTTATGTACATATTTAAACTAGATTTTTTTTATTTCATTTAAAGTTGGCTTATAATTAGTCATAAATATGTACATATTTAATTTGAAGTCTAACTAACATCTTTTACTATTTAAATTTGCTAGTTTTTGTTTCAGTTTTTGGAGTTCTCAATCTCAAAGTAGTGGAGCTCTCACAAATATTTTATTTTATTTTTTTAGTGTTTGCTCTCTCAGTGTAATCGCGTGTACAACATTAAATGCTTCAAGCCATGGATGATGGGGGAAAAGGCAATTTCAGTGTGTGTGTGTGTGTGTGTGTGTGTGTGTGTGTGTGTGTGTGTGTGTGTGTCTATGTGTATGGATGTGTGTGTGTGTGTGTTGCTGCTGCTGTTAGCCGGCTGTTGTTGCTGTTGCCATGGCTATCTGCTGCCGCTGTCGCTGTCGTCGTCGCTGTCTCAGCTGCTGCTGCGGTTGCGCGGCTTCGTCGTCTTTCACATGGGGGTTTCGAGAAACCTATAGACCTACATTTTAAACAAATTGCGTTTTTTATGTTTTGTTGTTTGGTTTGTCTGCTGTGTGTGTCTGTGTATTGTTTGTGATGTGATCAAAAAAATTGTTGTTTTTCTTTTGCTGTTAGGTATTGTTGTGTCTCTTCATTATTTGGCTGCATTCGGGTTTTCTTCCAAGAAGCAGCGACTGCAACACTGATGATGATAAACACAAGACGATGATTATCGGTGTGAGCTAGGAGTCACTCAGTCAGTCAGTCAGTCAGTCTGTCAGTGTGTCTTGTGTTGTGTCTCTTTTGTATTGTCTGCCTGCTCTCGCTCGTTTGTTCACTCGCTGCTTCTAATCGCACTTTGTTGTTTCTGCACCATCATCATCATCAGTTTTGTTATTGTTGTTGCTGTTGACTTTTGATGCGACTGCGTCATCCAAGCGCACAAGCGATCGCTCTCCCAAAAACGACAACTCCTGCATCTCTCCTACTCTTTCGCTCTCTCTGTCTCTCTCTCTCCCTCTCTATCTCTTTCTCTCTCTGTCTCACTCTCCGCCTCCGTCTGTCTTTGTCTCTCTGGCTTGCGGCAGTAGGTCTTCACTTTCGCCAATTCTGAGCTCCACTTGGCAGGTTCAATGGCCGTCGTAGCTGCCGGCGTCGCTCTGCCGGCGTCGACGCCACTCGCACGTTTTCAACGCGGTTTTAAGCGTGTTTTTTTTATTTATTCTTTTTATTTTTTTCTTAGTTTTTGCGTCTCTGCAACACACACACACAGCAGAGTTGGCGGCGTTGGCCTGCACGTCATTTGTTCATTTCATTTGTTTATTTGTTTGTTTTAGGCATTCGCTATGCGTTTCATTTCAGCGTTCCGCGTTGCCCTTTGTCGTTATTGCTCAATTCCTAGTCTGTATGTGTGCACATGTACGCCTGCCCCCCTATCACTCCTCCTTTGCTCTCTCTCTCCCTCTCTCTCTATCCTTTGCAACAATTTAATGTCTTTTAAACGATGCTACGTTTCCAGTCACTTTGAGCAGCTAGTTGCACATTTTGGTTTTCATTTCTTGCATTTTTATTGGCACAATACTGCGGACACGATTTATATATATTGTAACTCATCCAACTTTTTTTGCGTTTCTACGCGTACTTTTGCATTTATTTTTTTTTTCCATTTTACCTACCGTATAATGAATAACAAACAAGAGTGACAACTACTTTTGAGAAATATTACTTAAAATATTCATTGTTAATAATCTGATAATGAGTGTTATAAATAATGCCTTTTGGGAGGAAAATAGTTCAACTTTGTTGTATACAAATAAGTTAGAATGGTCTAGTCGAATTGAAGTTCATTTTAGAGTTAATCAACAATATATCTGAGAATATTATTTACCAATTCGATTTCCTTGCAATTGACTTGAACAATATGTCTGTGTATATTATGTATTAATTGGAAAGTTCATCCATTAAGATGAAAAATGTAAACATCTGCTACATTTAAAGTTTAAGTGTTTTCGCGACCGAGTTCAATGAACCCTTAAAACTTTCATAAGCTAAGCTCAAATATAATAAACACTTTCATCTGTGCTTAACGACTTTATATACTTGTCAATTTTCCCAACTATGTCATAATCGAACAGATACGCCCAAAAACTGCGTATTGTGAAACTGTAGTTGGCGAAACCCTCAATTAGGCTAGTTGATCAAAATATGACGTGATATAATAACACGAATTAAGCGCATATTTGGAATGCCATAAAAACGCCCACAGAACAAGCGCTTTAAAGTCTATATTTAAGTAGTTTTCCAGCAAGCAGCTTTAAATTGGCAAATTGGCTAATTGGCTAATTGGCTAATGATTGGCCTAGTCCTCAGAACAAATGAAACATATTACATACAAACAAGGTGTTAAAGAAGTCAATTTTTCAGAATATACTTATTAATATTAAATATTATTATTATTATTATTGACTATTTATGTACAAATAAAATACCATTTAATAACACTAGCGACTAGAAATATTTTTTTTTGTGTAGCTGTGTGCCTCGTATACCATGCAACAGCTAAACTTTAAATTAGTACATTATTGATAGCAGCCAAAATGGGTGAAAGTTGAACGGAACCTTCCACAGATTGAAATTTACAAGGTTCAGCTCTTAAATATTAAAATTATAGATTAAGATTAGAGCTTAGTACAAGGTTTCTCTTTTTGAAAGCAATTAAATTTGTTTGACTTACTCTCAAACACAAAACACAAATAAATCATTTAATTTAGCCTAGTGTATTTTGTGTGCTCTTTCCAAATTGTCATATTTATTAAACAACTAGCACAAGTATATATGTATATATATGTATATGTATGTATGTTTCTATATTTGTGTATCTAGCAAAGTTCAATGCACATTTAATTGCTTAAAATGAATACGTTGCAGCTACTGGCACACAAATATGTACATATTCAGATACTAGACACAAGATACATTTGACAGTGACAAGGCCGCGTGTTATTGTTGTTGCCAAGATTTCACAAATACTCGAGTCTTTGACTAATTGAAAGCGCATACAAAACTGAATGCGATATTGTAGCTAGAAATCAGTATTCTTCCACTTTTCCACATTTCCACATTTCCACACACACCCCTCGCCCGCTGCGCTAAGCGAGTCGTCTGTGGGCTTTTCTCCACCTTTCGCCTATTGCCATTGTTTATGACACTTCACTGCCTTATTTTTCCGCAGTCCAAGTCATTTTTGTGGCGCTCTCAACAGACTTTTTCCCCCAAGTTTCACTGAGTTTTCTTTTCGTCAGTATTTCACTAGATGTTGTTGTTATTATTATTATTATTATTATTGTTGTTTTTGTTTTTGTTGCATTGGTGTGGGTCGCATCTGTATAAACAGACTGATTGTCACTTCTCGTTGTTGTTGTTGTTGTTACCCCAGCTTTCCGAGTATCGTCTCTCGGCTTGTCGGCACGCGCTCTTATCATCAACTCAACTGCATGAGCGACTGTCACTTCACAGTGGGTGAAAATGCCAATGAATTTCATTTTAATTGCGAGCATTTCCCCCGTTTGCCGTCAGATAATGCTGATAAGATAACGTAGGGCCTGATCTTAGCGCTGCATTCAATTATATGTCAAGTAACAAATATATATGTATGTATACATATACAAGATTGAATAATGGAAATGGAAATGGAAATTTGCTAACATGGACAGGTTGCACTAAAAATGGGTAGGGTATCTATTACGGGTAATGTCTCCTAATGATCAGTTTGCCGGTATGGTCAAAGGGATCAGTTTGTATACCCCTTCGCATACTGGCTTACATGCATAATTGCCCATGGTGAAGAACTATATTTAAATATAGTTAAAAGCAACATTCATTTAATGGCACTCATCTATTTTTTTGTTGTATTCTGTGAAGCTTCAGCTTTTGATTCTACAGTGCAGGCGTAGGGGAAGTGTAGCTGGCATTTGCAACAAGCGACTTACCCCTTGTGTATATCTATTGATTTTCCAGTGACGGCTGCTCAGATGCGCAATATGCAATTTATTTATGTTTCAGCTTTTGTGGCTTTTATGACTTTTTGACGGCTGTTTACTTCCGCTCAACTGAAATGCACTCAACTCTACTTTCAATATTTGCGCTTATATTTATTTATTTATTTTGTTTTTGTTTTTATCTTTATGCTGCATATTAAGATGTTAAACATTGTTATGTAATGGTGGGCACTAACTCGCATCACGCATCTCGCAACTCGCATCTTGCATCTTGCATCTTCCGTCTCGCATCTCGAGTTTCATATACAAAGCTCGTTCAGATCTATAGCTTGGCAGCTGTGTAACTCTGTGGCTGTGCTGATGTGACCCAGTTGAGATGACACTTTCAAATGTGGCGCTGCAATAAAATGCCTGGCCATTGAAGTATATTTAAGTATTAAATGCATTTTGTGGCTTTCACGTGACATTTTCTGCATTGCTTTTGCATAGTTCATAAAGATTTCATGAAGAGAAAGTGCGTAGAACAGCAACAACAACAACAACAACAATAACAACAAAAAAGCAAGGAGAGAAAAAAAAGCTGGCAACTGTGTCAATTAATATGCTAAATTATACACATACAAGTCGCAGACACCAAACTGATGGCCCACTTGGCCACTGCCAATCAATTGCAAAAAAAAAAAAAAAAACATAGTCAGAGGGGTAGGGAAGGGGGGGGGACAGAAAAAACTAGGAAGCATAATTCCCAGCAAACTAATTACCACACAATGTGACGTGAAAGTTCGTGAAACTGTGTGCAAAAATAAAACAGAGAAGAAAGCGCTTCATATTTATGAACTTCCTCTCGTTGAATGTCAACAAGTGTTGCCACCATGTCGAATAGTCGGCCCCCACCGTCAGTCCACTGCCCCCTTATAGCCCCATCGCACAATTCAATTACGTAGCGCTTATATAATGTAATCTAGTGTAATCTTTGGTCTGTTAGCCAAAGTTGGTCAACTCTGAAAGTAGTTGGTTGACTTTTCTGCGTTCTGTTGCCTGCTTTCTAAGCCACCTTTCAAATTCAATTTATAGAAAGAAAAAAAAAAACGAATAAATAAATAAAACTACATCAAAACACCCACACATAACAGTCAAGAACTGGAATTGATATAAATATATAAATATATACATATGTGTGAGCTGGTTATGTGCATGCATAAATTACGTATACGACTCGTGTCTTGGCCTAACTGTAGCCGCCTGCAAGAGCCCGACTTTGACTCCAAAAGCCTTGCACACATTTCACATGGCAAAAGCCCAAATCCGAAAAAGTCGCAATTAATTTAATATCGGGCGCATGACTAGACAAACACCCTGTACAAAAAATAAGTAAACTACATGCAGAACAAATTTTCCGATCGTAACATTTGATCAGTAAAATTTAACAGCGACCTTGATATTCCTGATCAGGTATATATATACTTTTAAGAATGCAAACTTAAGATCCATTTTCCCCGATAGCTCTTAGGCGTGCAGAACCACAAAAAAAAAACCAAAAAAAAAAAAAAAAAAAGCTAAATGAAGACAACAAATTTGCATAGTCGAGGCCACGAATTAAGTCGGTCATAAATAACAAATCAAAAAGAAATGACCAAAGCGACCAAAGCAAGCAAACAAAAGAATTGGGTCAGTAACACGCCAAAAAGAAAGACAACAACAACAAAAAAAAAACCAGAATCAACAAAAAAAAAAAACGCAATTGAGCGTGGTCATAGCTTTGAAATGAAAGACAAAAACGAACAACAAACTAAATATAATACATATATATTATATATAAAAAAATATATATAGATATGTGTACGTATATAGCAATACATGTTCCGCATTTGTCAATTTATTTAGGAAGTTCCATCGCAGCGTACAAAATTAATTAAAAGCAGCTGAGCAAAAAATTAAAAAAAAAAGGGAACATCAAATAAATTGCAAAAATTTTTGATAGGCAAAACAAATACAAAATAATAAAAATAAACAACAACCAATTGGTGACCCAATTCTTTTGTCCGCCATTAACTATTTATATTCAAATTTTTGCTTTCATTTCAAGCATTCCAACTATAAAACTGGCGGAATTATAAAGATTCGCATAATACCCAAAAAAAAAAAAAAGAAATTATAATAAAAATGCCAGCAACATAGAAAAAGGCCTACAAATTCCAACAAAAAGAAAACAAAAGCCGCTGTCAATGAACTCTGCAAACCCTTAACACACACACACACACACACGCACACACACCTGGCCACCTTGCGTAAACATGCGACTTGTTTAATATCGGTCAATGTATTCACAAAAAAAAAATAAAACCAAAATAATTATAATAAAATAAAAATAAATAAATAAAAAACGCGATAAGAATTTGAAAAATTTGTCTTTTGATTGCGTGCGCTGGTAGGCTGCATGTATGTGTGCTAATGTTGTATGCAATGCCAAACTTTCACGTAATTTTTGCGTGTTTTTTTTTTTTTTTTTTTTAATTTTACTCACCTTCTTTCCATGCGTGAGAGCGTCGATGTGTGTGTGTGTGTGTGTGTGTGCGAATTATATTATTTTCGCGTCTGTGTTGCTGTTGTAAAGAGTCAACAACCTTTTGCGCGCATACAAGAAGCGCCAGACCTACGCCCCTCTCCACCCCTCCCACACTCTCTCTCTCTATCTCTCGATACATATATATATACATATATAAACCTCTCTCTCTCGCTCTTTCGTGCCCGTTAAGCATAGTAGCTGCCTTTAACAGCTTAAAGCAACAACTAGAAAGCTGTTTGCCTTAGTGGCCTTAATCAACATCAAAGTGGCATCATACTCAATCAGACAGTTAATGCTGATTTTGAGTGTTGTTGTTGTTGTAGTTGTTATATATATTTTTGTTGTTTTGTTATTATAGACAGCAAAAATATGAACATTATTATGTAGTCTGTTGCATGGTGGTCTCAACTTTCTTGTAACCTCTTCTTAGGAATTTCATCTAAATTGGCTTTGTTCATTTTTAAATATTTCAAAAGAAAGAGCATTGGGAATTCGGTCTGCTTAACTTAAATATTATATTTTTTTTCTTCTGTAAATTAGTTTTAGTTCATTATGCAGTTTTGTATGTTTAGTTTTAATTTTTGAAGTTTTTATTTTTATTTTGTTATTTGAATTTTTTGTTTGATTTTTGGGAACTGGCGTTTCAACACTTTCGCTGGACCCGCACTAATGACGTCTATCAAATAGAAACTTGTTGCTTTAATATTATGTCTTGTCTTGTTCAGCTACTTTCGAAAATGGGGATGCATCGTATTATTTTTAATGTCTCCGCTCAACGGTATCCTTTCTTTTATTAATCAGTTTACAATTTCTTATCTAAACTACTCATCGCTTAAGGTCTTTCACTGCATTGACAATCAAATTCGCTCCGTGCTATGGCAGTTCTGATAACCTTGTAAATGTGAATCAGTTTTCGTTTTTTAATTTGTTTTGTTAACTTTTGTTTGGCACAGTCATGAAGTTGTCATGACATTCCTCGAACTGACCCATTAAGCCAAACATGGCTCAGATGGCGCGTTTCCCCAATAAATGCAGTGCATGCATTTTTTAATTCTTTTATAAGCTAGAACAACAAAAAAACATCACTTAACAACACGAGCCAGGTGAGAAAAAAAAACAGCTTACAAACTCCACAGTCAGCATTTTGGTGTGAGAAACTGATGTCAACAAAAAAAACCAAAATACAAAATAAGAAACATACGAAAATGAGTATACGATTATTGCCCGGTATCCAAAACTCAGTTTTTCTACTTTCTTTAAATTTGTAATCGTCATTTGTCGAACGACAACCATCAAATGTGTTAAGTTGTGTTTGAGTTTTTTCTCTTTTCTGTGGGTTATATGTGACAAGGCTCACGTAGGCAACAAGAGACATCTTTGAATGCGTACAAAACTGTCCTATTTACCTATGCCACGCTGATGAGGTGAACGATATTTTGGCCAATATGTAAATAGGATCTAGCATATGAAATAACTGGAGCCGAAGAAATTATATCTTTTAATACCATGATTATTTAGGGAGTATGTCCAGAGTCAGCACTTAGAGGTTTTTTTTTTTTTTAATTATTGACATAAAACTGTCTTTTTAATAGAACAAAAAATCAAAGTTATAGTACTGCAGACCAGTTTTTAAAGTCAAAATAAAATATTTCATAATTTATTGAAATTTAAAATTAAGCTATGAAGGCAGAAGATACTCTGGATATAAATATAAATATATATTTTTCTTTTCGTTATTTTACAGTCTAGCTAGCTAGCTCTAGCTATGAATTCCTCAGTGTTGTGAAAGTCTTAAATATATTGATGAATTACATACATTAGCATTTATTCAATGCATATTTTCAAAATGGAATTGATGGTATCATTAACCTATTTGGGCTAATATAAAATCAACTTATTGTCTTAGTTTGAGCCATGCTGGCTTAGAGTGCATTTGTGAGTGTTAAGACAATTGTTAAGACATGCTGTCAGTTCATATCATACCCGGACATTGATTGCATTTGGGTGTGTGTGTGTGTGTGTGTGTGCGAGACTTCTCCTAGGCATTCATCAGATACTTTGCATGCGCATGCAACAATTCATGTATCTGTAGCTCTGGTTGTGTGTGTGTGTGTGTGTGATTGTGTGATTGTGTGCGTATGCTTTGTTTGACGTTGTCTCTTGCTGACTGCATTGACCCCCACTTGGGGCCTGTGCCTCACGTCGCTGTTGTTGTTGCTGTTGTGGTTATTGCTGCCGCTATTGTTGTTGTTGCTGTTGATGTTGCTGTCTCATATGCACGCACATTGCGGTTCATTGCACTCTCTATTTACTTTGGCTTCCCATTTCGAACATTAACATTTCTTGGTTTTTTTAAAAATTGTTTCCTCTGGATGCTGTATTTTGGAGCTATATAATATTATTTATAAAATTTGTTTGTGGCTACACCTTGTTTTTTTTTGTAATTGAGAATAATTGGCCGCTAGTTGCGGAGTATATTAAGGCAGTATATTGAGGGAGAGGAGGCTCAGCTCAGTAAAAAAGAAAATATTTAAATGAATTTGATAGGTACGCAACAACAACAACAGCAAAAGTCGGGAGAATCGGGAAGCGTGAGCAGAGGCTATTGACTCGTTCGGTCTGCGTTGGTATTTGTGCATATGCTGTGTTGTAGGAGGAGTACGGAACCAGAAGCATTGACCGAGGGTTGAGCAACAGAAAACAGAGAACACAGAACGCAGAGAGTGCGTGCGTGCGTGCAAGCCACAGTGACTGGGAGAGTCAAAGAGAGGGAGGAGAGAGAGATAGAGAGAGAGAGAGAGAGAGAGCGAGAGCGGTTGTGATAATGAGTCCGTCACAACACATATGATATCGGCGATAACAGTTGACAGTGGAGAACCAACCGTCCGTTGTATTGTTGCTCACATAAAGAAATAAACACATGCACACATATATACACATGGAAATATACATATACACACATACATATAACACACACTGATTTTACTTTTATTTTGTTTTGTTTGTTGCCTGTGGAGGGGTGCATTGACTTTTGTTTCTTTATACCCTGCAGCCAGTCGATTGGTGTAAGCATGTATTACAAACCTATAATAGCCTGATTCCACTATACCCAACATTTCTAACACATTCACATTCTTAACATTTCGCGATTCCATTAACAAGTGAGTGGCAAAACTATCCCTCTATTCGAAAATTAGTGATTGATATTGCCATAGATTCTGGCTAAAATAGATGAAGGCTTTTATTTGCCAACTATTAGCTTGCATACTTTTGTGCATCTCTCATCACAGGGTATTAAATCCAAGTTCAGCCTCAAAAACATTCTAAAGCATTGTAATTACAATGTATTCTTATTTTTTAGGCACTATAATTTATATTGTATGTGAAATCCCCATCATAATCAGTTAAGCTTTTAACAGTCTCTGCTTTATTATTCGCGTTTTGCTTAATTTGTATCATTATAATTTATTAGCTGGTATTTGTTATTTAATTTGTAATGCTCCAATTGTTTTATGAATTTGTATAACTATTTTTAAACACCCATAAGACAGTTTAATTTATATGCCTAATACATTGTTCTCTCATTTTGTTTGATTTTTCCAGTGCGGCTCAAACGCCTTCGTTGACATTTCCCTTTAAGCAACAACAACAACAACAACAACAGCAGCAGCCACCAATTGCACACCAACAGCAACAGCAACAACAACTTGGCCAACACCAGCAACAACAACAACAACAACAACAAAAACTACCCACATTACAGTTGACATTTCAGAATTTAAACGTGTTGCACAACGAACGCAAAATACTTTCCGATGTGAGTGGATTAGTCAGGTAACAACAACAAACGACCAAGCAAGCAACCAACCAATCAACATCAGCAACAAAAAATAAACAACATTGCGCACCAGTGGCACAATAAACATCAACAAAACCCACTGAACCAGTGACAACTAACAACAACCATCACTCTTCCCCTCTCCCTCTCTCTCTCTCTCCCTCTCTCTTTCTCTTTCTCTGTCTGCGTTTCTTCAGTCCCGGCGAGGTGCTGGCTATTATGGGACCCTCGGGCAGCGGCAAAACGACATTGCTGGATTGCCTCAGCGGTCAGCGGCACTTTGAGAGCGGCAGCGTTTATCTCAACCGCGAGCCGCTCTCAAAGAAGTGGCGCCGCAAGATTGGCTATGTGCTCCAAGAGGAGATATTTTTCACACAGCTAACGTTGCGCGAGACCGTCATGTATACGGCGTTGCTACGTCTCCCAGAGTCAATGGCGCGTGCCGAGAAGCTGCGTCTCGTCGATCACATTTTGGACACGCTGGAGCTTACCGGTTGCCAGCAGACCAAGTTTGGTGATTACCTCAATCGTGGTCTCTCCGGCGGCGAGAAGAAGCGTGCCAACATCGCCTGCGAACTATTGACCAATCCACTTCTCATGCTGCTCGATGTGAGTACAAAATATAAAAAATATAATTACAAAATCTACATAAAAGTTTAGATTAGTTTATGAATAAAATATTGGCATGCATGGTTTACAGTTAGTTATATAAATGATTATTTTATAACTTTTGTTATTTGCTAGGAGCCCACTTCCGGTCTGGATAGTCACTCGGCCATTTCGTTGATGAAGGTGCTGAAGCGTTACGCGCAGCTAGAGCAGAAGACGATTGTGATAAGCGTGCATCAGCCGTCGTCGCAGATGTTTCACATGTTCGATAAACTGCTGCTGTTGCATCAGGGACGCACCGCCTACTTTGGCGAGGTGAACAACATCTACCGGCACTTTGAGGATATTGGGGTGACCATCCAGCCACACTATAATCCCGCTGACTTTGTGTGTAAGTGAAAAGTAAATCAGATAAGTGCAAAACAATTTGTTCACATTTTGTCCTTTGCAGTGGAGCAGTTAAAGTCGTATCCGGATATACGCGATAAGCTTTTCATAGCCGCCAGAGAATCGCATGGCAATTATTTGAATCGCAACTGCATAAGCAGTCATCAGGATAGCCCAGATAAGTCCAAGAAGCAGCACGACACCATTCTGATCAACGACATGATCAACAACTATTACAATCAGCGGCATCACAATAATCAGAATCATCACAATCACAATCACATTCATCATCAGCATCATCACCATCAATATGCTGATTTACATCACACGACGAACAGCTGCGAAGCGGATGAGGAAGCTGCTCAGCATTTAGTTTGGTGCGGCGCCGATTCGCAATCGAATTTCAGTTCCTGTGCCTCCAGTGATTGCCAGTCGTATTGCGTTGGCAAGTGTTCCGCCAGCGATGAGGATTGGCTTTCGTATCCCACACGTTTCCACACACAGTTCAGCGTGCTCTCCAGCCGCAACTTCAAGGAGGCCAAGCCACGTATGTTGTCCAAACTGAATTGGTTCCAGACCATTGGCTTGGCGCTGATGGCGGGCGCCATTTGGTTTCAGCTGCCGCGCACCGAGGAGTTCCTGCATGATCTCCAGGGCTGGATGTTCTTCTCGCAAACCTATTGGATGCTCTTTGCGCTCTTTGGTGCTCTAAATTCATGTGAGTAAGAGTTTGGCCAGTAAAAATATGTTATCTGAATTATTAGATGAACTGTTTAAGTAGCCTTAGCATATATTTTTTCATTATGTTCATTTATGAATTTCGTGAATAGTTTTTGTAATTTTTTTTTAAAACATCCAGACTTCGATTTTGACTTGAGCTTTCAACTTTAACTTACTTTTAATGCACTTTTTGATTGGTTATTGTTACTATAACTTGTAAATTTGATTTAATACTTTATTTTATGACAATTTTCTTAGTTCCTTCGGAACGTGAGGTGATCAGCAAGGAGCGTCGTTCGGGCGCCTATCGCCTCTCTGCCTACTATCTGGCCAAAATGTGTGCAGAGCTACCTTTGGTCATAACGCTGCCTACTGTCTACCTTATGATTAGCTATCCCATGCTAGGCTGTAGCAGGTAAATGTCTTCAACTACCCCCAGCTTATTACTTATTAAATAACTTGACTCTTTTCATTTGCAGCCTTAAGCTCTTCGTTTTGATGCTCATATTTCTGCTATTGAATACGATTGTGGCGCAAAGTGTTGGCTTCTTCATTGGCGCCTGTTGCATGGACATGAATGTGAGCATTACGTTGAGTGCATTATATACGCTGGCCACGCAACTCTTTGGCGGCTATCTGTCGTCACGCATTCCGGAAGGTCTCAGCTGGATACGTTACACATCGATGATACACTATGCATACCAGAATATGCAAATACTTGAGTTCCGTGAGGGACCGGCTATTAGGTAAGCAAGTTGTATATATACCATATACATGTACGTATTTGAAGTCATTGAATTGTTACCCATTTCCATATCTAAACATTTGCATTTACGGCATTTACAGCTGTGGATCGCCGAGCAGCTATGAGATATGCAAACAGCAGACAACCGAATTCATTCCATATGAGGAAATACTCAAAGCACAAAACTCCACATCACCACTCTGGCTAAATACGCTCGTACTGATGATGTTCTTTCTGGTATTTCGCGGCCTGGGCTATGCGGTATTGCGCTATCTGCGCTGCCCCAAAAAGACGTGATACAGCTGACAACGAACCAGTGATACGTAATTAGTAGCATGTGAAAAATACACTAAAAACTACAAACTAAAAACTATATTAAAATGCTCCTACTAAACCTAATGTTGATCAAATTGCAAACGTGCGCCAATTTTGTGATTCAATTTTCAAGCCACATTTATTATTAATTATTATCTTCTACATTAGTTTATTAATGCCAATATATGGTTATATATATATATATATATATTTATATGTATGGCAAACGGCAGGCGCTATATCCAAAATTTGTTTGTTGCATTTTGTGAACAGCAATTTTGTTTTTGTTTTATGCATTTTAATTGTTAGCCATTTATGCGTAATCTTATTATTATTATCATATTATTATTATTATAATGTTGCTGCTAAAGAAGAAATATTTGTTTTTCATATGCGAAAATTATGTTTTAATGTACGTTTTAAATCAAAAAGTAATACAAGTTAAAAATCCCATATATATATATATATATCAATTCGCAAATATGTATGTATTTAAAATGCTAGAAATTTTTGTAGATTTTTTATGCAAATTTTTTCACTTGGGAAAAAACACTGTGATTTAGTATGCTAGTTTTTTAATTAGTTTTAAGTTTGCTGCCTAAAAAAACTATGTAAAGCAAAACACATCAACAAATTGTATAAACATTTACAGAATGTTGTATTATGTTAACTTTAACTAATTATATGTAATTAAATTTATTTAAAATAATATACATGAAAAATTTTCCGAAAAATAACGCCTTTTATTATCATTATATACAGGAAAATTACATTTGCAATCTAGCTGAATGAAGGGTTAAAGCATTACTAAAAATAACTTTACTCTTACATTTTTGATAATGTAATCTTAAGAGCATGGCTTATTTTTTATCTCAATTCAGCATTGAGTTTCCCTTGGTTTCTCTCAAAAATAATAAAAAGCAAAAGAAACAAATGGCTGTAATACCCGCACAAGACCACAACGTGACTGGCAGACCCCAACCAGCCATGCAAAGTGGAAAGATATTGAGCATTAGGAATACCAACGAGCTGCATATAACAATGGCAATTGATGTTGCCTGGTTGCGTATCTGAAAATAAGTAACACAAAAATTAGAACAAACAATAAATGCAATTGTTATATGCAAACCGACCTTAAGGGGAAACATTTCGACCATCAGCATCATTAGGCAGCTTATCAAACCAATGTTCCCTAGAAAGATATCAAATGACATAATTGCGACTGGCACCCAGCTCCACGCTGCCAAATCATAAACGCCCGCGAAGTGTGTAAAGAAGCCAAAGGCAGTCAGACTTATGGCCACGCCTCCTGATGATACCAACATGAGAATTTTGCGACCAAAGATATCGCACAGAAGGGTGCTCACAAAAGCGCCAAGAATTTGCACTGATCCAATGATAATTGTGCTGGTATTCGGATCCATGTTGCTGCCCGAATTTGCAAATATGTCCGACATATAGTTGATCATCACAAAGAGAGCGCTAAACTGATTGGCAATCACGATCACAGCTGCCATACCATAACCCTCAATCGCATCTCGTTTAACTAAAATAAACTGCAATATCTTATGTATACAAATGCAATAACCAGTTAACTTAATCACTTACAAAAGTCCTTTAGGACAGCCTCATGGGGCACATTATCTTCATTGGTCATCAAAGCTTTAATAAATTTAAATTCACCCATATCTATATCCATCATGAATTCTGGATCTCCTTTGATATTCTTATAGTATCTGAAAGATTTCTCAGCTGCCGTTATTTTTCCCTTGCGTAAGAGATGCATGTGTGAGTCGCGTATAAATAGTAAAACCAAGATAAAATAACAAACTGGGCAGACAACCACTACTAATGGCACGGTGTGATAGGCCAGATGTGTGGCCAAAATGAAGCCTATCAGTATGCCAATATTAGCTGACAGCGTTACCATCGACGTTAAAGTTCCTCGAATGCTGAAATGTAAATAATTGTAGGTAGCTTGTAGGTAACTTGATTATTCGTAATATGATAGCATGCTATTGTTACTTACTGTGCATCAGAAATTTCACTAATAAACAAGGGGTGTACAAGATATATGCCGCCACCGACGATACCAGCCAAATAGCGACCAACAATCAGATATTCAACACTCTTGGCAAAGTAAACCAATAACCAAAGGCACTAAATTCGACGTTTTTGTTTTTAGTTTTTGTACCAAAATATTTCGTAATACTCTTACCGTGTGTGGTAAAGCTAGAAAGAGTAGGCACATCTTGCTTCCAATGCGATTCAGTAGAAGTCCTGAGAGTATGTTGCCGGTTACGGAACCCAAGCCCAACGCTGAACCGACCCAAGATATTTCGTTGATGCTGATGGGGGAATTAAGCGGCGTATCCTCAGATTGTAATTTAAGTAAAGTGGGTGATAGCCAACCAATACCAATGCCATGTGATATGCATATTATATTGACTGTAGAAGTGAATATAAATATGGATTTGAATGTGTTTATATAATTTTAACAACATTTAATTGTCTCACTTATCACAGTCCCGAAAAATTGAGAGCGATTCCTTTTATTCAATAGACAATTTGTAAGTTTAAAGTAATTTGCACCCATTCTAAGCACTTTCTAGAAGACTCAGTCATTCCCTAATGAAATTCTATTCCATACTGCATCTGTGTTGCTGCAGTGCATGCATTTTTATCTCATTTGCTGTACCACGCTATCATAAAGATTATTGTGCATATATGTAAAGCTGGACTCAAATAAACTGTGTAATGTGAGAAAGTAAAGACACATTCTAATAAACCTCTTAGCGTTTCTGTCTAGAATATTTTCATAACGGATTAGGTACATATTTATTTTATTTATATTAAAAGGTAGTTTTCCACATTTGCTAGGGATAATATGATTAAATATTTTATAATTTACCAATATATACTTTTTCAAACATAAGTCTAATAAAATAAATTATTCTTTGAACATATTTGTTAGAATTCATTTACTTTATTTTTGTTTATGTTAAGAACCTAATCCTCCATCATCGATCTGCCTGGTTTCCTTTAAAAAAAAGACAAAGTAAACATAGTCGATTGCGGTAACTCCTGCACAGGACCACATTGTAGCCGGTGTGCGCCATCCGTCCATGCAATGGGGAAAAAAGTGAGTATTAAAAACACAAAAGCATTGCACATGAAAATTGATATAGAGCTTGCTCTCGCACGTATGTATATCGATACACCGATTTTCGGGCTATAATTTTAACTTGTCTTCCGACCTCAAAATTCATTTTTAACTTTGAATGTACGATTGATTTAGGGGCAAAACTATGATCAAAAAGCCCTTGCTTTTTAAAATCAGTTGAGTTTTGACGAAGTTATGGCATTTTGAAGTTTTGACCTATGCCCATACACCGATATATCGATTTTCGGGCTATAATTTTTACTTGTCTTCCGACCTCAAATTTCATTTTTAGCTTTAAATGTACGATTGATTTAGGGGCAAAACTATGATCAAAAAGCCCTTGCTTTTTAAAATCAGTTGAGTTTTGACGAAGTTATGGCATTTTGAAGTTTCGATCTATGCCCATATATCGATACATCGATTTTCAGGCTATAATTTTTACTTGTCTTCCGACCTCAAATTTCATTTTTAACTTTGAATGTACGATTGATTTGGGGGCAAAACTATGATCAAAAAGCCCTTGCTTTTTAAAATCAGTTGAGTTTTGACGAAGTTATGGCATTTTGAAGTTTCGACCTATGCCCATACACCGATATATCGATTTTCAGGCTATAATTTTTACTTGTCTTCCGACCTCAAATTTCATTTTTAGCTTAAATGTACGATTGATTAAGGGGCAAAACTATGATCAAAAAGCCCTTGCTTTTTAAAATCAGTTGAGTTTTGACGAAGTTATGGCATTTTGAAGTTTCCATCCATGCCCATATATCGATACATCGATTTTCGGGCTATAATTTTTACTTGTCTTCCGACCTCAAATTTCATTTTTAACTTTGAATGTACGATTGATTTAGGGGCAAAACTATGATCAAAAAGCCCTTGCTTTTTAAAATCAGTTGAGTTTTGACGAAGTTATGGCATTTTGAAGTTTCGACCTATGCCCATACACCGATATATCGATTTTCAGGCTATAATTTTTACTTGTCTTCCGACCTCAAATTTCATTTTTAACTTTGAATGTACGATTGATTTAGGGGCAAAACTATGATCAAAAAGCCCTTGCTTTTTAAAATCAGTTGAGTTTTGGCGAAGTTATGGCATTTTGAAGTTTCGATCTATGCCCATATATCGATGCATCGATTTTCAGGCTATAATTTTTACTTGTCTTCCGACCTCAAATTTCATTTTTAACTTTGAATGTACGATTGATTTAGGGGCAAAACTATGATCAAAAAGCCCTTGCTTTTTAAAATCAGTTGAGTTTTGGCGAAGTTATGGCATTTTGAAGTTTCGATCTATGCCCATATATCGATGCATCGATTTTCAGGCTATAATTTTTACTTGTCTTCCGACCTCAAATTTCATTTTTAACTTTGAATGTACGATTGATTTAGGGGCAAAACTATGATCAAAAAGCCCTTGCTTTTTAAAATCAGTTGAGTTTTGGCGAAGTTATGGCATTTTGAAGTTTCGATCTATGCCCATATATCGATGCATCGATTTTCAGGCTATAGTTTTTACTTGTCTTCCGACCTCAAATTTCATTTTTAACTTTGAATGTACGATTGATTTAGGGGCAAAACTATGATCAAAAAGCCCTTGCTTTTTAAAATCAGTTGAGTTTTGACGAAGTTATGGCATTTTGAAGTTTCGACCTATGCCCATACACCGATATATCGATTTTCAGGCTATAATTTTTTACTTGTTTTCCGACCTCAAATTTCATTTTTAACTTTAAATGTACGATTGATTTAGGGGCAAAACTATGATCAAAAAGCCCTTGCTTTTTAAAATCAGTTGAGTTTTGACGAAGTTATGGCGTTTTGAAGTTTCGACCTATGCCCATACACCGATATATCGATTTTCGGGCTATAATTTTTACTTGTCTTCCGACCTAAAATTTCATTTTTAACTTTAAATGTACGATTGATTTAGGGGCAAAACTATGATCAAAAAGCCCTTGCTTTTTAAAATCAGTTGAGTTTTGACGAAGTTATGGCATTTTGAAGTTTTGATCTATGCCCATATATCGATACATCGATTTTCAGGCTATAACTTTTACTTGTCTTCCGACCTCAAATTTCATTTTTAACTTTGAATGTACGATTGATTTGGGGGCAAAACTATGATCAAAAAGCCCTTGCTTTTTAAAATCAGTTGAGTTTTGACGAAGTTATGGCATTTTGAAGTTTTCATCCATGCCCATATATCGATACATCGATTTTCAGGCTATAATTTTTACTTGTCTTCCGACCTCAAATTTCATTTTTAAATTTGAATGTACGATTGATTTAGGGGCAAAACTATGATCAAAAAGCCCTTGCTTTTTTAAATCAGTTGAGTTTTGACGAAGTTATGGCATTTTGAAGTTTCGACCTATGCCCATACACCGATATATCGATTTTCGGGCTATAATTTTTACTTGTCTTCCGACCTAAAATTTCATTTTTAACTTTAAATGTACGATTGATTTAGGGGCAAAACTATGATCAAAAAGCCCTTGCTTTTTAAAATCAGTTGAGTTTTGACGAAGTTATGGCATTTTGAAGTTTCGACCTATGCCCATATATCGATTTTCAGGCTATAATTCTTACTTCCACCACTTCCATACTCCGTGGAAGTGTGCTGTGATTGCGATGATTCCGAAACCTGGCAGGCCGTATAATCTAAGATTGTCGGCAGTCAGTGGCTTCCAGAGTGCCATTCCTGATCATCAGTTTGGCTTTGGGCATCACCATGGTACACCAGAGCAACTTTATCGAGTAGTTCAGCATGTCCTCGAGGCCTTGGAAAATAAGCAGTACAGCTCTGCTGTCTTCCTGGATATCCAGCAAGCGTTTGATCGCGTATGGCATGATGGCCTGCTTTTTAAGCTTAAGTCCCTACTACCTTCGGCGCAGTATTTACTGCTCAGATTGTTGTCCCACTTGCCGGGCGCGTCTGAATACTAAAAATGCGCAATGTTTGCAATTGACTTTAACAGATGCTCTCTGTCAGTTGTTGGTATGCATTGCTATAAAGATATGAGATAAGATTCTAATTGCAAACAATAACTAATTCCTTATATCTTTCTAATGTAAAGTTCATATATGTTATTTTAGAATAAAAAAAGACGATATTTGTTTTCAAAATCGTTACATGTGATGCAACTCATTTGCAATTTGAAATTCATAAATATTTTATTAAAAATTACTTATAGACTAGAAAATTAGTTTTAATTCATTCATGTATTAAGAATCCAGCATCGATTTGCTTTTCGTTTCTTCGAGAAAGATAATGAAATACAGAAAGCTGCCAAATGCAACAAGACTCGAGCTCCACAAGGTTATGGAAATGCCCCAAAATTTCATGCAGAGTGGGAATATTTTGAGTGCCACAAAAACAGTGCAACTGAGGATGACAATAAAAGTCGAGACAGCTACCGAGCGAATCTAAATGACCGCACAGATTAAAGAATTTAAAATAATATTTAATAAGCTAATTTAAGTGTACTTACCTTAGCTGGCATCACCTCCACCAGCACCACAAAATAAACACCAACCAGACCTAGTTGGCACAGAAAAATATCAAGCGAAAGTATAAGTAACGGGAACCAATCAAATGCCGATAGATCATAGAGCTCCGCAAAGTAGGTGAAACAACCAAAGGCAGCCAAGCAGATCCCAGCGCCGAAAGTGGATATTAAGAGGAGAATCTTTCGTCCGAATTTATCACATATCAATATGGTTGTACAGGTGCCCACAATCTGCACCACACCAATGACAATGGTGCACATGCTCACATCCAGGGATGTTTGGGAGAGTGCAAAAATATCCGACAAGTAAGTGGTAAAGCAGAAGGTGCCCGTAAATTGATTGGCTAATGCAAGGACCATTCCAGTTCCATAAGCCGTCAGAGCGGGTCTAGTAACTGAGGAGATTTATAAAAATAATAAGTTATTTACATTTCAGACAATAAGTAAAGCACTTACGAAAATCTTTGTAATTGAGGGCATTTACATTCAACGCATTTTGTTTGGTCAACTTGTGCTTCATATCTTCAAATTCCGGCTTGAAACTTTTATCGTCATCCTTGATGTTCTTATAGTATCTAAAGGACTTTTCAGCAGCTCCAAACTTGCCCTTGTTGATGAGATAAAATGGAGTTTCCGGCAAAAAGAGAGTGCTAATAAAGTAACAAATGGGCAGGGGAATGATAAAGAAAGGGGCTGTGTAGTATGCAACATTTGTGGATAGTATATAACCCACAAGAACGCCGATGTTGACCGACAGCATGACCATGGAGGCGAGTCGACCACGAACTCTGTAGGTTATAAGGAATATGTAAATAAAAGGGAAATGCTATTATTTATAAAGCTCACTTGTCATCTGAAATTTCGCTTATGAAAATGGGTAGCACAATATAACCACCACCTCCGGTAATGCCAGCTAGGAGTCGAGCCAAGTACAGATACTCTACACTCTCTGCAAAGTAGGACAGCAACCAGAAGCACTAAAAGTTTGCATAATTAAACAAAATGTATAAGATTTGTTCTATTATTTTTACTTTGCTGCCTAGTTATATTTCATACAGACCACATATGGCACAGTTAGAGCATACATAATGGGCTTGCGTCCTATGCGATCCTGTAGCAGGCCAGCGAGTAAATTGCCAATTATACTGCCGATGCCTATCGATGAACCAATCCAGGACACCTCCTCCACATACACCGAAAAGCTGAGCGGCGAGTCTGTAGTTTGCAGATCCCTCATCACCGGCGACATCCAACCTATGCCGATTCCATGAGCGAACGTCGAAATGTTCACTGCATTGAATTAAATACAAAGTAGTTAAAAATATTATGCATATATTTCAACTGAGAGCCTTACCCAGAAACGTTGCCAAAAACTGGTACCTGGTTCTGCGATGCAACAGGCAATTGGAATTCTCAAACAGAGCATCTAATTTTTGCATCATTGTGTTATGCCCAGTTCAAACCAATGTCTCGACTGACTGGCATTTAGCTTGGAAGTCGGGTAAAATATTGGCATGCCTCTAGACCGAAAAGCTAGGCACAATTTGCAAAAGTAAATAAAGCTAGATAAAACTCTTTACTTAAGTTAACATTCATTTATTATGCGCAACACAACTCAGTCCTCAACCATAGACTTGCCCTTTGTCTCTGGCAAGTAATACAAAAAGTATACAAATGTTAAAAAACTGGAAGCAGCCGAAAACCACATGGTAACCGATATGCCAAAATAATGCAACAAGAGTGGAAACAATTTTAATGTGCAAAAAACTAAAATACTCAGAAACACAACCGAGATGGATGTGGCCAAAGAACGTATCTGAAAAATATAAGATATTTAATTCGATTCAAGTAGAATTAGCTTTGAAAAAATGCAATTGTAATAGAAAATATCTTAATAATAGTTGAACTTTAAAATTCGAAGATTAAAATAAAATTTCGATTTGAAGAAGTTCGACTTTAGTTAGTAAACCTATTTTGCCCACCTTCGCCGGAAACAGTTCCACTAGCACAACGAAAAAGACTCCAATAAGTCCAACATTTCCCAAATAAATGATGAGTATCATCAGCACCAATGGCAGCCAGTTAAGATCGCTCAGATCGTAGAGTTGGGCGTAGTAAGTGAAGGATCCGAAGGCAATGCAGCTCAAGGCGACGCCCAAAGTGGAGATCAACATGAGAATGCGACGTCCAATAATATCTACAAATACGGTCGATGTATAAACGCCCACAATTTGCACAACGCCAATGATTATAGTGCAAGTGTTGACATCCAAAATTGAACCGGAGGCCTTAAATATATCCGACATATAGTTGATAAAACTGAACACTCCGCTAAACTGATAGCCCAAACAGAGCACAACAGACGCTGCAAAGCCCTTAAGCGCTGGTCTGGTAACTGTTGAGAATTGGATTTAAATAATATATTTCGATAAATAGCAGACTTATATTGTGCTCACTTAAATCCCTATAAGTCAGAGCTATGTTATTTTGTGTCTGTTGAGCATTTATCGCCAAGCGCAGCTCCTCAAAGTCCGCTACGGAAACCCGCTGATTTTGATAGTATCTGTACGATATCTCGGCTGCATTCAGTTTGCTTTGCCTCAAAAGATACGGCGCCGTTTCTGGCAGAAACAGATTTGCCATAAAGTACGCTATCGGCAATAAGATGGCCAGGAATGGAACAGTATGATAAGCCAGATAGGTGCTCATTATGTAGCCAACGAGTACTCCGAAATTAACAGATAACATTACCATAGATGTCAAAGAGCCGCGTATCCTGAAAGAATAAAATATATATTTATTTATTAAAAATAATATACATTCCAAATAAGAAAGCATTTCATTCTTCAACTTCATCAATAAGGTCTAAAATATAGCTAGAAAGACTCACCTACTATCGGCGACTTCACTGATATAAATCGGCATTACCACATATCCAGCTCCACCCGTAAACCCACACAGAAAGCGGGCTCCATATAAATAACCCACATTTGAAGCACAATATATGAGAATCCATAGGCACTGAATTATAAAGTTGAATGAATAAAACCATTATTCTTATATGATGTTTTTTTTTAACTTACTGCATAGGGTCCGGCAAGCAAGTAGATGCAAAACTTTCTGCCCATGCGCTCCAGAAAAAATGCTATAGTCAGATTCCCACAGAGACTGCCCAAACCCAGCATGGAGCCCAGCCAGGATATCTCATCGATGCCCACTTGAAAGTCGAGGGGCGAGTCGGGATTTTGTATTTTTGTTAGTGTTGGCGACAGCCAACCAATTCCAACGCCATGGCCAAATGTAATAATGTTTACTATTGTGATTAAGCAGTATGCCCGAAGTTGATTTTAAAAATATTCCACTGTTGACTTGCCAAATTGTCGCACATACCTATAATTGTTGCCAGCAGTTGGTATCGTGTTTTTGGATTAAGCAGCGACTGCTCAAACAAATTCGACATTCTTGTGATTTGGACGTCTTAACAAGTGCAATGCCGGATATCTATTGACGGCATTTGTATCTTTCAACTATAATGCAATTAGTGCGTAGACTCAGTTGGTTGCCTTTTACAGTTTTTATATTACGAATTATAAGAGAAGTCACAAACCCATAAGATCAATGTTTACGAAAAGAAACTGAGAACACTTAGTAGATTAGATCTTTATGAGGTGAACATAAAGATAAATATTTCACAACGAAAGTAAGGAACTTTGGGGTTAGGATAAAAAGCATGCACGGAACACGTATTATTTGTTACTAGACGGAATGACATTTCTAAAAAGAAGGCTTGTCTGTCAACAGCCATAGATAGCAAAAATGTGTTGTCTATCCGCGTAGAACTGTATTAATCTTTAAGGCTTACATTTTAATATAGTGCGTTCAGTTATCATGTAAAAGTCTCCAGACGCAAAATATTCTACTTTTGGGCTTAAGTAAAAATTGTGTTTATACCCAGAGGTCACTTGAAAGTCGAGATATTAACAGTGGTCATCTTAGCAAATATCTACAGCATCTATTATTATCTATTATCATTATCCAAACACTGTGCTGCATTTCCATCAAATACACCAATCTGAAATGATCTTTATAAATTTTAAGTCGATAATTGACTTTGATCATGAAAACTTACATATCTAAATATATCTAACTTTTTATAGTTGGCGTCTTTTATTAATTGGTAGGAATACTTAACAACGCAATTGAAAATCATCCTATAAGTAGACTTTAATTTTTGATTTGGTCTGCAAACTGTTAGTAGCTGAAACCTCATCTCAAAAACATGACATGTGTGTGAGCATAACTTTGCGAAAACTTTAAAATTCAATGAATTTGCTTATCACCATTTGGACTATAGATTAATATTATATTTAAACATTTAAATGTCGGTTCTGAGCTGGGTACTTTAAGTCTAAATACCGGGTATCACTGAGTTGAACTCTTTCGACTCTTGCACTTGTTATATTCATAGTAAGGTAATGAGAATGTTTGCTTTTTAGTTGTATTTCTAAAGGTTTTAGGTTTTCAAAATAATATGCTCAAAGAAAAAGTAGAGAACATTGTGACTAAGCACAAAATTGATGCAAATTTAATTTGCATTTCACGGAAGAGATAACAGAATCTGTGTTTAGGTTGTAAAAATATGCATTATCTATATAGTGGGCTATTTAGTAAAGCTACCAACTGCGCATGATGTGGGTGATGTTTCAAGAGAACGCTTTAGGCGTTCACACAAGCAGTTAGCTAGTTTGTTTGGGTAGTTTTACGGCAGACAGGAAGTCTACAAGATATGCACTTAATTTTTTGTTTAACGATATAATTTAATACTCTAATAATAATAAAACTAACAAAATAAAAAACAATTAACAATTGTAAGTAAGCGTACTATAAGTTGGCCAAAATGGTATCAATCGTCTTCCCTTTCGTTTCGGGCACAAAGATGCCAACAAACACAGCGCCGCACAATGAGCAGCAGGCAAAGAGTAGCACAGTGCCGTGCATACCCCATGCAGCAGTCATAAGTGGTATAATCTGTAAGCAGTAAAGCAATTAGAGCTGAAAATTGCAAATTGAACAATACCTACTTTAATGGTAAACACGGTTAACAACCAGATTAAAGACATTAACAGCATAATGCCCGTGCTGCGTATCTTGGGCGGCAATATCTCCGCTATCACCAAAAACGGCAGCGTCAATAAGCCCCACGCGGCAATGAACAGCATAAATGAGAACGCTGCAATGGGAACCCAATCAAATCCATTCGTATCATGGCCCAATGCCTTCAAGTAGCTGTGACCGCCCATCACCACCTGACTGAGGCAAATGCCCACCGCAGAGATGAGCAGCAAAAGTTTGCGTCCCGCTCGCTCCACCAGCAAGGTGGCCACATACGAGCCCACCAGCTGAATGAAGCCGACTATTATGGCGGAGATTGTAGGCGGCAAACTGGAGCCGGACATATCGAATATTAGAGCAGTGTAGTTCAGCATGGCAAAGCAGCCGCAACTTTGATTGGCCAGCAACAGACCCAGTCCAATAAAGCAAGCCTTTCGCGCCTTCTTGTCAGCTGTGAAAGAAACATTAATCGGCAATTAAATTTCAATTTGCAACAGCTAAAATATAATCAGGCTTAAATAACTGTTAACAACATTTTGTTATTTTTTCCTATATTATTAACTCACAATTTAATTACAATGTGCAAAAAATGTTAGCATAATTTATAAATTCTTTTTCGTATATTTATTTCAGTATTTCGAATATTAAAGTAAAGAGAATATTAAAAATGTAATCAAATATGTAAAAACCGTTGTATAATTATATAATTACGCTACGTCGCCTTACCAAAATCCTCCCAGGTTACAGTACTATCATCGATATCCGCGCAGGACTCCTCTGCCTTTTCGGGTGCACGCAGCTTGTGCAGCTCCAGTTGCAGCTGCTCGCTCAGCTCCTTGGATGCACGGGAGCGTATATTGCGATAATAGCGTAACGCCTTTTCCGCCTCTTGCAGCTTGTGCTGCTGTGCCAAATGCTGGGGGGTTTCAGGCATAAACCAAAAACAGACCACAAACACAACCGACAGAGCGGAAGCAATCCATGCCACAGTTGCATAATTAAAGTAGTAGCCCAGCACAAAGGAAAGAGTCACGCCCAAATTGCAGGACAACACCAGCAGTGTGCCCAGAATACCACGTACTCTATGAAACGTTAATTAGTCAACAGAAAAGTTATATTTAAATGTGAACTCTTCTCTGCATGCGATATAATCTCAGTGAAGGGGTAGGAAGTGTTTTATATTGCTTACCTGTCCTCTGCCAACTCCGCCGTATAAATGGGTATCACACCAAAGCAACCACCTCCGGCCGTTCCTCCGACAAAGCGTACAGCTATCAAATGCATGGGATTACGCGCCAAGGGTATACCAATCCAGCCCAACTATAAGGAACAGGTTCTCCATTTAAGGATTATCTTAAGTCAGCGGTTTTCCATTTACCAGCGATGGGACCGCTAACCAGAGCAACGTACGTCTTCTTCCAATTTTCTCAGCGAGCCACAAGAAGAACACATTGCCAACCAGCCCGCCGAGGGCCATAACCGATGCCACATTGCCCTGATCCTGCTTGGTCAAGGGGCCGGTCTCCAGCGGGCTCGCATCGCTGCCCAGCTCAAGGAAACTGGATGAAGGCCAGCCGCAATAAGCGCCAAAAGATATGGACACAATATTCACTGAAATATACCAAACCACAAAAAAAGGGAGACATACATACATACATATGTATATATAGAGATACAGAAACTTTGTTTAACCCAGTTTTATTGAATTAAAAAATTATCTGCCATATACTTTATTTCATTTAATTATTTAAATTTAAATTTTAAATTCTAATTTTATTATTCAAATTGGCACATGTCAATTAAGATTCATTTAACTGGAGCGTGCGATAATTGCTCAAATTTATGCTACAATTTTTAGAAATTTTGCGCATGACTAAATTAAATTATTTTCAATCTGTTCATACAATATTTCAATCAAAGTTCACAGCACATTAATTGCAATTTTGTTTGTGAATGATTCAATTTGTAAAATTTGTTATAATTTGGTTCACCACACGAGTCAAACACACCCTCATTTACGTGAATTGAATTTTAATTTGATATTTTATACTGATTTTAAATTACTAACCGAATATGCCAGCCAGATACTGGAATTTCACATCTCCTGTCCTATTCACTGTGTTTATTTTTTTATCCATTTATTGACTTTTTGGCTTTTCACAATTATGTTGCCCTTCAATAGGCTATTCAATTTGACCATTCACTACACAAAGGCGGAGATATTGGTCATAATACTTTTTCATTGGGTGTTGCAATTATAGTTTCTGTGTGCCACTGCGTGTGTCTGGTGTAAAG
Source organism: Drosophila nr. perissopoda 5 BK-2023a (assembly GCA_035044105.1). Lineage (NCBI taxonomy): Eukaryota > Metazoa > Arthropoda > Insecta > Diptera > Drosophilidae > Drosophila > Drosophila nr. perissopoda 5 BK-2023a. Next base: position 681,837 of record JAWNMK010000245.1, read on the forward strand.
CTGGAGACAAACTGAACCAGTGTATTTGTCGCTTGATAACCTTTATATATGATTTTTTAAATCGCACAAAACATGTAGAGATTACAAATAGACCGAGATATAGAGAGGCGTTCAAATGGGAGAATAAAGTGCAGAATTGTTGTTATCACTCACTCATTATGCTCGAATCGTCAAGAGCTGAGTAAAGCTGCAAGTAACGACAACAACAACAGCAACAACATTTTCTAATGTCCCAAGTGTAGACTGTCGATGCGCTTTGTTTATTGTTTTAGTCGCGACTGCTGTGATTATTGTTGCACTTGAATTTTCTTACCCTTGCACAGGGTATTCTAATTATAATCACAAAATGTGTAACACGAGTCTGTTCTATCAAAATAACAGCATTTTCAGGGACTTTTTGTTTTATTTCATTTATTTTATTCTGATACTGTTAACGTATTTATCAATTAACTGCTCTTTTTGGCATTTTTCACTTATCTTTATTTTATACAAATTTAACTAAAATAATAAAATAAAATATTTCATCTTTTGTCTGAAAACTTGTAATCTAAGCTATGTGGCAGCAATTATTTATAAGGTATTTGAAATTCCTCTTGCTATAAATATTTGAATGTATATATTTTATTATTATTATTTTTTATTTTAACTATTTTGCCTATCGCGAAATGCACTTGAAATAGTAAATAACGCACTATCGTTGTCAGAGGAGTGTCATTGTCATGGAATTATATATAAATATATATATATATACATATGCTTGAAGGTGTGGCATTTTCAATTAAATACGCTTTTACTGATTCTCATATCAGTTGCCATAGATTAAATTCTGTTCAACTTTTATTTTAATATTTGTATTTTTTTTTTTTTGCGTTAATTTGATAAATTTTATTTAAATACACATGTTGGCTTAAGATATGAGCACTCTGTGCAAATAAATGTATCACCATATCTTTGGACTAACTCTTGCCGGTATTTATAATGCCGTAAATTTGGATGTCACTGAGGCTTAGCTTGTTTTCAGAGTTTACGCCAACTTATATTACAGTGTGCAGACAAGATGGAAAATGGTGTGACTGACCTTCTTCTTTGAAATATTATTTTAATCTAAACACAGCTATAAAGCTTCAAGACGAACCGAATTTGTGGAATCAAGAGACTACATTGTAAAGTGCTGGCTTAAATAAAATGATAACATTAACTATTTCCAAGTTAATATGTGATCGAGCTGTATCAGTTCTCAATTGTTGAGTGCCTTATGTAAAAACTTGTTGAATCTGATTTCCTTTAATTAACACAATGAAATGAAGGCAAGATTAGATACGCGCGGATCAAAAGATTTCGCTTGTTGTTTCTAAGTAGAAAATTAATTTAATCATAGCTACTGCCAAATGATAAACGTGTAAGAGTCTGTTGCCGTGGAAAAAAGCTTTTAGTATGATGAGCTAGTTTTAGTTAAACACACTGCTTCTTTTACTTAATTGCTTTACTACGCTTTTAACATGTACAGAACGCTCTTACATACTACTCGTTTTTTTGCTCAAATACGCGTGGAGATGTGTCCACTAATTGCACTAACGCTCGTGGCAACGCCTTCGCGCTCCACGTAGCCCAAATCCCTTTGTACAGCCGATGGACGTCGATTGCGTGTTTCGGGCAACAAAGGCAGCGAAATGAGGCCCACAAACACGGATGCGCCTGCAAATACCCAAAGATAAAGCACCAGTCCGGGTCCTGTTGTTGTCTTCACCGAATTAAAAGCCTACATGCATTTAAAATACTCTTTAAATGAGTTAACTGCAGTGTTTGTGAATACACCAGACTCCACTCACCTCAATCAGGCCAAAGAGCAGCAGCCAGGAAATGCACGAAGCGATTGAATAAAGCAAGTCGTGCAGCTGTCAATAGACAAACAAATATATTGTTATCAAGCCTGAGTAAACAACTCTCATTTGTATGTGTGTGTGTGTGTGCGTGTGTTTATGAAAATATTACTGGTGCCTTTTTATTTACAGTTTAACGATTCGTAAATTTTGTAGCATACTTATAGTAGTTGACAAATAGCATTTGTATAGCTTAAACTGCTTGTTGCCCTTCAGCGAGTACGAATTTAGTACATGTAAATATGTAAATTGGCTTACCTTTGTGGGCAACACTTCGCTGTTGACAACAGCGGCCAAAGGAGATAGGCCGCAGCTAACGAAGAGCATCTGCGCGGCGAGCAGAATAATGGGCAGGTATTGGTCAAACCAGGCACCCAGAGCCCAGCTATCTCCGAACAGCTTGAAAAAGGCGAGAACAATGACTGCCACTGCGGAGAGGAGCGAGGAGAGGCAAAGCAACACCTGTAAAGTTTTAATCAAATTAGAGAAAGAAACAAAAACTCTTTTTTGCGCAGTAGATTACCTTGCGTGGTAGACGCGGTCCGAAAAGGAGTGCCAACACGGCGCCCACACATTGCGAGGTGGCAAGAAACACATAGTTCAGCTCCGTGGAGTAACCGGTGCGACCGAGAAAATCAGCGGCATAATTCAGTTCCACAAAGACGCCGCTCATTTTGGCGCATATGGTGAGCAGAAAGCTTACACAAATCAGACGCACCACATAGCTGTGCGAAAAGTGGGCAGAGCCAATGGTCTGCTTACCCTGGCTACCTTTTCCGCTCAACTCCGACTTGAACTCGGCCAGCTCCTGCAGATATTCGCGCTGGTCGCGGTCATCAATATCACGGATGCCCCGATACCAGCGCAGTGATTTCTCCAAGGCTGGCACATTGTTCGTGCGCAGATAGTAATGGGGACTCTCCCGCACGAGGGGAAAGCACAGAGAGAACACACAGGACATTATACACCCCACAATGTTCACAAATAGGTAGGGCGCATAAAAGCCCAGCACAAAACCGGTAAGGATGCCTCCAGTGCGCCACAGTTCAATTGTGAAGGTTAAGCTTGCCGCCTTCTCTCGCGATTCGGCGATTTCATTAATGAAAATGGGCAGAACTACAAAGGCAGCGCCAGCTGCCACGCCCCCAAACATGCGGGATGCATAGATGTGAACAATATCGAAGCCAAAGTGTATGCAGAACCAGGCAAACTGAAAGCAGGTATTGAAAAAGCAAGAAGAACTCATTAACTGGTATTACGATTTCGCAGAAAGAAAAAACGTTGTCTCCATTATGTAATTAATTAATGAAAAAAACTTTTAAAATTATAATTAAATTCAAAAATTAAATGGAAAGGTTGCTGCTGCATGATTAGCATTTGGGAAAAGAATGCAGAGGAAAGTGCATAATGAGAAACTAAAGATGATACTGAAAAATTCACCTTGCTGTTACATAACCTTGCACAATACGGTTGTATGGCCTCATCTCATTAGCGAGTGGCTTAATGCCAGGAAATCTTATCTTTTCTTATCTAATCTTATTTTTCTTTATAATCACTGAATCCTAAACTGCTCGATACAATCTTAAATTAAAATATTTAAATATTCGGATATTCAAGCGAGCATTTCAAAAAAAGAGACGATCGTATTGCTTGAATAATCGGCGATTCACAGGAAACTTATTGGGCACTTATATAAATAACTTACAATCTGTAGAAGTCCAGATAAGAGAAGCACGGATTTGGGACCTATTCGTAATGCCAGGCAGCCAGAGAATGCGGCACCTATGGCGGCGCTTAGAAATAGGTAGCCCGTTAAGAAGGCGGTGCCGGCAGGATCAGTAACCTTGTTTAGGGGTGTTTCTGTCTCCGACTCGTAGAGATGCATGTGCGCCGGCGTGATGCCGAACAGAAGTCCGAAATTGAAACAGAGCAGATTGCCTGTAATGGAATGCAAATAAGTGTCCATTTCTAATAAAGATTGATGTGATCACACACTGATGGCTGTTGCTACGCTTTGAATAGCGCTGCCACTGATCCGTTTCGGCAGGCACATGATGCAGATTTATCCTTTGATGTGAAATCCAAATAGTAAACCGTTAATGACAACAAATCGTTAGCTGCGAGCGAAACTATATGCAAACTGAGAAGTTGTTAATGCATGCTATGCGATATTTATAGCATACGAAGATTCTTATCTTTCCGCCGCCTTCACCGATAAGAGCCATTGCAATGCGGTTTGCCGCTGTGCGGAACATTCTGTGAACCCAGACCCCAAGTCGCTGCTAGAAACCAGTAATTGCGTCCAGTTTCTTAGATACTGTTTTGAATATACAGTCATATATTTGCACAACGTGTGTCCACAAAATGAGGTTGCGATAAAATGCGACTGTGTGATTACATTTTTCTAGCTACTAATGATGAAGAAATCTGAGTTAACCCACAACAGCAAATAGCCTACCTATGTTGAAGGCTCTGAATGTATATATGTCTTGCCTCGAGGGGTATTCGGCCAATAGTGCAACTCAATTGAAGAGCGTTCGCTAACCTATTGCTCACAATTAAAATTAATTAATTTCAATTAAAATCAATTGAACGGAAAACATACACATGCTTGTTTAATTAGCGACACTAAATTAATCACACGTAAGTAGAAGTTTTTTGCTAATTATTCCTCGAAATTACAGAGCCCACGTAAACTTAAACTTTAACTCAAAATTCACTTTAAATTTGAATGCAGTGATCGCTTGCTATCGATATATCCGCTTTCAAGGTTAGCAGCATGACAAATGCTGTCTGCTAAGGCGATCAGCTGTTGGTGACTGACGAGCATAACTTATCGATTTTCTATCGACAAACCGCCATTTCTATCATTAGATCAGTCTCAATGCCGGGAAATATTTAATTGTTGTACATTGAATTTATAGCTTATAAACTATAATAAACATGACAGACGAGTTGTGGCAGACGGTCTATGCAGCTAATGACGCCATTTGGTTAGCCAGTGATGCCAGCGCCAGTGACAAACAAAATGCATGGCGCACACAAAAGTATTTACTGGCCCAAGCAACATGGTAAAAAAAAAAAAAAATATGTCACCCAGCCACTCATTCCTTCATCTTTAAAGCAATTTGAATGATGCAACCCAATATGACGCGCTTAAGGACCATCATGCTAGATGGGACAATGCTAACAGCACGGAGATATACATCCAGGAGCGTCTAGCCGGCTGTCAGAAATTGCTTACGCAGAGTCGTCGTCGTCGCTGTCATTCCGCCACTGGAATGCCTCTGGATTGGTCTGTTCCGCTGGACAATGCGTTTGAGCGTCAGTGTCATGGAAAATATGCTAGTTGCATGCATGATGAAATGACAACATGCAAGCTTACGCGGCCAAAAAGTAATGTAAACACTGTGCCCCCTAATAACACAACAATGACACGGGCAACGGCACCTTCAACTTTAGTGTTTGATGGATTTCGCACTGCACGAGAGCAGTTAATGCTGCACGATATGAAGGTAGTTAATTTTTTGAATTGTGGTGAATCCGGCTACCTGTGCCTAAAGGTATTCGTGTATGCTTATGTAAAACACAGAATAAGGCATTGCCATGATGGACATAAAATGAAACTTGCAATTTTAATAGAATGATGTATATTTGTCTACTCTACCAGAAAGGCAAACAAAGTGGTGCAGCTGGAGCTGGTGGAAGTGGAGGTCGTGCTGCAGTTGGTGGCCCTTGTGATATAATGAACTATAGGAAAAAGTCACTGGGCGGAAGGGGTCGTGGTGTGAATGCCAAATTTGTGCCACCCATTGGACAAAATGATACGTGAGCATACCCATTATTCTCTAAAGCACAAGTTGATTTTTGCTCTATTATTAAGGAATGTTGCTGCTGAACATGTAAAGCAAAGTGCTGAAACAAAACCAACTTTCTCTGTGCCTCCTTCCTTGGCGCATCTGGATTCATTAATGGTTGAACAGATTATGCGAGAGAGTATGCATAAGTATAAACCCATCGGTGAGTGCCGCATGTGAGAGAGTAAATTAAATTGAAATGAAATGTTTACTGCTCGTTTAACAGCTTGGGAGGAAATAGCCGGCTTGGAATATGCAAAATCAACGTTTATGGAGACCATTATACATCCGTTACAGCGTCCAGATTTGTTCAAGGGAGTGCGTCGTCCACCCCGTGGCGTTCTATTGTTCGGCCCTCCTGGCACAGGCAAAACACTGATAGCCAAATGCATTGCCTCCCAGTCGAAGGCAACGTTCTTTAGCATTAATCCATCTTCGTTAACATCCAAGTGGGTTGGCGAGGGCGAGAAGCTGGTCAAGACGCTATTTGCCGTGGCTGCCGCACATCAACCGGCGGTGAGTGTGTCTTCTTTATCGGAATATGTAAAACAAATGTTCTGCTTTATGTATAGATCATTTTTATGGATGAGGTGGATTCGTTGCTATCGCAACGCTCGGACACTGAGCACGAAAGTTCCAGACGATTGAAAAATGAGTTTTTCATACAACTGGATGGGGCTGCAACCAATGAAGACGATCACGTTATTATTATAGGTGCCACCAATCGCCCCCAGGAGCTCGATGAAGCCGTGCGTCGTCGCTTCGTGCGACGCATTTACGTTCCGCTTCCCGTGGCGCAGGCACGTGAGCATATTATCCAGAAGCTTGTCAGACAAGTGCATCACAATCTCAATGACGCACAGATTCAAGGACTAGGTGAGCTAACCGAAGGATATTCGGGGGCCGATATGGATAGCCTGTGTCGTTACGCGGCCATGCAGCCGCTACGTGTGCTTAGCAGCTCGGAGATTGACGCAATTGATGCACAGCAGGTAATTTGGAGGCTGTCAATAAAATCAAGCATTTTGCAAGCTTACACAATGACCTTTTCTTATAACAGTTGCCTGCCGTCACCATGTCAGATTTTTTGTCTGCTCTGGAACACGTTTCGAAGAGCGTCTCCCCGGAGGATGTTAAACGTTATGTGGCTTGGAATGAAATTTATGGAATTAAAAAATAAATATTTGGATCTATGTATATCAAACAACATAGACTTTTATTTTTTTATTGAAATGCATTTAGCGATTCTTTTCTGTGCGATTGCTTGTACTTTTAGTTATATCATATTTTAATTACTACTTAGACTTATCACACGCATTTATGTCGAGAATGTCATATACTATACATAAGACCTACTACACACATTTGTTCATATTCAAACTATGCTTTAAATATGTATTGTTAATAAACAACATTGTCGACAGAATATTAAAAACAAACTTTCATCTTTGTGTGTACTTTCATCTTTGTGATAGATAAGGTGTATTTGATCTAGCAAATTTAAGATGCCTCGAGAATGCTTTATAAAAGCATATCAAGAGGCTTGAATAAGGTTTTAGCATACATCTAGATATCTTAAATAACAATTATGCTAACTAAATTGAAGTTGATGTTTAATCTTTAATCGGTGGAAACACGTAATCATCACTCAGACTGTTTATATCCACATATGTGGTCTTCGGGCTTAATACCCTGCAGAGGGCATCAAATGTGGGCCGCTCTCTCGCTTCCTCAAGCCAACACTGCAGCATTATGGTGTACACCTGTGGCGTGCAAATCTCGGGTCGCTCCAAGCGATTACCCGCCATTAGAAATGGTATCAGCTCACTGTTGCTGATGGTGGGATACGGCGAGGCGCCGAGCGTGCCAATCTCCCAGAGAACCACACCATACGCCCAAATGTCGCTCTTGCTCGAGTACACATTATCCCTTATGGCCTCAATGGATAGCCAGCGCAAGGGTAACTGCATGAAAAAGTAATTGTTAGATACATGAAAAAAACCTTTAATTTGCTTTTGTCGAACTCACCTTGCGTGTTTTTGTGTTGGTGTAGATAAGGCCACGCCTGGACAGGCCGAAATCTGATATTTTCAATGTCTTATTGCCATCAATAAGCACATTACGCGCTGCCAAGTCGCTGTGAAGTGGGATCAATAAGGGTAAGTTTAAAATTCACTGTATATTGAACGAGTTAGCCAAAGTTGTTAAACGGAAACTGTAAGAAATTTCCAGTTCAGAAATAACTTACCGATGAGTAATCTCTTGTTCTTCTAAAAAGCGCATTCCATTTGCAATTTGCAACGCAAAATTATGCAGCTCCTTGTGGTCAAGAATGTACTCAAATTGCTCTTCGTCCTCCTCCACAATCGTATAGGTGGCTACAAATTACAAACGGACTGTGATTAAATAGAATCCTTCAATACTCATTTGATTGCCACTCACTTTCTGCAAACGATGGTTTTGACTGTCTGGCACCGACACCATTTGAATCCAAAGATGAAATGGACACCGACGACTGATCCAGCTCGGTGGTCGAACTGGACGCTTTCAACTCAATGTAATTAACGCTCTGGGGTTTTGAAGCTGGCAATGTTAACGAGGAAGCAACGCTCGAATTGGACTTAACGATTCTGCCAGTGGAGTGGTTGGCATCCCTTGTTTTTGATTGTCCCAATTGCTGACGAGCCGTTCGCAAATAGTTCAGCTTGCAGCCGCAATCAGAAACGAGATTAAGAGGGCCTAACATTTAATTGGAAATGTTACCTACCAGATTGCCACGTCCGACATACTCCATAATCATCAGGTAGGGCGCTCGAATGGTGCAGCAGCCCAGAAAACAAACCACATTGTTATGCGTGCCCACTCCCTTCAGCATTTCAATCTCTGAGAGGAACTCATCCACTTCATCCGCCGAAGGATTCGCTATTGTCCATGCATGTAATACATGGTAAGTAACAATTATAATTTTTAATTATTATTTTTAATATTTCAATTACCTTTTAGTTGTTTGACGGCCACAAGCGTTGTCCCTCGCATTCGTCGCAAATTGATGGCCGTTGCCTCGTGCACCTGACCAAAGGCTCCCTCGCCCAGCATTTGTCCCAAACGTATCGCCGAATGGGGCACCTCGAAGATGTCCGCCAAACCCAATGCTTGCGATTGCTATGTGAAAGAGTTTTCAAGAATTAGTTAAACAATACTCACTACTTGAAAGATGTGCACAAAAGTAGAGTATTTAACAGCTCTAAATAAATTAAAATCGAATCTTGTATAGCAGCTTTACAGCTCAGTAGTTTCATAAATTTAAAATTCACTGTAAATATCCTTTGAATGCAAAACTCCAAAGCGATAAATGATAATTGAAATAAAGCGTTTACTTATTAAATACGTTTGCTCGATTTCTGTTTTTAGTTTACCTCCACGTACTTGTCCACGTAGTTAACATTGTCTTCCATTCTGGGGGAAATAAAAATTAAAGGAACGTTTTATTCTTGTCATTATCTGCAGCATTAGCATTAGCATTCATCCACTTACTCAACTGGGGCGACGGCAAAGGATTGCAAGTATATTTGATTCTTCTTCAGTTGCTCCTTGGTCTTGGCCCGACGGCGACGCAATAACAGCGTTATAAAGACCACAATTATGACGGCTATGAGTAATGTTATCATAATAATAAGCGAATTGCTCTGAAGAAAATAAAATAAAACAAAATACATTTGCTGTTAAAATGAGAATTAAGCTGTATGAATCACCTCACTATAAATACGCACCAAATTGGCATCATTGTTAAGTTGCGCCGATTTGGCGGGCACTGTTAGAGGTAACAACTGGTTAGACTCGACATTCATGTCCAAATACGGATACAAAACATTTGGCGACTATTCTGTCTTACCTGGCACCTTGATAACAGTGCGCTGTCCCTCACAGCCGGTGGGATCTATAATCACGGCCTGCAAATTGAGGGAGGCCTTCTCCTTGAGCTGTGTGCCCAGTGTAAGCTTCATGTGGCCATCATAGCCCTTGGCTATGGGTCGAAAGTGCAATTCATTGAGATTGTAAATCCGATTGTGTAGATTCTTTAGAACACCGCCCCATGGGAGCGATGGATTGCTCTCCTCATTAATTCTGTCAACAAGAAATAATAACAATAATTATGATAATAAAAAGCAAAATTAATCGAGAATAAATTCCGAATACCATTTTTGTCACAATCACGATATTTTATTAAACAAAAATTCACAAAAACCTTTTAAAGTATCATTTTCAGTGTAAAGAGATCCAAATGGATTTGTTGCTGCTGCAGTGCAAGCGCAGCAACGGACGAAACCAAGAGAAGAAAATTACGGTTTTGCTGCTGTTACCGTATTCACTTTGTGCAAATTGATGAACATTTTTAATTAGGCCAAAAATGCCTGTTACGCATGTAAATAGTGTACCTTAATTGCATTTTGTATGCCTGAAGAGTTTCATGAAGGTGATTCTCCTGTTCCTTGCGTAACTGCTCGTTGGCCAAAATAGTCAAGTTAATGCTGATGGTGTCATTGGTCTGCATTGTGGCCATGGCCAGGACCTTGGGTGGCGTCGGCGACAACTGGCAGGAACATTTGCCGTCAACACAATCTGCAAATGAAGGCAAGCAAAGAGTAAAATAGAGAACATTTCCATATGAGACGCACCACATACGTGGTATGAAAACGCGCATGGATCGACGGACGAGCAGATTAGAAGTTTCCACAGTGACGTTGTACATGCAGCCAAACATGTAATTGCAGTCGACAGACTCCACACTCGGATTAGGGGTTTGTGGCAGATAAATGTACTTGCTGGGCTTCTGTTTGATGGTGTATTCACTGCAAGGGGCATCCGGGCAGCGGGTGCTATTAACTGCACTAACCAATACATTATATGTGGTGCCTGTGTGTGTGTGTGTGTGTGTAGAGAGAAAAAAGATTCATATCAATCCCAGATTAGCATTCAGCTTTTGACAACTCTTGAATAGCTCACCATTCGGCAGGTTGTCCTGCCAGTGCACCTGAAGTCGAGGTATTTTCTGCATATACAGAGTCACGTTGGTGCTCAGCTCTGTGATTTCCCCTTTAGCTGGGGCTGTCTGCATATGAAAAAAAACACACACCAAATTATCTCTTCCTTTTGTAAAAACTTATGTGAACAAAATTTTGTTTCCTAGCTATTCTATTTATTTTCTTTCTTTTTTCTTCCTCACTTACAATTAGGTTGGGCTTTTTCTCCTCGGAGGTGCTTGTGGAACTTAATACTGCTTCGTTGTCACTCGGCTTACTTTTACTGTTGGTGTTATTATCAGTGTTGTTGTTGTTGTACTCGGTGCTGTTGTACATTGTGGTTACGATTGTAGGCGTTGTCATGGCGCCAATAACACTCCTGTTAGCCACCGTTCCAGCCACATTGCTCGACAGCAACAAAAGCGCGGCATATGGGATAAGAAAATTAATCAATTTTAGCCGCAGCATCCTTGAAAATTCCACTGCTCATAGTTAAAGCTGCAAGAGCCGTGTTGACTGCAATCACAGAGAGTCAATTTAATCACATAGTTAGAATTGTGCACAGTGAGAAATTAAAAGCATATATATTTTAGAATCACTCTCACAAAGTTAAATACATAAAATAATAAATGAATTACATTTTAAATTATATAATTTCACCACAATCCATCACAATGAACAATACATATTCAAATACACATTTTTTTTATGGTATAATGAAGAATCGTGTAACCCGAAAGGCATTTTATATATTACTAGAATGTGAAATTTCTGCAATTTAATACTAGCGGCAAAATAGTGAAACCGATATATGCCAAGCCCAGCAAAAACTGCGTAAACAGAATACATTAATTAGCCTCTTCATTAAATTCGCAAACAGTAGCCATGGGCGAATGTCCTTTTTCGGACAGAGTTCCTGATGTTGATGCAAAATGACTGCGCTATGGCCAGCAAATTGTCTATTTGGGGTAACATGAGTAAATTGGTATAAATATGTACATATATAAATGTAAATTAAATAGAGAACAAAACCTGGACACGTTTTGTTAAATGTTTTTAAATAAGCCCAATTGTATATTTAGCGATATTTTCCAATTTATCTAAAAGTTGAAGCCATTAAAGCGTATGCAGACTATTTCACGAATTTTGACAATGCGCTAAACGTTAGAAATTCAACACTTAGGCATAATTGTTGGCAAAACAAACTTCAACACGGAACAACATACACAGCAGAAACAGCAACAAGAACAAATGCACTTAACAGCTGATATTGCATATGGAGGCGTCTGGTGTGTCTGTTATCTTAACAGACTACATGCGAATTGAATTTGGACACTTTACTCAAGTGGTTCACTAGAGGGTTGCCTATGGTTATTTAACTGACTGATGACGCTGCTTCAAATGCACTCAAACTATATGAGAAAATTTTAGAGTTAAGTTAAAGCATATTAATCTAATATTGCCATGCAAATAATTGTTTAATAGAGACACAGAAGAGACTAGTTTATACATGTACATGTTGGAATGACATGTGTAAGTCAAAGCTCGGCACAAAAAATACGAGAAAGTGCATTTTGAAAGGAGAAGATAAGATAAGATATTCTTATTCAAAGTATATATTTCAAATCAATCTATCGCACTTTAAGATAGCATATATATATGTGCATTATTCGAAATACCATATGTTCATCAATTTCACACATTTATAATAAAAATGTATCATCATTGAAATCAATTGATGTCCTTGAACGCATTTGGAGCACTTAGATTGACAGAAAAGCTTCGGTAACATCTGTTAAGCTTACTGCACAGACCAGAAGCCAGTAGCTGTTCATATAACAGTAAAACGTAGAAGTGCTTATCGGCGACTGTAATCACAATGATTCAGCAATAGAGCTAAAGCTCAACAGAATAATATATGTTTTTGGCTTTGATTGTCACAATTCCTCAAGTCATTGCGATAATAATAAAAAAAAAAAAACAATATATGTGCCTATTGAATTTGCATTATACAATTTCAACGATGATACAAAATGTCAATAAATAGATCGCAATTTCATATCGCTTTCTTCTGGCCATTTTGTTGCTTGCATTTGTTTCACTATGCCATTTTCTGCGCTCGCATCAAACAGCTATTAAGTGCTTCTCAAAGGTGTGTGCCTGTGCGTGTGTGTGCGTGTGCGTGTGTATATACACACTTCGGTCGTAGTGTTTCCACTCGACACTTGCTAAACGTTATGGCTTCGGTATTATATCTGCATTTCTATATAATACTGTTAACAAAGGTAATTGTTGACACGACATTAACATCAACAGCAACTGAGAAAGGGTTGGGAGTTGCTGGTGGGTGGGGGTTGCTGGGTGCGGTGGCCCAGTCATAAATTAAGCCATGTCACAACGCTTTTATGGCTCACTTGCCGTTTGTTTGTTTTGGCTTAACGCCTATTGTCGAACCGCATGTCTCCCCTTTCTCAATACCCATCCCACCGGAGTTATAGCCATAAATGCAAATTATTTTGTGTACGGTTAAGAATGTTATTTCAATGTCTGTTAGCAACAGCAATCGCACACACAAAAAATCAAAATTATTAATATACTTAGTTAGTTATATTGATCACGTGTCGGGAGGGGGTTTTTTAATATTCCTCATATGTGTTTTCTTATGTTACCATTATTTGAACATGTATTTTAAGTTAAAGTTTGTAACCAAAACAATTAAAGCATGTATTCGCAAAATATTTCATCGAGTTTTGTAATTTAATAATATTAATTGAAAGAATTTCTTGCACAAAAAGCAGATATTTTTTTTTTATTGAAAACCATTTATTTTTTTATTATTGTCTACATGTCACTTCACTTTTTATGCCTAATTGTACAAGGATCTACCCTTTGTTTCCTGCACGAAGACAACCACGTAGAAGGTGCACAGGGCGCTAACTACTCCACAGCCCCACATGGTGGCTGCCAATCCCAGGTACTCCATCATAATGGGGAAGGTCTTCAGCGAGATGAAACCAAAGATGCTGAGGAAGGCGAGACAAGCGCTGCTGGCAACTGCACGAATTTTAAGAGGTAGAACCTCCACCAGCACAACCATTGTAACCGATACGACACCCACATTGGCCAAAAATATGATGAAAGCCATAATCGTAACAGGAAGCCAGGCAGCAAAAGCGCTTAAGTCCGCATCCGTTTCCTCGGCATAGAATGCATAGATGCCAAATGCTGTGGTGCCCACAGTGCTGCCCACAAACGAGATAACCAGCAGTATTCTGCGTCCATAGCGGTCCACTAGATAAATGGATGACAAAGTGCCGACAACCTGGACGGCGCCAATGATAATTGTATTGGTATTTGGCTCCAGCTGTGTATGAACGCGTTCAAAAATGATCGACATATAGTTAATGAAGGCAAATGTGCCCGTAAACATGTTGCCAATCATTAAGATAATTCCCGTCGTTATTGCCTTTAAGGCAGGCTTATTGCCTGCAACAGAGAGAAAACCAGATATACCATTATAGGACACATATGACATAAACTGCATAATGGCAGCTTACAGAAGTCGGCGACTGTGAGGTCATCGTTACTTGATGCCTTGCCCTGTTGCTGCAAGGCCTGGTACATTTCATTAAACTGATTCTGACAGGCTGTCGCATCCTCCTTTCTGGGTGCTGGACCATCACAATTCCGATAATATTTTAATGAGCGTTCCGCATCCTCGATGCGCCCCCTGCGCAACAGATGCTGAGGTACCTCTGGGTAGCGTGTAGCCAACAGTAGATAGAGAAGTGGCAGAACAATCACCACGCAGGGTATGACATGATAGGGCAAATGTGACGATATGACAAAGCCAATAAATACGCCCGTATTCATTACCAGATTGCAAAAGGAGCACAGTCTGCCACGTATGCTGCAAATGAATACATCCATTGAGTTGCCTTTAGTTCAGTTCATAATTAACCCATTGACAATTATTCACTCACCTGTTGTCGGCGATTTCGCCAATGAACATTGGCAGTACAATAAGCATGCCGCCGCCCGTCAGCCCGGTACAAACTCTGGCCACATAAAGCCATTCAATGGATTCCGCAAAATATAACAGAATCCAAGTGCACTGCAGGAATTATGATTTATGTCATTTACAATTCACTTTTCATACACCCTTGCAGGGATTTCAATTGGAGCCAGTAAGTAACGAATGACTCAACAAAAATGTACAGATTAAGGACTTAAACTTGATTTTCTGAGAGCCGCTGAACTATGGTCTGCAAGGGTATATATCAAATCTCCGGCTTGCCGAAAATAAATGTTATTTCTTGCTAACCGTATTGGGCAACGCCATGCCGTAGATGGCCCATTTGCGGCCGAAGCGATTCATGATGAAGGAGAAGAAAAAGTTGCCCGTCACGCCGCCCAAACTAATAAGGGCGCCCAGCCAAGAGGCCTCATTAACATCAATCACAAAGTCCAGTGGGGTATCCGACTCCGACTGCAGCTTGGGTAACATGGGGGAGATCCAGCCGAGTCCGATGCCATGACAGAATGCAATCAGTGTTACTACGGATATTCAATGTTTCAGATTTTCTTACTTTTACAGTTCTATCCCATTAAAATCTAGCTCGTTTGATCTACTGCACAAATAAAGTGCTAAGTTATCTAATGAATTTGCCTTAACCGACTAGATTTCGTTGTTAAGTGTGATTGTGGGGCATCAAAGTAATCATTCGGGCAAGAGATTAGTTAATTTTTCCATAACTAAATCATTTCAAAATCCTCAACAATAAAAACATACCACTCAATGTGACCAGCAGCTGGCGACGAAAATCCTTTTTAAATATGCCCGATTTGAATGTGTTGAGAAACATGTTTAAATCCTTTATTCTAATTAGTAGTTATAGATAAAACTAATTGTTCTTTGATTTGAATATCACAGTCTTAGTTATGAATGAAGAGTGAAGAAGCCTCTAAATTGTTTCCTGAAAGTTCTTGGAAAGTTTTTCTACTATATTGCACTGATTTGTTCTTTCCATGCTATGCTTTATTGTTTTCCACACACTTTCTGCTCATTGGCAAACTTTTTTCAAATAACTTGTGAAATAAGCATCGTTGCCCCATTTATACCCAGAGCACAAGTTTTGATATCTCAATACTAATCTAAATCTTTGTCTAAATAAGATATTCAGCCAAAACAAATGCATGTCTCGACAGGTGGAGCTTTTCGCCTCATTATCTTTATAGATGAGTAAATCATTAGCTCTCCGTAGCCTGTTTACTATCTCAATCTCTAAGCACACTTACCGGAACTAATGCCATGGCGAAATATTTCATCATGAAGCAGTCAACAAGTTTCTTGACCTACCTAAATTAATAAATGATATCTGATTATGTAGAATTTGCATAAAATACAGTGAAACCAATTAGGGGGGAAAACAAAAACTCACTTTTCCAAGGTGTGGAAACCATTTAACATTATTTATGCAGTTTTCTCTGTCACACCCAGTCAGCTTTGAAGATTCACAATTTGTGACTGCACCCGAAGAAAAGATAAATAAGAAATAATCGTTTCCGTGAATGTCAATCAATATTTTGAGCATTGCTATCAATATTTAACTTGCACGTTTAATGGTAGTCAGGGCTTAACAAAAGCTATGTTTTGGCAATTCAAAAGCCACCAAGCTGAAGTTGTGTATCTTCGACTAGAGTGACTAACGGATATCCTGTCTAATGTGTAAGCTGTCCAATTACGTAAGTCTGTCACACACTTTGATGACGCCTTTTATTATTTACCTTGGCTATATATAGCTATGAATGTGTAGACAATGTCCTCGGTCCGCAGCACGACAAGGCTGGCAACATTAAGCATGAGTTTCTTGCAAGGAGTTCAATTTGTGTGAATAAATAAATGTTTAAATGGTGTTGCTGTTGTGTTTTTAGTAGTTATTATTCTTAGATAATATTTACACAACTTACCTTAACTCTTAATCTTTTTCAAACAATAAATGTGTCAAGTAAAGTTTGCCTTAAGCCAAAGAGAATATTTCATTTAATTTAATGTGTTTTAAATGCTGTCATTATTTATCTGAATTTCAATGTTAGAAATTCTATTCATATTGTATTACAAAGTGGGTGATTTAAATTGAAATGGGAGGAGGCCAACACAATGCAACAACAATACAAAGCACAAAGCACAAACGAATCGACTTTAAACTGTTATCGCCATTACCAGTTCAATGTCGTCAATTTTTTGATATGTATTGAATTCTGTTCAGTTCAGTGATAAGTTTCAAACTGTTTTTTTTTTTTTACGTTTTTGGTTTCGTCTAATCGTTATCGTGAAAGCATTCGATGCTTTGATAAGTTCAGTTTGTATTCTATTTGGTGCCAAGTTGAACAAATATGTGGTTGTTGTTTTTGCATTGGTTTGTTCTTGGGTAAACGAGAAATAAGCAACATAAAAAAAAATACAATGCCAAAATGTGGCCGCTACAAATGGTGCATAAATGTGTGTGGCGTATTACGGTTTCAATTGGTTTTACTTCGTCTACGCACTTAACCACCCAGTTGTGTGGGTGAGTGGGTTACTCCAGCTGTG
Source organism: Drosophila nr. perissopoda 5 BK-2023a (assembly GCA_035044105.1). Classification (NCBI taxonomy): domain Eukaryota; kingdom Metazoa; phylum Arthropoda; class Insecta; order Diptera; family Drosophilidae; genus Drosophila; species Drosophila nr. perissopoda 5 BK-2023a. The sequence goes on from JAWNMK010000245.1 coordinate 699,187, forward strand.
TGGATGGATTGTGGTGCTGTCACGCGACTTTGAATTAACCTGTTGAGCACACAGACACGCTTCTTCTTTGGGCGATAACGAATGTGCCCAAGCAACTGTATTAATAACCCAATCATTTGGCATTGTGTGGACAATGCTGGACTATGGCACTCTTGAACCTTCAATTCGGGGAACGACTATCATAATCGCATTACTCAAAAACAACAAGCGCCTTATTGCTCTTCAGGGAATTCGTAAAAAATCAAACTCTTGATCTTTGTATTATATTTTCTTTGCGTTTCCATTGCATATGCTCAAATCTTCAAAAAATGCGCATATCTTCTAATGAAATCGATTGAAATGATAGAGTTATTCGCTAACTTTGTGAGTCATTTTATCTGTGTGATTGGCACAGCTGTGTGGATTTTATCTAAGTCCTTACGGTTTGCTGTTGCCTTTAAATCAATGCAAACATAAACTAAAATCAAATTGATGGCATATCAGCATTTATTGTATATAAACCATAAAAGTGTAATTCTCTCCACACAGATAGTAAAATACATACATACATAGGAACAACAAGTAAGAATGCGGTAGTCGACTACGATATACCCTGAACCCACTTGTTAAATATATTATACTTTTATTGCCAAATTTCCGTTTATATATACACATACACAATTGTATGTAACGGGGCTCTCCAGAATACACACAAAATCAATAATATGCATATATTATGTATTAATTGGAAGATTCTGTCTTTAAAATTGTTGCATTAATTGGTATCGGAAGTCGAAATGTACCGACATTCCTGAAACTGTGGCAGTTATCGACAAAATAATGCAAACTTGAGTTGCGCCTGGTATTCGAGAACCTATATTCCAAATTTGAAGCTGTTGTAGTTTCTGAGATCCGCGTGTTCATGCAGACTATTGCTATTGATCCTGATCAGGAATATACATGCTTTATGGGGTCGGAGATGCTTCCTTCTGTCTGTTACATACATTTGCACAAAACCATTATACCCTTTCCACCCATTTTTAATGGGTTCAGGGTATAAAAAGCAACTAAAATAACCAAAACATTATAACCGATTGATTCTGCACTCTATTTGGCAAGAGTGTCACGAAATATTATAAATAGCCACAAAAGCCAATACATGATTTTTATCGATCATCAATTAAATGTAACTACTGCGTTTTTGTGTCTCTTTGTGCTTTTCATGAAAAACCCAATTTGCCCAAATATATATATTTATGTCATCATTAGTGTTGGCTGATAGCGCAAACAATTAGTTTTTAAATATTTTTCTATAGGTTTTAGATTAAAATAATCAGTGCTCAATTGGTATATACTCTTTTGCAGAACAATTATTCGTTTTAATTTTATTCAATCTTATCAGGACATCTTTAAATATTATTCCCATTTGTATTTGTTAGCGGGAATCCAGAGAACCACTCCAGACTAAAGAGTTCGATAACGATATGTAATGTATATACATATATATAAATTTGTATATATAAAAAACATATTAAAATTATAAATTTATAGTAAATGATTTAAAATATTGTGAACGACTAACTTATTTATATTATAAATAAAACTTATTCAAATTTAAATTTATTAATTAAAATTAATACATAAATAAGATACAGTTTCATTGTTATTATAACCCTTCACTCCCCACACAGAACCCAAACATATAAGAAAAAATTCGGTGTTCATTCATGAGAAAACACACAAATATTTGTTAGAAATGATTTTATTTTGTTCTTTTCGGTTTCGCTTGATTGTTGTTTCAGTTTTATTCACCTAATTGTTTATATTCGTTGGAATATACATATACATATATATATACATATTATGTATGCATGTGGTCTACATTTGGGCTTAAAGGGAAAGAATATAAAGACAAATCATGGTTAAGTCAACGGGAGGTCCACGATATAACAAAAACAAATGTCGTAAAGTTCACGTAAATACAAATGAGAAACTTGAATTTAAAAATTTAAAATTCATCAATTGCTCTGCTTGTTTACTTAGTTCAAACCCACAGATGTTTTATATATAAATAAATATATCTATTTTTGTATTTCGTTAAATTTGAGATTGCGATTGGCCGACCGCTTTATAATAAATAATATGATTTTAAGCTTTAGATACAGAGATAGCGAGAGAAGGAGAGAGAGTCCGCCCTACCATAAACCATTTGATGTATTAAAGGTGGCTATCACTTCGATAATTAATCGAACTGACAGACACAAACACACACAAGCACACACTCTTACGCATGGCGTCGCTGTGCTTATCACCCGAAGTGGCCACTGCTTAATTTGTCTGCAAAGCGTACTAAATATATATATATATATATATTAAATATAATAATGACACAAGCCAAAAAATAAACCAAAGAAATGATAGTTGTCGAAAATAAATGACATAACGACGGTAATAAAAGCTCATAAGCCGACGCCCCTGTTCCCTGAAAAAAGGGGATGCAATGCTGCATTGACAGTGGCATTGGCAGCCACTGGGAGGGGCGCATTCTTGCGTTCAAGTTGCCCCTCCACAGATACAGGGCCAAAGTCCATGTCGACATAACAATTAGTTGTACCTGAACAAAGATACGATCACCCTCAACCCTCACCCCTTATTGTCGATTGACTTTATTTGGGTGTCAACTCGAAATATATTGCGCAGTCGATCAATTGAAATCAAAGGTCGGTAATAGACGAAGCCAACAGTAAAGAGAAGGAGTGCACTTAAATACCTTATAAAAGCAATGTAAAATTTGTTTCCATATATCACACCGATATCACAATCTATAATATTTAAGAAATATTTGTTTATGTGTTAAATTTCCTATTATTATGATATTGTTGTTCCGATTAACAAGAAACTAATTAAATATTTGGATTTAGAAGCGTAAACGATATTTCTTAAGATTCCACTTCAATTTGATGTGAAAACAGTAGGGGAATTGAATCTCCATTATGCCGAATATAAATGGTATTTCTTCGTTGGTGCTTATTATTTTTGTTCTTCGCAGTTGCTATCTAATCAAGGCCAATCGAGCGCTGCCTTCCAGATATGATTCAATTTTTGCATTTCAAAGCCAAAAAATCCTTCCAAAAATAGGTTAGCAAACAAGTTTCAAACGTTTGCATGGAAAAATGATTCAATTATTGATTGTTCTTAGTTTATTGCAATTGTTTAACTATTCAAAACTTACATAGTTAAACATAGCTTGAGCACTTACCACATCAATTTTAAAGATAAATCCACTTTGATCTTGAGTAAATTTGCACTTTTAAGAGTTTGCAGAGCTATTATTACTGATCACTAGATTTTGTTGGCGCTGAGCTAACACTTGAAGTATTTGTTTTCGATGTCGTTTCACAATACTTTTCCATTTAACTATTCTGCTTGCAATAATAAGTATTAAGCACTTTGTTTTTGTGCTGAATAAAACATTTATCTAAAAACAAACATATGCATTTCTATATTTTAATTATTTATTTTTCACAGTAGATCAAAAATGGTTGTTTTATTTCACTTTGCGTTCGCCAAAATATTTGTAATTGTAATGGCTTTTATATTTTTGTTTTTCTGTGATTTTTCAGAAATTCACTAAATTTGCATATCGTTTAATGATAAATTAAAATTAAGCAAAACGGTTAAAATTATGCCGCACACAAACTTTATATGCAAATAACATTTATCATTGATACATTCACTCGCACATTTTCACATTTTATATTTTCATTCACTCTATTTATAGATATCTCCTTTTTTTATTTTTATTTTACTTTTCAATTTCTCGCGCGCGCCCATTGAAATGCAACAAGTTGTAGAAGAACTTTAGAACTTTCCGCTGCCGCATCGAGCACACACGTTGAAGCAACAAGCGTTCATACTGAAATGATAAAAGTTTGTTAACGTAAACGTGTGCCTGGCAGTAGTAACAGCTTTGGCGAAAGCTTTGACTTACGCATTTTGCTGTCATTTATAAACGTAGCAAATGTGCACGCACGAATGTGTGAGTGTGTATGTGTCTATCAAATCAAATAGTAGTGGACTAACTTAACGATACAAACTGAACGAAAAGCTGAAGTGTACGACTATGTATGCGTGTGCGAGTGCGTGCTTCCGTATGCGCGCGTGTGTAGCAAAGCAAAAAACCAAACTAATACTAAGAAATATGAATATGTGTATTAATATAACAAGGCTTATCAGCTGTTAGTAAATAAATTAGTTAAAATTTACTTGTATTTCTTATAAAATATAAGAGTTTCATCAGTTGTTATTTGAGGTATTAAAAAATCGCTGCAGAAAAGCCGACAATATTTTTTAATATAATTATAGACTAATTTTTGTATCAAAATGCAAGTTGAACAGTTTTTAATTAATTAAACCAATTAGGTAGTCATGTGTTTATAAAAATACATTCCTTAATTCTCTTAAGAAACATCATTTTTTTCAATTTATGAATACTTATATTATGAACCTAGTGCTGAAAGGTTGGAGGTTTTAAAATGTTTAAGACTTAAGCAACATGCCTGGAAAACTACTTCAAAACTTGCATTTCACTTTAAACCTACGCAATTGCTCAAAGAACATTTCAGTCTAGATTTTAGTACAAAAACAGTAGCTTTGAAAAAAATATTATTAATTCAAGAAAATTAATAAATTTTGTGGACACTCGAGCTGCTACTAAATTCCAATAAACAATTCACACATACCCCCACACGTTCACGACATTGCGAAAATGATTAGTTTCACATACAAGGATCTGATAGACGTGGCCATCGGTTCACCGGAATCGGGTCACGTCAATTTCTATGCTTTGCACGTGCTCCTCTCGAACTTTGCACATAAGCTGGAGTGCTTGGACGAGCCCGTCGAACAGGACGATTATCTGCTGGCCAATATGCGTTTCCAGAGCAGCCTGAGTAAGTGCCTCCACTCTGCTGCTAGCAGTATTATAGATGTCTAAGCTGTAATTGGGTTTAGTTGGCAAGTCCTCCAGATACCGTATGCAGGCCGGTGTCGATGAGGAAGAAGCAGCCACGGATGCACCGAACCAATCACCACCAGCAGAGGTGGTAGCTCCAGCTGCCGCAGAGGAAGCAGCTTCCACTTCAGCGGAGCCTGCTGCTGCTGAGCCTGCCATGGCGGAGGCTGCACCAGCAGGGGCGGAGGCTGGACTAGCAGGGGCGGAGTCGGCACCAACTGTGCCGGAGCCTGCGCCAGAATCGCAGGTTGCTGCAGCTCCAAGTAACATCGCTCCGCTGGAGGAAGCCGAAACTGTGCTGGCTCCGGCAGAACCCGATTTGCCGCGCACCTCCAAGGTGGAGATGGCCAAGTTGGAGCGAAGGCTGTCCAGGGTCGAATTGCTGAAGGAGCAAAATGAACTGGAGTTTCAGAACCTAGCGAATACGCTGACTGGCCAAATGAAATTGACGATAGAGCAGCTGAACAATGTGACCAACTTGCTCCTCGATAGCAAACCGAATACGGAACGCATCAAGCAATTGCGAAACATTGCCCGGCAGCTGCGTGTAATGATGCGTGTGGCTGGTGACGAGGAATCCATCAGTCGGAGCAGCGCTGAGCTGGTCATCGAGGAGCTGGAAGGCGACGAGGAGGAGGAGCTGGGCGTAGAAGAGATCAGTATATCCACTGAGCAGATTAAGGCGGAGGAGCAACTGGATCTGGAGACGCATTTGTGCTATGCACCCGATCGCATGCTGACCGAGCTGATTGAACTCAAATCCGAGTTCTGTTCGCTGACCAACAAGGTCAACGAACTCGCCGGGGAGCTGATCAAACAGGATGCCAAACGCCTACTGGAGATGATGCATGAGATGCAGATGACATTACGAGACTTTAAACTAACCTCTGCCGACACCCAGGAGGCGAGTGAGGGAATGCAGAATAAAATGAATGCGGCCACGATACAGATACAAACACTCAAGAATTCTGTGGCACATCTGGATGAGATCAAGATTGATAAGGACGATGTGGAGTTGCTGCTTGCCGAGAAGGTAGACTTTTCTCAGCTGGCGACGAAGGTGTCGCTCGAGCAGCTCGAGGATTACAAGGAGCGACTGGAGAAACAGTTCTGCGAGGTGCGTCACATCATCAATGTGAACGAGAAGAATGTCCTGCAAATTATTGATGGTCTACGCATGACGCTGGGCATCGATTCGCTGGAGCTCAGCCTGAAGGATTTCCGCGAGATGATCGAGAAACGTGTCGCCCTCATTGCCGAGGCCCTACACAGATATATGGAAATGACGAACGATGATTGCGCCGCTGCCGCCGGACGCGTCAAGGTCATGCAGGAGCTGGCATGCCTCTCCTGTGACACGCCCTGTGTCATGCGCACCATGGAGCGCTCCAAGCTGCCCAATCCGACGGCGGCCAAGGCCTCGTTCAGCATGGGACCATTGGTCACCTTCGAACTGGGCCAGTTACGCAAATCGGGCGTTGGCGCCAACTATCGCAAGGACTTCGCGAATCCTTGTGGCCCCGGATTCGGATTCGGCACAGTGCCCGTCAATAAGTGTGTGCCTCGTCATGCTGGTGGCCTCCACACCATTTATACGGCAGAGGAGCATGTGCAGAAGGTGATTTTGTCCAAGAGGAACACGGGTTGGGCTTAAACAAGCGTTTGCCACTTGCATTTCCATGTGTTGTTGTTGTAAACTCCTAAAGGAAAGTACAAATTGAGTACAATAGATGTATAGTTTAAAATGAATAGTCTTAAAAGTGTAATTGCTTAGATTTTCACTGCTTGAATTTTCGCCAAAAAACTTATCTTTAAATTGCAATTCTTGGTTCCTTTTTATAGGTTTTTAGAGGTCAAAAAATGGCTAAAATGGCGTCGTTAGTAAAAAAAAGAAACAATTCTATTACATATATGCATTCATCCCGAAAGCATGCAATGTTTACTTTGTGCCGTTTATTAGGTTTAATTTAAATGAGTGGTACTTTTAAGCCTAATTGCTGCAATGTCATCATCTTAATTTGCATTTCCTTTAATTCACACACAAGCACATACACACACACACGCACACAAATATATAAATGGCAGCTAAATCTCATGTGTCGCAAGCTAAAAATCGTGACTCACTAGAAATTACACTTATACTAGAGTCGCGTCGCACACCCACCTCCTAGCACGGACGCAAACCGTCGACCACGTGAAAGCGATGAGCAACCCTGTTTCTTGGTACACAGCAAGACACACGACACTGAGCGAAACATAGCATGTACTTGAAAATAATCAGAATTACTGATTATTTCAGCAGTTATGGTTTGGTATAAAAACGAACTAATTTGAAAAGCAAACTTAATATCATCTGACAGAGAGCTAATTATTATTAAATCTTATCTATAATTTATTACAAATTTATTTGCAAGTACTAGAAGCATATATATTAGGAATTGTATTTTATAGCGAAAATTTCGTAATATACCGAATTAATATATTCAGTAATTTCTAAATTTTTTCACATTGACTTATTTCCAAAATTGTTTAAATCAAATAGTCGTCTCCCTGAAACTTGCGCATTTTACTCTCTGAGTGCAACAACCACTTGCGATGCACTCGCCGCTATTGCAGCTGTAGTAGTAGTTGTTGTGGTAGCGGCAGCAGAGCAGAGCAGCTGAGCGGATAGTGCTCTCTAGTAGCTGTGCGTGGTGCTATGTCGCGTCACTCCGAACAGTTTCTCTTCGAACGCGCAGCCGAATGGTCGTGTTGTTGCTCCGTTTGGTGCGGCTCTCTGAAAACGATAAATAAGAAACCAGCTGGCTGTGTGTACGGCTAGGGGCGATACAATTTGTATTTACTGGCTTTAACTTAACTCTGGCATCGACGCGCGGACTGAACAAGTTCTAACGATCGCCATATCCAATCACTTAATAAATTATACCCAAAGGCGACGCGCAACTTGCGGTTTTTGTATTGTGTTTTGTTCCATTCGCCGTGTCTTTCGCGTCTGTTTTGTGTTCTCCTCGTGCTTTTTGGATTTCGGCGAAATTCCGAAATTTCTGCCCCTAACTATATTTTATTCAATTGGCAACAATATTTATTGATTTTAATAACATAAATATTGGAAGAACTCTTCAGCTTTTTCGTTTGATTCTTTTTTGGCAAAGTCAGCTGAAAACAGTCATAAGGCAAAAAGCATAACATAAATATTACATTGCAAATTCAAAACGAAACTCCGCCGCGCAAACAGACAAAAGCAAAACAAAAATAAAAACCAAAAAAAGTGCCAGTGAATTCTTCTACGTTTACGTGTTTTGTATTCGTGTGTGTTTGTGTGTGTGTTGCTAATTCGACTTCCTCCTCTACAACAAGATCGTCAACTGCTTCGTTCGTTACCTGAATTCGCCCTTTGCAGCCGGCCTTACGTTATTCGGGAATTCTTGCTCTTCTCATTCTGAATCAAACACTGCTCTCTAGCCTACAACCTCTTTCTCGCTCTCTCTACGATTTTTGTGAGCAAAACAAAACCGTACAAAAATGGCAATGCAACGGGAGGCGGGCGTGCAGGACTTTGTCCTGTTAGACCAGGTCAATATGGAAAAGTTCATGGACAACTTGCGCAAGCGGTAAGTAATACACCGAAAAAAAATCATTAAGTCACCGTAGTTTTCTGGGATGTGTGGTATGTTTCAATGATATATAAAAATTTAATACAAATCTTCATTAACAATGTAGTATGCAGAAAATGTATTTTTTCGGCACATTTGTGTATTTACAAAGTCAATAATGTTGTGTGTGCGGCAACTGCAACAGCCTTGTGCCTCATTCAAGGTTGTCAAACTGGTTGCGTTTCCTAAGTTTGCCAACTTGACTTGATTTATATCAGATTTTCAATTAAGCCAACAAACTTAAAGACAGGCAGCAGCAGCAGCTTCTTGTTCCTCAGTTTTAGTTGAGAGCGTGCTCATTAGAGGCATTTTCGCATGTCCCATCAAGGTGTTAAGACGCTTTTGATCCACTGACGTTTATGGTTCGCTTACCATTGTGTCAGTTTTTTTTATCTGTTTGTTGGTTTCATGAACCATAACGAAACGGTCTAAATATAATGAGTTGGGAAGTTGGCTGAATAGAGTGCTAGCTAGAGTGTTGAAATACTTAATTAAGTGCTCTTTAGAGAATCATTAATTGGGGTTGGGGTTTGGCCGATAGATTTATTTATCAGTTTATTTTTGAGGTTGAAAAATATCGAAATTCATTTATAATATAATAAGAAACCTCTTCAATATTTGTATATATATAACCGGCTCGCAATAAATAAATATAAAAATGTTAAACTGCAATTTCAAGAAAACTTTCCATTTCAAAATCTACACGAGAACATTGCTGTAAATGATTTTGGCAAACAGAGAGACCTAAAGAAGACTCTCAAGTCGAATGATGCAATACAATGAGAATCTTTCGATAATGCCATTAACCAACTATGAAAGACAGTTCCCCTCCTCAAATATCAATAACACAGAAACAAATGTTTGTACAGATACAGTTGGCTTCAGCTATTGGCAATTCAATAGGCCAATGAATCAGATCTATTCATAGACACAAAGTCAGTTTATAGCTGAAATAAAACTAGCTAAGTAATAATAATAATAATAATATTGAAGAGCAGCTAAACGAATCAATTAACATTTGAATAGATACGCTAAGTAAAGAGCTCATTTCCATATTTATATTATATTTAATCATCATTATCATCATCATCAAAAGCTGCTTCAGTAAAATGGCTCATTATATGGAAAACGTGAAAACTATTTCGTGACGCACTGATAACAAACTAAATAAACAAATAACAAAGCACTTGCACAAAGCCCAAGTAGAACAGTCGTCGCTGTATGTTAATGATAATTACAATGATGGTGATGATGATGATGAATGAATGATAATCATCGTCAAGGCATCGAACCACAAACAGCAGCCCAGCGAGGCATGCAATGCATCGACCCAAGCCTAAAGACCAGACTATTGACCATAATGCTATACAGATGACAGTCACAAATGATGACAACATGCCGGCTGTGGCATGCAACAAGTTATTGACACACGCTGCATGAAATTAAATACGTCTAAATGTACAGAACGTGGGCTAAACAGCTAACACTAAGACACTCCTTGGCAGTTAAATAGAAACGGAGTGGAGGTGTATATATAATGTATACATTACACAAGTGCTTCGAAGCGAAAACCGATTTTGAAAAAATGACAAACTATAAATGAAATGAAGAAATTAAATTGGTTGTGCGACAGTTTCAGCGAGTCAGTCGTAAAAGTTTTCTTGCTCAACTTTGCTCAACCTAAGCCAAAGCATTTGTTACGCCTTACGCTTGATTGATTGAATAACGTAGTTTCAAGAGTCTGGTAACATCTCTAAAAGAGTAGCTTAACATTAATAATACCACTTAAGTGTGCACTAGTTTTGAAAACTTGAAACACTTATCAATGGTCGCAGTCACAGTCACAGTCACATCAAAAACAGTTTATTACACAACAACTGCCCCTTACAGCTAACAAAGCGATAATATACCACGTACTTGCACTCCGATTCGTATATGTAATCATAATCGACTCGCAGCATAACGCAAATCAATTTGTTATTAAGTTCATAAACACTGCAATTACAAAATTCCAACCCGGAAAAAGTGAAACACAACGTGTAAGGTTTGAGGAAAAAAAACCCATTGAGGGTCAGAAATGCGCCAAAAGATTGCAACAAATTGAAAATGCGCTTTGTAAAAGAAAATGATGAAAGACAGAGGAAAGACGCACTCTGTGATAAAGCCCAGAAATAAATAACTCACTTTCGTTTTTGCCCAGACAACCGCCATAAACAAAACAAACTGAAACGAAACCCAACGGAATGAAATGAAATGTAAACTGAGAAATGGCAAATGGCAAAAACTGCATTTTATATTATGACCAAACGTTGAGTTTTATTTCTTACGTTTATATTCGCGCTCTTTTATCTGCACTCTGTATGTATGTGCGTGTGTGTGTGTGTGTGTGTGGTATGACATCATGTGCTGCGTACTTGACTGGGATCTGTATGTAGTTTAAAGCAACATCAACAAATTGCAAACAACAATAAAAATTATGTACATTTTTGGGCAAACCGACTTATATTATTACTTCTTTGGGAATTTCCTAAAGTATTTTTCTAAAAATAGGGGGTGTTTCTAGTTTGGTGACCTCTTTTTATAATTTCAATAAGCTTTTTGCAAGAAAACGAATCACGAATATATTCATGATATATAGAATAAGAAAATAAGAATTTTCATTCTAATAATGCAACTTTCGTTTTTACATAATATTTAAGAAGACTCCAACAAATGTAAAAAGTTTTAACATTTGGTCGTAGTATTTTTATGTACTTTCGTCTGTAGTCTATGGATATCCTATATGTTATGGCATTCAAGTGACAATTTGCAATCCACGCTGAAAATGAACTAAACGCTTTCTCATACTGTATATGCATCTGCCAAGTGCTTGTTTTTGGCACTGTCATAAGTACATATGTATACACATACACATGTGAATGCTCTGGCAGCCTGAGCAACCCACACACACACACATATATAAAAGCGATCCCGAAATAGCTGCACGAAGCGCACAAAACATATACTTAAATATATACAACTATATATATGTACATGCATATATATGAATCTCTGAAATATGTTTTTTTTTTTTCGAAAATATATCTTGAAAATGAAATGGAAAGCCTGCGTCGCTGCTGCTGCAGCTACTCGTACGCCGTTTGTGAGTCACGGCTGTGTATCTTGAAGATACTTTAGCGCTGGCACACACATAAAGCATAACGCGTGTCAAATACTTTGGCGTAGCCGAAAAAAGGCTGGCTAACAAACCGGTTGATGGCGTCAGTTTGCAAACCAAACTAAACCAAAAAACCAATGGGGAACTGAACAAAAAATAAAAGAGAAAAACAAAACAAAACAAGTTTCTGCCTACCAACAAGATTTGGCTTTGTTGATATTCCGTCAAGTTCAGAGCAGAGCACCCGCAACACTTAGCAGCTCTTTTTTAATACTTATACGATTGGTTTCCTTTTCGAATCGCCAAATTTTTACGATCCATTAAGTCAAGTGTCCTGTGCTGATGGCTCTCCGCTGTGCGTTTGTAGCTGAGAGTATAAATTAACGAACACTGATTAATTGCACTATTTCCCATAACAACAACAACTGGAAACAACATTGTGGAGCATCGAGTGCATTTCGAATGTGTAAATCGTTTGTAGCGCTGATAAGTTTACTTCTAGCTTTATTTTACTTTTTGTTTATGCGCCGCCTCTCATTTATTTGGCCTACATTTTGTGTGTTGTTTTGTTGTACTTGTTGTACTTGTTGAATTGTTTGTTCGGTTGGCTGTAAAGCATCCATCTATTTGGCTATGGCTGCCTGTTTATTTATTTACCCAAATGCGTTCTCCCATGAACTGCCGTTGAACTCATTAATTCATAACTCACAAATAGTTCCAATAGTTATAGACGGTCTGAAGTTTGCCCTGATTATCAGTTCTTGAATTTGCCGCTTTCATTATCAGCACATACTTGACAGTCCTTATCAGCATGCCTAAAAAAAACTGCCAGAATAATAAAATTTTTTTTTGTTTTTTGTTTTATTTGCAATTGAAATATTTGTAGACCCGTATCATTCAAGGCGTGACTCACTGTCGACATTTCAGTTTCAATGCAAACGGCGCAAAGTACTTGACAAAAAAAAAAAAAGCAAAGCTCAACACAGTGCTTGTAAAATTCATTAAAAAATTTTAAATAAATGTATGTGTATATGTTGTATTTTTGGTTGAGTCAAGGTGCGTTTTTTATTATTCCAGAGTAGTATTTTTACAATAATAAACATGGTTTATTGAAAACATTATCTAAGTTGAAATTTATGATGTGCTCTTTTGACACTTTTATGAGTGCTCCCTCGATCTTAATATACAGTTTCTTTCTAACACAAACTAAATAGCTTTAACCCTCTGCACCTCCTCCGACTACAGCTATCTTATCTGTTTATAAGAAATCGGTTATCGCAAAAAAAATATCAGCTTTTGTTATAAATAATCCTTCTCTTTTTTGTCGAACAAACATTCATAGGGAATATAAAGTGGGTATGCTTTTACAAGTATGTACTTATTCCTTTTACTTTATGTTTGGTAAATAGCCCCGGCACAACTGGTTTAATAATGCCACACAGTCTTGATAAGATTGCATTGTCCGAAGAAGTGTTAAAGTTGGCAAGGTTTCCATGTGCCAGATATGTATGTAGTCGCATGTATATATATATTACTTTGGGTTCGAGCTGTGTGCTAGTATTGACTGCCCACGTTTAGCTTTGCAGCTGTACATATAGCCGATAAGTGGCAATCTCTTATCTCATATGCAATAAATACCATAATTTGTCAAAAACAATGTTGAATATCTTCTAGCTTTTCTCTATTACTTGAGGTATTTCAAGTCATTCCCATAGAATCAAGCGTATAATAACAACTTCATCATCTTCCCTTGCTTAAACACCCATCTGGCCCACGAACTGCGTGACTTTCTGTTCCATCTGTCTATAAATGTAGTTTTAATGGCATTCGCCAAGACTTTGATTACAAAGGAGGCGTCTCGTCGTCGAATTATTAAAGGCCTACATGATCAACAAAATAAAAATGAAAAGTTAAGAAAAAAGAGTGTGTTTATTTAGAAGTTTTTCTTTGGCTGCCCGTGCGGCTATTAAAAACTTTAAGAATTCTTTTCCAATTTCCGATTGCAATCAAAGATTTTCTGTTTATTTGTACAAAAGGCCAGTGTTACTTTCATGCGCTTCCCCAACCTTCTCTCCATCCCAAATTAATAGAAGACTGCATTCTAGACAGATGCAAGACATTACTGTATATATATAGTCGTATAGTTCAAAGCGTGCTTTCATCTATATAGTTGGCTGGCAGAGTCTTCACATCGATACATTCCATATGCCGTCTGGCCGCTTTGATAAGCTGCTATCGAATGCCGCCAACTTTGGCTCTGATAAGCGCTTTGATAATAATTATATAGTAGCGGAAACTGTACAATTTACATAACGGTCTAAATATTCAACGAGCATTTGACTACTGGCAACGGTTTGATGTGCCACCATTAATTGAACCACGTTCTTTGCACTAATGTCCAATAGACAGACACAATCTATGAATGCAGCATGTAGAATGCAAATGCAAGCTCAAGTCTGACCACAATCTGCAGAGAGTGATTAACTTGAAGATACCACAGATTGCTAACATGATGGTTACCTTAAAGAAATGCTTTTAAAAAATATATAACTATGGGTTGCGATATCTTAATCTTTTAATTGAAAAGATTATTTTAGTTTTTCAATCAGTAGCTAGATAAAGATTATTTGGAATATAATTCAATCGTTTTCCACACCCATGCAGGGTATGCAAATGAGACAAACAATTAGCGAATGTGTAGCTATCCCTTACGTATACTTATACACTTACAGGGTATGCAAATCAGACAAACAGCTAGCGAACGATCTGTAGACTCTTGTGGAGCACACACAGTTTACCTGTACCAGTTCAGTATACCTTCCCATTGCCGCACTCCCCTATGCACACGTACACCTTATGCACACACCTTCGCTGTCTGCATTGTTGTTTATTTACACAGCGTAGAACGTCCATGTTTGTCATTTGCGTTGCAATAACTTTTACTTAGGGGCATCTGCAACTCGTTCCCAGCTGCCACACTAGAAAAAAAAGAAAATCTAGCAGAGAAAAAAAGGCAACGTTTACATAAAAATTAATGCCCATGTCGAGAGTCCAAGAATTTAGCGCCTGTTTAGTCTTGCAACCAATTGGGGCGCAGGGGCAACTCCGCTAATTGATGTGAGTCGGCGCCCCCCGCCAATTGGTTCTGGTTGTAAATTGAAGTTAATTTGAAAGCTGCAATTGCATTGCGCAAAATGATTGAAAATCGATGGAAATTGAAAGTGTTGCTGTTGAACAAATTCTTTCTGATGATTATATTTAATTGATTTTAGCTGGTTATCATTCAAATATGCAAAAATGCGAATTGTTGCCTTGACACGCACTTTTCTATTCTATTAGCTGTCTGTTTGACTGCCACTTTGAAAAGTCGCATCAAATTCAATTAAATCCACAAAGAGCTTATAAAACATTGACCTACTTAAAGCCAAGTCTGTTGTTGGCTACTATGACGTCAGCGGGCCGGCCAAACATGCGCCACGTCTGCCGATTTAGCCAGTAAGTGAAAAGTGCAGCGTCAAATGACAAAACTTATTGATTTTCTCGTATTTAACGCATTGCTCTAGAGTAGAGAGCAACCCCCAAGGCTTAGCCAAAGTGTGTGTGTCTCAGGCAAATCTTGAATGATTCATCGAGCTGAACACTGTTTATGAACAAATGCAATTTTTGCAATTGCTTGCGATTAGACATCAGGCTATTATATAACTGATTAGTCAGCAAACGTGTATATATTAATGTCTCAAATAGTTATAGACATGCAAATATTTAACAGTATATATGAAGTACGTGTGAATGATTCACATTGACAACCAAGTAATACAGATAAAGATACAAACAAGTTGTGTAAATATCATCACAACAATAACAAATTATCGCGTTTGTTTGCATTTATATTTTGGCACCTTTCAATTAAAAGATGACGCCATTTGGCAATCCGAACACTAAGCAAATATCAAAATCCAAATCAAAATCGAAATCGAAAGCAACGACATTAACAATGAATGACGACCTTTATTTAGTGAGAATGCGTGAAGGCAATCATTTAAATATTCACATCACAGACTAGTTCCGAATTCCGTAAAACTTGTTGGGAAAGTGGGGGCGATCGGAAAGTTCCCATATTATAAAATAATACATTTACAAAATAAATATCTTTGACGAGTGAAAAAGTTTAGATACTTTTTGATATGGTATTTCCCACTACACTTCAATATTTAAACTGCAGACAAAATGTATAATTAGTCCATAATACTTGCCCTTCAAGTATTTCCAAAAGCACTTTTCGAGTTGTGTGAAAGGCAGCAGAAAAACGCTTGACTTTGTGGCAACCACAAAATAAACATATGATTTATTGGGATCATTGATCCGCAGAGCTCACTCCAAATTATGACAACTTTATCCGACTGTCAGCATTACCGAATTTCTCACACTCTACAGCCAGATCAAATCACATATGTTCGTACTGGTTCTTTCAAATCCATTTTTAAGCACTTTGCCTTTAGCAATTTCGGTAACCTCATTAGACATTCAGCATTTTGGGCTGGCTGTCCGTCAATCACATATGCCACGTGGGCGGTGGCCACAGCAACCTACACTCAGAAAATTGTGTTTATTTTATAAATTTACGCTAAACTTTTCCGTTTCATTTTTTTTCAACTCAAATCTTTTGTTTCTGTTTTTGGGTATGCCAATTTACGCACAATGAAAATATCTATTTAGTTCGAAAGCTTTTCCGATTTGGAAAACTGGAGTATTCAAAGACTTGCCTGAAAAATGGAAAGCTTTTCCATTTTCGAACGTATAATTATGTTTCTGATTTCATTTACTAAATTCTAGGTCACCTTTGCACACAGCAGTGCACGTGTCACGTGTCACTCATCGCACATCGTTTTGAGTTGTGTGCAGATGGGGTGAAATCATAGAAATCACATTTGCCACTCTTGCTAAGCGGCTTGCTGACTGCCCTTTTCGTTTCTTATGCGAATTCCGTTACTGATTCTGATTCCGAATCCGACCTGCTGTGCTAAAAAGTCAACAAGCGTGCTAAACGTTTGTGCCCCCATCTTGGGAGTTCAGTAGTTCACCTTTGCGGCGAAAGATTATGTTATTATGTTATATGTGAGCAGCTCTCTCATTGATGTGCTCCTACGTCGTCTTCGTCGCATTGTCTTCTAAGTTGTCACATTTTGACCCAAATGTAGCACCAAGCGGCAGCTCTATAAATAAACACTGAAAACTTAAGTAAAAACATGTGTTGACTGCCGTTTGGCCCCACAACACACACACACAGCTAACAACACCAATGAACAGTATAAGTTCTATTGTGTTTGTTATACTATAAGATGGGAACCAACAAAACTTTTCACTGTTTTCATAATTTTCTTTTGTTTTTCAACAATTTCTCTAATTTGGACGCTTTTGTCTGCACGTTTTTGGCAATTACAGAAGCTGTTTAACAAAATTTGTGTTTGAATTGATATAGTATATTGATAAAGCTATAGAAAGAGATATAGATAACAAGTAGGAATTGCGAGAATTTCGATCAATAATCCTATTTGCGATTTTTATAGTTGATAATACATACAGATATTAAGTTTTGATGCGGCTTCTCAGGTAAGTACCGAGTATCTGCAAGTCGAGCATGAGCTGCTAGAGCATTTCGTTGTTTTGTTTTCTTTTATTGTGCAGTCAGCTTGCAAGTGGGCGTGACACACGCCCAGCAAACCGTTTTGTAACCGAGCTCACCTGTTGCACAGATTTCTGGTTATTGTTGTTGTTACCACACTCTTTTTGCGGTTTTTTTTTGCTCAATGAATTTGTATTTGTAACAGTGCAACTCGTAGTTACATGTGGCTTGCAAGGTGGTTGGTTGGTTTTTGGCTGGTCTTTTACCTTGGCTAATTGTTTCTTTTAACTAGTTAATTAATCGTATTAACTGCAATAATTCATATTAATGGGAATTAGCTTCTGTTGTTCATAGTGTTTTCAATCAACTTGAATTATGTATTCAATAAAGCATTCATATTGTACAGATATTGTTTAAACAAATACAGAAGCCTTACCCCAATCAAAAAGCCAATTTGAGCCTATTGCTCCAATCTTTTTCAAATACAAATACAAGCTGCTGGAATGTTTTTTCAGATTAATATTCATCTCGATTGTTTTTGCCTGCCACATTGGCCAAGTGACCCACATATTGACCTGCCGCATCTGTAGCATCTGTCGATCTAAATCTTCTGGCGCCATATAAATTGCACACAAAATAAACACACACTGCAACAGCAGCAACAGCAGCAGCAGCAGCATAATAAATGCATCCATGCGTTGCAGTCAATCAAATGCATCAACAATTTAATCGTTATGAGCAATAACATCAGCTGCAACAAATCGACTCCAATTAATTGCATCACCAACTGAGCAGCGCCCGTGGCGCTCAGCACAATCTAACCCATTAGTGCCCAGCTCCAACACAAATTATACAAACCCATTAGAAAAATAACACAATTAAGTTCAATTCGCCTGTTGAAAAACAGATTTTGATTCAAAACGACAGGTGCCCAGCGGGGTGACTTAGATTGATAAGGGCTGGGCGAGGCGCGCGCCTATTTCGATAGTGTTATTAGCTTGAATTGGGAGATTTATAAACCTATTGATTGCATATCCAAACATTCTATTTGTATTTGGCTTTTCTTCTATTTATTCAACTAATTTAAGAGTTTTTGTTTGTGTGCTGCAGCTTTCAGGTTGGCTCCATCTACACATACATTGGCGAGGTGTGCGTCTCGATGAATCCCTACAGACAGATGAACATCTACGGCCCGGAGACCATACGCAAGTATAAGGGTCGCGAGCTCTTCGAGAATGTGCCGCATGTGTTTGCGATCGCTGATGCCGCATACAGGGTGCTCAAGCAGCGTCGCCAGGACACATGCATCCTCATCTCGGGTGAATCCGGCGCGGGCAAAACCGAAGCATCCAAAATCATAATGAAGTATATTGCGGCGGTGACCAATACTCAGGGACAGAATGAAATCGAAAGGTGAGTCGAAACAGAAAAATTACCATTAAAAATATTGATCGCCATTAGAATTAGTTCACAGTCATAAATAAACTAACAAGACAAGCTCAAGTTCAGCTAACTGTATTATTAGAGAGCCCCCATGGGACTGGGAACTTGTTGAGTTGAATGGAAATTGAGAAAACCCATCATGAATGCCAGAGGGCATGACAAATTTCCCATTGTGTGTGCTTGTTGCATGCAAATTTCAAATGAAACTTTCAACGGTGCCCCTCATTAGAGCATAGCCAGCATTCCCCAGATAAGTGCTAATATGTATATATATATATATATATAAAGATATATACGGAGTGCTTTCCTTGACCCGCGAATAGTACAACCCACTGTTGTGAACACATCATGACATCACTGCGAAGACGACTCTATCGTAAAACGTATGAAATTGAGTAAGCCGCTAATTGCTCACGCTTCCAACTGAAATCTACTATACGTATTGCCCCGGTCCAAGAAAGCACTTTGTCGACGCGAACTTTAATCGCTGCATGGCAATTTAGGTTGAACCATAAACCTAGCAGTGCAGCCAAACCCTTGGCAAAACCTCAGCTTAATTGCCAATTTTTAGTGGCTCCAAATTAACAAACAATTTGAACAGACATTTATTGTGTATGCTAGAGATTAAGGCGAACGCAATTTTCGTAATTAGTTTTCGGGATGGGTCGAAGACATTAAACACAATTTTATATTGCAATCGGAATTGACTTTTGTGTTTTATATTAATTTCAGAGTTAAGAACGTGCTAATACAGAGCAATTCGATATTGGAGACATTCGGCAATGCGAAGACGAACCGCAACGATAACTCCAGTCGCTTTGGCAAGTACATGGACATCGAGTTCGACTACAAGGCGGATCCAGTGGGTGGCATTATAACAAACTATCTGCTGGAGAAGTCGCGTGTGGTGCAGCAGCAACCCGGCGAGCGTAATTTCCACAGTTTCTATCAGGTGGGTACTCCAATCTTCAAGCGAAAGGTGTGGGCTCCCATTCAATGCCCACAATGCCCATGATTAGTTAGTGTGAGTGTTATGAATGTTTGTGTGTGAGTGTGTTTGTGTGTGTGTGTGAGTGTGTGTGGGTGGGCGTGTGTTATTTACCAAAGTGAGTCAGCGGGACGGCGTCAATTCAGCCAGTCAGTAAGTCATTCACTCTGTTGGGTGGCAAAGTCACAGCCTGATGTGAGGGTAACACTGGGTGCGGTTCCTATGCACATGAACACACATAGCCACATAGTACATACATGCCACATACATATAAATGTTTACCATAAATATTTCTAAAGTATTCTATGTATTTAAGATGTGTCAAGTTACCAAATGCCTATAAATATTTATTACTTTCGAGCATTTCTTATTGCTGACGTTAAAAGCTATAACACAGCTCGTTAAATATAATATTTAGTTTTCGATAAGAAGCAATGTCAGACCCTGTTAGTCATGCGTTAAAACCATCTCCAATTAATGATCATAAACATAAACATAGAATAAATCGCCATAACTATTAACAATTAAAACTCATACTAATAGCTAAACGACTCTGAGTCATAAGCATGCAAATAAACTTTGAATAGTTTCAACTCATGCTAAGGGCCAAGTGGCTAAGCTACTATGAGTCCTGAGTCATAAGAAACTTGAATGCCAATTAAAATTTGAAAACCACAATAATTTGCAAATGTGAAAAGGTCTGTGGCGTAGGCAAATAATCAAACAAATAATTATTTAATTAACTTTGTTCTATTTGCAGACAGCTGAGCTCACAGTTTATCAATTGATTGTGGCAAACTGATTATACTATATACATACATATATGCGAATGATATCATTTTAAATTATATACAACATTACTTGGAACACAAAGTCATTCATAAAAAATGTTGTCGCTGACGTGTCTTATTTTTTTTGGTGTTCTTATGATAAAGCCTATATACTCAATATGTGATTTTATCTGGTCTACTTCCCATTGGAAATATTTTTGTTACGAGAGTCAAAAACAAAATGAAACAACAAAATGCGCTCTATTTGTTTTGGCTGTCAATTTTAGCTTGAACTCGCTAATTGGTTGAGCACATTTATGTAGCTAAAGAATTTCCAGCATTATTTTTTCAATTAACACCTAAACTAATTAATATTACTTAATTATGCGAGTCTCGAAAGTCACTTTATTTGGCACTCCATGGTTATTCCTCGCATATGTTTTTGTTTATTTAGTTAAAAATACATTTTATATGTGCTGCTCATGGTATCTAAGCAAACATTTCGCACCTGTTGTTATTGATGGCTGTTTTCAAGAACTAAATTCATTTTATATAATAACAAGTGTCTGTAATATGAATATTTGTGTTACTTGTCGGCGAAATGCCATTGCTCATTTTCAGCAACTCACAAATGATAAATGATGACAATTAAAACGGAAGTTCAATTATGGTTAGCATTTGTGCTAATTGTCTGCTGTACTAAATAGTTGGGCAATCACTTTTGGACATGGACAAGCCAAACATGAATTCTGCTTGTATTTGTATATATACTATTACCATAATGGTGTTTTAGAATGTGCAAATTAAAGTGTTTGAATAACTCTTACTTATAACAATCGAATAATAGATAAATTCTGTAAAGTAATTATAAATCGGCTTATCTGAAAACCTTGAACCGTTTTTCTATGTTTTTCTAGAAAGGGCATCTAATAGTCGAACACTCTGAATACAATCTATGTAAATTATTATAATTACGCTCTTACCTTACAGCTGCTGCGTGGTGCCAACGACAATGAGCTGCGGCAATTTGATCTGCATAAGGAGACGGCCAAATATCACTATTTGAACCAAGGTAGCATGGATATACTCACCGAGAAGTCTGATTACAAGAGCACCTGCAATGCCTTTAAAACACTCGGCTTTCAGGCGGATGAGGTGCAAACCATTTGGCGAACAATTGCATCCGTTTTGCATTTGGGCAATGTGGAGTTTCAAAGTGAGTTTGCAGCTACTGCAACCTAAAGACAGCCCACTAATCTCTCGGTCTCTCGCTCTTAATCCCCTTTAGCCATTGAGGATGAGTTGGTCATAACCAACAAATCGAACTTGCAGTCTGTTGCAAAGCTGCTGCAGGTCACCGAATCGGAGCTGTCGGCAGCGTTGACAAAACGCACCATTGCCGCTGGTGGCAATGTCATGAAGAAGGATCATGATGCTACACAGGCCGAGTATGGCAAGGATGCGCTGGCCAAGGCCATCTATGACCGCCTCTTCACCTGGATAATATCGCGCATCAATCGCGCTATTCTTTTCCGTGGCAGCAAGAGCCAAGCGAGATTCAACACGGTCATTGGCGTTCTCGATATCTATGGCTTCGAGATCTTCGATTCAAATAGCTTTGAGCAGTTCTGCATCAACTACTGCAACGAAAAGCTGCAGCAGTTGTTCATTGGTGAGCTCTCATCTAAAAATTGTACAAGAGATGTCCCCAACTAAGTTAAACTCTTTGCAGAACTGGTGCTCAAGCAGGAGCAGGAGGAATACCAACGCGAGGGCATTGAGTGGACCAACATTGATTATTTCAACAATAAGGTAGGAGAAATGCTTGCAACAGGAAAATTACATTGATCTATTTGCAAATTCGAAAATACATTTATATTTACACATTTAATCTCTCCCTCAACAGATCATTTGCGATTTGGTGGAGCAGCCGCACAAGGGCATCATTGCTATCATGGACGAGGCGTGCTTGAGCGTGGGAAATGTCACCGATGACACCTTGCTGGGCGCTATGGACAAAAATTTGAGCAAACATCCGCACTACACCAGTCGGCAGCTGAAGCCGACTGACAAGGAGCTGAAGCATCGCGAGGATTTCCGCATCACGCACTATGCTGGCGATGTTATCTACAACATCAATGGTTTCATTGAGAAGAACAGGGATACACTGTTCCAGGACTTCAAACGTCTGCTGCACAACTCCAAGGATGCTAATCTAAGCGAGATGTGGCCCGAGGGTGCTCAGGATATAAAGAAGACCACCAAACGACCGCTGACCGCCGGCACACTGTTCCAGCGCTCCATGGCCGATCTGGTCGCAACGCTGCTGAAGAAGGAGCCCTTCTATGTGCGCTGCATCAAGCCCAATGATATCAAGAGCTCCACGGTGTTCGATGAGGAGCGTGTGCAGCATCAGGTGCGCTACTTAGGTCTGCTGGAGAATGTGCGCGTCCGTCGTGCTGGATTTGTGCATCGCCAGCGATACGATAAGTTCCTGCTGCGCTACAAGATGATCTCTCACTATACGTGGCCCAATTTCCGTGCTGGCAACGATCGCGACGGCGTGCGTGTACTCATCGAGGAGAAGGGCTTTGCCAACGATGTGAAATATGGTCACACCAAAATCTTCATACGCTCGCCGCGCACCCTGTTCGCCCTGGAACAGCAACGCAACGAGATGATCCCCCACATTGTGACCCTGCTGCAGAAACAGGTGCGCGGCTGGATCGCTCGTCGCAATTACAAGAAGATGAAGGCAGCGATTACCATTATGCGCGCCTACAAAACATACAAGCTGCGTAGCTACGTCCAGGAGCTGGCCAATCGCTTCCGCAATGCCAAAAAGCAGCGCGATTATGGACGCAGCATTCAGTGGCCACAGCCACCGCTGGCCGGGCGCAAGGCGGAAGCCAAACTGCATCGCATGTTTGACTTCTGGCGTGCCTATATGATATTGCGCAAGTATCCGCGCAGCGAGTGGCCCCAGCTCCGATTGCAGATCGTTGCAGCAACGGCTATTGCCGGTCGACGTCCTTACTGGGGACAGCAGCGCAAGTGGCTGGGTGATTATTTGGCCAACTCACAGGACAACAGCGGCTACGATGCCTACAGTACTAATGTCCGCAATTTGAAGAACAGCGCTGGCGGCGAAAACTTCCGCCAGGTGCTCTTCTCCAGCTTCGTCAAGAAGTTCAACAAGCACAACAAGCAGGCGGATCGTGCGTTTATCGTCACCGATACCAACATCTATAAATTGGATGGCATCAAGAAGAAGTTCCGTGACATGCAGCGCTCCATGGCCGTACGAGAGGTAGGCTCAAACACAATAAATGAAGAATTGATTTTATTCTGTAAACATGCTCAAATGTATTCTTCGCTTGCAGCTGACTTCCATTAGCATTACGCCTGGCCGGGATCAACTGATTGTATTCCATTCGCCAAAGAACAATGATCTGGTCTTTTCGCTGCAAAGCGAAACGACAGCGCCCCTGAAAGAGGATCGCATTGGCGAACTCGTCGGCATTGTGTGCAAGAAGTACTACGAGTAAGTAGATACCAATATTCAAATATACACAAATGTTAATCCATTTTCGATTCGCTTACAGTGTGACCGGCACCGAGCTGCGTGTGAATGTGGGCAACAATATTGCCTGCCGGCTGGGCGAGAAAGCGCGCACCATTGTCGTTGAGGCGGCGTCCAATGTGGAAAATCCAAATTTCCGTCATTCCGCTGGCAACATCATTTTCGAGGTTCCCGCCTCATATTGTGTCTAGAGAGAACTAGCGCACACAGCTATATCCCAATGTAAATTAGTTGCAAGTAACTTTAAGAGTCCTTGACATTTATCCTATCTTATTTCACTTTCAATTCTTACCCGATCCTATCAAATCAGTCTTTGTGTGCTGTGTCTTTTGCTAACTCTATTGTACCTTGATGTAAGATCTTGCATGTTTATTAGCCGACAGCAGCAAGAGATTTTCTTAAATCCCAACTTTTTAATGTGTAGTCATAAAACAAAACAAAAAAAAGCAAGAAATTAACGATTTGTACATTTTTTTTATTAATTTATACTTAAATTTGTGTGTAATTGTAAGCAAATAAGGCAATATTTATATATAAATTGATCCAAATGAGAGATCCTTCAACTATTAACTCTGGCCACTTCGCTTATAAGCTGGTTGAGTCGGCTTTATAAAAAGTATTAAGTGTACTTTGTGCATTTGTTAACTTTAGCTTTTAAGCAATTATTAATTGATATCTGTATTTGCATGTATGTATTTCATTTAAATGCACACAAAATTAAAGAGCAACAATGAAATTTTTTGTACTTAATACAATGAGAAAATTAAAATGTAATAGTGTGCCATCTGCAATTATTTCTTAAAGCCTAATATTACTTTATTACTATTATAAAATATTTATAAATTAAAATATTATTGTAAATCATACTCCTTATTTATTAGCGCTTGTGTCGTCTATTTAACTATTTGATTCAATCAATATTGTCACGGGGTTGGATTGCAAAATGCTAAACTGATATTAATTCAAAAGAAGATCGAAAAACAAAGAAAATATAAAGTAGGCTGAGACTTGGATATTCTCAATGCGTAAGTTGAAAAATCAGTGTAACGCACAAATTGTGGAAGTGAACACAAACGGACATATTATTTTCAAATTTCAAATCATTTTTAAAGTAGTTAAATTTCTGGCCTTCTAAAGCACCAAAACGATGGATGAATTTTCCTCTGAACCGAATCCGAGTGCTTTCGAAGACTGGCAAGGTTTGTTATCGTCCTTGCCACCACTCGAAGCGCAATCGCAGCGAGGATCGGCCCTAGTGCGCTATCGGAAACGTTGCTTTCGACGCAAGCGCAGAGCTGCAGCCAAATCGAAAGCCTCAACGACATCTACTGTACGTTGCCGACGAATTAGCTGCAGCGAGTCGAAGCTAATAACTCTGCTAAAGCGCTATAAGCGTGCTAATATGCGGCTGAGTCGCAAGATTAGACGCATGCGTTCAAACAAATAAAGGGAGAAAGAGAACCCCTTGTTGTTGTTGTTGTTGTAGTTTTCGTTTCAAATCCAAGATTCTTTGCCAGTGGTGAGTGTATCCATACATAACCCAATGTAGCTATTCAACATGTGATGTTTTCCGTTCCGTTCCGCCCTAGACCAATTGAACGATGAGCAGTGACCAAAATAAAAGTGCAGCGGCAAAACACAAATCGAGGCACACATGGCCCAAGCAAGTACTTGCCGGCGTCTGTGCCGCCAATTGATAAAAGATAAAAATAACGAGTACTACGCAAGAATTTATTTCATTCCTTTTTTTTTATTTTGCTTGTGAGGGGTTTTCTTTTTTTATTTTTGCACGTTGCTGTGAGTTGCTCAATCCGAATCTCGATCGCATTTGCTTATAAATTCTTGAGGCGAACGCGCGGCGCGTGCATTGAACGTTTCAAGGCGATTACATAAAGCAGACACACGCAGAGAGCAAAAAGAAAATGCAGAAAGCCCTCAAAAAGGAGCTGAGCTTCTCGCTGGATACGCTGGAACGATATCGCGCCAAATATGGACGCAGTGCATCACTGGACACAAATGGTTACCCTTCCACACATGCGGAGCCACAGGGCAGCGATGCAACTACTGCAACAATGGGATCCACAACGGGAACAACAGCTCCAGTTCGCCGCTCACCGCCGCCGTCGCTCTTTAAGGCCAACTCGCCGCCGAAACTGACTAAGCTGCAGGAGCTGCAGCAGAAGAAGGAGGCCTATATGCGAGCACGCGCCCACGAACGCGAAATGGAGCAGATGCAGCGGGACATGGATAAAGCAAACAGCAATGGCATTGCCAGTGCCAGTGTCAGTGCATTGGACGTGACGAAACCCAGTTTCAGCAGCACCACGATCCCAGGTGCCAACAGCAGTGAAAGCACTAAGGTCGTTGCCAAGAGCAACGCGGCCGCCCTGACACAACAGGCGGCGTCGAGTGGCAAGAGTGGCGCTGGCTACAGCAATTGGGGCAACAGTCACACAACGCTCAGCTCGCAGCCGTGGTGTGCCATCAGTGATCTCATGTACTTCTGTGACAAATACGAGTTCAAGACTCTGAGCACACGGGATCTGAAGACGCATCAGGAGATCGTTGCCGAGGTGCGATCGCTGTTGTCGGGCAAAGCGCCGTTTGATCAGCGCACTCGTTTTCCGGGCAACATACACGATCCGGAAAATCTGTGGGTGTGTATTGGCCGCTGTGCCAGCGCCGAGTATCATCTGCAGCGCATCATTAGCGTCTTTCGCAAGCCCCTCAACCAGCTGACGCCGGACAAACAACGCGCAGTGCGTCAGAATTTTCATTTGGCGGTGAGTGAACTCCGGCTGGACATTTCGGCGCGCATCAGTGAGGTGCGTCTCTATGATCGGCTGGTGTTCGAGCGCGAATTCCGACTGGAGTGGAAGGATGAGGCCTAGACGCAGAAGTAGCAGTTGTACAACAACAACAACAACAAGCAGGTGCATCTGGTGATTTTTGAACAAGCACACAACAGTGGACAACAAATTTATTTATTTGCTTGGAATTGCTTTAGTCGTTTGTTTTTGTTTTTTTGGTGCAGCTGGTAAAAATTACAAAAATTCACACACGATTCATGAAACGCACATATATAATTTACAAAGACCCCATTTCAATAAAGGACTAGTGGAAGTTGTTCTCCAGAACAACACTCTGGAGATTGTGCGCCACTTCACAATTGCTTAATATATTGCTTTCAATAACTAAATCTATAAATTATTATACAAATGCAAGGACACATGTGCATACATATTTATACGTATGTGTATATCTACACATAATTGCTATAATTGAGTAGACAAAATCTTAGTTACCAAAAAATAAAGCACTTGGTGAGCCGAAAAACAACCCAAAAAAGTCTGCTCATAAAGACTGCGATTTGCATTATGAAACATTGCTCAATGGTGTGTGTGTGTGTGTATGTTTGTGTGTTTGTGCTGGTGCTTAAATTACTATCGGAAGATGTAAAGAGCAAGTACAGTGATCGCTCGCTAATTAGAATGCCATGCATCTAAGAATCACAACTTTTGCGAAGTATTTTAAATACAAAAATGTTCACATTTTAAATTCTATAAAATAATTAAATATACAAACAAAATACATATATATCTTTTGCGAGCAATCACTGTACGCCACACATATTACATATAACTTTAAGTTTGCTTTGCGTTGCGCTTGGACAACTTGTGGGTTGGCTTCAGTGGGCTACGTGGCGCAACATGTGCATTTAGTTAACAATATTAAACAACAGCAACAAAGTCTAACAGAATTTTAGTTTCATTTTGCTAGTCTTGGGCACATTGCGTATGGTTAACGA
Organism: Drosophila nr. perissopoda 5 BK-2023a; assembly: GCA_035044105.1. NCBI lineage: Eukaryota > Metazoa > Arthropoda > Insecta > Diptera > Drosophilidae > Drosophila > Drosophila nr. perissopoda 5 BK-2023a. The sequence goes on from JAWNMK010000245.1 coordinate 727,205, forward strand.
GATGCGCGGTGCTCGCCGCACCAGATGGTCCCCGATCTTGTAGGTGTTCTCGCACAGATTGTAATTGCAGATGCGATCGCAGAGCGTATCCTCGTTTATCTCACTGATGGCATGCATATAATCGCTATACAGCGAATCCTTCAAAATAAGCAGGCTGCGTGGCTCCAGCAGCAGTTTAAATAGCACCTCACCGGCTGCATCGCCAGTTGTATCCCGCTTGGTGAACTCCAGCACGGTGTGTGCGCCACACGAAATGGTCGATATAATTGGGTAGAAGAGAGGACCGTCTGTGTGCGGCAAGATGCCCTGGCCGGGCAGATACTCGTTGACGAGGACATGATTCGCTTTCTGCGACTCAAACACGCCCAGATTGTTTACTTTGTCAACGTAGCTCTGCAGCCATTCGGGCATCTCCTCGGCTATCATGCCATTGGGATGAGGCACGCCGCCGTAGTTGATCAGGCGGCGATTGAGCAACTGCGTCCAGCGTGGCTTCGGCGTCCGCTCAATCTGACTCAGAATGCATTGCTCCTGATCCGATGTGATGAAGTTCGGAATGTACATCACAGTCGCTGGGCACTGGAAAACAAATATGCCCTTTAGCATTAGAATATCAAGCGAACAACACCTGCGCTTACCTTGCGCACTTCAAAATCCGTGAAATCCATGACTGAGACTGATGGAGTTGGCTACTTGCTAATGAATCTAACTAAATTGCAATTATTGCAAATCAATATTTGTATTCCGTTATCCCGGTCATTTAGCCTTGGACGTGCTATTTTTGACATCTGACAGCCGTTTGTGGTGGTCCGCCGATATACCATCACGGCAATTAGACAATTATGTAAAAATATAAATAACTGCTGTATGATTATTATTTGTATTATGAAGCTACCCTCATTAAAAATACAAAATTAAGCAAACTTTGTTTAGAACAGTCAAAGAAACAATGCGAACTTAACGAAATGTTACAGCCCTCGTATTTTATATTGCAGCGCTTTTCAGCACTACAATAGCAGCTGACATCGATTGGCTGCGCTATCGATTAGGTAGCTGCTCCTTGTGCAAAATGCCGCCAATTTCGTGGCGTATTTCCCGCGAATATTTCATTTGCAAAGACTAATTGGTAGAGTGCGGAGCGTTGCGCGGTTGTTATAAGTCATTAAAGAATACTTTTTATAGATGTCCTCACCCGTTGTGGAAGTTACGCCAGCAGCTAAGAAAATGAAAATTGATAAATGCATCTTGCGTTTTGCCAAACTGACGGAACACGCATTGGAGCCACTGCGTGGATCCAAGCGAGCAGCCGGCTTTGATCTGCGCAGCGCCTATGATTTGGTTGTGCCGGCACGCGGCAAGGCCATTGTCAAGACTGATCTACAGGTGCAGGTGCCGGAGGGCTCCTATGGACGAGTGGCGCCACGTTCTGGCCTGGCTGTGAAGAACTTCATCGATGTAGGCGCCGGGGTTGTGGACGAGGATTATCGCGGCAACCTGGGCGTTGTCCTGTTCAACCATTCGGACACCGACTTTGAGGTGAAGCGTGGCGATCGTATAGCTCAGTTCATTTGCGAGCGCATCTTCTATCCGGAACTGGAGCAGGTCGACAAACTGGAGGACACCGAACGCGGCGAATCTGGCTTTGGTTCAACTGGCATCAAGGAACTGCCAAAGGAGGCCAAACATCAGGATGAAAACGAGAAGCTGCCACTTGGCGAAAATCAGGCTAAGCCAATCTCCACCTAGAGTTACAGTGATAAAACTAGATATCTATAAGTTCAAAATACCTCCTACACAATTAAAGACATAACACTTGTAATCATGGTAACAAAACCTCATCAATGGCATACAACAGGTCACAAAATGACCTTCATACTTCTTTTGATAGCTCTTACTACTTTTAGTTAAGAAGAAAAAATATAGATGTAAAATTGAACATCTCTTGAATACATTACAGAAATTAATTGAACATGTTTGCTCGAAAATGAGTCAAATAAATGTTAAATTGTAAAGCATACTTTTAGGACGAAAAATAAAAGATGTGTTCGTGCTTGCTTTTTGGACAGACACCAATTTAAACACACTTCAAAATTGTATATCTAAACATTTAAATTCGCTGATAAACCAAATCTTAAGGAAATTAATAAAATCGAAAGCAGCTGTGTAAAGCAGATGCCAATTTATTTCCTATTATTTGTGCTGCGCCATTTAAGGCAGCTTTTTAAAGGCCTCCGGAGTCAGGCTGAGCGTACTGCGTCTATTCCTCAGGCTCTCCAACGATTGCAGCTTGTTGCCAAAGGAGATGCGATTTTTGTTTTTGCTACGGCCCAAACGCATATATTTGGCTGAAAGACTCACCATGGACACGGCAGCTGCGCCCGCATCTGCTTCAGGCGCTGACTAAAGGCACATTTATATTAAAAAATGTATTTACGGTTAATATAATATACAATCCGATCTACTTACGATCTGCACAACTTTCTTAGCTGACTTATTTCTATCGAACATGTGTTTCAATAGAAACTGAAATTGATCCGAATAACGCAGTTTTGGAGGCAGCATATCGATTGTGTTATAAAATCTAGCCTGCTCCTTGTGCAGCTGCTCCAGTTGCACTTTATAGCGCCATGTGACCACAAGACGCTTCCACTTCTCTGGCACTGGGTTCGGGTGTGCACGATTTGTCATTTGAATGGCGATCTTTTTCCAGATCTCCTCCTTTACTGCAAAGTTGCAAAAGTCCTTGTGATTCTCCATCCAGAGGCATTCGTTCTTCTTGTACAATTCGATCAGCTTGAAATAGTGTCGCCATTTGCCCTTCCTCCGTTTCGAGGGGGAAGCCGAGTTTGTCAATGAGAAGGAGCTATTTGATTGCAGAACAGGCGCTTGATCGACCATAATTCTAGACTGTAAATTTCGAATATTTTGCTTGACGTCGAAATTGTAGTTGATTTGTTTAGTAGAGTTTAATATATGTTATATAATATGTCAATATCGCTAACAGTTTAAGATTAAATTTGACTTTTATAATAGATACAATTAGTTTAAACAAACATTTTGATGAGGGGAGATGAGGCGCCACATATCCTGGTTAACGATATTGTGAGTATGTGCACATTTTGCCACTTATTGTCCGCTTCAAAAATAAATAAAAAAATAAAAACAGAAAATCAAACAAAAATAATTGTAAGGTGTTCGTTTTCGTACATATTACAATTTTATTCGCATGCGCAGCAAATTCGCAAAACAATTTTCAACTAAAATATATAATAATAAATGTATGCATAATGTGTATATATATAAAAGTGATTCACAATTGCTTCTCTAAACGTTTCGATTACATAACTTTCACTATTAGCACTTTCGACACCGAGTTAAAAAAAAACATAATTTTAAAGCAATTTATAAAAAAACTCAATATAAATTAAAATACCATAATTTGATTGCTTGCGATTCATGTCGGCTTTCATAATAAGTATCATTCTGTGTGTGTATGTGTGTACTTTGTGTCTTGAGTTTATGTGTGAAGGGGGGGACGAGGGGGCTGTAAGTAACTTATTGGGCCAACTCCTTCATGCGATTGAGAGCACTGCCAGCCTTGAACCAGCCAATCTGCAAATCGTTAAGCGTGTGGTTCAGAGTAATCTTATCCACCTTGTCGCCATTCTTCACTTCGCATTCAACTGGCTTGCCAGGCGCCAAATTCTTCAGATTCTTCAGTGTAATCTTGCTCGTTGGTTGAATCTATGAATGCACCACAAATATATTAATAAAATAATTAATTCATGTTTCATTTGTTTATATTACCTTCTCGTAATCGGCCGCATTGGCAAAGGTCAGTGGAAGCAGACCCTGTTTCTTCAGGTTCGTTTCGTGGATGCGCGCAAAGGACTTTACAATGATGGCACGTCCACCCAGATGACGTGGCTCCAGAGCGGCATGCTCGCGGGATGAGCCCTCACCGTAGTTCTCATCGCCGACAGCGACCCACTTGATGTTGTTCGCCTTGTAGTCGCGTGCAACTTCGGGCACATTGCCCCATCCACCGCTGCGCTGGTTCTTGATGTTGTTCATTTCATTGTTTTCCGAGTTGGTGGCGCCAATGAACATGTTGTTCGAGATATTATCCAAATGGCCGCGATACTTCAGCCAGGGTCCAGCAGCCGAGATGTGATCAGTGGTGCACTTTCCCTTGACCTTGATTAGAACGGTCATATCGGACAGATCCTGGCCGTTCCACTTGTCGAACGGCTCCAGCAGCTGTAGACGCGCTGATTTGGGATCCACGGCGACTTGAACGGTCTCGCCGCTCTATTTATAATATATAAGGAATACATAAATTAGTAAATATTTGAAAGTATGTATAAATATATAATTCGCAGTCAGAAACTATTTATAACTTACCGATGGGGGGGCGGTGTAGGTGTCCTGACCGGGATCGAAGCCCCTGGCGGGCAGCTCATCACCGAACGGAGCCTTCAGCTTAAACTTCTTGCCATCGGCGCCGGTGAGCTCATCTGTCAATGGATTGAAATCGAGGCGACCAGCAATGGACAAAGCGGTGACCATCTCGGGACTGGTGACAAAGCAATGGGTAGCAGGATTGGCATCGTTGCGACCGGTGAAGTTACGATTGTACGAGGTGACAATGGTGTTCTTGTCGCCCTTCTTAACATCCTTGCGATCCCACTGACCGATGCAGGGACCGCAGGCGTTGGCCAGCACAGTGCCGCCGAATTTGTCAAAGACCTCAGAGATTCCATCGCGTTCGATGGTGGCACGAATCTGCTCAGAGCCGGGTGTCACATTGAATGGGATTTTCGACTTAATGCCATGGGACATAGCATCCTTGGCAATGCTGGCACAGCGACCCATATCCTCATACGATGAATTGGTGCACGAGCCAATCAGGCCGACCTTAATGTCCATGGGATAGCCATTCTTCTTGGAGTTCGCGCCAAGCTTGCTAATGGGATGACCCAAATCCGGAGTGAATGGACCATTCACGTGTGGTTCCAGTGTATCCAGATTGATCTCAATCACTTCATCGTACTCACAGTTGCTATCGGCAGACAGCACCTTTTTCTCGTATTTCTGGGCCTCCGAGGCGATGCCAGCACGTCCCGTGGACTTTAGGTAATCAGCCATGCGCTGATTGAAGGGGAACAGCGAAGTTGTCGCACCGATCTCAGCGCCCATGTTGCAAATGGTGGCCATGCCTGTGCACGAGATGGAATCTACGCCCTTGCCGTGATACTCAATGATGGCGCCAGTGCCGCCCTTCACAGTCAGAATGTCAGCCACCTTCAGGATGACATCCTTGGGCGAGGTCCAGCCACTAATCTTGCCGGTCAAATTGACACCGATCACCTTGGGACACTTGAGTTCCCAGGGGATGTCGGCCATGACATCGACGGCATCAGCACCACCGACACCAATGCACAGGCCACCCAAACCGCCGCCATTGGGCGTATGGGAATCGGTACCGATCATCAGCAGGCCGGGGAACGCGTAGTTCTCCAGAATGATCTGATGAATGATGCCGCTGCCTGGCTTCCAGAAGCCCAGACCATACTTGGCGCAAGTCGAGGCAAGAAAATCGTACACCTCCCGATTCAGATCCTTGGCACGGGCCAAATCCTTGGGTCCACCGATCTGTGCCTCAATCAAGTGATCGCAGTGCACGGTCGAAGGCACCGCCACCTTCTTCAGGCCCGAGGAGATGAACTGCAACAGGGCCATCTGTGCGGTGGCATCCTGCATGGCAACGCGATCGGGACGCAGACGTAGATACGACGTGCCGCGCTCAATTTCCTGATTCGCCGGATCATCCAAATGCGAATAGAGCACCTTCTCGGACAGCGTCAATGGGCGATTAAGGCGACTGCGCACAATTTCCAGACGTTTGTTCAGCTTATCGTATGGCATATAGACGTCCGAATCGAATTTGGATAGTGCCACCTTGGAGGCGGTGTAGCAGGAAGCATGAAACTGACGCACCATTGGATCCGCGACATGTTTGCCCAGTTTGCACACCTACAAGAAAAATTGAGAATAGTTTAGTCATAATAGAAGCATAGTTGTTATTAACAATTAACACATAATTATTTATTCAGCTGAATATTCATCTCCATTGAATAATCTATGTTTGCCCATTGCAAATTGCGTGCGTGAACCTTGTGATTGCTTCGTGTCGTAAATAATACTTGATTAACATATCACGGGCACTTATATTATTAATTAACTTGATTGACCAGCGGTATCATCACAGATTAGAGGTAAGTGATACAAGCCATTGAAAACGGGGCATGCCACTTGCCTATATAACAAATAGAGTAATGATAGCGCTCTTATTTTTTGGTATATCTATCACTATATATAATATATTTATCTATTCTTTGTTTATCATAGATGGACAAAATGGACAAGTTCTAACAGAGCGAACACTTTTTTAATGAAATAAATATTTCAAATAAAAATGGGAGTTCTTAAGCAACACATGATTTTTTCTACATTAAAAAGTTGTTTTATATAAAAAGAAAATGTTATTTTTTTTTTAAGCGCAATACCTAAAAAGAAATTCTAATTTTGTATGAATAATATATGTTTGATTTTGGTACAGTTTAATAGTCAGTGCAAGGCATGTGATCAATGAATAGCAACAAAAAGAAACAAAAAACTGCAAACTACTGACGTCAAAAGGTCATTCAACTAATTGGCAGAGTGCACTGCGAAATGCGTGTGAACCTTGGAAGTGTTATTGCCCTCAAATCACTAATTATATTACCGCAATCGTTGTCAATATTGGTAAAGGAGTTTCCCCAACTGAAATCTGTTCACTCAATCATATGGAAATACATGGAAAAAGTGCGACTATCTCACATACGTACACTCCAAAAACAACTATTCAAATTATGTGTCATATATAGTATAATAAATAATACTATCAAAGTGTCACAAGATAAGAACAGCTAAGATATATTATAGGCTTCCTCGGCAGCGATTGCCCGTTGAATAACAATGCTTACATAAAGGCAAATTCTAATTAAAATTCTTGCACTTTTTTGTTTCTTTTTTGCAATTGCATGCAAAATGACCTTTATACACAACTACACCCACCCACACACACTCACACATAGGCACAACAAATTATGCTCGGAGCTTAAAATTGCAAGAAGACCAGAAAATACTTTCGATTAGGTAACAACTTTTTGCTTCATGGTTTTTAGGTTAGAAAAAGCGCAACGCAAAAAGTTTTAAAACGCATTGTGAGCGACTTTTGATTGTTTTGCATATGAAAAGAAATCACTAAATTGATTGCGCACAATTCAGTATTATATAGTGTTATTAAACTTTTTATTGATGTTATCAGCATTGATTTGATATGCAAAAGTGTGTGTGTGTGGACACACTAGATTTCACTCCCGCTCCCACGCCAGCCTACTAATAATTTTGGCAACACACATACCTGTGCCTGCGCATTCATTAATCTCGCTGCCATAATTACGCGATTTTTTTTACTATACTCAAATATCAAACACTCGAAATTTATTTGTGTAGAAACTTCAAACAACGATAAGCCAGTCGCTCATTAAAATTTTCAGCCCTCTCAGCCGGAAGATTTTAACACAGACTGAGCGCTTAGTGGGTGGTAAAGTATAAAGGCGACCGCTGTGGTCACCCCGAAAATTTTAACATTTGCTGAAATGTTATTAACAGTGCGCCGATTCGAGTTTTTCGATGAGTAAACTGCCAAGAAATTTAGTTTGATTATGTGAAATGGTCTGTAAATATGTTTTGCAAAATAATGATCTTAAAGGGCTTCTGGCTTAAAGGGAAATTACGTTTAGTAAATAGCGATTTAAATTGAATTTAACAGCTGTTCACTTGATGTGTTAACGAGTACGATAAACAGCTGTTGCTAAGCAATATATATCGACTGTTGCTTATCGACGATCAGAACGCCGAAAGTGGCGGTGTAACTACAGATAAATAATTACAGTTTGTGTGAATTGATTCACTTGGACAAATAAGAATTAGAACACAAGTTGAAGAAAGACAAACGAGCTACATGCACAATGAACATGAACATGGACAGCCCAACTTGCGACGCGATACTCAATTGCCGCCCCAGCACGCGGGCATGTAAAAAATTCATATCGTTGAAAGATGAAATTCAAATCGGAAACGAAGGCAAAACTACGTTTACCAGCATCCTGAATTATTGCTCCGATCTCTCGTTTGAGCCAGAAAATGAAGTAACGCTAAATGATTGCCAAGCTGACGGGGAGATTATGGGTTCCGTCAGTGAGCAAATGCGCAATGCATAACATAAAAAATCACTGTGCTTGCTAAGCAATTCACAGTTCGACTCATCTCCATTGGATTTGCAATCGTTATCGATAAAAGCCAATGTGTCGTTGCGCAACACTACGTAGGTGTTTTGTTTGCATTGGTGGGGGAATGGGAATGGGGCTGGCAGGCGCCATTATTTGTCACAACTGTGCGAATAATAAATCAGTGGAGTAAACACCGAAAAGGAAAACTAGCTCGAAATGCGCAATCATTCTGTAGTTTCACTTGGCTGCAATGGTGGATCGTCGTAAGCAGAGTTGTATGCTCGAGGAGGCAATTGGAGCTAGGGATTATCAGGCAGTACCGTTACACGAAATCAACAATCGAAATTCAAACTCAACAACAAAAACTACGTCATGCTGCAGCCGACCCCCGCCGGAGAAGGAAAACGCCTTGTGTTACGGACATGGGTACATCATACCCATCTTCATACTTTTTGTGCTTGTGTTAATAGTACTCCTGTTGCCGTGGGATACAATAAATGGGCGCACGACCGCAGAGGAGAAGCAACCCGTGGAAATGCCGTTGCCATGCCAACTGCAATTGGTAGAAACCATACCTATTGGCCTGAGCTATACGCTTGATAGTCCCAAATTTCTGAGCACCTTTGAGGCGTGGCAACTGCTGCTGACCAAGGCGAAGGCAACGATTGACATAGCTGCTCCATATTGGACACTGCGTGGCGTCGATGTCAACGACAGCAGCACCCAGCCGGGCGAGCAACTATTTCAGCGTCTGCTCTCGAATGGGGATCCGGGCAAGCCAAAGCTGCGCATACGCATCGCCTTGAATAAGAGCATGAAGAGCGAGTGGCATGCGGATGCCCGAATCTTTGGCAACTATGGTGCTGCTCAAGTTGTGGCCGTCAAACTGGCCAATGAGGGCGCCTTGCATACCAAGATGTGGATTGTGGATGGACAGCATTTCTATTTGGGCAGCGCCAACATGGATTGGCGTTCACTGACCCAGGTAAAGGAACTGGGCGTGCTCGCCCAGAATTGTCCGCAGTTGACTCGCGATTTGTCGAAGATCTTTAGGGCCTATTGGCAGCTGGGCAGCAGCGAACAGGATGCATCCATGCCGGATAATTGGTCGTGGCTCTATCGCTCCAATTACAATCTGCGTCATCCGATGTTAATCCGGATCAATAAGAATTATACGATGAGGGCATACATCTCGAGTGCACCTCCGCCGCTGACGCCCAGTGGACGTACCCACGATCTGGATGCGATTCTTGATTGCATCAACACAGCTGTGGAATTTGTTAATATTGCCGTCATGGATTACTATCCGCTGATTGTGAATGGCGCCAGGCCGGAATTTTGGCCACCAATTGATAATGCCTTGCGCAAAGCGGCTGTGGAGCGTGGTGTTTCCGTCAAGTTGTTAATCTCCTGGTGGAAGCACTCTGATCCCAATGAAGATAACTATCTCCGCTCGCTGCAGGATCTCTCCACACTCAATCAGCAGGTGGACATACAAATTGTATGTGGTATGGGTTTAGAGATGAGCTCTACTAAATGGGTCTTTTTCCATTTATTTTACAGCGTCGATTTATTGTGCCTTCGGATGAGCAGCAGTTGAAAATCCCATTTGGACGGGTGAATCACAATGCGTATATGGTAACGGAGCGAATCGCATACATTGGCACTTCGAACTGGTCGGGAGAGTATTTTACGCATACGGCTGGCGTTGGTCTCGTCCTGGCTGAGGTGGACTTTGAGAACGACACACAACACACATTGCGAACGGATGTGTTTAATGTTTTCGCCCGAGATTGGCACAGTCCATTTGCCCTGCCTTTGAAACATAATATGTATCTTTAAATGTTGCGCCAACTGCCGTTTTACAATACTGCCACTGTTAAAGCTGCAGCTGCAAAATCTGCCGTTTTACAATTTACCGTTTTATGATACTAACACATTTATAGCTGTTAAATATTGCAAACTCAAATCGAACCTCAATAAAATATACAACAAACATTTAAATTAAAAGTGAAATTCTGCCTTGCAATTTGAAATTTGATGCGCACAGCTGACATTATGGCGTTGTGCTCACTGTCAGCTGTTTTGTGTGTCATAACAACAAATAATCGATTCTAACCTTTAACTAACTAAGAAATATAAACACTCGAAACGATGGCTAACAAAAAGCCGACGCGAGATCTTCTTGGAATTATATGGCAAAACTTCTGGCGTTCGCTGCGACCGCGACAATTTCGTGGCAATTTCATTGGCGAGGATTACTTTGGCAATAAATACTTCGAAATACCGGCGAATCCATCGATTGGCAAACGCAAATCCTCGCGTTGGTTTGAGCCCGCCGACAAGGATGCGTTTGATCAGGAGCTGACCGCCGAGTGGGAGGCGTGGCTGCGCGGACGACGCGAGGAGCCACCCACACGCGATGAACTGGTCAAGAATCTGCAAATTATGGACATGAAAAAGCGCAATGCAGCCGAACTGGATGCCCACTACGCCAAGGCCAAAGATGCGGGGGCAATGCCCAAGCAGGTGGAGGGTGAAACCATCGGCACCTATCCCAAGTACGATGAGTACGAAATTATGCCCGGCAAGAAGAACAAGGGGCAATAGAATTAACTTGTTCCTCGTAATATGAATTAATTGTAAATATACGTATTTCTTAGATTTTGTTTATGCTATCAAAAAAATGTGTTTGCCAATTAGCTTTTCAGTCGTTAAATCTGGATTTTATTAGGTGTGCGAAAAATTTGTATATACCTTTTTTTATAATATTTAAATTGGCCGAGAAATGTGTTACTTCGGGGTAACATCTTATTTTTAGAATACCATATCATAAATCTGAGACATAATAGCTCTTGTTCCTTTTTACGTCGAAAAACAATATCACATAATAAAACAAAGGCAAAATATTTAGTTATCGAAGCAGCTAGTTAAATATAAAATAATGCAAATATCGAAAACTCAGACAATTTAAGAAACAAAAATTATTTTGTTTTGGTTTTTTTTTTATTTGAATTTGTTATGAAACTAGTTGTTTTGCTCTCATAATAGTGGACATCAGCTATTACCAGTCATTCAAATCTAAATCCTTGACAATATCCACAGCAGTGGCTGCCTCATCGTAATCGTCCGCAGGCTCAGCGTTAATCGTTTCTTTTGGTTGCTCCTCGCGCTGCTTGCGTTTGGCTTTCTTGGGCTGGGGCTGCTCTGGTTCCGAAACGTCCTCGTCACCATCACCGTCGTCTTGGTTGGGTATGCCTGCGTCATCATCTTCGGAATCGGATGGGAATAGCTCCAGTTCGCCATCTTCGTTGCGCACTGGAACACTCGTCTTGGCCGCCGGTCGCTTTAGCTTGGGTATGTCGTAGTCCGCATTGATGTCATCCGTTTGGGCCGCTTGACGCCGCTTCTTCGTCTCGTGCGTCTTCAGCCAGCTGGCATAGTAGATGTCCAGCGGTGTGCGCTTATTGCGCACCTGTTGCTCCCATGCCTGCACCGCCTGGGCATTCTTCAAGTTCAGCTGGACACTGGTCTTGCTGCGCTGCTGCTCAATGAAGCGTGCACTCTCCTGAATCTTGTCCAGCAGCTGTTTCAGCTTGCGCGTATAGTTTGCATTGCGGCACTCCTTGAGATACGCCTTAAGGGCCATGACCACAGGCACAACCAGATCGCTAAATGCCAGTGTTGTCGACTCATGCGACAGGTACTCCAACAGTAGCCCGCACACCTGCTCCACGACCTCATCACGAAAACCATTCTCCGCGAGCTGTGCCTTGTTCAGGCGCAGGATGCAAGTGAATTGCTGCGGTTTCATGGACACCGCGGTGTGTTTGCGATTGAACGTATTGCTGCGCAACACCTCCACAATCAGTGGGAGCACCGGGATAAACGTTTGCGTCTCCTTCGCCAGCGCAATCAGCGACTGCAGGCAATGGAAACGCAACGGGAAATATTGAGCTGTCGGTATGAGGCGGATGACGCCCGTTATGATCGTGACCAGTGGATAGATGAGCGGCTGTAGTTGCGGCTTATACGCGCTGGCACCCAACAAATCCGACCAGAGTCGCAACGAATTGATAGACTGCCAATTGTAGACAGCCTGGAAGCTATCCTTCTTCTTCAAGATGACCGCATTGCGCAAATGGATCGCCAACTGGCGGATGTAGAGAAAGGCATGCTGATAGCTAACATTTAGATCGAGGGCAAACATCTCCACCAGCGAGCGGCGCATGAAATTTATGCCCGGCAGCGTGTTGGGCGACACAAACTTGGAGTTGCGCACATACGCCATATACATGGCCTTTAGCACGTGATTCAGCATGGTCAGCTGCCAAGCAACAAGGATTTCAATTAGAGAATATAAAAAATTATATCAATAATTAAAGTTTAACTCACCTGCTGATTACGCGTTATTTTGAGGATGCAGAGAAAGGCGAGCACTCGCACCGTTTCATCCCCCGTTGCCCAGAGCACGATAAGGCGCTTGAGTATGGTCTTGCCCAGCGCTGTGAAGGGTGCTACCATGCCGGCAATCTGATGCAAATGCTTGAGCAGCACATTGAGTATATTCGTGCTGGACACTTGCTCCACGAGGCGTATCAGGTCGCCCAGATAGTAGCGCAGGCAGCCGCGTACCTTAACCCACTTCTTGTGCTTGTGCAGCGGTAGACTGCTGTTGGGTTTAACGCCCAGCACTCGTATAATCGCTGGTTGCAGGTGCAGCACACACAGCTGGATTACTCCATTGAAAGCCGCGGCCCCAACAACTTTGTAAGCACCGGCGTTGGCCTGCTCACCCATCTCAGCATCGGCACTAATACTGGCCAGCGCCGAGTTGAATGCTTGGATGACCTGACGCACTGCCTCCACGGATACATTGGGTTTGTTCAGCTGCAGTTCCCATTGACGGAGCATATTTAGGGTAACCTTTTGCACACCGCCGGCAGATGCCTCTTCGTCAGCATCATCATCTTCGCCTTCGCTCTCGTCACTGGCCACAGCCAGATCATTGCTGGGCTTGTGATATTTTCCATCATCGTCTTCGCTGTCCAAATCCTCAGCAACTGTCTTCTCATCAGCTTCCTCTTCCTCGTCATCATCGCTGTCCAGTACATTGAATTCGAGCAGTTTCTTGTCATTCTTCTTTAGAAAATCATAAATCTCAGGATCAATGTCCTTGATCCCCTCTAAGTCTTTTATGAACGACTTTTTTGCCACCTTTTTTGGCTTTGTTTCATCTTTCTTGCTCTTCTTGACTGTTTTCTTTGCTGCCTTCGGCAACTGTGGCTTCTCCGACAGTTTCTTTTTCTTGATTAAACTCTTTTTGGGCTTCGATTTGTCCAAGGACTTCACCTTTTTTGTGGCTACCTTCATTGTTTTTCTCAATAAAATGCAATCAAATCAAAAAATTAACTTGAAACTGGCTCAACACGTGCCGTTTGATGCAATGCCACAGAACTACTCGATGTGTACAAAAAATACTCACACCTTAACAGACCTCATAGTTAACAGCACTGTTCAGTTGCCGATAATTTGTGGTGGTTGGTCGATAGACACAACATTTGTTTGGCGAATACTTAAATCAGAGTGATATAAATATGAGAAAAGTTAAAGGTTTATCTGTTAATCATGTATAACTTCATGTTTTTGCTTTTCAAATTACATTGTAAATCAGGTCAATATTTATAAGTTCACTTAATAAATGAAGCGCATGCCGCTTAAGAGCATTTAACATGCAATTTCAGAGAAAACGAACTATGTAAAGAAGTCGATAAGTCTTGATTGCTAATCGATTGTCAGCCGATTAGCTTACCGGCTATTCAAATTTATTTTATGATTGTAAATTTAAAAATATTTTACATATTCAAATGGGTAGTATATCCAAAGGCCTTATGGGGTTATTCAAATAAAAACATAATAAAGTTTACTTATGCACAGAACAAAGAAATTGCTGAACATCAATTTTGAACAAATCATAATAATTATACCATTACTTTTGATATAATTAATCTAATTGAAGCTGTCGATCAACTAATAGAAGCAATCAAGGGGGAGTTGACTATTTTTACTATCATTTTTCAGATTCATTTTACGCCTGCGTCAGCCTCAGCGACTACGTCAAGGGGCCACACATCTGGCCAACCAGGTTGTTTCCAACTGCTGCAACATTGTTTTTACAGCGACTGAAAACGAGAGTTAGACTTAAGTGGAGCAGGGGTTGTTTGCCTTGATCGGCCGGCACTCGCAATTATTAATAGAAAAATTCACGTAATGTAAATACAAAAAAAAAAGCTCAAAACTTGATACGGCATGCTTAAATAAAGTGTAGTATGTGTAGTATAAAAACGCGTTTGGGGCCTCAGATCCGCCTTAACACCTACGTCGCCCCTTGAATTACAGTTACAGTTACGAGCATGCACTCCGGTGAATGTCTTTAGCGAGAGTGCAAGTCCAGTCAGTCTAGACATCCTCTAAGCGCAGCGCCTATTACGAAATCAGACTGCAAAGTGACTTAAATGGAACGACGAATGGAATCGCTAACCACCCGTGTCGATGAATTAGCAAGCATGATAAGCGTTAAGTCCCAAAAGCCACTTCAATAAAAGTGTCAAATGTTGAACGTGTCCCGCCTGCCAATAAGAGTCAGTGCCACTGCCTACAGCCTCATTTTCAGCTTCAGCTCCAGCTCTCATTTTACATCTGGGTGTAGTCAACGCAGCGAGGCACGCAGCGAGCATCAGTGTTGCGCAGTCAGCTTTTTTCGAGTCAAATGTGAGCTTGATATTTGTTAGCAGAATTTGTTCCTGAACATGAATGCTGACTTTATCCAGATACCGCACAGCAGATCTTAACGTTCGGTCGATTGTTTCTATATCAGAAAGTGATTCAGTCCAGCCAACTCGGAAATACATCCAATTGTCACTGTCTGCAGCTAGATGAAAAGGCAACGAATACAGTCATCAATATGCTTTACGTCTCCGCATAAATAATGAACTGCATTATAGTTCAGGGACTACATTTTATTCGGACCATCTTAAAAAATCAAATAAACATTTTGAAGCTAATTTTCCCGGCTATCTTTTTTTTTTTTTGGCTCGTTAAAGGTTGACAACACTGAGGTGTATTAGCAGCAGCAGCAGCAGGCGTTGGCTCCTAGGTAAACAGCAGTAGCGATAGCAATAGCGAATAGCAATATACACCGCAATAGCAACAGTGAGCAACAACAGTCAGCGCCGCTGTTTGTTACCATGTCATGTTGGCAGCCAAGCCCAATAGCAATTGCCCATAAATCTATCTAGCCCCAGCCAGTTGCTTGCCATTCACTTTTTTGTTGTTTTTATTTTTATAATTTTCTACACACTACGCAAAACGCATGACGCAGTTGCAGACGCGGTCGCAGATTCAGTTGCAGCTGCAGCTGCGAGAGACTGAAGCGATTTCCTATTCCTCGGCACAGCACACAACACACAAGTTCAAGTTTACGCACATGTAATCTGAATTGGAAGGCTTCCTGGTTGGGTGTGCTCGGGGTTCATTGGACGCACGAACGCACTTTACTGGTTTGGCACGCAGAAGTTGGCCCACTAAATGTGGCCAGCATCGGGCACTAGCCAAGGCCGTCAAACACATTTGGGCCAACGCATAACGCATGCGCTTTTGGCTGCCGGTTTGTCGAATCTTGTTTTGGCTAAGCCATTAAGCGCTTTGGCATTTTTTCAGTTTTTGCTTTTATTTTTGCTTTTGTTTATGACTTGTTGCAGTGCATGTTTCTGTTTCTGTTTCTGTTTCTGTTTCTGTTTGTTTATGTTTTTGTTTATACGCTCATAATCACATGTGGGCGATGGCTATGAATTACCGAATAAGGTTAATGGACTAAATGATCTTAGCTGCCAAGTGAAGCCAGTTATTTATAATGTTTATAATAAGTGGTTTGATTTTGATCACTTGATTACTTTTAATGATTCTAAAGTAATTAAATGATCTGTAATCGTAATTGAATTGCAATCTCCTTAAATGGATGTGGAGAACCGCCTAAAATTTGCAAATGTGTTGAGGAATGAGAAAAAAGGATATAGTCAAGAATATATTGGATTGTCTGCAATTACTAGACTATATTCATTAGTATAAAAGGATTTGAGTAAGAGCAAAAAAAGCTTATACTTAACTTTGATTTAAATTTTGATTTAAATTTGCTTATTTAGATTGTAAACCACACATTTTGATTCTGTTCAGATTCGAGGAAAAGTAAATGCATTCCCCAATATTCTCCACGATTTGTTTTTGCATTGACGTGTTTTCGATTAATGAAAAAGCCTTCATTTAAATCAAATATTCTATTCAACTTTCTCAATACATATATTAACAGTGAGCTGTGCAAATTTATTTTTATAATATTCAGGTTTCAGTCTGTCTGTTTCCTGTTATGCGGCATTACAGTATTACTTGCCTAAATAGTTCGAAAATGCCTTAAGGCTGTTAGACTTTTAATGGAGTGTAAAACTTGTTGCACCTCCTCAAAACTAGATTTGTTGCAGTGCCCCCTCCTTGTGTCCGTTGAAGCGTGTACTTCGTCTAAGTACTTCAAGTCAAAGGCATTTCAACTGGCCATAGAATGTGTCAGGAAAATGAAAATCAAACTAAAGTCGTAATACTCTTTGTACGTTATGACAGTTGTCAAGTGGGCTTGGCCACAAAAGTGGATAATTATTGTCTTAATTTTAATTGCCATTAACGGTGCTTAACATCATAATTGTGATTAGATTAATTATGGCGAAAGATTGATTGAATATATTTTGATGGCAAATTAAATCAATCAATTCACATGTTGGCATTCATCGTATAAAATCGAATTGATTGCAATTGCAACAATCGCAACGAATTCGCAGACTGAACAGAGGCCACCCACTTGAATTCCACAATCAAGTCGAATGTTATTGTACTTAATTAGTTTCAAATAATAAAAATAAATAAACGCACAGCCATGAGGAATATGCGAACTAAAAATATACTAAATTATATTATTTGTGTACTTAAAAATAAATAAATGTTCTAAGAACAAGTCAGGAAATTGGTATAATAATATTTGAGATCTAATCTCAAATTATGTTTATGTGGAAATGTTGACACATTTTAAATAATAAAGTATTTTAACCTTTGGCTATTTTCTATAAGTAGAGTATGACAAACTAAACGAAAATAATGAGCAATATTGTTAGGTGTCGAAGGCGTGGGTGAAGAAGGCGTTGCAACAAGCAGCAGCAGCAACAACAACAACAAGCGGCAGCCGCAAATCGTTAGACATTCGTATGCGGCCAATGGTCCGTTGCCAAATGTGTGTTGCTGCCCCGCGGTTGGTGGCAGCTTGCAACAATCAGCAGCCAAACAACAGAGAACTGTTGATCCGGCCAAGTCGGGCCTGGCCGAAATTGAATTCAAGCGTGGCTAAAATTGTTTATGCCAGATTAAGTAAGGCTAGCCGCCAAACCGCCGACTGGGCCATAATTAGTTTATATTTTTTATGCGATTTTAATATGTAATTCGCATTTATCTACACGGTGTAGTTCCAATTGTGGGCGTTTCTATTTCTCTGTTAAAATTAAAAAAAAAAAATAATAATAATATTGATAAGGACTTGGTCTACGAGCTGGGCATGATGCAATCGAGCCTGTAGATTGCGCCAAGCTTCACTTGCTGTGGCTTTTGGGGGCTAGAGTTGAACACGTGTCGTGACACGAAAACACAGAATTTGACACGAGGTATTTTTATTAGATGCATAACACAACGGTTAACAGCTGAAAAACAAGGCAAAAACATTGACAAGCAATCACTTTAATTCAACTTTAACTTAAATTAATAGAGAAACAAGTAAATAATTTAGATTGAGTTTTGTGTGAGGAACATAGAATGGGTTGCAGCTAAAACTGATATGGATATTTTTAATATAGAGGATTTGAATAGGCTTAAAGAAAACAAGAACAATAACTTATAATTTCAACATTGGCTGTTCTGTAAGCAAAAGTTTGTTTATATTCAAAAAGCCAAAATATGAAATTTGTTTTTAGGCAAGTGTCGAAAAAGACAGCAAGGGGCATAGATCTTATTAAGATAGAATCTGAAATTTGAAGTAAATAGAGAAACATTTATACACAAATAGATTTGTTTGGCGCTGCTACATTTTATGGCTTATGGCGTATTGGAAAAATATGACACGTGTTCCACTCTAATTTTTTTTCGGGCCATTAAAATACCAAACAAATTGGTAAATGTGTGTCGGAGCAAGTGTGTGGATTGTGTGTGTGTGTGGATTGTTGTTCGAGTGCGACATGTGCATTGTTTTGAATTATGCAATTGTGCAGAGTGGTGTCGAGCTGATTTATACCAGTTGACCGCCCACAACACGAACTTACGCCTTGCCTCAGTTGGACGCCTCCCTGCTGCCTTGTCACGTAGCATTTGACCAGCTGCCAGTTGAGAGCAGCTCCAGCTCCAGCGTCAACTCGGTGTCCAAGATCAATGCCAGCGCGCAGCTGAGCTCTACTCATGCATTATAAGTATGCTCATGTTTGGCTCCAAATGCTGCAGAACGCTGCTGGAATTTCAAGGTGCAGCTCTGACAATAAATGGGCGTTACGAATGGAACTTATGATACTTGAACAAATGCTTTTGCTGCTGCTTTAATTTATTTATATGTAACTCAGAAAACACAAAACACACAACAGGATTTGTCCATCTGCGTATTTCGGCTTTAGACTTTGTAGCCGACAAAGTGACGACGCCCAATAACTTCGCCCATAAAGAACCAGGTGATCACTTCGATGGTGACCAGTGTATTGAGCCAAGCCTCACCGACAGTTACTCTGCCAAGACGACTGCGTGTACCCTTTGCACCCATCATGGCCTTCATTGCCGCCTTCATTGTCGTCTTCATTGCCGTCTTCATTGTCGTCTTCATTGCCGTCTTGCGCAAATGCTGCAATTCAGCTGGAGTTGGGGGCGTCAATTCCACCTTGGCGTACCGCATGAACTCATCAAAGTGTGGACGAGCCTGGACCTTGAGTTCTAACGAGGAATAGATTATATATAAAGTAAAAGTGGAGCATTTGCTGACTTACTATTGAGAAGGGCCGTGGCCTTACTGATTAAATTAGACATCCTTTAAGATCGTCTGCAAAAATCCCTGAAAAACTACGAAAACCTACAAGTTTGTGTAAGGCACTTTTGGAAGTACTTGTTTCTGACAGAATTGAGAAAACAGAGTTGTTTAACAGTCTATCTATGAAAAAATAAATACAAATTGGAATGTTTGAAGTGTAACGATAAAATGCCTGTCAATATGAATTAATTTGAGACTTATCTAGAAAATCATTAAAATCATAATACAAAGAAATTGTATAATAAAATAAATGTATGTGGCAAAATAAGAAGAAAGAAATAAATAAATAACACACTCTACCAATATCACAATATTAAGCAAACTTGTTTTTGGGTATGCTCAGCTAAAAGAACATAAAAAAAACGTTTAAAAATTTGCATAATCGCACATGTTCGCTTGGCTTACAAAACTTGCGCCAATTAGCCGATTTTGTGGCGATAACTGACCGATCATTACAATGCCGGCAAGATAGTTAGTAGGCCAAAACAGTTCCAGTGCTCAAAATCTCCACCCACCGTTTTGGGAAAATAGCCGCAAAGCAAGTCAATTGGGCCACGGAACAATGGATAAGATGATCAAGCATTGGACGGGACCGTTATCAGATCTGCAATTTGAAATTAAAAGGCACAGAATATTTCATCATTCTGTTTGAAACGGAAAAATAATTGACTGATATTATTACCAATCGTAAACTGTATAAATGGTATTAAATTGTAAATTCATTACAATTCACAGCGTTGACTTTCGCTTTGGGTGCATTTCAATTTACGATGGTTATGAATATTAAAGCTGTTTTGGTATTTGCTGTAATAGCACAAGTTTGTGGCATTCCACAAGAAAACGTTACGTCCCCGTGGATAATCATATACAATGTGATTAATGCGGTTTTTTCTATTTTTTTTTTTTTTATGTATTTTTGTGTTACCTGTCAAACAGTCGGCTGGAAATGGTTCTGGTCGTGTTATATTACATGGGCTTTAAAATGGTCTTTGACACTTTGACCTCAACTCGTTAAAAGCGGAGTTTGTGTTGTGATTTGCATCTTGTGTGAAATTCAAGTTGAAGTTGTCCAGTAAGTGTCCCAATATGGAAAAGTAGTTCAACAATTCGATTTGCTGTTTTGCATTTTTATTGTTGCCCAATGCTGCTGCGGCAGCTGCTGCTGACAGCCTTTGATTATATTTATATTTTTGGGCGTTGCCCCACGTTGTACACATACCTTCCTACTTTGGAACCATGCGATTTGCTTGTCCAAACTGCAATTGTTCTCTGACGGCACTGAGAAAAATTTTGTATTCTATGCAGAAATAGAAAAGTTGTTCCGACCTGATCTGTGTTTCTTTGAAATTCGGGAAAGGCAAAGGCTGTTGTAAGTTCTATAATTACAGAGCTTGTAGTTCTGCCCCTTAGCTGCCGATATTAAAAAAAATATGAATCCTTACATGCTCTGCATTTAATTTTTTTTTTTACTATAATACTATGCTTTACTATAATTTTTAATATTATATTTTTGAAACGTCACAATTGCCCACTGAATTCAAATAAACAACTTCCAATTCATAGGTATATTTTTAGTGCAGGCACGCGACCATTACATATACATATGTGTGTGCATGTGTGTGTGCGCGTATGTTTGTACGCCTTAAAGTGATATATAATTAAAACTATTCTGACAGCCACAATAACAAAAACAGCAAGCATTTTAACTATGCTGGGGAGGGAGGGAGGCATAAGGTTGCAGCCGACGGCTTGCTTTGCACAATGCTGCAGGTCTTTTTGCTTATGGCTTTTAAATGTGTTTGTGACTGGTGGCTTTATCAATATATAATTTGGTTTTGGGTGTTGTTGCAATTTTCGTGTTTTCGATTGCTTTGTCGATAGTTATGCGCTGTGTGTGTGTATTGGAGTATGTGTATGTTTCCTTCGGCTCTTAAATTCTTTGCTTATTGCAATTTGCGCAACCAATGCAAAGCCGCCCGCACTCTAAGCGAGAAAGAGAGATAGAGAGAGGGGAAGAGAGACTAGCGTCGACATCAGCACCTTAGCAGAGATCTCAGTCGGACGATTTGTCGACGTCAACGTCGCAGCTGGGCAGTGAAAGGCTGCCTAGCCTAACAGTAGATCTGATCCAATTCTGCAGCCGCGACGCCGGCAGCGACGCCAGCTTTAAGCTGGGCGTCGTCTAGTTTTTTGTGTATTTATACGAATTTGATATATATTTTCTTGAGTGCATTCGTTGTTATTGTTGTTGTCGCTGTTGCTGTTGTTATTGTGTGGGGCAGGTTTTTGTTTTTCTTGTCCGGTGCATATAATTTTTAGTATAAAAGTTGCCACAATTTGGTAGTCGAAATCAGAATCAACTCGTTCGCTGAGCATTCAACAAGTGTCTCCTCCTCTCTACTCCTTCAACTTCTTTAACCAACCCACAACAACAAGCAACATGAAGGTAAGGACCAACCGTGAGGTGTTTGCCAACTCAAATCGGGTGCTAATCCTCTCCTGCATTTGCAGTTCGTCATTGCCGTAGTCATGTTTGTGTGCGCCGTTGCCGGTGCCCAGGCGTCGTGGGCCGCAATTGCACCCGGTGTCAGCTATGTGAACTCCGTTGCCCATGGTGCCGGTGCACCGTGGGGTGGTGCCTGGAACGGTGCCTGGAATGGTGGCTGGAATGGTGCCGGTGCCTGGAACGGTGGCTGGAACGGTGGCTGGAATGGTGCCTGGGGTAATGGCTGGGGTGCACCCGCTGCCGTTGCTGTCCACGCTGGCGCCGGTCCTTGGGGCGTCAGTGGTCCCGGCTGGAACGCTGGTGTTCCCGGCATTGCCCTCGCTCAGGGTCCCGGTGCCGGTCATGAGGGTGTCTATGTGGCCAAGACTCGTGGTGCCATCCATACCGCTCCATTGGCCGGTCACATCAACTCTGCCACCTCGGTGAATGTGGCTCCCGCACCCGGCACCTTGTAAATCTCTCTCTATCTCACTGCCCAAAAAATGTCACAATGCCAAAATGGAAGTGGGGCAGGATGATGAATAGGACAGCCAAGGATCAACCGTGCAACTGGCCAAACCAATTGTTGTCTCGTCCACACTCTGTCTTCCTTCCTTCCATATGACTTCAACGACTCTACTCGGATACTCTACCACCACCACCACAATCCACTATTGTTTAAGCACACCGCTCTTAGTCCCGTTACGAACTGAAGGATCACTTGATGATTCTCTCAGTGTTTCAGAGAAAGAAAAACATAACAAAAAAAAAAAAAAACACACTTACTCCGCACATTTGAGTTAGTTCTGTGTTCAGCAAATAAGTCCAACAACAAACAACAACAACAATTACAACAACTACAACCAACAAATAACAACATGTTAATTTCTTATTACTTGAGAACTTTCAATTCACAAAGCTTATCGAGCTTTCCTTCTTCTCTTCAATTCATCTATTATTCTATCTATCCAACTTTGCAACAATATAATTTCCATCTTCTTCTGTCTTTCAATTCCTTTATTTCTTTCCTTCCTCTCTTTGTACATATTCGGTGTATATACATACATACATACATACATAAACA
Organism: Drosophila nr. perissopoda 5 BK-2023a; assembly: GCA_035044105.1. Lineage (NCBI taxonomy): Eukaryota > Metazoa > Arthropoda > Insecta > Diptera > Drosophilidae > Drosophila > Drosophila nr. perissopoda 5 BK-2023a. The sequence goes on from JAWNMK010000245.1 coordinate 750,265, forward strand.
CATACATATCAATACATTACTGTAGTAATTTGCAACAATTGTAAGATTGACGAAAAGCGTTTTAAATAAATTCACTCAACAGTTTTATTTATGCGAATATTTTATGGCATTTTCATTATTTTACAGTGATTTGAAGCAGTTACAAGTTGAAAGCTATATATACAGTGAAAGACAGCTTATTAGGCACAGAGTCAAAGAAAATTGGTTACTTTTTTACGTAATCCTACCTAGCAGGTGGGGAAACCCCAGTGTATTGGGGTCATATATTAATTTAGGTGGTTAATACCTGTACCTACATCGGTCTTTGGAATTTTTGAAAAATAATTAATGATTACTTTATGGCAGGCAATTACTTTTTTTCTTTGACTCTGTGCCTAATAAGGTGTCTTTCACTGTATGCAGCTGCATTCTAAGTAAAATTCTGGAATTGCGGTGGTACAAAACCGATTATAAGTAACTTTGATTGTTTCGATGTTTTGAAAATACAATTCTGGGAAATGATTTCTGCAATCTAATGAAAACTAATGGTTAACATAATAAGTTTTTAAAAATTAAAAATTTAACTCAGAAATCCGTCAGACGAATATTAAGTCTGCATGGAAAATTCCCGATTTACAAAGCCTACATTTTCTGACCAACCTATATTATAGGTTTGTAAGTTTGTAATATGAAATATTCGAATAGATTAAATGGTTAACTTAGAAATATAGATCACAATATATATATATATATGTATATATAAAATGAAGTAATATTTTAATACACATATATTCGTGCTCTAATTTACGCAAGACTTTTTATATATTTTTGTACTATCCCAAATCGAAAGATGAATGGAATTTAAATACATGAGTTAAGGAAATCTATTCCTATTGCGATTTAAATAAATATATTTGGTTTGGCTGGTCTAATTTACGCACAATTTTGATAGATTTAATTTCACTTTCGCTCAATCTGAATAGCTCTGAATAAATGTAACCACAGGCAGACAAATTATGCAAAAATACTTTTAATTATTCTGACTTCTTAGAACATAACTTTAAGTTTAGAACCAACTGTTAATGTGGTGCGCTAATTTGTTTAAGCAGCTGCCATAAAAAGGTACTAATCTATGCATTATCCCTAGGCTATAAAGTACTCAGCTGAAATAGCACATTTATAGCAGACAATTGAGAGCTGGCTAAGTTAAGTGAAATAAGTAGTCATTAAAATACTTATAACATAAATCCATTCTGTATAATCAGAGTAATAAATGGTATTGGTATAAAAATCGACCTCGCAGCTGGGCAGTACTTGGTAAACAATAATGATAACCTTGAAATGAACTAAAGATTGCTTAATTGATTCCATATCGAAAAGAATGTCGAGTTCAAATGTGTCTTTGTGCCAGTTTGAGCTTAAGTGCGATTATATTAACTGTATACTTAGCTGTTAATATGATGATATGTTTGGACGTTTTAAATAGCCACTGAACGGTAGTCATGACTTGAGCAATTAATATTTGAGCCATGCATTTAATTGATCGAAAGGTGCACATACATATATATATTATGTCTCTATGCAGCAATTTAGATAGCGACCACAGGGCGTATGCTTAATTATGCAAACGCTTAGTGCTAATTACAGCTCAGCTCAATGGCAACAGCAGCCACCTGAGCACTGCCAAGCCCCGATCGATCGATCTAACTAATTAAAATATAGGTGTACATGTGTATCTAAGTATATAGTGGGTATCATAAATTATTGCAGCAGCTAATTGCAGATAATCAGCCCTCAAGAATTCAACTTGAACTAATGTTCCATATTTCTTTTTTTTTGGCGTTGGCGTTGGCCAACTATCATTGTTTTGAGCTTGGCTAAAAATGCATTTTGGTGCAAGTCTGACACCTGACAGGTTTTCATTGGGCTTATTGGGTTTTTTTTTTTTGCCACAAAACTGGTTCGCTTGCATTTCAGTTTAGTTTTTCCAAAAGCAATTGTCGTCCATTTGCATAATTGAATTGTTTGCTGTTTGCTCTCTTTTTTTATTTTGCTTCTAGCGGTTGTCTTTGTACTGCGATTTAATTGCTTCCCCTATGTGGGTGGATCAGATTCGAACCCGGCTGCAAATCTTTGCTAGTCCATAACACCCACTCTCGAAATTGAAAAGCTCATGCGCAGAGGTCGGGTGTGCTGTGTAAGTGTTATGTAAAAATCATTCAAATGCGCTCCATTTGGCAAACTGGGCGGCACAATTAAAAATACATCAAGGAAGTAATCAAACAGTGCATAAGTCTTGGAATTCATTAGATTAAATGCATAGCAGACTAAAAAGTGTTGGATAATAGTTAAATATTAAAATATTATTAGCTTAACTATCAAAGTATTTACGTTTTTCTCGATCGTTAAATTGTTGCATATTTTATCATAATTTAAAAATATATCACAAAGTTCATAAATCTTGGAGTTTATTAGATCAAATGCTTGGCATACTGAAAAGTGTTTAAAAATCAAATTTTTACGATTTCCTTGATAGTTAAATTGTCACATATTTTATCATAATATTAATATATTGAACTTAGACTAAATTGTAAATTGATGGCTAATAAATTAAGTTAAGGTGCTGCCATGGTTCATTCAGGATATAAATCGATCAATTATTTGATTGTCAAGCCACTCACAATTATATGCTAATGTAATACAATAACAATTAAGTAATTAAATATTATACAAATACAGTAAACGCTGACGCAGTGAAAATAGACTAACCGGAACTGCAATTGAAAGAAAAAGTGGGCTGGGCCCATATGCATATCTGAACATGGCTAAGATAGATCGATCGATCGAATGCTCGTGTCTATATTGAGTGTTGAGTGTGAATAAGAGTTTTGCCCGTATTCGCTGTCCACAGAACGCCTGTATGTGTTCCCAGTCTTGTCAATAGCGGTAATCACATGTATGCAAAAGATATATCACTATATGTATGCATTGCGGCTACAGAGAAAAAACGACTACTCGCGTATTCTTAAACAAGTTTAAATTCTACATTTAATATTATATTATTTGCGAACTAATTATTTTGATCAACTTTTCAAATGGGAATGAAGTGTTTTTAGGGAGTTAAGAAAAAAATTTGGGTTTTCAAAATGTTTGTTAATGGAGTATTTGTAGAATTTTTGTAACTAATTTAAGTTGAAAATTCTCTCCTTTTTTATACGTATTATTTTTTTTTTTGAGTGTAGTTTAGGTATGAATATTGTCAGCATGAACTCGAACTCTCACTTGGCTGAACTTTTGCTAGCCATTGTTGGGGCACCACTGAACTGGCTTTTGCTATAAAACTGGTCACAAAAGCGTTAATAGATCAGTTCAGAACAAGAGTTCAACAAGAGTGCTACCAAGCAACAAAACAAACAAACTAAACCAGCAAAATGAAAGTGAGTATCCCAAGGATCTCTTATCCTGCAGATAAGGAGTATTCATATTAATGTCAATGGAATTGATTCCCTTTTGATGTTTGCAGTTCGCCATCGCCGCCGTCTTTACTCTGGCCCTTGCCATGGGCGTGCAGTCCTCGGTGATTCCGTTGATCTCTCAGGTGGCTGGTCATGGTTTGTCCTACACAGCGGTCGGTAATCCCGTGCTGGCCTCTCCCTGGGCTGTGCCAGCTGCTGCCCCATGGGCCGCTGCCCAATGGCCCGCTGCCGTCTCTGTTGGCTCCTGGCCACCAGCAGCCATCCATGCTCCCCTTGGTCCAGCATTGATTGCCTCTTCCGGTGCTGTTGTGGCTGCTGCCCATGCTCCTGCTGTTGTTGTCGCTCCCGTTGCCCATGAAGGTGTCTACACCGCTCAGACTCGTGGCGCCGTGCACACTGCTCCCCTGGCTGGACACATCCAGTCGGTGGCTTCGATCAACGCTGCACCCGCTCCCGGCACCCTGTAAACTCGAACACAAAAAATAGAAACGTATAATTCCATTCCGCCATGATACTGCCAAGGATTTGAATATGTTAATGCATAATTAATGAATGTTGTAAATACTTGTAAACAGGGTACTCGCACAAAAAGACATCAAAATTTGACTTTCTTTCGAAATACGTATTTCTCTAATATATTTATTCAAAAGCCATTTTCGATAACAATCGCCAACTGTGAAAACGACTTTCTTCCTAGACAATAAATCTATGCAAAGAAGTTACAACCAAGCATTATTAATTTCCAACAGTTCGTATACGTGATTTAATGATACAACCAAAGACAAAAGAGATATCTATATATATATATATATATATATTTATGTATATTTATCTGTGTAGTATTTGAAGGTTTGTATTAAAGCGATTGTAGACTGAACTAGGGCTTTAATTGCAGTGATTAGAGCATATAGTTTGTCGCAATTTGTAAACTCATTCAATTAGTTAGTCAGTTGCTTAGTTGAAGGTCTTAACTTTAATTAATCGCAATTAACAAAGTTGTTAGTATTGAACTTGCGACATATTCTGCACAAATTAAGCAATTATATTCGTATGCGGAACATGAACAAATGGGGAACCTGTGTTTGTATATTTAATTGCTAAATATGTTTACATATTTATATATATATTATTTTTTTTATTAAATATTAACTTTTTATTTGAATAGAGTAGCACTTCAAGTTGAGCATTCTTGTGTTTAATGTTCATATATTTATACACAAATATATTTTAATTAATTTCCATTTTAAATTTTCTAAAATTTAACTTGTAACTTTAATTTTCAAAAATTTATGCATTGAAACTTATTTCAAAAACTGTGAACTGTTTTTAGCTCACAATAAATAAATATTGAGAAATTCCCGTTTATTCTACTTCACTTTTAGTGTTAAATAGAAAAGGTTAGCACATCAAGTTAACAATTATTCATTTTAAGTATGTTTTTTAGCTTGTATGGAATCTTAATTTAAATCTAGCAAGTTTTATGTGAAGGATTTCAAATTTTAAGGTTGTGGATAATAGAAGAAAGTTGAGATATACAATAAGCTATAGTGACTTATTGATCTAAATATACACAACGTTTGCACGCAAACACACACACACATCGGCACACATGCACACACACCTATACACACTTAGACACATATTTGAGCAGTGTGGAAAAACCACAATTATGGCCAAGTTAAGTGGCAAGTTCATGCGCTTGCGCATAGTTTTCTATAAAACGAACCTATTTCTAATGCCGCACTGCAATTGAATGTGCCCTGCCCCTCCATTCCCGATGCCCCTCTTCCTCCCAATATCTAGTGCCCACATATTGAATTTGAACTGTTTGCTGTGAACACTCGACGCTTTTGTGACTGACGCGTGATTTGCTTGAAAGCAGAGCCGCAGCTTGAATATAATGACTGTATATGTATATATACATATATTATATCTATGTATTGCTCTCCGGGGTACAAAGTTTCACGTCTGTTTAGCTATTTTTGCCGCATTTGGCTGTTGAATGATCTGTTTTCGGGGGGAGGAGCAGTGGGGCCAGCAATGCAGCGCCCCACTGCAAATGATTTATTGTTAGTCGCCTGCGGCCAAGAGTCAATCGTGTTTTAAGCACACAATGAATACGAATGTGTGGCAAATGCTACGATCGCCAGTCAGCAGCAGCAAACTGCTTCTCACCATATTGGGAGAATATCTAAAAATGGCCAGCAAATTTCGCCAGTAAAGTGATTAGAAGTTATGTGTCTGGGCTTAAGCAAAACGAACATTTCTGTACTCTTTATTATACCTGTTTTTAAAGAAAATAAAAACAAAAAAAAAAATTTATGACGCAAAATAAATTGTGTAATTCTATCCAACAAAATCGCAGATTGGCATCGTTTCAAATTTTGATGTGACCAAAACTTTGTGAAAACTGGCCCAATAATCATTTGTTCATGATTTCGAACCTTCATTTCAATTAGAAAACATGCCAATACTCTGCCAACATTCCAAAGCCAAACCTTAATAAAACTTAACAGACATTGATGATAAGTAGGACTCTAGATGAATACTGCAAAAAGCTGCATAAAGATGTGAATCGCCTCAACTAAAAACAGCAAAACAAATCCGATTTCCATAAACAGTGGGTCTCTAATTATGGCTTACACTCTTGATTACTATCTGCTTATATAATTCGATCTAAATATATTCTAATTAATTCAAAACAATTAAGTACAAAGTATATTCGTATGATTTATACAAGAATGTGTAGACACACTGGACTATAGAGCAACTTGCCACATGCATGCCAATAGCTGCCTCTGCAAATTCCCACAAACAAATCGATGATAAAAAAAAACTAGTATAAATCACAAATATGGAAAAAAAAAAAGCAGAAGCAACACCAGCAAAGGCAGCTGCAACAGTGACAAAAACAGCGACAGTAACTGTGATTGAGATAAGAGCAAGCAGTGTTCGTGAGTGGTGAAATGATTCGGAGTTTGGTATTCGGTATTCGGTATATGGATTCGGATTCGTTCGACGGTATAACGGCGTCTTTCTGACTGTATGTTCGCAAGTTGAATTATTTTTGCCTGGCAGCTCGTCCGCCAGTTAGTCGTCGGCAAAGAGGCGCTGGCAGCGAACGCTTCGAACGCAATCGAAAGTCGAAACGGCGGCAATCGCTGGCAAACGTCAATCGATTTGGCAGATTCACGTCCGATGGACAAACAACAACAGCCACAACAATAGCAACAACAACAACAACAATATATATGAAAACATAGACGGTGGCGGTTCGCGTACTTTTGCAAATTGTCGCCGGTCTGCGAAATGCAATTACAGTATAGTGTGTGTTTGTTTAATTTGTTGTTGTTGCTGTTTGTTGTGCTTGTTGATGTTGTTGTGTGTGTGAAAGTGTGAGACTTGATTAGAGTGTGATGGCAGCGAGTGCTGCGGGCTTTGTGATCATCATAGTCTCTCTCTGTTGCGGCGCCAATATTATTATAATCTTCCTTTTCTTTTGTTGAGACTTGGCAGACGCTCGTGACGCCAATTTGTTGTTGCCACTTAGTTGTTCGTTGTATGCAGTAGTCGCTTTGAAATTAGAACGCTCAGTCTTAAGAATTTCCCATTTAATATTTGATGTACTTAATCAGTTGATTAAATTGAATATTCGCTTGCTTAATTTTGAATGGATTTGTGTAAACTATATGTGTAAATAAAAAAATATATGTTAACTTGTAAAAAAAAACCAAAAAATAATCTTAGCAATTTTTCCAGATTTTGATCTTAAATATATTGTTTAGTATTTGGCAAAAGTGCCAAAAAGAACAACAGTTCAAATAAAGTAAATAATAAAAATTGTTCATTTCATTACAAAAAAAAAATATAATTATGGCAAATGCGATTTTTTTCCCAACTGTAATCAAATGTGAAACGCTAGTTTACACAAGCGAGAGACCACTGTATAAACACATAAGCGTAGTTAAGTATATATTTGCTCACATTCTTGGCCATTCTTTCTTTCTTTGTTGTCGGCGCGTTTGTGAATTTTATTTGCCATTTTAGTGCGCACACAAATCATTTGACTGATTAGAAGAAATTGGACACGTTTGTCGCATTCGATTTGTGATGCAGTTAGTTCAATGAATGCCTAATTCACTTAAATAATTCCAATAATCTAATAACCCAATTGACGTCATCTTCACGCAGCCTGCACACACTCCCACACATACACGCGCACACGTGTTGAGTGATATAGCGTGAAAGCATTTAAATTACACAATGCTCTTCAAAACAAAAAACAGCTGATTTGCTTTGCTCTTAATTTGCACACAAAAACCAACCACCAAATCAAACAAACAAACAATGAAAGCAAATGTATTTACTGCTCTCTCTCACTCTCACCAGCGTGACTTGTTGAAAAGCTTTATTCAGAGAGCAATAACTGCATAACTTGGCTCTCCCTGCATTTCGTTATTCTCCACACTCAAGCGAATGTCAAGTGTTTTAGCAAGTGAATGCGTGAGAGTGAGAGAGGTAATGCAGCGCCGCAAAAGCTGGTGTTCTGCCCGCTGTCGTCCATTGCCCCCTATTTGCCTTCCGATTGTGTATCGGGAAAAAAAAACACAAATCGTTTTGTTTTCAATTTTCAATAGATTAATTCATTGTTGATTCGAACAAAGTAGAATGTGTAGAAGTAAATAAACTATATATACTATAAATACGTGGATTTTTATGCATCAGAGCTACGTAGATGAGATTTGTTTTGTTACTCATACATGCATGAGGAAACATTGGATGAGAGTGCAACAAAACAAAAGTTCTAGCAATGTCATTGCACAGTGGTACAATTTAAATGTTATGGTTTTCCTCAGGTTGTGCCTTTTTAGTAATAAATGATAAATATTTCCAATATTAATCGCTGTAGATCAAATATACAATGTTGTTATTTTCATCCACTTCTCGCTTGTGTGTCGACTTTAACCCACTGTCCGATTTGTATACGCACACACACACACACTCACATAACCGCATGTACATATACTTATACTTAATTAAATTCGTTTTTTTTTAGAATTATTTAGTTTAGCTTAGTGGCGACAGCAGCAACATCAACATCAGCAGCAGTAGCAGGAGCAACAGTAATCACAAATCGCATCATTTGCTTTCGAGCATTACAATCGTTCGGGTGTTTATTTTGTCCCCTTCTCTGCCAGCGCTTGGAATCGAGTTATAATCGTGAACGTGGTATTTTCGTCTCTACTCTCAATGAAAACACTTCGCGAGTCGAAAGTAATTAAACAAAAATAAAAGTGTTGACCCCACCATTAAATGCTTACTAAGATTTTAGAAACATTAACACATAATTCCAAGCCGGGCACAGTACGAATACTACATATATACATTTTTATTTATGTATGTTTATATTTTGTGCTGACCCAAAAACGTGTTAACTGGGTCAACCATATAAGTGTTGTGCATTTTCTAGTCGCAAAACGAAATGAACTTGAAACAAAAGCAAAATCTCCATTGAATCAAAAGAACCAAGAGCAGTTGACGCAATTTTTCTAGTGGGCCTTCGTCCCAAGAGCCTACTCCACTTAAAATAGACACATATACTTATAGATTATATATATATATAGCGTCAATGACACTGTTGTTCAAGGTTCGAGATTACCGCAATAACGCAATATGAAAGGCATCTGTGGAGATGCCAAGCAGCAGCTCAACAATTGCATGCTCCTCGACGAATCGGAGGCATCCACGGAATATAGCCATGGAATTGGAATTGGAAACGGAAATGGTAATGGTAATCTTGTCGTTGATTCGCCAGTTCATCAGGGCAATCGCTCGCTGCGAGCGCGTCAAGTGTGCAGCTTGGCAATACGCAATACCAGTTCTTATGATACCATGGAGCGACCCTTTCGACCCGACAATCTCCGTGGTGGCTGGTCGAAAACGGCGGATTTCTATTTTGCCAGCTCCACTTACGCATTCAGCACAATGGTCTTCTTGGATGCTCCAGTTTGGGCGATCAATTTCATCGGTTGGAGTAAGTACAAATCGGATAATTGGTCTGTTTTTCATAGATAGTTAAATTAGTCTTTAATTGGACTGCTTTGACGTATTCGTGTCATCTAAGTTCCAGTTTGCCATTTGTTATTATTTTCTTATCACTTTGATTCAATTAAATAAATGGTAGGGTTATAAGTCGACGCACCGCATACGTCAACAGAATTAAATATACATTGTGCGCAAATTATTAATATACTCTATGTGACCTATGTGGGAAACTTTCCATTAATATTACATTCGTTCAGTGGGTAGCATTAAAATTGGCATCGCTTAGATTAGATTACTCATCAAATATTTTTCATACTTCTCCTTTATTTAATATGTTTGCGAGGGTACTTAAAAGTCGGCACTTTGCTTATTATTTATTTGTTTCGAGATTCTAACAGCATCATTAAATAATGAGAATGTATTTTATTAAGTGGACCAATTATAATTTGACCGAAAGGCAGCGTAAAATCCCATGACTTGAACACGTATTTTTAATCCATGCCAAATACTATAGAGATACTTTAATATTACTTTATAGTCTTTGATAATGCTTAATTGTATGTATACAAATTGAAATGAATTGCGACTTAATAGTTTCTTAATTGTATGACTAATTTCCTAGGAATATTATATGCAGACTCCAAATCTCGCAATGATTAATAAAGTGAGTTACGCTTTACGCCAGGAGAATTCAAATTTTTCAAAAGACTACAATTTTTTTCTGAGTGTATGAGTTAATTTATGTGATTTACATGCGAGTTGTAATCATTTCTTTATTTTTTAATTTCAGAGTACTATTTGAGCGCCTATCTCCTATCGGTTTTATTCTTTTCGATGCCCTTATTTCTTATACAAACATTTCTGGGACAGTTTTCCACGTCGGGCGCCATATCGGCGTTTCGTGTATCGCCTATTTGCAAAGGTTTATAATTTGATAATAATTATTTGGATAACTTATAACTTAATGTCCTTTAGGCATTGGTTATTCGATTTTATTGCTGAACCTAGGCACACTTACTTACTATAGCGTTAATGCGGCGGTTCCTCTAATCTATGCCGTTAACTCCCTGCACAAGATTATGCCTTGGAAGAGTTGCAATAATACATGGAATTCGCCAAACTGCTCCACACATGATTCTTATGACGAGGAGGTCAGTGCTTCAAATATATTATGACTCAAAATGAATGTAATGAATATATATATATATATAAATATATTACATTTATATTTACAGTTGCCGTATCAGCCACATACAACAGTGGAGTTTTTTCAGTAGGTGGAAGATTTCTGTCGGCAATTAGTGATTGGTCAAATAATCATTGCATTTATTTTCAGTTCTTTGATAAGTTCGATTAGAGAAGATGCTGGCGCTTGGACGTTATCCTGGCCTATGGTTTTGGCCATTATGACCATTTGGCCTATCGTGTTGGCACTGCTGCTTAGAAATGTATCGCTGGTAAATTTGATGATTTCTTTCTAGATTTGTCGGCATAAACTAATTTTCAATTCTGATCAACAGATTGGCAAATGGATGCGCTGTGCCTGTGTGCTAATGTTTGGCCTCTTTGTGGCAATATTTGTGTATATGGTGATCCATAAGTTGGAGGAATTACAGTTTCTGATCGACCATCCGCATACATTGACATTAAAATGGAAACCCATAAGCTCTGCACTGGGTATAGCCATCATGCAGGCGAGCCTGGTGCTGGGTCCTAGCTGGGGCAGCATCATTACCCTGGGCAGCTATAACAGCTTCCACAGGGATGCTGAACGCCTCAGCTTATGGGTGTGTGTTACCCATGTACTAATCTCAGTAATGGGCTTGGTCTGCAGTGTCGTGGCTCATGATTATTTCGAATGTAAGTGCGTAGATTAGACATCAATATTCATTTTAATATCATCTAATATTCTCTTGTAGTTCACGTTGGCATGTTTCATGTGGAAAAGTTGCACACGGTGCAATTCGTTTATTTAGCGTATACCTATCTATTTGGCAGTTTTGCAACATTGCCCAGACTTTGGTCATTTCTCTTCTTTGCTGTACTTTTCATAGCAGAAATGTGTGCGCTGGTAAATTATTAATTATATTTCAATTTGTATGGTTATCTATTTTAATACATTTATATATTTTCAGATCATTCAAATGATGACTGTGCTAACAGCGGTCTTTGATGAGTTCGAACAGCTGCGTCCCAAAAAGAAACCCATTACAATCCTACTCGTGCTCTGTCTAATGGCCACATCCGTCTATTTTTGCACTCAGGTGCGTATAGGTTTTCTTATACGAATTGTAGTTAATAAATTTTCCATCTTCATTTTCCACTTGCAGATGGGCTTTCGTCAAGCAGGCGCCTTTTCCTATATGACGCTATTTACACAGACAATCATCTCAGGCTTGTTGATATTAATGGTCACCTGGATCTATGGCCGTCAGCGTTTCCAATGTGATTTGCAATTTATGCTGGGAAAAACCATCTCAAGTCTTAAAATATTTTGCATACGATCTGTGGTGCCCTTCTTTGTGGCATTCGCTTTGGTATGTTTTATTGGCTATAATATTATATGCAACACCTGAATTGCAACAAGTCTTTTTTGCAGTGGGAAACTATTTATTTGCTAACCCAAAATGGTGAATATGAAAATCATATATGGATCAGTCAGACTGTGATCTATCTCATTGCCTTGGGATATATGTTCCTCAAGTTGTCACAGACCAATGGCACATGGCGCCAAAGAATGAAGCAATGTTTTGCTCCACACGATTGGCATCCTGTCAGCGCCGATAATCGTCACTTCTATGACGAGATAATGGGCAACTCCGAAATGCTTGTCATTGATAATGACAATGCTGCCTGATTCGGTGATATATGCTGACCATATATGTATGCTGCATCCTTCTAGTGCCTAAGCAAAACTTATAGACCTACTCATTTTTTAAATGTACTTAAGCAAAAAGGACCTTGAACTCAGGTCGAACTGAACTCCATTGTGTTTTAAGCAGGAACGCTGAAAAGAATATTTAGATCTATTCGCATCCGTAATGTTTTTAATTAACTGTACTGATATTTTCCAAATCTAGTTCTAGAGAACAATAAACTGGTGATATTTGTAGTTGCATATACTATATACGAATAAAGAGTAAAGTGCTTTTTGCAAACATTTTCTAAGTACTGCATTTTATTTCATAATTATAATCAGTTTCAATTTATGAATACAATTTTACTTCGTTTGATGTGTGGTATCAAGGTCTATAGATATTCACTTGTCTATATCTATTGTCATTGGTTATTGTGTAAATATGTCGAATCGATCAGATAATTTTTATTTTTTTTCGACCTATGCCCATATATTGATTTTCAGGCTATAATTTTTACTTGTCTTCCGACCTCAAGTCATGTTTTCAACTTTAAATGTACGATTGATTTAGGGGCAAAACTATGATCAAAAAGCCTTCGCTTTTTAAAATCAGTTGAGTTTTGACGAAGTTATGGCATTTTGAAGTTTCGACCTATGCCCATACACCGATATATCGATTTTCGGGCAATAATTTTTACTTGTCTTCCAACCTCAAATTTCGTTTTCAACTTTAAATGTACGATTGATTTAGGGGCAAAACTATGATCAAAAAGCCCTTGCTTTTTAAAATCAGTTGAGCTTTGACGAAGTTATGGCATTTTGAAGTTTCGGCCTATGCCCATTTATCGATGTATCGATTTTCAGGCTATAATTTTTGCTTGTCTTCCGACCTCAAATTTCATTTTCAACTTTAAATGTACGATTGATTTAGGGGCAAAACTATGATCAAAAAGCCCTTGCTTTTTAAAATCAGTTGAGCTTTGACGAAGTTATGGCATTTTGAAGTTTCGGCCTATGCCCATTTATCGATGTATCGATTTTCAGGCTATAATTTTTGCTTGTCTTCCGACCTCAAATTTCATTTTCAACTTTAAATGTACAATTGATTTAGGGGCAAAACTATGATCAAAAAGCCCTTGCTTTTTAAAATCAGTTGAGTTTTGACGAAGTTATGGCATTTTGAAGTTTCGGCCTATGCCCATTTATCGATGTATCGATTTTCGGGTTATAATTTTTACTTGTCTTCCGACCTCAAATTTCATTTTCAACTTTAAATGTACGATTGATTTAGGGGCAAAACTATGATCAAAAAGCCCTTGCTTTTTAAAATCAGTTGAGCTTTGACGAAGTTATGGCATTTTGAAGTTTCCACCTATGCCCATACACCGATATATCGATTTTCGGGCTATAATTTTTACTTGTCTTCCGACCTCATATTTCATTTTCAACTTTAAATGTACGATTGATTTAGGGGCAAAACTATGATCAAAAAGCCCTTGCTTTTTAAAATCAGTTGAGTTTTGACGAAGTTATGGCATTTTGAAGTTTCGACCTATGCCCATACACCGATATATCGATTTTCGGGCAATAATTTTTACTTGTCTTCCGACCTCAAATTTCGTTTTCAACTTTAAATGTACGATTGATTTAGGGGCAAAACTATGATCAAAAAGCCCTTGCTTTTTAAAATCAGTTGAGCTTTGACGAAGTTATGGCATTTTGAAGTTTCGGCCTATGCCCATTTATCGATGTATCGATTTTCAGGCTATAATTTTTGCTTGTCTTCCGACCTCAAATTTCATTTTCAACTTTAAATGTACAATTGATTTAGGGGCAAAACTATGATCAAAAAGCCCTTGCTTTTTGAAATCAGTTGGGTTTTGACGAAGTTATGGCATTTTGAAGTTTCGGCCTATGCCCATTTATCGATGTATCGATTTTCGGGTTATAATTTTTACTTGTCTTCCGACCTCAAATTTCATTTTCAACTTTAAATGTACGATTGATTTAGGGGCAAAACTATGATCAAAAAGCCCTTGCTTTTTAAAATCAGTTGAGTTTTGACGAAGTTATGGCATTTTGAAGTTTCGACCTATGCCCATACACCGATATTTCGATTTTCAGGCTATAATTTTTACTTGTCTTCCGACCTCAAATTTCGTTTTCAACTTTAAATGTACGATTGATTTAGGGGCAAAACTATGATCAAAAAGCCCTTGCTTTTTGAAATCAGTTGAGTTTTGACGAAGTTATGGCATTTTGAAGTTTCGGCCTATGCCCATTTATCGATGTATCGATTTTCAGGCTATAATTTTTACTTGTCTTCCGACCTCAAATTTCATTTTCAACTTTAAATGTACGATTGATTTAGGGGCAAAACTATGATCAAAAAGCCCTTGCTTTTTAAAATCAGTTGAGTTTTGACGAAGTTATGGCATTTTGAAGTTTCGACCTATGCCCATACACCGATATATCGATTTTCAGGCTATAATTTTTACTTGTCTTCCGACCTCAAATTTCGTTTTCAACTTTAAATGTACGATTGATTTAGGGGCAAAACTATGATCAAAAAGCCCTTGCTTTTTGAAATCAGTTGGGTTTTGACGAAGTTATGGCATTTTGAAGTTGATTTCGAAATCTTTTATTTATGTTTAGGGAAAGACCACACAGACGAGTTTATATTATTTGTAACCAATTACAAAATATTAGTATTTAGTGCACTGATGCATTTAACAATGACTGGCTGAAATTCACAGTCCAGTTTCAATGGAACTTTAGGGTTCCCTCACTGCAGAAAACTGGAAAGGAATGTGTTGCTGTACAAATTAATAATGGTAATAGAAGTGGTTTGATTTTTAATAATTAATATCTTTTTTTCTTATGCACAGTTAAAATAATATTAAAGAAACTAAATAACCTATATCCTATAATAAGCTAATATCAGAAAAATGCTTTAATAAAAATAATAGTAAATAGTTACCTCTGTTCATATAAGAATCAGATTAAATTACTAAATATTATAATATAATATATAATAATAGATCATATGTATATGAGAATTTAGAATTGATCTATAACTTTTATTTAAATCTTTTTAATTGGTTGTTTGCAAATTTGGTTGGTTTGTATATACAATGAATTTAAAAATGTACATGTGTAAATGAAATGTGCGATTTTTATTTTGTGATAAGCAATTAACACACATGATCAGCTCTATGTGACTGCAAGTGTTTTTTACGCGATAGCTCGACTAGGAGATACCCTGAACAGAAATAGCAAAATCAACAATACTGATCAGGAATACATATTCTACATGGGGTTGAAGATGCTTCTTTCCACTTGTTATAAACTTTCTCACAACTTAATTATATCTTTTGGAACACTAGAAAATTTACCATTTAACACTAATTTTTCATTTATTTATTTATACATTTTGGGTTTGAGGTTTGCTCTCATTTTCTTTTGCTTATCAAACGATTGTAAAGTCTTAGTTTTGGTTCGGTTATTAGTTATTATCTACATATTTATTAAGTATATTTTACATATGTACATATTTACTAATAATATTGAATACTTAGACTCAATGTACATAAATTGACCACAACACTATTTACAATTATATTTACATGTGTTTACATATGTATTCTAATCACTATCAATGTCATCGTGTGTTGCGGTTTCAGGCGATGTGTTTCCAATACAAATTTAATTTTCAAACCTCATCTCAATCTATATTCCCGGAGCGGCTGCTGAGTTGATAATGAAACAAGTCAGAATGCAGCAGACGACAGAGCTCGACTACGAGATACCCAGAATCTATCTGTTAAATATATCAATATGTGCATGGTAAACATATTTTAAATTTGCAGCTTTTTGGTACAGACGGACATGTCTAGATTGACTCGACATTTGATCCTGATGATCGAAATGAGCTCGGAAATGTTTCCTTCTACCTGTTACATACCTGTGCACAACGTCATGATACCCATTGTACTAGCTCTTAATGGGTTCAGGGTATAAAAACGTGTATATCCCATTCCATGCAAGCTATAGATGATGCACTCGCAGGCCTCACATTCAGTCTGCCGGCATCGTTTCTTCTAATTAGAACGTCAATTTAAATGCAAACGGGAGCGCAAAAAAAAAACACATAACACAAAAATAATTCAATTTCAGTGTTGTTACAAGTCTTTAATCTTTCTTTGTTTTTGTTTTCTTTTTGCTAGCATTGTTCAGATTTATTAATAGCAGTATTTTTGCTTGTACGATATGTGATACACCATTGACTTTGATTTAATTAAAATTTTGTTGATTTCAAGAGCAAAACCGTGCTACATTATTCGTAAACTGTGTACTATATACCGCCATGGTATATGAGACTTCATATGAGAGTGGCCGCAGGCCATTCAAACCAGACTTAAATCGTGGCAAATGGGAAAAGCCAACGGACTATATCTACGCCTCTTTTGGCTTGGCACTCAAATTGGATTCATTTGTCGTTTCATATTGGTTTTTTTACGATATGGGCTGTAAGTATATTTGTGGGATGTGTCAATTTCCAATGAAAAGAAAATCACTTTAAATTAAAACTAACTGATAAGCTTATCCATCTATTATACAAAATAAAAGTCGGTGCATTATATACGAGGGCAGTTAAGTGAGTTTAACACCCTTATGATTCAACCTGCACATCGTCATATATTTTTCGATAAATATTATTGGCATTTAAAATAGCCATGTTCCAAAAATAACAGAATATGTACTAAAGCTTAATATTTATCGAATTGAGGGCAAAACATAAAAACATCCGCCCATGCATATTCATAAAAATATTAGGAACAATATTGACAAAAATTATAAATGCAATTTAGTTAAAGGGGCGTATCTTTGATTTTAGTTTTAAAGACAGATAAAATATATAATCTTTTGAATGTATTTTATTGAGTTAACTATCTTTACATTTATTTGCGTCTTTATAGTGTTTGGCATGTTACCTTACTATATCTATATGGCTTTATATCTGGTTCCTATACTGGTAATACATTCATTTATGGGTCAATTCTCGAGCAGTGGTTTCATCTCAGCTTTTCGAGTATCGCCGATTTTTAAAGGTAATATCTGAACATACGATTATGTGGATAAGCTTGACATATATTAATTTCTTCCAGGCATGGGATATGTGAGTCTTGCGTTGAGTCTTGCAAGTTTGCTCTATTATGGCATCTTTGCATTCGTTCCACTTATATTCATAGTGCATTCCCTACGTCCAACTCTGCCCTGGAGCTGCGAGGGATTTAGTTCTTGGTCCAATGAATCAACTGTTAGTAAACGTATAAGTAATATTACTATATACTTTTGTATATATATATAAATATATATATTTGTTACTTATTTTTAGATCTGTAATATGACGGATACACAAGTCCAGTCCCTTCTAGCCAGTAATAATGAATCGGAAATCTTCGATGTGACTATCGTGCATGTGCCTTCAGTGATTTACTTTAAGTATGTTTATATATATATTATATATATAATATATATATATATGCGTTCAATTCCTAACTATATTTAACTGCAGACAGTACTATGAGACATTCACTAACACTCAATTGGGGAATGTGGATTACGAATTATCTTGGCACATTGTGGGTTTCTCATTTGCCATATGGGCTTTAATTACCTGCATTTTCTACAAGTTCTCGGAAACAGCCAAGGTAAATTTTAGATAGCCAAATCCATTCAAGTACAATCGGTACAGAACTCCAACCGTTTTCCGGATATAATTGCAGTTTGGTAAATTGGTTCGCTATATGGTCGTCTCCACATTGGTGCTTTTGGTGGTGTGCTTCATTCGCTTTCTGTTTCTACCTGGTGCCTGGGATGGACTCACGCACTATGTCAAGCCCCGTTTGGATGATATGGTGTATGGTGGCTTTAGCATGACTACTGTAGTGCTGCAGGCTTTTGGTTCCGGCTGGGGTACGGTTATGGCTTTATCCAGTTTTAACAATTTCAACACGAACGTTATGAAATATAACTGGATTGTTGCCTTTGGACAGACACTCGTCTACATTTTGTTCGGAATGGTAACATATATGCTGGATCGGTATTTTCAAAGTAAGTTACAAAGGTTACAATAATTAATAAGAAATTGTGTATACATATAAATATAATTAAATCTATATAATTTCAAGACATGACGCCAAAAGATTTCAATATGTATGTAGATAACAACTGGGTCTTGTACTTATCAAGTGCCAGTGCTTTGTCTACACTGGAATGGCCCAATATGTGGACCATTATTTACTATACCATGTTGCTGATGGCTTCATTGATTGTCATGGTTGGTATATTTTTATATGTTTTAACTCCATATTTTCATATGACAGACTTTCTGAATAGACCACGCAACTGTTTACGGTATTTACGAGTCTGTTCGATGAGTTCGAGGTATTGCGGTTGTATAAGAAGGAGGTTACCTATGGAGTGTTGGGCTTTTTATCTGTCTTTTCGATATTATTTTGCACGAATGTAAGTCAATTCAACATTATACATTATACGGATTCCTTTGGCATTCGCCCCTATTTAATTTCCGTGTATTGATTACTTTTTATTATCTCTAATCTTAAATGTATATTTTTTAACAGCACGGCGTTCTATACTTATCGGCATTCACATTGGATTTGACAGTTACGCACCCTTTTATGCATTTGTTACTCCTTCTGGCGGTACTTTGGGTCTATGGACGGGAGCGGTTCCAGCGGGACATTGAGTTTATGCTTGGACAGCCGTTTGCCTCATGGAAAGTTTTCGTACTACGTTTCATAGCGCCACTATTTCTGATGCTCGCGGTAGTGAGTATTTGATAAATACATGATATATAAATAATAACATGTATGTATTCGCTTGCAGCTATTGAGCAGATACTCTTTTGAATATGAGGAGGCATTTGCCACCTCCTCTATTGTGACTAATCTAAGTCTGCTTTTGGTGCTGCTGCCTATATTGTTCATTCCGGGTTACGGCGTGTTTATTATGTGGAAGAATACGGGCGGATTTTGTAATCGCTTCAGACGTGCCTGTCGACCAAACGACTGGTATCCCATTGAAATGGAAGATCGCCAGAAATATGAAGAGGTTGTGGGCAATGCGGATATTACTCATCAATTATATGAAGTCACCGAGGAAGTCAATTAATGTGTCAAACACTTTTAATTGTTCATTTTCTTTGATGTTTTCGCATTTAATAAAATATATATATCTAAGGTTTTAACAGTGCACAACTAAATGAACCGGATGGTCCCAATTTGTCAAGTAATTTAAGAATTGAAAAACTTACTCAGATGAGAGAAGGAGTATTTTTACAAGAGAATGAATTAAAAATAATACTTACCCCGGTCATTTATGTGAGTGTTTCCCCATGAACAGTGTTCGTTTCTTCGCCAGGAAGGGTTGAATTGGTCGTGGCCCATATAAGCGAAGAACGCCTATATGGATTTTCTCTTCAATAGAATCCTTGTAATTTTACTCTGTGTTGTCATTATAAATTATTAAAAATAATCAAATACACCCATATAGCAATATCAACAATAAGGGGGCGTTTCTTTGGAAATAGTTTTAAACCATTTGAAATTGTTTTGCACATAAAAATAATCCAACGACATAAAATATGAAATATATTTTTATTGATTTGTTAAACCTAAGTGTATTCTCTTCATTACATATCAATTTATTTACGTAACTTTAGTTTTCATCAGGTGTAACATCAGTTGGTCTAACTTTTTGATTTTCGGTGCCCGAATTGTAACTTTTTAGTCGAGAAAGCACGACTTGGAAATGCTACGAAGATTTGCTTTCAGCTTATCTTCTATGGATGAGTGCATCTGCACATACTGTGCATACAATTTTGTAAATATGAATATATCTATACAGATGCTCCACATTAAGTTATTATAGTTCTTTATAGTTCTGCATTTTATAACTATTGGAAGTCGATTTGTAAATAAACTTAATTTTGTAAATTAGAAGTGTCCTAATCAAGAAAATACATTATTTAAGGGGTCTGCCTGTTACATAGTTTTTCAGAACTTGGCTCATTTTTAATGTGTGCCGGATATAAAATCGAATATATCCCAAGCCATGGATGCTACAGATGAAACTCTCGCAGGCCTCACATTCAGTCTGCCGGCATCGTTCCTCTAATTATAACATCAATTTAAAAGTAAGCGGGTGCGCGAAAAAAAAAACAAAGCAAACAAATCATAAAAATAATACAATTTCTGCTTCGTTAATAAGATTTAATCTGTTGTTTTTGTTGCTAGCATTGTTCAGCTTTATTACTAGCAGTATTCTTGCTTGTGCGGTGTGTAAAACGCCATTGACTTTCATTTCATTAATATTATTTTTTCAAGTACATTTACATTCTACTTTATTCGAATTCTGAGATATAGAGAACCGCATCAGTTGAAGTGTTTTATGATACCTCTTATGAAAGTGGCCGCAAGCCATTCAAACCGGACTTAAATCGTGGCCAATGGGAAAAGCTATCGGACTATATATACGCCTGTTTTGGCTTGGCACTCAAATTGGATATATTTGTCGTTTCGTATTGGTTTTATTTCGATATGGGATGTAAGTATATATGTGTGGATTATCAATTTCCAATGAAATACAAAAAAAAATCTTAAAATTGAAAATAACTGATAAGCATATCACTCTAGTATTCAAAATAATAAATAAATGCATCTTTCTACAAATGCGAGGGAAGTTCTCTTAGTTTGATGTTTAGAAATTATAAGAACAGCTATTAGGTTTCAGAGTTATATCATTTTAAATATATATTCATAACACTTCTACCAAAATTATATATTAAGAATAATACCTATAATACCTACTAAGGGTACGTTAAATGTAGTTTACTAGTTTCGGACCCTTGGTTGTTTGATAAAAACCAATTCACAACTTGAAAAAGAGAAAAAATTGTATTATTTTATTGAATTATAAAGATATATATTTGAAATGTATTTGCGATACGATAGTGTTTGGCATGTTACCTTACTATATATGTGTGGCTTTATATCTGGTCCCTTTAATAATGACGGATACACAAATCAACAACTTCTAGACAAATTTTCGATGCGACTAGCGTGCATGTGCCTTTATTGATATTCTTTAAGTATGGTCTTTAATAATAATAATAATAATAATAATAATAATAATACATGCACTGTTTACAGTTCTAGGAAACAGCTTTGGTAATTCCTAGCTACCGGAAGCATAGTAACAGGCTACCTCATAAGATTTACATACTCTTAACCACTATCAGAAGCCATATACACACGTGTGTAGAATTTCCGTAACAAAACCTACAAAAAAGGTAAATGCCATTTAGTTTAAGGGGCGTTTTTTTTGCAGCTATATTGCTATATTTCGGGTTCTTGGTACTGGTCAAACATTCCCTTATGAGTCGCTTCTCCACAAGTGCCTTATGAGTCGCTTTTTTGATTGTGCCATTTTTTTTCAATGTTGTATATTTGTTTTCATACATATATATGGAAAGAGCGTCCGCTGAGTTGATAGTGACAATATTTAACGCATCAGATTCAGTCTGACGGCATCGCTTCTTCTAATGAGAACATAAGCTTAAGAGTGCGCGAAAACTGATAAGTAATATTATTTCTGCTTGTGCGATGTGTCATCCATAATAACATTGATTTAATTAATATTCTTTTCCAAAAGTAATTATATTCTGTACTATTGGTATACTGAGATATAGAGATTCGCAACTGTCGAAATGGTGTATGAGACCTCCTATGAGAGTGGCCGCAAGCCATTCAAACCTGACTTAAATCGTGGCAAATGGGAAAAGCCAACGGACTATATATACGCCTGTTTTGGCTTGGCACTCAAATTGGATATATTTCTCGTTTCGTATTGGTTTTATTTCGATATGGGATGTAAGTATGTTTGTGTGAAGTATCAATTCTCAATAAAATAAAATGGAACTGATAAGCTTATCAATATATTATTCGAAATATTAGTCGGTGTTTGCTATGTATAAATACGAGGGCGGCTAAGCGAGCTTAACACCCATATGATTCAATCTTCACATCGTCATACAATTTTTGGAACATGGTAGTTAGAATTAAAATGAAATATGTTGCAGATATTACATGATTCCTACTAAAGTTGAATATTTAAAGGGTAATTTCTTTGGTAGTAGTCTTATAAAAAGATAAAAAATATTTTCTTTTGAATGTATTTTATTGAGTTAACTATCTTTAAATTTATTTGCATCATTATAGTGTTTGGCATGTTACCTTACTATATCTATATGGCTTTATATCTGGTCCCTATACTGGTAATACATTCCTTTATGGGTCAATTCTCGAGCAGTGGTTTCATCTCAGCTTTTCGAGTATCGCCGTTTTTTAAAGGTAATATCTGAGCATACGAATATGTGGATAAGCTTGACATATATTAATTTCTTCCAGGCATGGGATATGTGAGTCTTGCGTTGAGTCTTGCAAGTTTGCTCTTTTATGGCATCTTTGCATTCGTTCCACTTATATTCATAGTGCATTCCCTACGTCCAACTCTGCCCTGGAGCTGCGAGGGATTTAGTTCTTGGTCCAATAAATCAACTGTTAGTAAACGTATAAGTAATATTTCCATATATTTTTATTTATATTTGCTCCTTATTTTTAGATCTGTAATATGAACGGTACAGAAGTCGACTCGCCCTTTATCACAGCACCTTCAGTGATTTTCTTTAGGCTCGTAAATACATATATATATTCATAATGAATTACTAATCATTTCCCAACTACATGAAATTTTAGTGAACACTATGGGTTACTGAGTGGACACCGATTTGCGGATGCAGATTACGAATTATCTTGGCACATTGTGGGTTTCTCTCTTGCCATATGGGCTTTAATTACCTGCATTTTCTACAAGTTTTCCGATGCAGCTAAGGTAAATGTTAGATAGCCATATTTTAAACTTCCACTCAAGTGTAATCGGTACAAAATTCCAACCGTTTATGATTAATTTCAGTTTGGTAAATTGGTTCGCTATATGGTCGTCTCCACATTGGTGCTTTTAGTGGTGTGCTTCATTCGCTTTCTGTTTTTACCTGGTGCCTGGGATGGACTCACGCACTTTGTAAAACCCCATGTGGATTCTATGCTACAAGGTGTTCCCGCCATGGCTGTTATGGTTATACAGGCTTTTGGTTCTGGTTGGGGCACTGTTATAGCTTTATCCAGCTTTAACAATTTCAGGACGAACGTTATGAAATATAACTGGATTATTGCGTTTGGACAGACATTCATTTACATATTGTTCGGAATGGTAACCTTCATGCTGGACCATTATTTGCAAAGTAAGTTATAGAGTTAAGAATATATAATATTAACCAAATATCAATAATAAGTTTCATGGATACACATATATTTTATCTATATAATTTTAAGCCTTTGCGGCGAATAACTTCTCTTCGTTTGCAAGAAAAAACTGGGTTTTGTTCTTATCAAGTCCCAGTGCTTTGTCTACACTGGAATGGCCCAATATGTGGACTATTATATATAATGCCATGTTGCTCATGGCTACTTTGATTGTCATGGTCGGTATATTTAAACATATTTTTTTTGTCTTACACATGTTTTTTTTTTAATAATTAACTGTTTTAACAGATCACGCAACTGTTTACGGTATTTACGAGTCTGTTCGATGAGTTTGAGGTATTGCGGATGAATAAGAAGGAGGTTATCTATGGCGTGTTGGGCTTATTGTCCGTCTCTTCGCTATTATTTTGCTCTAATGTAAGTCCAGACAGAGGTTTTAGAATTTTGTTTTTTATCAACATAATTAATGAATTTAGATAAAGAAATCCATAGATGTTTTCCATCTTTTCGTATTTTTATAATCTATCTTATTTTCACAAAAAAATATCATGTCTGATTTCTGTTGTATTATCTATAATATAATATATGTTTTTTGACAGCATGGCATTCTGCATTTCTCCGCATTATCCGTGGATTTGATAATCTCGCATTGTGTTATGCATTTGATTCTTCTTCTGGCGGTTCTTTGGGTCTATGGACGGGAGCGGTTCCAGCGGGACATTGAGTTTATGCTTGGACAACCGTTTGCCTCATGGAAGGTTTTCGTACTACGTTTCATAGCGCCACTATTTCTGTTGTTCACCCTTGTGAGTATATGATACATATATGATATATCCATAGTAATAAATATGTATTTGCTTGCAGCTGATTACCTTACTAATGTCCTCATTTGAACATATGTTTCTCTCCACCACTGCGATTTACATAAGTCTGCTTTTGGTGCTGCTGCCTATATTGTTCATTACGGTATACGGCGTGTTTATTATGTGGAAGAATACGGGCGGATTTTGTAATCGCTTCAGACGTGCCTGTCGACCAAACGACTGGTATCCCATTGAAATGGAAGATCGCCAGAAATATGAAGATGTTGTGGGCAATGCGGATATTACTCATCCATTATATGAAGTCACCGAGGAAGTGAATTAATGTGTCAAACACTTTTATGATATTTCCAATTTAATAAAAGACACTTTAGTGTTTAATTTATGGCATTTATGTAATTTGAGGGACTATTGGATTATATATATATGTGTATATTTATTATACACATTTACTCAACTTTATAATACAATTTTTACTTTATTTAATTTGTAAAACGAAGCATTCAAATGTGATCCAGTTATGCTTCTGTATCAGACATTAATGCTGGCATCCTGCGCTGATTTCTATATGCGATATAATCTGCTCGATCTTCTGGATCGGCTGGTGTCCAATCCAAGGGCTTCAAACGTTTCTTAAGGCTTTCGCACATCGTTTCTCGCTTGCGGATCATAACGTACAATACGTATAGGGGTATAAATATGACAGAGGACACAAAACTTAACCAACCAATGAGGATGGCCCAATCCGGATACTTTATGTTATTGTAGGTAACGGTACGCATGAATATAATACTTGTGAATAGTATAAACTATTGAGAATAAGTTCGATTTGAAATGTATTAGAATATCAGTTGATTAGGGGTCTTACAATCAGCACCACTGGGGCTATATACTTCCAAGCAATCTTCCAATAGAGAGCTGGTCGCTCATACACCATGAACTCAATGTCGGCCATGAAATTGTCAATACCGTAGATATACGACACCATAATGATCTCAACCAAACAGATTACTATGATCGCTATTGCCGATGAGTACCAGTCGAACAATTGCAATATAAACATGCCAGCCTAGGGAAGGTCTTACGAATGGCTTTGATTTAAATCGATTTCCAATTAAGTACTTACATTAGTGCACATAATGGAAGCTATGCAGCAGAAGATTGTGCACAAACAGACCATCTGTTTCATTTTGTGCTTGCGCAAAAACGCAAACTCATCCAGCAGCGACGAGCTAATGCATTCCAGTTGTACAAACTGTAAATTAAAACTGGTAATAAAATTGCAGGTGGAAGCTATTAACTGTAGTATCAAGACATACAGATTTGCCAATTTGCAAGGATGAAGAGTTAATTTTGAGTCCTTCATTTATCGATAAACTGCTCGATATTGGCAATAGAAATGTTGCATACTCACCACACTGTCAATACCCAATAGGAAGAGCATAAAAAAAAACATTAAGGCCCACAACTGTGGCACAGGCAGCATCGCAATTGCTTCCGGGTAAGTAACGAATGCCAGACCCGCACCAGATGTGGCCACTGTTGCAACGGGTATTCCCGACTTGTCTATGAAGAAGCCCAAACTAATTATCGACTTATTTATGTATGCATACTGATAGACTTACATGATAGAAAACCCAGGACAGAGAAGACCACAACGCCCGCATATAGACTTGTAAACACATTGACCGACACTACCAAAATCGTGTCGAACTTGGCATTGTTGCGAAAACGATTAAAGCTGGCCATATTAACAATGCCGCCCCATCCGGGGCCAATACCAAAAAACATCTGTATTGCGGCATCTGCCCAGACCTTCAAATCGAGCAGACGATGCCACTCCGGATAAAGGAAAAATTTGATGCCGTCTACTGCACCGGGCAGAGTAACGCCTCGAACAAAGAGTATGGTTAGCAGCACATAGGGAAACAATGCCGTGAAGTAAGCCACCTTTCCCACCTATTGGACAAAATATATATATAGATAAATCGTATATATGTAGGTAAAAACAAAGACGTCTGTTGGTTTTCAGTCTGTAAGTCCTCTTTAAAATACATCTTACCGATTTAATGCCCTTCAGCACACACAAACAAATGACGATCCACGAAATGACCAGACTGAGCAGCTGCTCCCACACCATGCCACCCAGGTGGGCAATGCTCTCCGAGATGCGCAAAACTTCCAGGCTGTGGCACAGTATGTATGTAAACAATATGATGCTTTTTCGCTATATCAAGCTTAACTTACTGAAAGAATTCGTCTGCCGATGTGGTGCCCCAAGCCTCATCATCACTTTGCATCTGAATTTAATGGAATTATATGAAAATATATAACTAGTTATTTATGGTTGACCCACTGAACCTTAGCAACGCTTGTGCAGTTGGGAGTATTCCATGGATGGTCACAGTTTATCCAAGGCACCGTTTCCCAGAAGCAGTAATATATCATGCGTATTGGATACGATAGGATGACCGAATAGTAGCAAACACAGTACATGTTCACAATAATCATACAAATGCCAGTGCCCTTCAATATGGGTACCAATCGAAACATGCCAGTACAGCCAGTGCCCGAGAATTGGCCAATCATTACCTCCATATAGAATAGGGGAATGCCGCAAAATATTACCATCAGCATATATGGTACCAGGAAAGCACCTAAAATTAATAATAATAATAATAATGGCGAGTACATAAGGAATCGGGTATAGGCTACTGTGTATTAATCTGCAGTTATAGGTCATAATTGGAGAAAAGATACTTCAAGATATTGGGATTTGGATTATAAAGAAATTATAATCTCAACAATTTGGTCACTCAAATCATCAAATTTCAAAATAAAAGGTACTTAAGTAAACGACTTTATATTTTAATAAGAAAACAAATTAAAAAAAATATATATAATGCATTTTCATTATTGCATCTGAAATTCACTGTGTAAAATTTTAAAAAATTTAAGAAAAGCATGAAAAATTGAGAAAATGACAAAAATGTAAGATCCTTCGAGCCGGATTTGAACCAGCGACCTATGGATTTCAACATATCGCGATTCAATAATCTGATGGTACAAGAGCAGGGGTTAATCTAGGCCCGGTTTTGCTGGTCTAGCATCCTGCTAATGCTCGCAACACCAAGCCTCGAGAAAACTCTACAGTCCATCGCTCTACCAACTGAGCTATCGAAGGCATTCGCTAGCTGATGCCAAAGTTCCAACAAAAGCCACTGACACACACAGACAACATGCCACAGCAGCGCGCCAGCTTTCACTCGAAAGCTATCATAATTGAATGCTGAGAGCTTAAAATAGACACTGCACTCGGGGCATGCGCTAGTTTTGGGCACGCGAGACTCGTGACTCGCGACCCAAGCGAATTGTTTGAGTGAATTGTGAGCACAGCACTCATTGAAATAATACAAATTGCTCACTCATCAATTATTGGAGCTGAGCACAATTGTTCAATTGTTCAGCTGTTCAGTTGTTCAGTTGTTCAGCTGTTCAGTTGTGCAGTTCAGGGCGCCGCTTTACTTACCTCCCCCGCTACGGTAACAGAGATAGGGGAAACGCCAGACATTGCCAATGCCAATCGCATAGCCCATCATCGTGAGTATAAATTCGGTTTTCGTTGACCATAATCCGCGATTCGCATCACGTTTAATAGTCTTCAGTTTTCGATTTGCCGATGGCGACTGCTGATCTTCTTTTCCTTGCTTCATTCCAGTTGCTCAAATTTTACAACTGCGAATTTTATTTTGGTATTTGTGTAAAAATGCTCCACTGTTGTCTCCTATTCTAGCAATTTGCTAAAGGATCTAAATATTTCGGAACACAGAGAAAATTATAACAAGTGGTTATAAATATTTTGTAGAGATATATTATTTGAGTTATATTATTAAGCCTGCTTGGACTCTTTTTGTTTGTTGATAACAAATTAATTATACATTTTTCTTTAATAAGAATAAATTTAAAACATAATGTTTATTTTTGAAAATTAAAACACAGTTCTTGTTGATGTCGTTAAATAATTGTTAACTGTTTTTATTATTGGCAACTTTTAGCATCGTTAAAATTAGTTGGGTTTAGTTCACAATTTATCCTATGTCTAACTTATTAATTAGATGAGTGGTTTTTTGTTAAAGCTTCCGTTGATGTCGTTGGCTCCTCTTGATTGGAACACCTCCGTTTTCTTCTTTCTAGCAGTGCAATTGTAATAAAATAGCTAGAGCCATCAATAGCATTGCTATTGTTGCCTGGCTGGTAGCCGAATTTCGACCTGCTATGGCCGTATAGTCATCTGGTCGACGGGATTCACGTTTCTCGGCCTTCTCGCAGAAGTCGCCACAATTAGCATTCTCGCAAAGATCGCAAATGTTCGATTTGGGCGCCCGATAAAACTGCCTGGCGCGACGAGCTGAAATCCAAGAAGTCCAACATTACATTCAGTAATAATAAATTGAATATAAACATCTGACTTAAAGCCCTAAAGGTGAACTTACCGTTGTCATAGTAATCGTACATCACAACTGGCACTGGTCGATGCTTTGTCACCTTCACCGTTTTGTATGCATGCAACGTGGGGCACACTTCCCGTCTGTCCAAGTAATCGAAGTAGATTATGACTTTGGTGTCGCGCTGCTGTGTTTCTACCTTCTTGATGCGCTCACTCGACTCCAGCGTGGGCAGAGTATCCGTATCGACCACAAAGCCACTCGGTAGATACACTTCCATCACAGCCATATTGGAGCGTTCGGCATCGCCCGGCACAGATACAAAACTGGCGCAGGCCGACAAATGCAGATAGTCCGCATGCGAATTCCGATTCACGGTCGGATCGAGCACGAATCGTGGCCAGGCACTTGTCACATTTGTGTTGTATCTGTAGCTCACCTGGGCCAGTGCCAAACCACGTCCAGTAGCCGAAACGCTCACGTTCTTTATATTGCTGGGTAGCTAGACAAAAGAAGGTTGAAGATTCCATAGGTTAATCATTTTCTTGTTTGAGTCCAAATTGTAATAGTTTACCTCAACACTTTGCAGAGCCAGCGAGTTCTCTGAGTTGACATTCAATATGGTCTCAGCACCTTCGCCGTAATGAAAACCAATCTGCACATTATTTCCCTGGCTGGAGAAGCGTTCGGCAAACATGAGCAATGCCTGCAGACCCACAACAGTGTCCTGTGAGGCAACAAAACCACCGAATGCATTCCGCTGATCCATCAGCCAGTTTAGCACTGGCAAAGCATCGCCTACAAGATTGTTTTCCAGCAGAGTGAGAGCTGCATAGGCAGAGATCTCAATGTTGACACTGCGAGTGGCATTATACCAAGGAGATTGTTGCTCCGTCCCTGGCGCCGTCTTATTCCACCACTTGCGTCCATCGGCATTGGTGGCCATTGAGTCCAGACGCTGCAGAAAGGCAGCCTTGGCATTATGATTGGCACGTGAGAGCACATAGGTGCCTATGGCCATGGCATGCAGATTGCTCGAAGTGTCCAAGCCGCGGGCGATGAAATCCAGAGCCTTATTAATGTTATTCCGATACTCGGCATGAGCATCCTGTGAGGGATACAATTTAGTATTTTCTCAGCAGCTTATCAGCAATTATCTTACTACATTCTCCAACATGGCCAAGGTAACAAAGGCCGTCAAACTTATGCCTCCATCATCGAACTGCTCGAAGATATCGCCATGCTCCTCGTAGCCACCATTTCCAGATTGCACGCTGGCCAAGTAGGCCAAAGCGGTCTGCAGCACATGCTCATCCACTTGAATGTAGGGCGTTGCCTGCTTTAGAGATCTGGCCACATAGGCAGTCAACCATGTGGAGCTTTGCTTAGCAGTCAGTCCAAAGGCACTGAAAGCACCATTTTCATGACGATAGTAGAGCAAGCGCTGATAGCCCACCGCCAAATTCTTGGTTGCACTGATTTCCACTTCTGGAGTCAGCTGACGCAGGCGCTGCAAGGAATCAAGGTTTTAAAAATATGCAACATACATATATATATTATATGTTATGTATATCCAACTTACACCCAAGTAACGCAGCACCATTAGATTGGGCACAAAGTTCACCATGGTCTGTTCGCCACAGCCCGTGGGCAGACGGATGAGCTGCTGGAGATTGCCCACAATGCTGCCCATCAGATCACCCACAGCGCTAACTTCAATGCTCGTCGAGTCGGGTATCGCATTGCGTGGCACTTTAATGGTAACATTTTGTTTCCTCTGCGCATTCGAGTTTAACTCGAAGAGGAAGCCACGATTAACACGCTCCGTGGCACCGGAATGCTCGACCATCAGAGTACGCTCCACAGTGTCGCCAGCTTGGGAAGTGGTTGCCACTGCCTTAACAGGCAGTGCACCCACTCGTCGTGGTGTCACAATGAACGAGACGGTGCGTGCCGACTTGCCAGGCACCTGAACGGTGCGACGACTGTAGAGTTCCAGTTCTTCAAATGTTTTGGACATTAGGTAAGATACAATGTTTTTGAATTCAGATTTTACGTACTGGGCTTATTTGGCTGCTTGATGTCCAGTTCTGGAAAATCAAAGTCCTGTGCCGTATTATAGAACGTAACATCCACGCTCAGATCGCTGTCCCGATTATTGTGCACCACAAAAGGCAAAGCAATGAGCTCATCTGGCAAAATAGAAGAAGAGGATTACTTGCACAAATTTAATTGAATTTAACTGAAATATACCCTTGCGTATTGTGTAGGGTAGATCTGTGGCTATATAGAACTCCTTGTAGGCCTCTAGTTTGCTGCTGGGCGCATTCAAGCCCAAG
Organism: Drosophila nr. perissopoda 5 BK-2023a; assembly: GCA_035044105.1. NCBI lineage: Eukaryota > Metazoa > Arthropoda > Insecta > Diptera > Drosophilidae > Drosophila > Drosophila nr. perissopoda 5 BK-2023a. The sequence continues at coordinate 781,635 of JAWNMK010000245.1, forward strand.
CCATTGACCGGGTCCAAGGTGAAAGCAGTCAAGAGCCACGAGGTCATGTCGCTGGGTATGCGACGATGTATCGTATTGCGACCATCGCTGCTCGCCGAGATGTTGAGGAACAACCAAGTGTCCGCCGGATCACGCATGACATGCACTCGCGGATTATGCCAATAGGGTTTCGGGGTATACGAGAATGCATAGCGTCCCTTGCCGGGTGGCAGTGTATTCACCTCGATCTTGTGCGCGGGTCCAATATCGGTTTTCCGCACAGTCGTCAATTTATCCTCGTCCATGGTGGTTGAGCTATCGCGTCCTGTGGATGGTGTTGCCTCTGCCTCTATGAAGGTTACAATTATTATTAATATAATCATTTCAAACAATTCAAACGTTTGGCTTACGCTTCTCCACAAGGTAATCCGTATTGGACATGGTTATGACGCCTGATTCTTTGCCGGGAGAGCTTACGGGCGTATTCACGTCACTGAGCTCATAGGCATAGAGCGCATCCATCAAACGATCGTGTGTTAGGTCATGGCCTGGAGAAGATTACATAGGTTAGATCTTTGGACCAGAGTGCTGTTTAGTTCAGCTTACCGCTTCGTAGCGATGCCGCATTTTGATCGACAACCATGAGACCCACATAGGAGTAGGGCTTGGTGCTGATACTTATGTCTATATCTTGACCGGGTGGTGCTCTAATCGGCGCCTCAATTTGCACCTGACAATTTGAATATTAGTCAAATTGGGCGCATATTGAATTGCGTAGCTCTACTCACAGCATTTAAGAGATTCTCTTCGAATTGTATGATCTGCTCATCGTACACAAATTCACCATTGACAACCATATAGAGAAGCAACTTGGCGCGTGGCATCATCGCAAAGGATGCCAAAAACTTGATTGTGTGATAATTATTGTCGGCCACCTAAATTTAGATGCAACAATTTAAATAATTCAAATAGGCCCAAGAGCGTTTCTTTACTTACATCCACAGTGCGTGAGAGTATAATGTCACCACGTCCCACAATCTGATACATAAAGTATTTCATGGGCTCATTGGAACGGACAGCAACAGCAATTTCCTGATTTACCATGGGCCTGCCATATAAACATAGTTCTTATTAACATTGTATGAGATTTTTTAGATTCGAAACTTAGAGTCTTCAGAGAAAAACATTATTTTAGAGGTAAAAACATGATCGAGAAATGGTTGATTTTAAAATTCTGTTTTGTTAACTTTATAAAGACGGCATCAAATTTGCAAATAATTTAGTTTTTCCTCTTCTTAGCAGCTCTATAAGCTTCATTTAAAAGTTATCTTTTGAATGAGCTCATTGTTTAAATGTCACTTACTTGTCGTTTAGCACCTTGGCTGTTATATAATTCTTGCTGTGCAAGTGTTTCCTCGGCACTTTGCCCACCTCGCTGATAACACCCAAATAGTCAACAATAATGGAATGAAACTCATCGCGATCCCCAATTGGCACCGTAAACTTCATCTTGATCTCGCCACGTGAGTCCAGTCTGTAAACGGTGCGATTATACATTTCACTGCTGCCATAAACATTTGTCAAATAGGCGTTGATCTCTGGATTGAACTCCCTCAACGGAGTGCCATCGTTCCGAGCAATGCGTGCCTATATGTACAGAAGGTAGCATATTATTAAATTATAATTGAAATAAATATTTCTGACTACATACCGTTGCTTCAAAAGGCACGCCTGGTATGTAATAGCTGGGCAATTTGACGGTCTCTACGCGAAAGTGATTTAAATACAGGGTAAGCACCGTGGAATAGTTTTGCACCGATCCTGTGGAGCGCTCCTCAACCAATGCATCCAACAGATACTGTCGCTCATAGTCCTGTTTCAGTCGCAGCTCCTGCTCAATGTCAAACTCAAAGTAGGCGCTGCCATCGATGGGCACCACTTTCCGGGTGATCAAATCATTGACAAAGGGCTGCAGCGAGCCAAAGAAAGTCGGGTAAATGGAGAGAGTTGCCTCGCCCACAATGGGCTGACCAAAGGCATAGCTGTATGAAGAAAAGTTAGAACATTATTACCAGGCTGATAACAGCTAAAAGACTATTAGCATTAGTGTTACCAAATCTGCTTTTATATAGCTTATTTATATTGAAGGCCTTAAGCCGAATCTGCAACAGGTTTTCTTTTAGCATTGAACAAAAAGCTATGTAGCTTTTTGTACTTTGTTTTTTGTTTTTGCTTGCTCAAAATTAACCACATTAGTGAAAGGTTTTTTGTTTTAATCTTTGAAAAGTCATAAATTATTCAACAAACAAGATTTACTGACGCTAGAGCTGGTATTTTTTTTTTTAGCACTTACTGCGCTTTTATAGTGGCTGCAATCTTGCCATCCTTGTAGATGGCCTTTCGAGGCGTGTCAATATCCACCACAAACTTGGGCAGTATATGATCCAATATCTCAAAGTTTTGCTTGTGCTGCTGCTCGGCGACATCGACAATAATGGACCAGTCACCAAATCGTGGATAATCGGACAACTGCAGCTCATTGGAGTAGATGGCATTCGTAAGGCGGATATCCTTATAGCTTCTAATAAGATTATTTCCCGAATCCCGTATCTCCACATGGACACGACCATAACCGCGAGCGGGCTTCAGATTCGCATCGAGCAGTAAAATACGATAATGCACAAGATCACCTGGCTTATATATACTCTTATCGGTTTGCACCAGCACCGTGTGCTGTTTGGGCTCAAAGTGCAATTGGGTCTCATTGGTGAAGATAATGCCGCTCAAGCCCTCCGCTGTCAGACGATAACGATCAGCTTTTAGCGCTGGCAACTGTGGGATAGTCAGAGTAGTTCAAAGTAATGACTCAATTATGGATTGGTGCAAAGTTCACCTCAAAGTGCAGCAGCTGCGTTGAATAGGGCCTCAGTTCGACGGTCTTGAAATCCGTATACGTACTGCTCAAAATGCCAACCTTAACTCTGGCGGGCTCCGCTGCCTTGTGTATACTCACTGCCACATGGTACTGCGAGTTGGGTCTCACTGTATTCGGCGCAATTATGGTGTAGAGGCTAGAAAATTAAAAAAAAAAAAACGAAAACAGAAAAAAAAACAAAACGAAACAAAGAGTAAAATAAATCGTTTTCAACTTTATGCAGCAGCTGAAATAAATAAAGACAATGTTCCGCAAAGCGTATTACACCTTTACTATATAGTCTTCGCTGACATGGCATCTGAATCTGTGGCTATTTCGGTTGTTTTTGTTTTTCTATTCATTCAACGTGCTTAACGGAAGATACGTACTTAAACAATACCATGGGGTAATGTACTTTTGCCTGAGTTCGAGTGCGAGTTCGGGTCAGCGTCTTTGAGAGACCGCGTTTCGGTTTCGGTTTTGATTCATGTCGGAAATGGCATTTGGAGGCGCTGCTGCGGCTGCGACACTAACTATTTTTTGTGGTTTTCCTACAACTACTACAACCAGCAACATCAACATCGACTTGAAGTATTCCTCATTTGCTATAACAACAATTGCAGCTGCCGGTTAGATGAGTCAAGCTTCTGACATTTAAGTTAACCAAGAGCTACCACAAAAAGTTGTGTTTAATTAAGTTGAAACTTTTGCATTGTAAGCTGGTGTAATTATTTGATTAAACTAATTGAACACTAAAATGAATGTTTAGTAATTATATTGTTGTATCTATCAAATGGATAAAGAGATGATTCCTAAATATATATAAATATGCCTGAAGTGAGTAATGGCTAATAATATTAAAGCAACAATTTTGAATTAAGCGACTACAATGCTGAGTATCTATTAGTGTAACGGAGCGTAGAATACGAGCACGAAGTTTGAATAATATATCAAATATATAATTTTATTCATAATCATAGCATTTAAAAAGTTAAATAATAATTAGGCGAGAAAAAGTTAAAGTTTGTTAATACGTTAAAGGTAAATACTTGGCAAATTTCTAATAATTTCAGCAAACAAACTGGCCACAAAATGCAGTTGGTTTCTGTATGGAGAAAGGTTTCACAACTTTTTCATCAAACATTATAAAATTGATATTGATGGAAAATGCCAAATTCGGAGCACGACTTGCATAATTTAAACAAGTTCGCTTTTACGATTTTGGAGCTCAACTCAACTGTTCGTTTTTGGGCTTTGAGGGTATCAAATTTTGTTGCTGCTTTCCAGCTAACTTGTTGGGTATTTAAGGTAAGTTGTGGCCGACCAAAGATGCGGGGTTTTCGTTTTATACACCTCTGTTTTTTTTTATTATTATTTCTCTGCTTTGATTGCAAAATTTATAGACTGGTTAACTGTGTCGTGTTCGTACTTGTCTGTCTGTCTGTGTGTCTGCCTGTTTTTGTCTGTTTTGTCTGGCATTTTGGCGTAATTCACCGTTTGCTCAGTTGTTCTAATTTCAATTGCTGCCACCGCTTAACCTGTTCCCACATTTTCTTTTTATTTTTATGTCACGTTTTGTTAGGCGGCCAAACAGGTTCCCAGAGTTCACTTAGCCAAAATGGCAGAAAAAAATTAAAACAATTTCGCTTTTTTTCTTTAAATTTGCCACAAAATGCAGTAACAGAGATAGATGGAGCGATAGAGAGACAGAAAGACAGAAAGAGAGAGATATATATGCAGAGGTTTCACATGATTGCATCGTGTTAAGCGTCGCGTTAAATGTCGGCTTTAAGCAGTTGATATCAACTTAGTTTAATGGAATGTACAGGCAAATAAATAAATATATTCGTAATGTTGCCTTGAGCTGCACCTTATATGGCAAGAGAATTAAACTTGCAAGTGTTGGACAACAACTGAACCTTAAGCTATATATGTACCGATCAAGGAGAGTGGGAGACAGAGAGAGAGAGAGAGAGAGTAGTAGCAAAAAAATTCAGCAAACGCCAACGTTACTTCTTGACAAAATCAATCAATCAGAATTCTGCGAATCTAAGCTCAGTCGAATACATTTGTACATTCATTCATTCAACTGGTCAGCTTGACTGACAGACACTCAAGGTTAGCCATCGGAAGTCAGGCAGTAAATAAGTGTCTTATTCAATGTGTCACCTAGCATTAGGGTGGCTCAAAATCACGCCACTTAATCGCATATGAAATATTAATTCATATATTTAATTTCTTAGTCAACTCATAAAACGCATTCAATATATGAATCCCCTAAAAGGCAATTGCTTATAAGGCATATTGCATCACCCTGACGATTTGAGAGAAATGAACTCAATGTCTGCGTAGGTCGTCGAAAATCTCGCCAATCTCAGCTTGAGTTTATTTTTATTTTATTTATTTTATGGCTGTTTTGTATCTGTCCGGCAAGAATAGCTGTCTATTGCATAAGGAAGATTAAATGCTCTTTCAAATATAAGAATTTAACAGCATTTTTAAATAATGAAACATTATACAATATCTTTAAATAAACTTTAACAACTTTAACTTAAAAATGTGGTTGACTTACTGAGAGTCATTAAGATATCTGTAAAAGGTTTCCTTCACCTAGAGTATAATGAGTTAAACGAGTTTAATAGATTATATTTGTTCTTGATCAATAATAACTGATGAGTCAGCCAGTTGAAACGCAGCGATCTAAATGTCATGTGTATCATAGACTTAAAGTCACGGACGAATACAACATACCCTGCTCATCTAACCTCTCAATAAGCATTACAATAAAACCTACTAAGCTCCCTTGAAGAAAAAACGATGTTTGATTTAAATAACTATTTCTAAATTTACATCAAACAAAACTCGCAATGGGTTTGGTTGTCCTAATAAAAGTCCGCTACAAATATAATTGTTTATTGGTATACTAAAATCTTCGGTCTGTTGTGTTAATGTCATGTCAATATCTGATCGCAAATAAAACCACCAACAAATTGCCTGGAGATGCTTCGTGCTCAGTTTATTTTATGCTAATTTCGTTTGATTACAACTTGTAAATTATATGGCACATGGATGGGATGGATAATGAGTGGCTCAGCAGCCGGTTGCCATTTTTTTGGCTTCGTGTTCACACACAATATCTCAAAAAAATGCGGTTCGTTGCTTAAGTCTTTTGTTTTTTTTCATTTTGTTTTCTTATTTAATGTTTTTGGGATTTCGTCTCAGTTAAGTGGCGTGATGTCATTTTCAATGTTTGTTATTGGCATAAGATTGTGTGCGCAACTCGTCACCTGAATTTGTCACACATTCATTGTCAGCTATCCATACATTACGAGTGTGGGAGTTGTTATTCATACTTATGAGTGTAAATGTCTGTTGTATTGTGGAATTTACTAACCCCTGAGCAGCTGTTAACGCTGGCACCAGCAAAAGTAAACAACTTATGATTGCGAGCAGAAAATTACACATTTTTAACATTATGTATTCGTTTTGATTAATTCTAAATACGATTCTAATTAGCTTGATCAATTTTTTGTTATATATTGCAAGCACACATTATATACGAATTTTAAATATGTATATTCATTTCGTATATCGTTAACTGCCTTTTTTCGGGTTTTTGTATTTTATTGTGTGGGCAGTCAACAATTTTTGCTCTCGCGCGTTTTTGACCACACCGCTCACTGCACTCGCCGTCAGTTAACTTGGCTTAAAGCTTGATTTGGCTTGTTTGCTGTTGTTGCTTCACTTGTTCAAACTAGCACCAGCACTAGCCGTAGCAGCAGCACCGTTCGAGATTCGCGATTGCGACAACTTCCAAAACAGACGGCTTTTCGTGGCTCACGTTTTTTCTTTCACTTTCGATTCGGGAAGCACTTCCACCTGTTTTCCGCTCGCGCTGTTGTTCGTTCGTAAGCTCGCACTCAACTGATTTTTTTGTTTTAGGCAGACTTTTGCATTAGCCGTATTTTAAGCTACTTGTTAAGCTGCAGCAGTGGCGCTTGAGCTTTAGCGTGGGCAAACAGCTTTTTGGCAGTCGATTGGTTGGTGTCTTTGCTACAAGTTGTGTAAATTTCAAAGAGCCGAGTTGTCCCAAGAATCGAAGGCCTTGTAATATTTACAAAAATATTAAATATGGAAACCACTATGTTGAACAATTAATTTTACTATACTACTAAAAGTAAGCACAATGTTTTCTACATTTTAATTTGTACAAATTTGTGCTAAGTGAAAGAAATTATTTCCGGGAAGTTTGAAGCAAGCTTTGTCTTTTCTTAATCGATATTTTCTTAGAAATATGAAGATTATTTCTAAATCTATTCTCCAAAATAAAATGTTCATCTCTATGAAAATATTACCGATATTCAAAATGATGAGCTTTTTTCATAGATTTATGGTAAGATGTTATTTTAAATCGTTCAGTTAAAGAGAGCAGCATCCCAGCTATGTTTTAAGAGACTGATTTAAAAGCGAGCCATGCAAAGACATACAAATGATATGCTTGTTCGCTCTTGTAGATTGTTAGAGCGAGCTGGCTAACATTGCTGAATTCGTGGTTGAAGTCTGTACTACTAAATTGGCAATGAGCTTTTTAGCAAATTAAAGCTTTAACGTTAGCGTTAATTAGAATAAAATATGAATGCATATGATGGATATTATGAAAGGAATCATCCAGAATGTTAATCGATGATTTTACAAAGAAAATGTGTAATTTAAAAATTGATTTTAAATAAGCAATCAGAAGCAAACGGCGTTAGTGTCTGCATAAACCTTTTGGATCTTAGACAAGAGTTCCCATGAAAATAGTCGGCTTAAAATGAAGTTAAGTTACCCCGCATGATTTTTTGCAGTGTGTCCAACTGGACAACACTAAATGGCGGACAAACATACACAAATACAATCGCTTCATGTATTCTAACATCAATATTGCAATGCCATTTGACATTTGTTATGGGCGACGAGCGCAAAACGATGCCGACTAAATAGAAGATGGAAGAAGGGGGAGGGTCAGGGAATGGGAATGGGAATTGGGATGGGGATGGGAATGGAATGTGGAGTGGAGGGAGCAACAGCAAATGTAACCGGTCAAACGGAGTGATTTTTATTGGCTTGTTGCTTTTTCGATTCACTGATAAATTGTTAATGTCACGCCACACATATGCACACAAACATAGAGGCACACACACACACATAGACGCAGACATATGTCCGTAAAATGCAATGTTACGAATTTATTATTTATGTGGCGCTAAGCTTTGTACATATAGAGTTCCATACATCCCCAATACCCCCACACACTTCACCAAAGAGACTAAAAGCGAACCAATGATAATACTTTTCGGGTTACAAATTTTGTGTCGCATAAAATTGCATTTGATGTGTGCATAGAAAATTGCACTGCAATAACAACAAGTGCAATATTGGAAGTGTGGGGCAGCTGGATTGCGAATATAAAGAGTTGGTCGGAATTCGTGTTTTATTTGTTAACATATGTATATACAAATAATATTACAATTAATAATAAAATAAATAGACTTTTAGCTCTGCTAGTAATAATAGTGGATCTATTTTCATATGTAATCAAGTAAATTACACTATTTTTTTATAAGAGATGATGTGGGGAAGGTTTGAAATGTTTGGTTTATTAATTAAAAATTCTAATTAACAATTCTAAGTAATACATGTAGCTATATAAAACTGAAATTATTAAGAACTCGAGTGGATGATATGTTTTATTACATTATTCTGTATCCTTACGAAAGCAAATTATTTGCCCACACTTTGTAGAATACGTGTTCCACATCAATAGCTGAACAAATTATGTCTATTTTCTAGAATAGAGTGTGTACTTGTTTTCTGAGTGTAGATATGTAGATGTGTTTACTGTAGGGCAATTAATGCAGCTGCCAAAATATGCAAGCGACCCTTGTGCAATTCGCACTTTAATTAATTAGACATTCATTTTCAGTAGCTACAGCAACAACAACTGCAGTAGTCAGCCAGCCAACTACCCCTGAGGTGGAATTTCCACTCCCTCCCCACTAACTGGCCAACAATTCAGCTAGTCACCTGTCTGATTGTCTGTTTGTTTGTCTGGCTGTCTGTTTGTCGATTTGTCGCTTTGTAATGTGCACCGAGCTTGTCCCATTGGTATAAGGCAATAGCGTTGGCATCCATTATGGTTCGCAGGCGTAATAAATTAGCAGAAACATGTCACTAAAATGGCCCGTGCCCACGCCCACTTGCCCCACTGGCGCTGACCTGCACCTGTAAAATGCTGTCAATGCAGTTGCACATGCCGCATGCCACATGCAATTCCATTTTGATGCAAACAACGGCACGCCTGGGATTTGCTCTGCGATTTGCGCACAATGTGTTTAGTGACAAACAACTCTCTCTCCACGCAGACATCCTTTAACCTCCTCGATGATGAGATGAGAACAAGCTCAATTCTGTTTAATCCTAATCCCAACACCTTTCAGACAAATCTTATCCAAAGCCAAACAACTTACATGAAATGCTAGTTGACATCAGTTGCTGTAGGACTTTAGCGATTCAAAAACTTAATAATAATATGGTAGAAAATTTGTGGTAGAAAAAAAAGTGAAAGTATTTTTTATTTTGTAACTATTAAATTACATATATTAATTGTTTTCCATTAATTCAGCTGATTAATTCTATGAAGAATTTGTTATTTATGGAGTCGAGGATCTCTCTTTCTGACTTATTTATTTCGTGTCAAATTTCTATATCCTTGGCAACGGAATATAAAAATTCTGATTCCAAACGTCAAGCACTCAATCCCCAAGCATTAATTATTATCCCAGTTGAATGCTTATCAACACTGTCAGACTTACGAAGCTATAAAGACAGAGGGAGATATAGAAAGAGGCAGGGAGAGAGAGAGACCGTCGACTTGCAACCTTATCACTGAGTTCGATTGGCGGCTGGGTAGCTGGACAATTGGGGTAGATGCAGCATGTGGCATGTTTGGATACCAGATAAAACTCGTCTTCTTGCAGCTGGTTGCTGCAGCAATTCTTGTTGGCCTCTTCGCATCTCTCTCGCTGAATTTCCATTCTTTTTCTTTCACATTTTGTTGCGCACTTTTCATCTTGGAGCTGCATACGAAATTTATGGCTTTTATTATGTGATTTATGCAATGTGCGCTGTCCGCGACGGAGGCACGCAACTCGGGGTACGCGCCTCGCAGGATTTTTACGCCGCAAATGTGCCCATCGACTGCGTGTTAAGTCTCGCACACACACACACACACACACGCACACCACATACACCTACATATATGTGCAACACACTTGCGGAAAGTGTGGTTTGGGGTGGGTGTGCATGTGTGTGTGTGTGTTTCTTCTTTTATTATTGCCCGCCAGTTTTTATTGCGACTGCTTCGCTTCGTGTTTTACTTATTTAATTTCTCAACTAGCCGGCGTTGTCCTTGCCATTGACAGGACAAAAGCGCACGTCAGCTCGCGCCCGGACACATTGATATAGAGCTTCGAGGCGCTGTGACGTTAATGTGAAACCCCGCTATACTGACCACCCCCACCATCCTACTCCGCTCCCCCTTTTCCAACTATAATGCAAGGATACGCTTTGCTGGACCCCAATAACGGCATCTAACCAAAAACGTGCTATAAATTCCAATCAGAGTCGCCACAGTGTCGCGCATTGCAGCCCATTGTCAATCAACACGCATACACATACGCACACAAACACGCACACACACACACACACACATTCTCAGCCGCGTACGCCGCTCTGCGTATTTACATTTCCGGACGAGTCATGCGAGCTGCTGTTGCTGCTGCATGGGGCACAGGTGCACCCAGCTTACCCACTTAGAGTTGAGTGCGTTTCGTGTTCCTTTTTTTGTTGTTTGGATTTTTATTGCGTGACACGAACAGCATGCAACAGAAAGCGAAATAACTTTATAACCTTCTGGTAAAAGCTCGGTAACCCAAACCACTTAATATTATATATAAATGTTATAAATGATATGTTCTAATAAACTAGTTAAAATATTATGATAATAACTGAAATAAAAAGATAAAGAGCAATAAGAGTTCGAGTCAACGCTTTCCCAAACGGTCTATTATTATTAATTGGATTATCTTTATTATATGAATGCTATATGCATGTTGTTTTTCTAACTGATTGTTTCTATTACGTACAATATAAATATAAATAGTAAAAGGCAGAAGATACTAAAATAGTTGCTATCTAGAAAGTAAGTTATTTGTTACATGCCTTATATTAAATAGATTGAACCATTTTTGGGGATGTTTTTAGTAAGTTCTAAATTCAGAGCAAATCCTGTGTTGTAGTTGAGGGTCCATGGAGTGTTAATTATGGATAATATATACAAAATATATTGCACTTCAGTCTTGAGTCGATTCTAATTGTTTTATTATTTTAAAAAGATTTCCATTTAATGATCATCTCTAATAATCGCCATGTGTAGAGGCATGCAACCACAGTTTGGCTTAAATTGCAGCCTGCTGCCTTTTTTGGCCGGTTTCAACTTTCAGCTTAAAGCGCTCAAATAAAAGACAATTTATTGCACTTTTGCAATTATTGCAAAGCAAAGCCATAACCGAGAAAGTCCAACCGACCCATGGAGCTTGACATTGCCCGAGGCCGACTGTTTCACGCCTCGCTAACTTGCCGGCGGGTGGCACCCACACCGAGAGAAGGAGACTGATGGTTGTAGGGACGAGGGTCCAACCCGAGGGGTGACTCAAGGCCAGGAATTTTATTTTTATTGTGCTCGACACTTAACTTTATTAATTTTCCAACCAATGACGAGTGCTGTTTACAACGCGCTGTGTATTGGGGAGGAGGGGGTGGGGGCGGGGTGCACACAGGGCGAGTGGTTTGGGGGTATAGTAATCCATTACCGCAGGTGCCGTAAAAATGCTTAGTTTACGATATGCGATTAACGCGAAACAAGTGCGCCATAAAATTTGCCGCGTCCTGCCTTTTGTTTTGTTGTTGCTACGATACTTTTAACGTTTCCCTCTTTCTTATCGGTGAAGATTAACGGTGTGGTGCGTAGTTGGTTGGGTGGTATCGCACCACCCAGCCCATCTGGTCCCCATCATTCGATTAATTTCAATAAAACGAAAATTTCAGTCTGCCGCTTTGCGCTGTTGTGTCATCAAATGCTTTCCAAACATTTGCCAATATGTCTTGCTGTCTGTCTGCATAGGGTATTGTGTATTAACGTATTTGCACATAAAATACGTGTACAAATAAATAGAGAGTCTTTTTATGGCAGTCGAACTTAAACTGTTGTTAAAGTTTTATAGAAGCGTCTGCAATTAAGCAACTGTTGAAGCAGTTGATAGTAAGCCAGCATATGTGTTTCGGTTAGTTTATTAGAATCCGAGGAATATGTAGGGCTACTTTGATTCTTAATCAACATCAATAGTCAACAAGATTTTGAATGTAATTCTTAACACGTTTCCATTCCTACCTAATATACATATTTACATAAGATTTTACTATGCGCTATGTATGTAGTAAAATAAACTAAATTAATCAAATAATAATATATTGAAGAAGACATCAAATCATGTAAGTTTTGGCATGGAAATCGAGAGGACAAACCATGATTAAGAATTCCTAGTGTTTTGAAAATCGGATTTTCAACTGTAAGCGTAGTAGTAATTCGTACGCCGACCGATGATAAGGATGCTGAATTTTACAAGAGATCCAATCAAAAATCATGTTTCTAATTTAGATGTCAAATAATGATCACGATTGTAATGCTTTGGAAAATTAGCATAGCTCCTCTTGTTCAATTTTTTTTTGTGTAGAGTTTCTACTTGAATTTAGGTCAAAAACACATCCATACTCTTCCCTTGAGGGCACTCGCACTACAGATTACAGATAGAAAGAAGTCGCATACGGCGCCATAGAAAATTAGGCAGGCAAATTATGCAAAAAGCATAAGTGCAAAAAGCGGACACTTAATCACTCAACTTCCTGCCGGAAAAGGCAGCAGGCAACAGCAGAAGCAGCAGCAGCAGCAGCAGCCGGCAGAACTGACACCGTCGAAAGAAATTAAACTGAAGTATGCCCCAAAAACTTTGGCTCCCTTTCAAATGGCGGCGCGCTCTCCGGATAGTCAGAGCCAAAAAGTAGAACCGGCGCTTCGTGTCCGTCGTTGCGCTTCGAAAGCACATAAATTTTAATAATTTATCCCATATTATTCCACTTAAGTCGTTTAGATTTTCATAATAAATTAATAACGACAAACGCTGCGACGTCCTTTTGGCCAGGGCCGAATACGGCGACCTTGCGGCTGGACAAACAAGCAGCTCGACTCGAGCCTGCCAGCTCCTGGCCTGGTCGCATCAATTGCCAAGGCGCAAAAGTTCTTTTGCCTCTCTGTCAGTCTGACGGGGGGCAGCGACTATTAAAACGCCATAGGAAGGAAGAGATCCAACATCTTTCTCCCACTCGGCTGTTGCCGCTGCCGCTGCTGCTGCTGCTGCTACTGCTGTTGCTGCTACTGATGATGATGATGATAATGATGGTGAGCGACACAATGTCGGAAGCGCCGTCGATTGGGTTAGTGGATTGTGTGGGCCTGGAGTTTTGTTACACGGTAAAAAAAATGAGTTTTGCATAATTTACTTTATTTAAATTAAGTGAAAATCTTATTTTAAATATTCTGAAATCAGCTCTTTCTAAACATCTCTAGAATATTACATTAAAATAAAAATTGTATAAAATTAATTACCAATTTAGTAGTAATATAAATAAATAAATATAAATATACAATAAAACATAATTAATATTTTTTTACTGATAAATGTGTATGTATGATTTGTATCTTATTATTCTTGTAACATTGTATTGAAAGGCTGTAAGACATTGCTTTTTATTTAAGCAATTGTACACATATTTTTAACATTATTCCCAACAATTTGTTGCAGTGTAACAGGAAATATGGAGGGGCCCAAACGGATGTGCGTGGCTGCTACGTGCGCGTAGCTGGTCGCTGTGCTTTGTGGCTTATTTATACGCTTAATTTGCGCCACAATTTTATTTACAAATTGTTGCCCAAACGCCAAAAGTTGCGCCTTGTGGCCGGGGCAAGACTGTCAGGACTGAGATTTGCGGCATTTCGGTTTATGTTTATTGTGAGACAAAAGCGGAAATTTATTGTGTTGCACGCAGCAAGGCAGCAAGGCCAAAATGGTTATCAAATGGGAGCCTGTTGGCCAAGAAGCAGTGGCAATTTATTGACGCGCACCACAATAACAACCACTACCACACACACACGCGCACAGCCACACACCACGCACACTTGAGAATATTGGTGAAACGCCTCGCTGATTAGCCTTGGATTCGAGTCTTTATCCCTCTCTGTCTTTTTCTGCCTCTGCGAAAAGTGCCTTTAGTTAATGCAAGCACTGTTAACAGCTCGTCAAATACAATTTGCCAAGAAGCACACTTAACCACAGATCTCTCTCACTCTCACACACACACACACACAGGACAGTGGACACTGGAGCTGCAGTTGAAGTTGTTGCATACAGCTTTGGCCAGCAAGGTTGTTTATCAAATTTTGCAGTCATCGAAGCTGATGCTTTCAAAACCACCAACAAAAAGACCGCAATCATGAAGCGTTTATTTATAAAATAAGTGTTGGCCAGTCAAGAAGCCCCTTCCACCCCGCTCCAACCGATACACCCAGCAGTTATCCACTCGCATATTTCCAGCATTTTCAACATCTATCAGCAGCAGACGAATGAGAAACGCTCAGTCAAGTCTCGAACTTGACATGACCTGACCACCACCACCTCAACCAAGTCAGCTTGGCTTCGCTCACCGTTCGTCTGTTACAGTTTTGACATCCAGCAGCTACCATGGGCCAAATACACACTATTTGATGCAAAAGTAGGTAAATAAACAAGAGCGTATTGATCTAGCTGTGGCACAAGTAACCTGCGCCATTGGAAATGGTGCCTCCGTCAAGGCAGGTTCAGCGGACTATTCGCTTAAGGCCGCCATGACAGCACATCCGATTTCGTCTCCATCATGACACATCATTGAAAAACTTGGAACTATACCTGGAAAAAATGTTGTCTCCACCATTAAACATTCTGGATAAATATTGGACAAGTGGCGAGACAATACGCTATGATGGAAATTCAATTTTCCGCCAGTATACCGGAAACAGGATGTACTGTCATGGCGACAGGAAGTGAATATTCATCAGGTTCTATGAATTTCCTGTCACGGAACGTCTATTTATAGTACTCTCTCGCCAATTTTGATTGCTTTGTTATCACTCATCACTTAAGAGATACTTCTGGACCAATTAAAGAGGGTTTCCTTTCTTTATGTTTTAAAGATACCAATTAATTGGAAATTATAATTAATATTCCTGACTATCGTTGAATCTAAAATGTATCCACTCACTTTTAAATACCTAGCACGCAGTTTATGCCACAAAATCTGTCAATTTGCAACACGGTGCTGGGCCATGTTTTAACTCCAGGCGAGCTTCTCAGCTGCCCAGCAAATTGTATTTTTTTTATTATTATTTTGCCGTATCGTTTCTCTTATATGATAAAGCTATCGAGGCTGTCATTATAGATTTGCCTTGATCGAATGCATCACAGGAGCTGTTGAAGGCTATCTTCAGATGTATGTAGAGTATGCACATATGGAGGTATAAGTGTGTGTGTGTGTGTGTGTGTGTATCCTGCTTTTATTGTGTGTGCTTAAGCTGTGAGTCACTTAATACTGTGGCTTGTATGTGTCTTCCACTTTTCATTATATGTTTTAAACGTATGTTCATTTCCCCAAATTTCAATGGCTTTTAGTCCATCGCTATCTGAATCTGCATTTGCATTCTGTATCTTTCGAGTTTGTGTCTGTGTGTATGGGTGTGTGTGCTTGTGCGTGTGTGTGTGTGTGTGTGTGTGTATTGGTTTCTAGTACCATTGAATTGATTGATGTTTGATGCACTCAACCACAACGACATACAGCTAACCGCAACACTGCTGCTGCCGTTGCGCATTTGTGTGGCATACGTTTTGGTGTGCTGCTGGCTGACTGAGATGGAATTCTGAGAAGAGAAATCCACTCATCAGTCGTTGCTGCTTGTTGTATTGCGTAATTCTAAAGTATCAATGCGCCAATTGCAACCGCTGCATAAATGAAAAAACAATAATAATAATAAAGGGAAACCGAACATGGCCCAGAGTTCGCGCATCTTGCCATGAATTACAATAGTCTCGTATGCAGTAATCTGACCGCACATAAATTGTGTGACCAGTTTTAAGCCCTATCAATATATATTCACACATACAACTTCACTACTCTACATGGGCACATGGCGTACCCTCGTGTGTATGTGTTTATTTAAATCATTTGCACAATATAATAAATGTGCAAATGTGTTTTGATTTACGCCAGCGACTATGCGTTTTAATCATATTTCAATAAATTAAATATTTATAATAAAAATGCTGCAATTGAGTAAATTGAGTAAATATGTAAACAATGACCAACAGCAGCAATAAAATATAATGATATTAAAATGCGAGTTCAAAGTTGCCTCAATTGTGCATTTTTTAATATCCTATGTTGAGTGATAGACTCTAGTTTTGTAGTGACTGAAATACTTATGGTTAATTTTTAATGTACAAAATTTGAACATTGCTTTATAGTCTTTGATTTAGGTGTTGTTGCTCATATTACTACACTCTATGTTGATCTTCTATTGTATTAAGTCCTTTAAAGTTGTGGTTATATTGAGAGAGCTTGACTAAGAGATATCAAATAAAATAAAATGAATCTCTCCTGATTAAAATAAAATAAAAAAGCCACACACACAGACAGATATATCCAGAACGACTCATATATTATTATCTGCATGACGTTGATCTATTCTTTGATTTAATTATTGTTTATTGTTATGTATTAACAAAGTGTGGCGCATAATAGATTATATGAATATTCGGTAGTATACAGGTTACTTTTTTTTTGATTAACCGAGCCTAGAAAAATAACTTAATATTTATTTCATATTCGATGAGCCGCTGGGTAAATCAAATCAAAAAGCCTTTTGATGCAATGTTTAATAAATCGATTTTAAACCCAATTCGTCACAAATAAAAATATATTTTTTTTTACGCATTTGATTGCATACAATTGTGGTCCAATGACAACAGCAACAAACCCACCTTCCGTAAAAATCACCCGATTTAATTCCACCCCCATTGTAGGCTCGCTCATTTGCATAATTGCCACAAAACCTGACGAAATTAACCGCATTTATCAAATTGCAATCGGGAAGCGAGTGAAATGAAAAAGACTGTTCAGACTAGTTCGCTGGTTCGTTGCCTTATGGCTGATGCCACGCCCCCATTACAACTTCCATGGCTTTCTCAAAGTTTTTGCCGTCATTGTTCGGCGTGTGCACAAGTGCACAAGAATTTTCGTATTTTGCACTTCCGCTATAAATTCTGGAATTTATGGTGCGTATCACTTACTTGAAATGTTTTACATGCAACGCAATCGCAAAGCCCACAGCAAAATAACCCGGCCAAGAACAAAAAAAAACACCAGATACTTAATTCAACTAGCCAACTTCAAGGCGCCCAAAATGCAATACATTTGGGGGTGAAATATTGTTTCAACTACTTTACTGTAATATGTTGAAAAAGGTTACTGTTCAAAAAAACCAAGTTTCTATATCAGGAAACCATGTTTTTTAAATTTAAAAATGAACTGTAAGAAAAATTTTAAGAATTTTTACCTTCAAGGTACACAAATGGAAATAAAATTTTTTTTTTATGCGTAATTCTCAATTTGTTAAAGACTTTTGAATGACATAGTTTTTTATATATTTAAAAGTTACCAAAAGCGATTTTATACGCAATAATCTTTTTGTTAGAGACTTTTCTCTAGATTTATTCAATTTTCATAATTTGTTAAAATACAATTCCATTTTTTTTTGCTTTTGCACCGGATAACAATTTGATAAGTAGCGGAAAGAACAAAGAAAGCGGTAAGTAGCAGCTGGAAACAGCTGAAAGAGACAAAGAGAGAGAGAGAGAGAGAGAGAGAGAGAGAGGGAGAGAGAGAGAGAGAGAGAGAGAGCGCGAGAGGGAGTGAGAGGAGCGGAAGGAGTTATGCGACTTAGGCGAACAGAGCAAAACTTTCGCGACTTAAGGGTTGACGTTTGGAGGAGCTAAGAGAAGTTTCTGCTGACTGCAGCGTCTCTTACCAAATATATGTATATATATATATATATATATACATATATTTTCTGCTTTTTGGCTTCATTAAATGAGCTTTACGCAGCCAGCTTTTTTGGGATCGGCAAAAGAGTAGACACCTTAAGCTGTCCAGTCTTGGGAGCTCAAAGCTGCCTCGCAATACACTGCCGCATTGCGATTCTAACTCACATGTTTGCAGTTGCTCAAGTTTGCTCGGTTTGCAGTGCTTTATGTGGCGCTCTGTTTCTCTGTCTGGCTGACTTTTATCCCATTGTTGGCACGTTGTTGAAAGTTCGAGTTGCAATTCGCTTGTTGGTCAACTTGGTTCACACAATGACGCAACGGCATTCACTATAATTGTTACAGTGGTTTGCGCCTTGCCACACCACCAACAACGATAACAACGAGCAAAGCACTCGACAGCTCTGCCGCAAAAGGTAGCAAAGTTTTTGCTTGCAACGGCTCTGATTTTGTCGAGTTGCTTCGCTGACTGCAATGCACCAGAGACTCTAAGATGACTGTAGTTGTGTTGCTGCAGTCAAACTACTCCCCCCTTTCGACGTGAGAAAGCAAAGTGCACAAATTGCAATTATAGCCAGTTGAAAAAATTAAGTAGCAGTTAACTAATTTAAGTTTCGTTTAACTTTAGCTATACAAGAAATATAAAATTTCGATTCTAGTCTCTTTGTGTATCATTTTAGAAGAGTAAAATCTTTTGTTTCCTTGTAAAATTTGGCGGAAATAAATAAATATTCTATTTTTTCAATTCTTTACACAGCTTTTTAAGACTAAGCTGATTGTGAAGCTTGTTAAAACTGAACTGATTTCGCAAACAGAACTTAAAATGTCACGACCCTATCAAAACTGGTCCCATATTCTTGGCTAAATATCTTTGGCCATCGTTCTTTTTTCTAGGAAAAAGCTTGCATACAATATAAATACTAATAAATAATATGAAATATCTTTAACCTCCACTGTACACATAACTTTTCTTTATAGCTTATGCTTGACTTACTTCTACACGTAACTGAATGCACCTCCATGGAGAGAGATAAATATCATTATTTATCTAATATTATGCACTGCATGCCAGACATTTACAAGGTGCTTACAATTTTTCCAAATATGCCAACTCAGACAGCCGCACGAACCACCGCACTCAGAGTGTCTGAAGAGGGGTTGCGCAGAAAAGGGGGAAATGCATCGATAAAAACTAAACGGAACTGCCCAAAAAAAGGCAAGAAAGATGGGCAACAGTCGAGAGGCTAGAAGGAAATGGCCAGAAGTCAGTTGGCCAACTGAAAGCATTTGCATTTGAATTATATAAAAAATGAATTGCCTTTCCTCCATGCAGCCCAGCAGCTCCCTTAATATGTATGTATGGTCAGTAATCGACTTTGGCCAATTGCATTTTATTTATTTACCTTTTCAAATGTAGAATGTGTGTGCCGCTTTTTTGAAAGTGGCATAAGCGTTAGTCTCGTCACGGCTAGATAAAGATTAGCAATCAAAGCAAATAGCACACAGCTCTGAAAAACCTG
This sequence comes from Drosophila nr. perissopoda 5 BK-2023a, assembly GCA_035044105.1. Taxonomy (NCBI): domain Eukaryota; kingdom Metazoa; phylum Arthropoda; class Insecta; order Diptera; family Drosophilidae; genus Drosophila; species Drosophila nr. perissopoda 5 BK-2023a. The sequence goes on from JAWNMK010000245.1 coordinate 801,329, forward strand.
CTAACAATTTCATTAAATGTCAGCAATATGCAGACATCAAATATTTAAATTCCTGACCGGAACGGCTAAAAATAAAGAACATGGTGAACGTTACTGTGTGACCGACTAAATGGTACTTTGTTTAGAGATTTTAAAGTGTTTTAAAAATAAACATTGAAAATTATATTTATTTATATTTGCAAAGATTGTGGGAAAAAAACAAATAAGATATAAATATAAATAGACAGAGAGAGGGGGAAAAAGGAGAACAGGAAAGAGAGAAAGCAAGAAATCACTTTTAATTTAATAATATAATTCGTAATTAATATAATTCAAGTAGTGCCATGTAAATGATTCCATGAGAACGAGTTAGTTTGCCTGCCCTTTATCATAATTATTCAAGACAAGATTTTTCTTATCATATCTTCAGGAGACAACATTTCTAGTAGAAATCATGTAATATAGCTTTATCACTTTTCATAATTAATTGTTTCCTCAATTGCAAGGAACATCATAGTGATAAATGATATTTACGCAAATCAAACCTGCCCCTTTCTATTTAGAATTGGTGTATTTTCGCCAGCTGAGAAAATAAACAAAAGTTAACGACTGTTGCATAGGGTATTGCCCGTTGTCGATCACTACAATCGACAGAGCCGCAAAGCCACGTGATCAAATCCAGCCTCCTCGTAGAGTGTCGCATGTGCAGAGCCATATCCGCCACTCGTTGCGTCATTTGTCGTCGTGCTTCAGTTTTTGGCCTCACTTCAATTTTCTGGTCGTGCACATTGGCAGCCGCTTACAAAACCGGCGATTTTGTTCATTAGGCACGCACATTCACGGACATAGCAAATCTCGCACACTGGCACCCCCTTTCCCCTCTACACTCCCGGACCCCCTGTTCCATAAAAAAAAGTAAAACAGTTTGTTCAGCGAGGTCGCCAACGACTGCGACTGCAGCTGCAGCTTCAGCTTCTGCATCCTGCTGCTTCTGCTGTGTGTAGGCCACAGCGTAATCAACAAAATCGCCGGATTCACCCAAAATTGGGGAATACACGCTCCATTTATAGGCGTTTCGTCTAGAACCCGTAGCAACGACAACAGCAACAACAATGTGGAGGTAACGTGAATGCTCGCCGTTGGCTAAAAAATCATGGCTTGCGCAGCCATTAACGGTAAATCTGGCAACGCTTTTAATTGCGCAAACAAAAAGGCAACACAGCATGCAAAATGAGTTATGGGTGACCCCATTCCCTCCCTCTTGCAGACCTTAAAGGCATGTTAGACCCTTAAATCAGCTTGATCTGCAAAGCTACATAAACTGTAGGTTATCATACTAACTAAACGAGTTGACCAGTTTTGCACAGAGCAGTTTTGAAAAGCATCATCAGCATAAAAGGTAGTCCAAAATTAAACTAGTAAAGTTTTCCTCAATTTTACATTGCTTATTACAAACATTTACATATTATCAAAGCCATATATAAAACTTATTTCACAGAAAGTTGCTGTCAGTCAAATACTATGCAAAACTGAAGCGAAATTGGCTACACTGGTCAAGCCTTAATAAACTTGTAAGCACGCACACACTAAAGGCAATATATCAAGCAATATAGATCGATTAATAACCCTTAGATCAAGTGAGACACCAAGCAACAAGTGAGGCAGGAACAAAAACATTAACACCTAACAGACACGAAGACGAGCACTAAGGATGTGGTTAAAAAGGAGGAGCAAGGGGAGAAGGGGCAGGCGGCATGCGTCAACAAGTAAACCAAATCTGACAGCAAAACAAATAATGGTGATTTTTATACTATGAGGCCAGAAAAAGAGAAAAACAAAGACAGACACAGAGAGAGAGAGAGAGAGAGAGAGAGACTAATGATGATGTTAAACAAAACGTTGGGGGCATATAAATTGGGTAACGGGATTAGTTAGTCAGAGAGTAAGAAGTCAGCGAAGGGAGATGGTCAGAAAGGGGGTGTTCTTATGACACGCCAATCAAAATGTGTGTTTATTTATAAAACAAAATTACAAAATCAGGCAACACGAATCGGTTAAGTCTGTACCATGTTTGCAAAGGGATTGCCAATTAGGCGGCGGCTTGTTAACAGTTCTTACTCTTTGATTAACCTTTTGCATGTGCAAGACAAGGCCACCTCAAGCAGCTCACACACTCACACTCACATTAACACACACATGCAGAATGAAGTGTGTTAAGTATGGTTGAATTTGTTGTGGCACTCGCCGTAATTTCTGTGTACACAAAACGCAACGAAAACATAACGCTGAGACGACCATCAGCAACAGAAAAATACTGCAAAGGGGAGTATTCGGCAAGCTGATACCCTAGATAAGACACTCTGTAAGCAAAACACTTTACCAAAAATACTTTAAGCCAGCTTAGCGATTATTTTGAACTGGAACCGAAATACACCATTTTATTTAAAAACCAGTTAAGGAAACTGATATTATTAGTCTGTATACAAAAATATATAATATTTTGAATAATTTATTTATTATAAGCTCGTTTAACTATATTAAGATATCTATTGGTGACGCAAACCTATCTTAATTCTATACCTCATACTATTAAAATGCCTTTAGCTACTATATAAATTTTTTTATAGGGCATACAGAGAAAGTGGAAGTTGGTACGCCGTGAACCTATTTTTAATTTATGTACTGGCACTGGACTTGTTTAGCACTGCCTGCCACTCCACTTGATGAGGCGAGGAAAGGAAAGGCGTGTGGCGGCGAGGAAAAGCCAAGGGGTAACAACAACAACATGAACGGCAAACAATTAGAAAGTCTCGCATGTTGCATGCAAAGCTGGGGCTCTGCAACGAGTATGCGGCAGGCTACAGTTGGCAGTTTGCAGGCGCTCGAGCGCAGCTGACAGAAAAAATTAAAAACGCAACAAATTTGTTGCATACTTCACGGCAACGCGCTTCAAGTGCTCGGTGGTAGGGCAGCAAAGGCCAGTTACTCGACTCTCGACCTGCCTCACGACTGCGGTAAATTAACACAACATCTTAAAGCCGCTACGTAAAGTGTTGGTGCAAACAGGAACCAGGTTAGCCTCAATTCCGTTTGCCAGCCGGTGCTTTTAATGTTTTTATAACTTGTCGCTAGCAAATTGGCTTCGAAGCCCATTTATAAAAAATAAGCTTCATAGTTTTTGGACTTAAATTACAATGCTTATCGCATTAGTTGGGTATTTATGTGGGTTACAAAATCAGCTGAAGTCTAATGACTTTATAACATTCGCATTGTGATTTTGTTTCTGGCTTAAATATAGCAAATAACGCTGCTTTTAACTCAAATTTACACATGCAAACATATAAATAGATATTTATATATATTTGTAGAAAAATAAATAAATTATTGCACATTGGGAAATATGAACTGGTATGTGGCGTCAAAAGTTCAACTGAAACCGAAACAGTAGCGAAATTTATAATCAAACAATTTGCGTACAGCGAGCGAAGAAGAGTTAAAAATACCCTAACAAGAATCTAGATTAAAGTATTGTAAACTTAAGCTATGGTAAAATATATTCTTTCCGGGAATAATTCTTTTGGAAGATATATGATTAGGTTGCCAAGCTTTGGTTTTAGAAAAATAAAGCTCATTCATTTGGAATCTTGAAGTCTACTGAAGTTTATTCTCCCCATCGCACTGCAAGACTATATACAACTCGAAATATTTTATGTGAGAGTATGCAAATCGAAGAAAATATATTGTTTGTATGCAAAGACAACAAGTGTGGCATGGGAAACTCGTGGAAAACCCAACAGAGATGTGTCGATAAAACAGTTTTCGATATCAGCAGCGACATCGAGGACGACACATCGAATGAAGTGCCAATGTGGTGTAGCAGTCTATGTGGGTATGTGTATGTGTGCGTGTGTGTGTGCCTGATTGTGGTTGTGATTTTCGCTGAAATTCGATTCACCCATCATTTACTCGCTTTTTTAAATTTGGCCAACACACACAAGCACCAAACCAAAAAATATCAATTTCACTGAAAATGCAAATTCCAAAATTGAAAGCACTGTTTCCAACGGCGTTGTGGAAGAATTGATGAGCGGCTGGCGCAGCAGGAGGGAGGCATGTGGCACTGAAGCTGTTACAGATGGCAAACTGTTTATGGCTGCCGCATCGACGCGCAGCGAGCAGATTGTTTCCGCTGCTGTAGACTTTTGGCAGGCGGGTGAGCACACAGCACACACACACACAATACACACAACACACACACACAACACACACACACACATATAATATATACTCAACTACAGAAAGACCAATGAGTCGGAAGTAAGTGCGAGAAATTCTAGATTTTGGCCTTGTCTTCCACAATATGTGAACGCACTAACTGTGCCTCTCTCTCTCTATTTGTCTCTCTCTCTTTCTCTTTTCAACTTGCAGTTTCCCACACTCAGAGAAAAGAGTATAACTTAAATTTTGAAAACCGTTTGTAACATGAAAACTGCTTAACTCCATGGAACATAGAATAGCACAACCAAACATCATTTAAAATCTGCTTTGCGTATTTTTGAAATTACAAAGACATATTTTAAAAATTTGACCATTTATATTAGGATTTGATGGTAATTTAAAAAGTATCGTTTTGAAATCATGGAATATCAACAAAATACTCCTGCAATAATCTTAAAACTTGGCTTAGTTTCCAATTAACTTGACTATGAAATGGACTAAAATATTATTTTCTCAGTGTATCTAACGCTCGCTCTGCGTTATTTTCACAGCTCACCTTGACACCCTCTTCCCCCATGTCCCTGCGCAGCATCTCTAGAAGTCGAAGTGTTAATTTACGAAATTGCTAGAGATTTCATTGAGTTAAGAAGTTTCACGGCACAAGTTGTGTGTTTGTGTGTGTGTGTTTATGTGTGTGTGCGTGTGTGTGTTGCTGTTTTGCTGTTACTCCTGTCTTTTCTATTCAATCCTGCTCGTCCTCAGCTGTACTTATTTATGCATGTAAATGTTCACACACACACACACCCACACACACTAAGAGAGAACTCGTTTATTTCAACCTGGGCATTTCGAGTAGTTTTATTTTTAGCTCTCGTATTTAACTCAGCAGGCAGGAGGGTGGCAGGCGGTAGGCGGTAGGCAATGGGCGTTGGGACCCACCTACTGCATGTTTATGGCAGTGTCTGGCTGCTATCAGAGCGCTTCGATCTTGGCTAAAATGGAAATTTACACGTTAACACTTTTGGCCGCTTGTAAGTGATTTGGTTTTAATTCGCTTGATGGCGGCTGTCGGCCCCCAACCCAAAGGGCCACAGCTATGTTGTATGCCAAAACGTTTGCGGCCAACAAGAACAACAACAACAACAGTAACAACAAAAATAACAACATCAGCAATTGCTGCCCAGCATTGCCGTCCTTTGGGTGCAGCTACCCCATGTGTGTGTGGGTGTGCTCTATACACCTATGTAAAAAATGTTAGGTACAACAATTCCTTTTTCTGGCATCGAAAATTAATTGCTTGACATATTTTTATGATAATCCCTATTTTTCATTAAATACAATTTTAATATCATGTACTAAAAATTTTAATTTTATATATTTCATAAAACAATTATTTTGCTCAAATCATAAAAAAAATAAATATATGTATGTACATATATAGAAAAAGTTTAATTCTTGTGCTGGTCATACAAAAAATACTTCAATTGCATAATATTATTGTAATCAATCATGTGTGAATAATAATAAGCACAATTTAAATTTGCGGCAATAAATATCAGTCAAAAAGCTGATTTAAATACAGATATTATAATTTTAATGTGCACACATTTTAAACGGTCATTGACCATGTATTATTTTTGAGGACTGACTGAAATAAAGTAAGCTTAACATTCAATAATTTCATTATTAGTTTGAATCAGTAAAGCGCAACGTATTTCTGAATTAGAATCAGTTAATATCGGTTAACGGCTCCGATTTCTGTTTGATTTCCTGATTTGAATTTCTTTTTATAAGTTTGTTTTCTAAGGAAAAAAATTAAGTTTCAGCAACAAGAATTATTTGCGCGTTCTAGTTTGCGAGGGAACAATGTAGATTCTTTAGTATTATCTTGTAGCCTTACTGCATTAAGGTCTCTATTATTTGTCACATAAGTGTAAAGGTATACATATATAAATGTCTGTGCGGTGTTGCAAGCTCGTAGGCGTGCCACAAAGTCTTTAGACTATGCTAATTTTTAGGTGTGCTCATGTTTCTTGCTTTCGGTCCACTTCTTTCTGCTTGTTAGTTGCTTCAACCCACACGCCACTTGCTCGTTGCCACGTGCTACATGTTACTCATTTGCTTGTTACTTCTGTCCTCGTTTATGAGGAGAGAAAAAAGAAGAAGAAATGTCTGCTGGTAAAAGCTCAACAGCCAGAGCAGGACTTTATTCCATTTGCCACCCATGCCGATCCTCTGTCATGCCCCCTTGCCACTTGTCTATGCGCAGGCAACACAAATTTGAAATTCACATGAGTCTGAGGCCATATCTAATGCGCTGTGGCCACAGGCAGGCTCCAAGTGTCCAGTTCGGCCTCAAGGACTCAAGAAAATTTACATATGACTGCCAAGCAAAAATGTGTCGAACTCTATAGTCATGTCTGTCAGGCAAAAAACTAAAGTAGGTGGAGATAAGTTGTATGCAACCAAATGCAGCCGAAAGTACCATCCCCTCATCCCACCACTCTTACGGTAAGGTAGGGAACTGTTTGTCAACTACCTGAAAGCTCAACACCTTTAAAATATAATGGTGCGAAAGGTAACGAATATAGAGATACAATGATGTGCAAAATATTCACATTACGAATAAAATCCATAATAGTAAACATATTTTTAAATAGAGTATTTTTCGAGAGGTCAAACAACGATAAAGGCAACCTTGCTTTTGAAAATTGTTAAAGTCAACACCCTTGATTGTGAACATTGGTTTAGCTTTAAAAAAAAGTTATTGCAGTGGACATTTTTTTAAATTTTTATATGAATTTCGAGAATTTCGTCTCCAACATTAAGTGCACCATTATTCCAAAAGTCAAACCTGCTTCTGAAAATCCGTTTAGTATTTCCAAAATTATGAAAATCGATGGGGATAGTTATTTAGAATTTCAGCTTCCTGGTACTTACTGCCTAACCGGTTTGAGTTGGTCAATAGAAAGCCAATCTGTCAGTCAATCATTCAATCAGTCAGTCAGTCAGTCAGGATAAATACCCGATATATATATATATATATATACGTATGTAAATCGGCACTCAAAAGAATACAAATTGCCATCACTAATCTAAATCTAACACATTCCCCAACTGACTCCGGAGGAGAACTCTCAGGGACATTTAGGGAATCACAAAACATTTCGCGCGTTTAGCTTGAGTTTTAAGCCCTACGGCAAGCTATTCAGTTTTTGCTTGTCTTTCTGACTTTAATATCTATTGGGGTTTTTTTTTATTATTTGGTTTGGCTGTCGCTTATCTAACGGTCTGCTGTTTGTTTGGACGCCTGTTTGTTTGTTTTCACAGCCGTCTTAGGCGACAATCATGCGAAATTACACAACGCCCTGAGCGGATGAGAGGGGGGAAGGGCGTGGGGTGTATGGGAACCCAAAAGACATTTACTGTGACGGGACATTTCAGAGTTTAACTAAATCAAATCGATATCGAATTTAGCTGTCAACAGAAGTTTTTTTGTTTGTTTTTTTTCCTCGTCTTTTTCTAGTATGTCAAATTGTAAGTGATTCCGTGTGTTTGGTTGAATGCCCAGAGGGGCGCGGTGGGGTTGAGGTCAAAACGTGGCTTTGTGGGTTCCTCGGTTTCAATTTCACATGAACTTGCGACCCCTTCCCGCTTCCTCTCCCCGCTGACACGCCCCTTTTCCTCCTGTAAATGAAATGTGAAACAGCGGCCAAAAGCATGCGAAAAACTTGCGCCTTGTTTTTGGCTGGATCCTGAAAATGCCTCCGGCTCCGGATTGCGTGTCCTCCAAGTTGGCTTTTCAACTCCTCTTTCTATCTATCCTTGTTTTGTCCGTCCGTCTGTCTATCTGTCTGTCTGTCTGTTCGTGTGCGTGTGACCGCATGGCAAAAAAGCCACAGGTTATGAGTTTTTCATTACACTTCTCACATTGCAAGGCAGCAACAACAGCAGTAACAGTTAAAGAAATAGCAACAGTGACACAGAGAGAGAAAGGGAGAGAGACGGAAGAAGCATTACGTTTATGTGACTTTTGTTTAGCTCTTTGGCTCTTTGGCAAACTACCAGGAATTGTAATTGTATCTGGAACTTTATTATAGGGTATTTTAATAAGCCATTTAGAGACTAATAAATTGACATACAAAGGACCAAGAGTATATCTGCTTGGATGTGTGTTTGAAGAAATATAACTGTGTCATAATTATGGGTTTCTTTTAATGTCTAAACTAAATTACTTAAGTCACTTAATTCATTCATTTATTACGTTGCTTGCTTCTTTTCCATATTTTCAATAGTTGCTTTTTTTCTTCAGTCAAACTACAATCGATCAAAATCCCTGCCAAATTTGAAGAATGGGCAGGTCATCATAATTTCTTTTTCTGAGTTTGAGTATTAAAATATGAATGTGTGCCATTAAAGAAAGATTATTATAATCATAAGCGTTCGACCGGTTGTTAATTATTTGTTCTTCCACATACAGACACAATAAGTACGTAAAGTATGTCATTATTATTTTTGTTTTCTTGCGTGTGTGCCTGAAAATGTGAATTAGTGACGCGAACAAGAAAAGAGACAACGAAATGGCGGAACACAAAACTAAACATGCAGCAGATATGTAAACGTTTACCGTTGTTGTACCCTGTGTTGTGGGTGTTTATGAGCCACTGGAAGTGCACCATTATACACGAGAAGGAGATATGCGTATTTGTCGAACATTTCGGTGTTGGGAATATTGCAGTAATGTGCTCGATAGGCAATTGTTGGCTCCGTAGCGAGAAATCTAGAGCGCCAATTGTTTTTGTGCCTGGCGCATAATTTGCGGTCAGCACCATTGACCGCGTGACGGCAGACGGAACGGGTGGAGCGGGCGTGGCCAAATCGACCATTGTAATTGAAATTCCAGCAACATTTTTGGACTCGTAATTTGATTTTAATGTGTGCCCAAAAAAAAAACAAATTACACATAAGAGTGTAGTTAGGAAAAAATACTTTCTTTTGCTGTAAACGGTAAATACACAATGCAAGCAAGTGTGGTACAAATGTACCAAAATAGGTACTAAGAAAGGTACAAATACTTTATTCAACTCTGAACATTGACTTTCAACAAAATACCCACTTTGCACAATTTAATGGGTATATGGTATGAGAACTAGAAGAAGAGCATACACACACATATATACATATATATATATATATATATATATATGCGCCCAGTTAATGGCCTTAAAAGCAGCTTCACGTTGGTTGTAGCAAATACCGTTGGCGAACAAAGAGCGACGGTTAGTAGTGAATTAGATGGGAAGGGGAGGGGAGGAGAGTGTGGCGGATCCATCCGGAACACTTTATACAATTTAGCTTTTCGTGCAAAGTCATTAAGCTTGAAGTTAAATCCAGGCTTGCGATTTGTGATTGTCAATCTTAGCTGACTTCAGAGATTTGCAGTCATTCACGTCAGTCAAACAGTCAGTCAGTCAGTCCGTCCATCTGTCCATCAGTCAGTCGGATGGCCATAAGCGGATGCATTACAAAGGACATCCAGTCAGGGGCATATTGAGTTTTGTGCTCGTTGGCAACAAAGAAAAGCGCATACAAAGACCCGACGCAGAAATAAATGCTCCTTTTGTTGGCATTGCGTTTCAGGAAGAGACGCGAAAGCTGCGCAAAAAAATTGAATTACATGCAAGCCCGCGGCAAAGGATCTCGCCCAGTACTCTGGCTAGAACTCTGACTCCAACTCCAGCTCCATTTCCACAATCCCTCAAGTTACCGCAGGCGCAAAACTACACTGATTGCGTGCGTGCACTTAGCGAAAAACAAACAGCATACTAAGAAGATTGGCACAATTGTGGAAAATCTTTTTCTAAGCCACAAGCTAGTCTGTTTCTAAAAATTCCAATAATAATAATAAAATAAATTTTGTCAATATAGGAATTTTATAAAAACTTGCTTATAATAATATTAATGTGTTTTTATTATGTAGAAGTACAGATCCAATATATGTTTATCAAGAAAAAATACAAATAATATAATAGCAAACTTCATTGTTTAAATAAATTTTTATTTATTTAACAATTTATAGCTAAGTAATTTATGAAAAATCTGGATGCATAATATTTATAAAAAAAAATTATTTCTGAATTCTGATGGCGACCTTTTCTAAATTCGTAAATATGTTTTCGCTGAGTGTAGAGCGTGGGCGTTATGGGCTGCGGTGGATATGATAAAGCAGCGGCATAAAAATAAGACTAAGTAGAAAAGCAACAAACGCAAAGCGCAGCAAGCAAAAGTAAAATGCGCTTCTTTCTCTCTTCAGCTAACCAAACACCTCCACCCCGCCCCTTTTCTACTACACACTACAAACACCCACTCCGCCCCGCTTTTCCTTTTTTTGTTTTTTTTTTGTAGCTTCTCATAAAAAATTTCCCAAGCGGAAATGCAATTTAATTAAAAATGTCCTGCTGCTAGCTGGCTCGCTGCTCCTTACTTCATGCTCTCGCTCACTTCTTCGTCCTTCTGGCTGGCTGCAGCGCGCCTCTTGCAGCATCGTGCCCCATGCCAACTGTGTACTTGCCGCACAGTTGTAGGCAAACATGATGAATCTGTTCCACAGATTTCCCGCTGGACAAAAGTGCCAAGCAGCAGCCTTCGTCCCTCGTTCTGTTTCTATCGTCCTTCCGCTGCTGCACAACAATATCCTTTAAGATTAAAAGCTTCAGATAAACAGCAGCTAGCAGCTGAAATGCAGCAAAATTAAATGACCAGTAGCAGTAGCACAACAGAAACCTATGCCCCTCTCCTGCCCCACCCTTCGTAACTGCACTTAAGTAAATTACTATACTCAATTAACGGTCTACTTTATTAAGCGGACCAACTTGAATCCAATCGGATTGTGAAAAGGCCATAGAAAACCAAAAAACCAAAAAGAAAGCTTCTCTTTTTGTTTTTCACCCCAAAATAAAAAATAAAAAATTAGCTGCTCATTTATGGCAGCAACAATTGAGGACTGCAGGCACTGAACGAGTTAACAAATGCTTAATTAGTTGTAATTAGAACAGAAATAAGAAAATAAAAAAAAAGCGAGAGCATTTTGATCATTGTTTTGCCCCTAAATCAATCGTACATTTAAAGTTGAAAACGTGACTTGAGGTCGGAAGACAAGTAAAAATTATAGCCTGAAAATCGATACATCGATATATGGGCATAGGCCGAAACTTCAAAATGCCATAACTTCGTCAAAACTCAACTGATTTTAAAAAGCAAGGGCTTTTTGATCATAGTTTTGCCCCTAAATCAATCGTACATTTAAAGTTGAAACCGAAATTTGAGGTCGGAAGACAAGTAAAAATTATAGCCTGAAAATCGATATATCGACATATGGGCATAGGTAGAAACTTCAAAATGCCATAACTTCGTCAAAACTCAACTGATTTTAAAAAGCAAGGGCTTTTTGATCATAGTTTTGCCCCTAAATCAATCGTACATTTAAAGTTGAAAACGAAATTTGAGGTCGGAAGACAAGTAAAAATTATAGCCTGAAAATCGATACATCGATATATGGCCATAGATCGAAACTTCAAAATGCCATAACTTTGTCAAAACTCAACTGATTTTAAAAAGCAAGGGCTTTTTGATCATAGTTTTGCCCCTAAATCAATCGTACATTTAAAGTTGAAAACGAAATTTGAGGTCGGAAGACAAGTAAAAATTATAGCCTGAAAATCGATATATCGATATATGGGCATAGATCGAAACTTCAAAATGCCATAACTTTGTCAAAACTCAACTGATTTTAAAAAGCAAGGGCTTTTTGATCATAGTTTTGCCCCTAAATCAATCGTACATTTAAAGTTGAAAACGAAATTTGAGGTCGGAAGACAAGTAAAAATTATAGCCTGAAAATCGATACATCGATATATGGCCATAGATCGAAACTTCAAAATGCCATAACTTTGTCAAATCTAAACTGATTTTAAAAAGCAATGGCTTTTTGATCATAGTTTTGCCCCTAAATCAATCGTACATTTAAAGTTGAAAACGAAATTTGAGGTCGGAAGACAAGTAAAAATTATAGCCTGAAAATCGATATATCGACATATGGGCATAGGTAGAAACTTCAAAATGCCATAGCTTCGTCAAAACTCAACTGATTTTAAAAAGCAAGGGCTTTTTGATCATAGTTTTGCCCCTAAATCAATCGTACATTTAAAGTTGAAAACGAAATTTGAGGTCGGAAGACAAGTAAAAATTATAGCCTGAAAATCGATATATCGATATATGGGCATAGGTAGAAACTTCAAAATGCCATAACTTTGTCAAAACTCAACTGATTTTAAAAAGCAAGGGCTTTTTGATCATAGTTTTGCCCCTAAATCAATCGTACATTTAAAGTTGAAAACGAAATTTGAGGTCGGAAGACAAGTAAAAATTATAGCCTGAAAATCGATATATCGACATATGGGCATAGGTAGAGACTTCAAAATGCCATAGCTTCGTCAAAACTCAACTGATTTTAAAAAGCAAGGGCTTTTTGATCATAGTTTTGCCCCTAAATCAATCGTACATTTAAAGTTGAAAACGAAATTTGAGGTCGGAAGACAAGTAAAAATTATAGCCTGAAAATCGATACATCGATATATGGCCATAGATCGAAACTTCAAAATGCCATAACTTTGTCAAATCTCAACTGATTTTAAAAAGCAAGGGCTTTTTGATCATAGTTTTGCCCCTAAATCAATCGTACATTTAAAGTTGAAAACGAAATTTGAGGTCGGAAGACAAGTAAAAATTATAGCCTGAAAATCGATATATCGACATATGGGCATAGGTAGAAACTTCAAAATGCCATAGCTTCGTCAAAACTCAACTGATTTTAAAAAGCAAGGGCTTTTTGATCATAGTTTTGCCCCTAAATCAATCGTACATTTAAAGTTGAAAACGAAATTTGAGGTCGGAAGACAAGTAAAAATTATAGCCTGAAAATCGATACATCGATATATGGCCATAGATCGAAACTTCAAAATGCCATAACTTTGTCAAAACTCAACTGATTTTAAAAAGCAAGGGCTTTTTGATCATAGTTTTGCCCCTAAATCAATCGTACATTTAAAGTTGAAAACGAAATTTGAGGTCGGAAGACAAGTAAAAATTATAGCCTGAAAATCGATACATCGATATATGGCCATAGATCGAAACTTCAAAATGCCATAACTTTGTCAAATCTCAACTGATTTTAAAAAGCAAGGGCTTTTTGATCATAGTTTTGCCCCTAAATCAATCGTACATTTAAAGTTGAAAACGAAATTTGAGGTCGGAAGACAAGTAAAAATTATAGCCTGAAAATCGATATATCGACATATGGGCATAGGTAGAAACTTCAAAATGCCATAGCTTCGTCAAAACTCAACTGATTTTAAAAAGCAAGGGCTTTTTGATCATAGTTTTGCCCCTAAATCAATCGTACATTTAAAGTTGAAAACGAAATTTGAGGTCGGAAGACAAGTAAAAATTATAGCCTGAAAATCGATACATCGATATATGGCCATAGATCGAAACTTCAAAATGCCATAACTTTGTCAAAACTCAACTGATTTTAAAAAGCAAGGGCTTTTTGATCATAGTTTTGCCCCTAAATCAATCGTACATTTAAAGTTGAAAACGAAATTTGAGGTCGGAAGACAAGTAAAAATTATAGCCTGAAAATCGATATATCGATATATGGGCATAGATCGAAACTTCAAAATGCCATAACTTTGTCAAAACTCAACTGATTTTAAAAAGCAAGGGCTTTTTGATCATAGTTTTGCCCCTAAATCAATCGTACATTTAAAGTTGAAAACGAAATTTGAGGTCGGAAGACAAGTAAAAATTATAGCCTGAAAATCGATATATCGATATATGGGCATAGATCGAAACTTCAAAATGCCATAACTTTGTCAAAACTCAACTGATTTTAAAAAGCAAGGGCTTTTTGATCATAGTTTTGCCCCTAAATCAATCGTACATTTAAAGTTGAAAACGAAATTTGAGGTCGGAAGACAAGTAAAAATTATAGCCTGAAAATCGATACATCGATATATGGCCATAGATCGAAACTTCAAAATGCCATAACTTTGTCAAAACTCAACTGATTTTAAAAAGCAAGGGCTTTTTGATCATAGTTTTGCCCCTAAATCAATCGTACATTTAAAGTTGAAAACGAAATTTGAGGTCGGAAGACAAGTAAAAATTATAGCCTGAAAATCGATATATCGACATATGGGCATAGGTAGAAACTTCAAAATGCCATAGCTTCGTCAAAACTCAACTGATTTTAAAAAGCAAGGGCTTTTTGATCATAGTTTTGCCCCTAAATCAATCGTACATTTAAAGTTGAAAACGAAATTTGAGGTCGGAAGACAAGTAAAAATTATAGCCTGAAAATCGATACATCGATATATGGCCATAGATCGAAACTTCAAAATGCCATAACTTTGTCAAAACTCAACTGATTTTAAAAAGCAAGGGCTTTTTGATCATAGTTTTGCCCCTAAATCAATCGTACATTTAAAGTTGAAAACGAAATTTGAGGTCGGAAGACAAGTAAAAATTATAGCCTGAAAATCGATACATCGATATATGGCCATAGATCGAAACTTCAAAATGCCATAACTTTGTCAAAACTCAACTGATTTTAAAAAGCAAGGGCTTTTTGATCATAGTTTTGCCCCTAAATCAATCGTACATTTAAAGTTGAAAACGAAATTTGAGGTCGGAAGACAAGTAAAAATTATAGCCTGAAAATCGATACATCGATATAAGGGCATAGATCGAAACTTCAAAATGCCATAACTTCGTCAAAACTCAACTGATTTTAAAAAGCAAGGGCTTTTTGATCATAGTTTTGCCCCTAAATCAATCGTACATTTAAAGTTGAAAACGAAATTTGAGGTCGGAAGACAAGTAAAAATTATAGCCTGAAAATCGATATATCGATATATGGGCATAGGTAGAAACTTCAAAATGCCATAACTTCGTCAAAACTCAACTGATTTTAAAAAGCAAGGGCTTTTTGATCATAGTTTTGCCCCTAAGTCAATCGTACATTTAAAGTTGAAAACGAAATTTGAGGTCCGAAGACAAGTAAAATTTATAGCCTGAAAATCGATACATCGATATAAGGGCATAGATCGAAACTTCAAAATGCCATAACTTTGTCAAAACTCAACTGATTTTAAAAAGCAAGGGCTTTTTGATCATAGATTTGCCCCTAAATCAATCGTACATTTAAAGTTGAAAACGAAATTTGAGGTCGGAAGACAAGTAAAAATTATAGCCTGAAAATCGATATATCGGTATATGAGCATAAAAATTGAATAATTTTTAAGCAAATTGTGGCTTTTGAAGTTAGAGGTCTACTATGATTTTCACACGTAGATTTTCCATCTTTTTTTGTCCAATTATTCAAAACCAGTTTTGTGATTGCTAACCGCCACCTGTTGCAGTTCTTGTTGCTGTTTTTGTTGCGCTTCTGCTTGTAAATTTGCATGTTTACATGCGAATTGTACACGCAAAACCAGTTTAACAAATTATGGCAGGGTTTTTACAAATGTTGCTTGTTGCCACTATCAATATCGATAACCAGCAACAACAACAGCAAATTGTTAACTGTAAAAGATGTGCAGTAGGGGTGTGATGACCTTTAATCACTACGCCCACAAGCAAGAATGCGTCAGCTGCTTGCGGCTGCTTTGCGCCTTGCTCCAAAAACTGTGCAACATATTTATAACACTGGGGGTCAGTTGTCCTGCATGTTCTCTATGTCCTGTGTGTGCTGTCAATTTAATTATACCATTACTTGAGGTTAAGAGCCAAATCTTCCATGTTACTCGTTTACTATGTGCACAATTTTCATGTGCGTTAATCAAGTTGACGACAAATCACATGGAATGCCCCACCTAGACTACAAGTTCACCTTCTGCCCAATAATTCTAATCGAGCTCCTTTGTTTTGGAATTGGCCTCGACATTTTTTTACATTCAGGATGATGCATAAATATGATGCCTGTACATTTCACCCATAAGGTACAACAATCTCTACAGTCATCTAGCGAATGTTCGAAGTTTGACACTAGTTATAGCCTGTCTAATATTTTAATTAGTTGATTTATTAAGAAAGGTTGGCCGTAATGAAATCAGGCGTTTTTTTATTACACCGAAAATACCCACAGTAAAAGCATAACAGAGTGTAGCCCCACGGTAGGCGACGACATGTGCTCAAAGTGCATAAAGTTAATATACGATGTCTCGATAATAACGGGAGAGCAAAGGGCAGCGGAAACGGAGCCATGACACAAAGGCAAAGCAACGGGACACATAAATACATTTGCAATGCGCAGCAAATGATCGGAAACGTCAAAGGGATGAAAACACATACAGATACACATACATACACACACAAACGCACACACATATAGTACGTGTGTATTATGAAAGTATTTAATTTATTAATGCAGACGTATCGAATTGATTGCGATTCGGGTGGTGGTAATTCAATTTGAGGTGCCGCGCCAACAAAAGCGCAACACGCGAAAGTCACGTGAAAACGTCCATTGATTGCATTACCATGAAAAGTGGGCATAGCATGAACAGAGGCGTCGACAGGGGCATGATTAAAATATTAAATAAGTTCAATTTAAACAGGAAGCCAAACTTTTGGGGCCAACCATTCACCCTCAGTCAATGGCTTCGAAAAATTGCAAATAATATTGTTTGATTGCTTCATTTATTTATATAAATGACAATTTTGTTAGCATTTATTTGGATGTTGTCCACTTCACAGCATACTGTCTACATTATTAGAAATTTATACTTTTTGGAAAAGCCATTTTATTACTTTTAATATTAAATAAACTGTGTACATTCTTCATATAAATGAAATAAAGCAAATATAGCTTAAATCACTTTACACAACAAATGTATTTATTTGTTTCAAACAGCAACAAAATTGCGTACATGGAGCCGATTAACCCCGTCCTCAAACCGAATATAGCTTATGGAATATGGCTGAAAAAATAGATAGAGATGTATTCCACACAGCCAGCAATCTTAGGCATAAGAACATTTTGTGAGATGCAAAGCAACTTTGAAAATAAATTTGAAGCCTTTCTGAACAATGCGTGATGCACGATTAAATGCCTTGCAGCTATTACAACGTCCCCTAGTTAGGATCATTACCATGCCCATGGTAATTTAATAAGCGCTCTGTGCAGCTCACTCATACACGCACACACACACACACGTGTAAGTAGTTATGTAGTCTGGAGGCAATCAATGCACACTCGACGACTCCACGATTCGATGCGAATTCGATTCGATTTCACGTTTGGCTTATTGCATGCAATTAAGTTCAATAAACTGACGCTGCAGCCAAAGAGAGAGAGAGAGATAGAGAGAGAGAGAGAGAGAGAATGGGGTAAGAGGGAGTGGCTGGCTGGGGGGATGAAGGTTTCCGAGCCTTGCTTGTTGCCTGGTATTATTGTTTTTGTGTAATTAACAAAAGTGCGCTTGCGGCTGGAATGGCAGCGTTAAAAGAGCCCGATTCGTTACCCAGTGTATCCTGTCTAGGAGGAGTGCATAATGAGCGCCATATGGCGATGTGGCCACACTCACCCACACAAACACATACACTCGCGCACACACAAGCAAATAAGCACTGAGAAAGGAGCTCAAATTGCTACAAAAATTGAATTAAAGCCAGCATCGAAGGCGACGCCAGGCGAGAGTCCTTCGTCCAGCCTAATTTGATTAACAGACATGAAAACTGTGCAAATAACAAATGGCTCGACGGTTGTGGCCAGTTTGTATATATGTGTTTGTTTGTGTGTGTGTATGTGTGGAAAGCTGAGGGAGTGGCAGCCCTACACCTAAAGTAACGGCATAATTGAGTTGGCAAAATCATTTAAAAAAAGGAAATTCAGCGATTATATATACATTTTTTAATAAGTGTAAATAATGAATAAATGATATCTCCAAAAGAAAATCATTTTCAAAAATTGCATAAAGCTTTTGAAATTAAAGAAGTTTGAGTCCATAGTTTTGTGTTTTTAGTGATCTACGTGATAAATCAGATTGTGTTAAACTTAAGTTTCAAATAGTCTTAAAGCAGACTCTTAAATGTTTGCCATGATTTTAATATTTTGCATTTATTCACCCATTTTGTATAGAGTTTAATCAAGTGAGAAATCCGAATGTGCTTGCAACTAAATCGTTGTGTTTTTGCTGCATTATTAAATCATAAATTTGCGTGGCCTCCACCCGTAATTTGCCGTCATCGTGCTGTGAATATTAATTTCGAAGCTACTCTAATTGCATTAAAAATGCGCTTAGCATCACACACTAAAAACAAATTGAACACACGAAAAAAATCATAATTTATGAACCCAGCCAAAATGCGGCTTAAATTCATCATCCAATTACTGATCAAGTGCCAAATGCAACCCAACAATTTATAGACGGTCACCAATGGCAAAACCATCGACTTGACCAATTTGGTGGCACGTCAATCAATATTATATATACAACAGGTATATATGTATATTTGTACATAATTCACATATGCAGTTTCAACTTGTCAATAGGAAATGATATCCGGCTCTAGGGCCTGGACTTGAACTAAAGACACCCCTTCGAGCCTGCTTTTGGATACGGTCAGCGAGTCGTCAAACAGCAAACTTGAATGCAATTTCCTTAATGCGCGGCAAGGGTCTAATACCACATGAATTTAATTACCAAAATTCAGCACAATGGGCAAACTATTCGGCTTTCTTATTAATATTCTATATTGTGTCCCCCACCTGAGCTATAAATCTTACACGATTGCACCAATCTTCTTCAGCGAGCTAATATAATAATTACCTAGCATACATCATCTTGGAGATTCCTCCTCATTTTCACAGTTTCCGCTACTAACTAATACTAATTTAGTATCACTTCAAATTAACCAAAGTGTCTGTTGAATAGTAAAAGAAATTATTGAAAGCTATAGCTTTTTACTATTTAATTTGTGTCATTTTAATTCCTTTCTTTATCTTCTAATTGAATTAATGTTATTTTAGGAACCATTCTTAATTACATAGTTAAATATATTCTTCATTCTACTTTTTTCATCACTTTAATTTCAGAGAAATCTGTTTCCTAATTTTTGAGTATTTTTTTTTTGTTATATTCCAAATATTCATATACAATTATTGTAATTTCATTAGTTAACTTTTATAGCTGTTCGAATTAATTTAAAATAATGTGAATTTATTCCACTGTGCAGCAGAATGCGGCGAAGACGATAGCAGTATCTCCATTCTGAAAATGTGTGTGGGTGTTTTAGTGTGTGTGTGTGTGTGTCTGTCAGTGTCATGTTCGTATGTTGTTGTCACTCTTGCTGCAATGTTAATCAACTTCATTACCACAAATTGCTATTAGCATATGTTAGTGTGGCGCCGCTGTTGCCGACGTTGCAGCCACAGCAACAGCAAATGCAAAACGGCATATACGCAGTGACGAGGGGAATAGCGTGGGGGTGTCACCAGGATGCATCTTCGCTGTTCAACCACACAACTGACTGTAATTGGAGGGCCGAGTATGCCTGGGTAATCAAGATCACATGATGTCAATATAGAATAAACCCGCTCTTGCCGAATAGAGAAAATCGGATATCTCATAAGAGAATTTGGAATCTTGGAACGTGTCGCCAACTAAATTCTGAAACTGCAATCGATTTCGACCGCCGCGTAATATAATTAAAAAGCCATTAGCCGCAAATAGGCAAACGGCGGTGGGAGGCAGTGGGTGGCAACCTTGAAAACTAAAGGCTCCTGCAGTGTTTGCGGAGAATTGTGTTGTGCACTTGAAAAAATTATGTACTTGGCCAAATAAAAATAGTACAAAACATAACTATTGTATTTTTTTTTTTTAGGAAAAACCTAAAAATTTGAATTAAAGTTTCTTCTTCCCTTTTTAAAAAAATTTTTTTTTTCAAAAATTAATCAAAAAATCCTCATTTTTAAATTAAAAAAAAAAAAATTTTTGTTATTTAGAAATAATAAAGTTAATTTTTAGTCGAGTTTCTATATACTGCTGCACAAATTTTGCCGAGTGTTGGTCTATGGTTAGCTTTTGGCCCTGTTCAGTCAGCTTTTTGCTGTTGTTGGACTTTGGTTTTTTTTTTTGTTGTTGTGTTTTTTTTGTTATTTTGCAGCGCCATTAAATGAGAAGCGACGTCTGCCATCGCCATAAATTATAAGTCATTGGCTGGACGCGTCCCACGTTGCTCGGCGGCATTAATATCCCCAACATGACTTTGAGTGAATGCTTCAAATTAAAAAGAAATTTACCATTTACCACATCTATCCCCCATTTTCGACCAAAGGGGGGATTAAATCGTCATCCGCCAGGCCAAACCTCTACCATTTCGCCCCGCATTCCGGCCTGCTTTAGCCAATGGCAATGACAGCATGAAAAAGAAAAAAATCATGCTGCCTTGCGGACTGAGCAGCCAACTTAGCAACTTGGGGCAGCTACCAGCTCACACTCACACACACACACACACCAACTAGCACACATAGCGTATACGTAATGTATCAAAAGTTTGGCGCGTGTGTTTTGGCTTCTGCTGCTGCCGCTGCTGCTGTTATTGTTGTTGCTTGTATGTCGATGATGTGGCTAACGCAAAATCAGCAGCAGCGGAAGAACAACATCAACTAAAAAATCAAAGAGTCCAAAATGACAGACTGCCAGATACTCTGTTCTTGTTGTGACTTAGATTCAGTTATTTTCTAATGATTTTTCGGAAGTAAAAATCATAATTTAATTTATTGATCAATTATTATTGGTTTATTTGAAAGTCTGGATACGGTATGTTTCATGTTTTCATAAAAAAAACATTCAAAAAACACCATTTTTATTTCTCTTCGATGTATTCGAAGTACAGTTATTTAATATCTACAATTGACCAACTATTATTTGCTTTGAGCAACTTAAGCCCAATTAGATTGAAACGATAAAAAAATGCCATAAAACTTCATTTACTTTATTTAAGAACAGCGTATAAAATGATTACAGCCAACTAATGACGCTGTCTAAAATGATTTATCTCGTTATGGCGTCGGGCAGTCGAGCAGATTGTTGTTGTTTTTGTTATTGTTGTTGTTGTTGTTGTTGTTGTTGTTGCTGCAACAAAAGTCAACGTGAAAAAGAGCAACTTCGACGTTCATGGCCATAACTCAAACGTGTTTATGATGTATACGGCCGATTTGCTGCGTATTCTGTATAAGTGTATCTATGTGTGTGTGTGTGTGTGTGTGTGTGAGTATGTAGGAGCAGTAGCATGAGCTGAAATTCCTTCTTTTTTCTAGCCAACGACTTAAGCAGCTTAAATTGCGATTGAAATCAAGGAAAATTTGTTTAGTTGGAATACTACGAAGGGAGTACTCAACGGTTTAATGCCCAAGTACTGAGAACACTATTTCATATTATATACCCCATACATGCACACACATTTATACACAGTCTTTGTTATACACACACACACATGACATTCTGGCCAAGCGGATTAACATGAGGACACAATAGGCAAAAATGCCATATACAAATTTGTGTACCCTTAAGATGATATGCACAACCGGTAGTAATTGATTTAAGGGTATATAAAATAAAACAATTTTAAAAGGCTTTTTTCTAATTTCGGGGAAGGATTCATAACGAAGTTGTGGAAAAGTATGCCTCACGTATGCCATAAGGTATATATATTCTCGATCAGCATCAACAGATAATATATGTATATGCTTGTAATATAAGTAACTACTCATGATAAATAAGTTGAATGATACAAAATTTCAAGCGGATTTCGGAGACTATAAGAGCTAGAGATCTCAATATAATGGAATATAAGTTCTTTTATTCTGTACAATGACGTATTATAGATTAACTATGAAAACTGCTTAAAGATCGGATAATTAATTTCGTTATTTCATATTGTACAAATTACTAAAAGTAAGTTTAGTAAATAAAAGCTGGACTCAAGGTATCTTCAAGTGAAATAATCTCCTCTAGAGCACTCTAACTGGTTTTCATTAGAGTTTTATTTTGTTTTGATAAATAAGTATTCTAAATTTTAAGGCATACTATTCTGAGTACTGCATTCGAAGTGAAATATTAAATGTGTCTCGAAATTGGAAGCTAGCTAAAAGAGCATAAAAGCTGCGACTTATTTTAGTTTCTTCTCTCTACTTCTTGTAGTGTATACAAATTACATATTATTGTGTGTGTTTGTGTGTGTGTGTGTGTGTGTGTGCATATATTGTGTACACATACAAATGACGAGCAGCATGCATGGATGCCATTTGAATGTGAATCCTGGCAGTGGCCGCTAGATCTAATGCTCAAGCTGAAGTTTGCCTCTGCTAGTGGCAGTCGCAGCATCTGTTACTAATGGATAGCAGTAGAAAACAAATGGACAACGCACATAGACACACACACACACACAAAGAGTGGGGGGGGAGGGGTATTGGAACAGCAACGTCAACAGCTCGTGCAAACATCTTTGTAGATTTTATTTCTAAATCTCATTACCAAATGGTGTCCCATTGGGTGCCCAGCAGCAACAGCAGCACACGTGCTACGTGGCAAGCATCGCTGCGATGCGATGCGATGCTCTTTCTGCTCTCACTTTGTACATTACATATATGTATGTATTTGATATTTATGTATGTACTCACACACACACACACAAACACTATTACACTCCCACGCAGCTTGCTTTATAAATGCAATAAACTCTAAGTGCGTTTCGCACCACTCCCTTTTGCCCTTCTGCTCCAGCTCTGTTTGCCTGTTGTTACCAAAGTGTAGGCGGGTGTCCAGAACTGGCATTTGTCCATCCCATCAATTCGAAGGATATCAGCTGTGCCAAATGTTTTTATAATCGCTGTAAGCAGCAAATTCGCTACAGAAGTGCCCTAAAATGTCGCATAAACTACTTTGAAGAATGGATAGCGAAACTTGGCATCTTCAAAAGGATTTTGCGTTTGTAAAGTCAGTTTTGTTAACTCCCTTTTTGCCCAACACAAATGAAAAGAAGGTTGTCATTCAGTTCTAAGTGAAAACCTTTCTTTGTTTGCCAATATATCCAATATATATAATAATTAACTTAAACTCTTCAGCATTGCACTTGAAGACCATACAGCTTTCATATGAAATAAAAGAGGATTTTCTAAAGCTAATTAGATGTCGTCAGGTTTTCATCAGCTTGCCTAAGATAGCCATTCGACTTGAGTTGTAGATGAGCTTCTCTGCTAAAGCATAGTTTACGTCTTCTAGTCAAATAATGAGTTGATCATTTGCAGCAAGCTAGCGATAAATTCAGCTCATGGGCTTTCAAGTAATGAGCATATAATTAACAATAGTCGTGCGGGGAGGAGGTGGGTGAGGGGGACAAGCTAAGGCCACCTGTCACTTGTTTCGTGTCACGGTGCTCAATTTGATGTGGGTCATTTAAGTGCGCAGGAATTAAGTAATTGTAAACTTAATGCCACAGGCTGCCGCAACATGCAAAAGAAGAAGCACAAGAAGCTGAAGACACACTTAAATTAAAATTACTTCATTAGATGTCGCCGAATCGGAATGTTTTTGAGCCCAGTGTATAAATGGATGACACTTGTAATCAAAATGAACGTGCAACATTAAAAACGATAGTGCAACAGCCAACAGCTAAACTTGGCGAAGTAATTTTGGACATTTGGTCGCTGTTGACCGGCAACGGATGTTGCAGCTACGCTTGAGAGCAGCGCATTGATGCTGTTGCTGTTGCAGCTACTTAAGTTGTTGCCGCTGGCTAGCGGCCAGCAAGTTCAAGTCTTGAACTTTCCGACGGCTGCTGATACTTTCTAAACACTCGCAGAGGATATTCCAAACATTGTAATGCTGTGTGTCATGGGTTAAAGAACTGTGAGCTTATTTATTTATGATAAATTTGTGGGTCAAAATAATACTAGGGGATTAATATAATAATAATAAATAGATCAACTAAGAAAGCAATCTTTTGTTATCAACCATACGAACTTTTGGTTAATAATAATATCCATTTAATTTTATACTTCTTAAAGAATGTTGATTTTTATTCAGATTCCAGCTTCAATTTAGCAATCGGCAAACTCAGTTTCCAGTTCCAAACTTGTATTGATTACCAAAATTGCTGGCTATTTTGTGAAGTATTTATTGTCTTTAAGACTCTGCAAGGGTGTACAGTCTTCGGCTTACCATAGATAACGTTTCGCACTTATTCTTGTTGCTGCTGCTGCTGAGCAATAAAACTAAAACGAATTGAAAATTAAATACAAAATTTATAGCATTCGCGCGAGCTCTTGTCACGCAGCAGCAGCAGCAGCAGCAGCAGACGAAGCAGTCGAAGCAACAGCGGGACTAACAAAGTGCCAGACGCAATCCTTAACAAAAGCCCCCCGCCCCGCTCCCGCTCCCCCATTTTCACACTGTCCCCGTATTTGTACACTTCGAGACTGAACGCCACGACACATTCCATTAGAGTCCGTCTGTTGTAATTGTTGTTGTTGGTTTTGTTGCTGCAATAAGTGAAAATTTGTTGTACGTTGCACATAAATTTTGTGCAGTAAACGACGAATGGGAAAAAGGCAAGCAACATGCAGCAGCAGCAGCAGCAACAGCTGTAGAACCGGCCCTATAGCAAATTAATATTTATTTGCAGAGGAAAGCAGGAGGGGCTTGCGAGGGGGTGGGTTGCGGGGAGGCGCAGTCCGCAAGGACGGTCTGCTAATTACAAAAGTCGAATGCAGTCATTACACGAGCGATTAAGTTTTTGTCGTGTGCTTTTTTGA
Organism: Drosophila nr. perissopoda 5 BK-2023a; assembly: GCA_035044105.1. Classification (NCBI taxonomy): domain Eukaryota; kingdom Metazoa; phylum Arthropoda; class Insecta; order Diptera; family Drosophilidae; genus Drosophila; species Drosophila nr. perissopoda 5 BK-2023a. Next base: position 826,404 of record JAWNMK010000245.1, read on the forward strand.
AACGATATTTTTTTTGCATTTGTATTTGTTACTGTTGATTATGTTGTTGCTGCCGCATTTGGCTAGCAAAGGGACATGAAATTTAATGGTGCACTAAATTGCAAATATTTCAATCAGTTTGAAAATTGCCAAAGCTGTGTTAAATGCTTTTTCACTGTTTCTCTTTTAGCAATTCAATTTTCGAGCTATTAGTTACAAGTTCACGTAAATATATGAATAAAATTAAATTTTCCAAATAACAAATATTTGTCAGTAAATTGATTGGATTATTGTAAAACTAAAAATGTTAATGCTAAGCTTTTAGCCAAGAGTTCTCTGAATGACTCATCAAACGACTAGATAATAGAGTAATTTTTAAATAATTTCTTTGTCAACTATTACATTTTTGTGATGTTCTCTGATCTAAGTCAATATTTATGTTCTCTTTTGCTTACGTCCCAAGCTTGTACAAGAAAAGTCTACTTAGAGCTTACAACATAATTCATGGCTCAAACTTATATTAGCCTACCCTACAAATGCCATATATCTTGCTGACGGCTTTTGGCCGTTCATCATCTTCGATTTGCTGAAGTTTAAAGTATTTACCCCACTCTTCTGCTTACTTCTGTGGAAGCAAAGTCGCAAGTGAAAATTTGTGCTTCTATCACGCAAGAATCAGCAAAAACCAAACCTCCCAAAAACAAACACTAATTCCTCGTTACTTGCGCAACAGTTGGCAAAGTAGTTGAAAATATATATAATAATATATATATTATTACTTACTCTTTCATTTCTTTTGGTTTTTTGGAAAACCAAATAAAATGCCACAGCAGTGAAGATGAGAAACCAAAAATACTGTCAGGCAAGAGAGAAAAAAAAAGCAAAAACGGAAGCGACTTCATTAAAGACGAGCAGGCGCGAGGCAAACAGCAAAGATCAACTACAGCTATGATGAGGGGGGCGTTTGGGGTGAGGGATGGTTGGGTAAAAGTTTACATGAAAGATTTAAGCAGCTTAGCGCCAAGTCAGAGACGAGTCATTGGCAGCTACTCCAACTGCGGCTGTCGTTCGTCGAGAGAGGTAAAAGTTTTCATATCTAGCTTAAAAACCGTTGCTCCCAAAAGTACTTGCGAACATATTTGCTATCAGTTGGCGTCCAGTTGCTCTGCCATTTGCCTGTTTGCTTGCCTGTTTGTTTTACTGTCTCTCTGTCCGTTTGTCTCACACCGCTTCTCACGTCCGTTGCTCGGTTTGTCTCGTGATGCACTGCTAAATATAACCAAGCTATAAGTAGTTTAATTGTTAACAAGCGGTGTCACAAGGTACATTCCAATACATTTGAGCTTCCCTTAAAATCGCCATTGTTATATTTATGTCAAAATACTCAAAATTGTGACTAAGTCTGCGGCTATTGAAGCCAAACATGCAAAAAAACAGCAATATAAAATTCCGAATTAATTAGTTGCCTTTGCATTGCATTTATTGTATTTCTATCTCGATAATGACGAAAGTATTTTGTGATTCCATTTAGCGTGTTACAATAATATCGGCTTGCTTTTTCAAGCTATCCAATTTGGATAATGGTCTGCGATCCGCATTCAACTGTTTTTTTTAGCGACGAAAAGAGGCTAGTGTCAGAGAGAGAGTCGAGATACTTAAATCTCTTGCTTGGATCTCGAAATTCTTGTTACCGACCTGCTGCCTTACATTGGTACACCCATTTGATAACAAGGAGAGTTACTTGTCCAGCTTGGCTATACGGCTGGAGGGTGATCTCAAGTCAATATGCACTTTAAATACGATGGTCAAATTGCTCAATTGCTTCAGGTTGGCACGAATATTTGTCCTTATTAAATGAGTTCATTTCCCTGCAGATTTCTATATGTTATATAACAAAATAAAAATCAGAGAAAAGTGTTACCTACTTGCACTGAAATTATACCTAAGTGTGGTTTTGGTTTTTAATGTTGGAGAAGAAAATAAGGCAGGAATGAGTTAATCTAGCTTACAAACTTCGTTTTTTTTTCTGTGTAGTTTTTGGAGCTTATTTTTCTGCCACAGTGTGTCTGGCTATCAATTCGGGCTGCCGACGTTGCTGTTGCCGCTGTTGCTGCTGCTGTTGCCGCTTGCTGCGTGCGGTTGGCAGCGCTGCCAAGTGTTGCATCCGTTTCCTGTTGATAGTCAGTGGCGTGTAAATAGAAGCTTCTGTTTGAAATTTTATTTGCGGCACATCACGAGTCACAAACCGGTGCTACCCTGTCTCTGCTAGGAATACCCCTACTACTATCGCATTCGCTGTTTAACAAAGTCAAACAATTTCATGCAATTAAAACCGTTTTTCATTAAAAATGCAAATTTCAAATGCAAAACGAACTCGAGTCACGTCAAGCATCAAGAAAGACACACACTCACACACTGAAGCATCCACTCTTAAGCCCACCCAACACACACTCACACACACACACACACACATTCACTCACACAGACACCTCCCCCCCCCCCCCCTTTTTTGTCATGTTGAGTGTTTGTTTTCATGCAACTTGGCTCGAGTTGGTTGTGCGGACGGGATGTGGGGCAGGTACTTAACTTGATGTCACCAAACAAAAGCACTTTGTTTTAACATGTGCCCCAACGACCGCACCACTCCACCTCACCACCTTGAATCTCTTTTGGCCATGCAGCGTGCCTAAAAGCCGCTTGTCTTGTAAACAATCATAAAAAATAATAAAATGCCATAAAGTTGAAAATGTTCCACGCAGCCTGAGAGAGTGATAGAGACAGGGAAAGACAAAAGGAGATGCCAACAATGGGAGTTGCTTACATGTTTTTTTCTCACTCGCATCTCTTAAGAACAACAAAATGAAATTCACCTTGCTTTACACATGCCACAACTCCAACAAGCTCAGATCATTGTCTCTGCCACCAAAGGATGCTGCTTTGTTTTTCCTGTCCTGTCCAAGGCAGAAATACATTCCTCCCAACCCCAACCCCACCCTACTTCTGTCTGCAGCGGCACTTAAAACACTGTGACGTCTGTATCTGACATTGTCACGCTCCGCGGATACTTGTAAGCTATGCATTGTTGTCCCTAATGCTATTTGACCCGCTGCAGCTCAAAATATTACATTTGACATTTGATTTTAAGCGGCTTTTCGGAGTTCCAATATACATTCATCATCTGGTCAAATGCTCTGGCTAGACAACCCAAAGAGATTTTTGAACTTCACAAAATAGCAATATTCGATGATTTTATTGATTAGTTTTTATGCAGTATTTAATAAAAACTGGTGTAATGTGGTTTGCTTTAGTGAGTTTATTCCTAGTTTGGTAAAGTACATGCTAATGTATGTGTATATAAAAGATTCGACATACACAAGTGCAGTCAACTTCGACTCGGCTGTTAAAGAATTATAATCTTGAAGACAAAACCATAACACCCCCTGGAGTGAAAGAGTACCAAAAGGCTATTAGCTATTTACTCCGATTTTAACGCATACTCCTCATGAGACTTTTGTATATATTTTACAGCTACGTTTTCGAGAAAAATCAAGGTCTCTGCTGCCATTAAGTAGCTCTTGGGCTGGCTAAAAGCGCCCTTTGCACATTTTCAGCTTGCTTCCAAAGTTGTTGCAGACTATGCTATGTCTTTGTGAGTGTGTGTTTAATCTCTGCTTGCCATTTAGTCTGAGCACAAAAGCAGACAAAATGTCTCCAACTTTCTAAGGGGGCGAGTGCAGTGTGCGGGGGGAGGTGGTGTAGACAATAGCTGTTACCTTGCTATGAGCCGCCTTCTTACCTGAAGCAGCATTTAGTAAAGTTTTTTGAGCAAGTCGCAAAAACCTTAATATGGTAGTAACGGAAGGAGCAGAAAGTTGGAGTGGAAGTTGCAGCCAAAAATCGATAAAACGCTGTGAATTTAATTTTCAACATGTCTGACATTTTGTAATTGAAAACATACACACGCACACGCACACACATATATACATATACAGACAGAGACATTGACACAAAACACCCGAGCAAAACCGGCAAACTGGCAGTCGGCAAAGCTGCGTATGGCGCATTACTAATACGCAATGTGTGACAACCACAAGAGACAATTTGGCAGCTGCCAAAGGGTTCACCAGCACCACCGATTGCCAATTGCCGATTGCCGCCTGACTGTCGATTTGCCGACTGTCGACTGCCCAACTGTCGACTGTCACGACTGTCAGTTGGCCGAAACCCGACAACGGATCGGGCATAGGCGGCGGCAGCAGCCAAGACCGGAAAGTTTGCTGACTGCCTCCTGCAGTTACAACATTTTGCAGCATCAGTTTTGGTCGGTTCACTATGGGAGAAATGAGACGTTGGCTGACATAAATTACTAACTAATTGTTTGGTGACCTTCTTTCAATAATTTAGACAGGACGGAGTATGCAAAACTAAAGAACACTGTGGTAATATAAGATCCCTTAAGATATTTCTTTGCCTAGTCAGAATTATTTTTATTTATACAATTAATATTATTCAACTTTAGCTATTTCAAGTACTTAAAACTATAAAAGACACCAAAAATTGCCCATTGTACAAGGTACTGGCCAAAAAAACACACACTAACGCACACACACCAGCAAACACACATGCCAGCACATGCACATTCAATCCACAGGCATTGTGGCTGTCTCGAAAACCAAAAATCAAGTATCAGAGGAAGCCAGAGAGTGGAGTGGAACAGAGAGGGTTACAGAGTCAGAGACAGAGACGGAGACAGAGACAGAGCCGCCGTTCGGCTGCTCGAGTGGCCGCAGGGCAATTGGATATAATTTCTAATTACACGCTTGGACGGACTTTTTACTGTCAGCTTAGTTTACTGATGTCTATATACATATAGACAGAACATGTGTGTGTCTGCTTGTGTGTTTTGTGCATGTGTGTGGGTGTGGGTGTGGGTGTGCGTGTGTGTAGTTTGCCACATGTAGTATATGTGTAATTTGACATTTTGATTTTTAATTGTGCGGCCACTGGCATTGAAAAATTATTTGTGCAACAACTAGTAGTTGTCTTTTAATTAAAGCCCACAAATCGTACAGTTTTGTGCGGAGACTATACACATAACTATACGATTTGTAATTGTCAAAATTACAAAACAACACATGAAATTTGCATATTATTAAGCGAGTTGCTTTCGTTTGTTCCTTGTTGTTGTTGGTTGTTGTCTGTTGCCTGGAAGTGTTGAAGTCTCGCATCGTTTTGCTCTTTCTCCTTTGCACTTGTGCTGCTGCATAAATTGCTGCTGCAATTGCAATTGTCGCAGTGCTTTCTCTCTCCCACTCTCTCTCTCTCTCTCTCCCTCCCTCTCTCTCTCTCCATCTCTCTCTCTCTCCCTAACTGCGTTTGTACTCTTTGCTTTGGCGTTGTCAACACTTGAACACGCGCCAGCGACAGTGAGAAAGGCACAAAAAGAAATGTGACCGAAAATTATGCAACAGATTCTGAAATTTGGCGCACGAGCTTGCAACAAGCAACAAAAACAACAGCAACAACATGAGGCAGCAAATTCAGCAGCCAGTTTATTTTTGTGCAATTACACAATGAGATGAGCAAAGGAAAAATAATATATAAGATGGTTTTGGTTGGGGAACCAAGGCTGACACATACTCTGTAAGAAATCAGTACGAATTTTGAATTTCAGAAACATAATCAATTTCGCACATTATGTAATAAAAAACAAAATTTGTTTAAATGGATTGTGATTGTAATTAAATTATAAGTGTAAAGTCAAGTTCGAAATTTATTCATAATATGTAATAATTATGATTATAAAATTAATAATTTTAAAATCATTTTCTTTTTGTTATGCGAGAGTACACTAGATATCCCAAGATATCGAACTGAATATACTATATCAGTTCCAACTTATAAATAGATTTGACAGGGTATAAAAACGCGGACGTGGAGCGTTGGCGCTGACAACGCCAACTTCAGCTTCAGCTTCAGCTGTAACTGTCAACTGTCAGGCATCTTTTTTCATGTTTGTTGCTGTTGTTCTTGTTGCTTTTTACGCCATTATATTCGCAATATGATTATTATGCGAATGCAAAAGTGTTGACGCTGTCACGTTTGGGGCTGCCTGCCTGGCTTGTCAAGTGGAACTACGAAAATGGCATTGACACAAGTGCCGCATGCAGTAAGCAGCAAGGATGCAACTGCAACTGCAACAACACTGGCGACTAATTGGCTCATTTCTTTGGCTCTTGAAGTCCCTACCTACGAGTATGTGAACGTATACACATTTACAATGAAAGCTCTCCTAGCTGACAGAAACATATTCCTTATCTTGACAAATTTCAGCAAAAAACACATTGTATTTTGCTCAAAAACTCGCTCATGGGTGACTTAACAGTAATAATAATTAATTTAGATTATGGCGGTTGTAAAAATCAGCTATCCATTGTGAAAAACATACATGCATCATTAATGGTTACGAGAGAATATGATTCAGCGCTTACCGGGCTTGTTTTTGAGTCAGAGTGGATAGCTTCGAGAACAACTGTAGCCGATCTGAACAGACCGCTCAAGGGAGCATTCACTGCATGTGAGCAGTGCCCCACTGTGCCTGAAACGGTCAGGCGGGAGCATTTGATGTGACCCTCATCAAAAGCGATTTAAGAGCGAGTCCGGTAAAAGTTTTTCTCTTGCCACACACTTGCCAAATGTGCAAATAACAAATGATTTTGGATTTGCCATCACCCACTTGTAAATAAAAGTGGTCTTCCTCTCCCTCCCTTAGTGTGTGGGTGGTTGTATATATACATATATCTATATGTGTGTGTGTGTGTAATTATGTGTGTGGCATGTACCAGCATGTTTGCCTTTGTTTTTATGCCTGTCATGGCTCGTTGTATGCCCTTTGGCCAAATCAAACGTAAGCCACAATTAAAACATAAAACTACCCAGCGTTTCTTCTGTATGTCTCTTTTTCTCTCTCGTTCTGTGTGTGTGTGTTGTGTGTATTTTTTGTGTAGTTGTGTTCATATGTATACATCAAAAATGTTGTTTTTTGTTTTTGCTGTTTGCCTGTCGTTTCGACAAAGGAACAAGGGCCCCATAATTAGTTCGAATTAGTTGCAACTGAGGTCTGCATTTGGCAGCCGGCGTCAAGGACAAAGAGAAGCTCAGAAATTAGGGACTAGTTGACTGGAACAGTTCTCCTCATCTGCTGCTTAAAAACAAAGACCAATTCACCGCTGGCTTCTATCTACAGACATTCAAGTATTTAGCTCGGGAGCACACTCACAACTACAACAAGAACAACAATAACAAAAACCAGCACCACCAACAACACCCAACTATTAGTTGGCTGTGATTGTGCGCCTTTTTAGCCAGCTGAGTGGCCAGTGGAGCGACGTTGACGTTGACGCTGTCATAAATCCGCGCGCCAGCTAGCTGCTGAAGCTGTCAGTAATTAGCGCGCTCAGTCAGCGTCTGAAACGCTACTCACCCTCACCCTTATCATAGAAACCTCAGCCTGAGACTCTCAGTCTCAGTTCGCCATCTCAGACCCGCTTCACAAAGCTATCGAGTCTCTTGTAAGGAAAGCAGCGCATCAATGGACCCAGACAGCGACAGTTCAGCGCTGCAGTGTTGCCAGCTCTTTGCCAGACGTAATTAAAGCTAGTTTTACTAAAAGCTGATTTTTTAAAAAAAAGCTAAATTTATATTTACAAATTTGACTGTTATCATAAATATGAGATTTTTTAGGATACTTGTTTTTGAACTCGGATAATAAAATTGAAGATTCATTATTTAAATTTGTGATTAGTTAATTATTTATTTATTGTATTATTATTATGGGTTGAGTCTGTGCGAGGCGAACACTTGTATCTATTGTGCCTGATGATGCAGATAAGAAGTTATAAGTTAAGAAGTTTCTCATCTCTCTCAAAAAGCTGGGAGAGTCTCAATCTGCTTATAAGCTAGAATGTATTCGTGCAAAACAAAGCTGATGTGGCAACACTGTTTGGCTGGGGCTTTTGCGCGTCTGCAATTAGTGAGCAGCACTCGAACGAACGAGCAGCTAGCGAGTGCATTTAGTGGCCAATACTGCTTCAGCTGCCTCAGTTGCTGCAACAAAGTGCTTGCAGTGCGACGCCATGAAAGCAGATGACGTGGCACCGAACCAAACCAGGACATTGCTGCACTTAGCCAAACGGAGCATGATCTTAAGAATGACTCACTGACTGACTGACTGATTGACTGACTGACTGACAGAGTGACACACTCATTTATTTGTCATGGAACCGGGCAGGTTTTCCTTCCAGCCAACAAACATGCCGTCACTTGACTTGCCAAACCAATTGGGCTTGGCTCGAAGGTCCTGCAGATGCGTTTGTTGCCTTTGCATGTCAAAAGTCATCACCTTTATCGTACTGCAGCATCGCTATTTAACCCCCCCCCCCCCCCCCCCCCACTCCCATCATGGTCTCCATCTGTCCTGCAGCTTGGCAAGCCAGCAGCCATTTAGCCGCCTGCAGCATTAGCTGTGGCAATATTATGACTGCAGTGGGAGAAAGAGAGACGGAGCAGTGCAGAGGGGAGGAGTGTCCTGGTTTTCATCCTGGACCAGACTCAGTCGTCGTCGTTGTCGTGGCAGTCAAGTATATTGTAATTCATAATCCAGCGATTTAGTTGGCATAAGACACAAACGCTTTATTTCTTGTTGTGGTTTGCTTGGGCTTAAGTGGCGCCTCCGCCGTCAGATGTGCTTTCGAACGGCTGTACACTTGCAAAAAAAATGCTTTAGAAGGTAAGGTAATGAAACTCGGAGGTATTCTCTTTCTTAAAATTAGGCTAATCAATTATCAATAATAATAACGATATTAAAACATAGAATTTAGTTTCTAAACTTTTAAATTTTGAAACTATCTGAAAAGTCGATTCAAAAAATCAGTTAATTTTTTAGAGTTACAAATTGAAAATCAAGTATTATTTAAAGTTCCCGGACGTATATTTTTCTGAGTGCAGCCATGTCTTCGACTTGGTCTTCTCCTTTGCTTTCGACTTTCGGTCGAAAATTTTGACACTGATTATGTTTGTAGTTGGTTGTGGCCGGTGAGGAAGGGGGAGAGGTAGGGAACTTAAGGAGATTTTAAGCCGTTAAGCCCTGAAAATATTTCCTCCGCCCGTGGGTGCATATAGTTGGCTTCACTTCCACTGCATGGCTGGATGGTTGGCTGGCAAGTGCTGCTTTGGGCAAAGTGGTCACAATTATGGGTTCAATGTGCGCCACTGGTTAAGGGGAGGGGCCAATATCATAGCAGCAAGTTTAATGCTTATCGGTTAGCTAAGAAGCTTAGAGCACAATGAGGCGAGTATTGAAAATTCAGCGGTTTTTCGGTTTATGTTTTTCAAATTGTTTTCATTCTTTGTTGTCTTTAATTATATATGTATTCTCTTTTCATTTCCATACACTTTTCAAGTATTTCTAACATTTTTGGATTTTTACAATCATATTTCTGTAACTATTTTGCTTAACTAAAATGTACACAAAACGCCAAAAAAAAAACGATCTTGCGAGCCGCTTGGCCCAAACTGAAAGCCACCATATTGTTTAGGCATAGTCCACATACAGTCATACATATACACTTATCTATATATATATATATATGTATATATATAAATATGGTCAATAATTATAATCGTCATATTTTTTAATATTTTTTTTTTTTGCTTTTGTTGTCTCTATATTTACATTAATTTACATTCATATTAAGCACATAAAGTTACCAAAATGACGTTTGATTTTGCTATCGATATTTTGAAGTGTTGCTATCGATACGCAAATATTTATCGTGTGTATGTTGCTATCGATATTTTGCACCAACTCTATTTTTGATAGTTTTGCTACGACTATGTTCACTGTACAGCACCTGCATCCGGTTTCCGGTTTCGGTTTATTTTTATTTCCTTTCGATATTCCTTAACATTTATGTAGTTTAATTATTGTTCTCTCTGTCTCTCGACTGCTGCGTTCCCTTTTCATTAATTTCATATGCATTTCTTTTGTCATCAAGCCACATAAATTCTGATTTGCGTTTCTTGCCTTTTGACTTTCTTTGGTCGCTGCTTTGTGATTTATTTACATGCTGTCTCCTGCCTCTTGTCTCCACTGCCTTCTGCTAAATGATATCGAAGTCCTTCGTATAAATTCTGTAGAGTTATCTAACGGCTATAACCGGCCTGCGCATACATACAAAAATATCTACTGCTCTCTCTCTATCTCTCTCTCTCTCTCTCATACACTGTGTCCTCTTCTCTATGTATCTCCATCTTGCTCTCTATGCGTCACGTTAATTAACATTATCCACTTGGTGGCTAAACATTTGTTACGCCCAATTTCGCCAGATTGCCCAGCGTTATGGCATCACCCGGCTGCAGCCGGAGAGCATTCTTATAACTAGCCGCCGCATGATTTGTGCGTCCCAGCAAATGCAATATGGCTCCCAGATTGGTGTGAGCATGTGCGTCATCCGGTCGCAGAGCAACAGCCTGTGCCAAAGAAAAAAAACGAATTCATTTTTGAATTAAAAGTGTACAGAAATTTATGAGAGATGATGATGCCTCACCTTGCGGTACCACAGCTCCGCCTCTGCTTTGCGATCGAGCAATCTCAGTGAGGTTGCAGCCGCCACAACCAAGGCGTAATCCGTGGGCGCCAGCTCAGCAGCGCGTCGATGATAAACAGCGGACTCGTGATGACGTGACTGCAAGGCCAGGAATTCAGCTAGAAACAAAAATAAAAACACAGTTCTCTAAGCCAATACATCCATCAAAATTAGGATATCATTTCTTAGAAACACAAACAGTCCAACAAAAGTTAAAGCTCATTTCAAAAGAAATTTTCATCAGATCCAAATTATTGATCTATATAGTTCTTCCAAGCTACTCACCATAATGGTGATAGACGCTGGCCTGTTCCGGTGCCAGTTTTAGTGCGCGCTTGAACCACAGTTCCGCCTCCGAAGCGCGACTGCTCTGCATAAGAAAAAAAAGAACAGTGAGTGTAAGCCAACACATAACCTCATCGAAGCACGTACATTTCTGGCTAGCGTGATGCCGTAGCTCAAGTGTGCCGCCACCTGATTGGGCTGCAGCTCCAGTGCGGCACGATGATGACGCTCTGCCTCGTCCCACTGCTGCAGTCGCCCAAAGACATCACCAATGCGCTGGTAGAGCACCTCTCTTTGCTGCAGGAGTGTTGGCAACGAGGACAACGCTTCTCGGTAGACAGCCAGCGCTCGCTGCAACTTGCCCTGCTCCACATAGAGTGCACCCAACTGCAGAAAGGATGAGCTTCTGGCCTGGTCATGGGCACTGCGATCGCGCACCGCTGCACCGTCCAGCGTCGCACCCACTTGAAGGATTTCAATAGCCTGCTGACGCTTGCCCAGCGCAACGAATGATATGCCCAGATTGAGATAGGCCACTAAGTGAAGAGAGCAGTTGTTAGACCATATATAGAGAGTAGTTTGATTTCTGAGAGTCTAAGTTGAGAGTGCACACTCGAGTACTTGCTTTATAGAGTATAAAGTATAGAGTATAGTGAATAAAATTGCTTGGTTTTATGTGAAGGGAGAGTATTGTTGAAATGCGTAGCATGTGTATATTTAAAGAGTATCTGGATAAAGTCACTTACCTGCCAAACTTGGCCGAAATTTAATAGCGCGCTGAAAACACTCAATGGCTGACTTGAAGTCCTGCTGATTCTGGTGCAGTATGCCCCTGCAAAGCAAATAGAAGAGAGAATGAGTGGCGTTGAGATGGTGAAAGGGAAAGTGTTGCCGTTATACAATTAACGGTTGCTGAACTTGTCGCACACTTCTGCCTCAACTTGAGATCTAATTAGAGCCCCCTGCAACTGGCGGCAACTGGCGGCAACCAGTGACCACTTGACGGCGCCTAGAAACCTGTCAAAGCATCTTCACAGTCAGCAACCGACACAAACACTCTGAAAGGTGAGCTACGTAAAAGGCTAGAGCGAAAGTAAGATTATTCGGATTTATGTAATTAGTTTGCTCAGCAAAAAGCTGCACTGTATTGCCTCTTAAAGCGGGCAAAAGCATTCAAGAAGTCGGCGAATGTTTGATGCAATCACATAACAAATACAACATGCCTGCAGATGAGAGTGGTGTCGACTCGACAGCGTAGCTTATTAAAATAAAAATATTTTAGACGAGAAGTGTGAATTTCGAGATATACAACATATTAAAGATTAGCTTCAGATTAACAAAGAAAACATAATATTATTATCTTTTATCAAAAAGTGTAGTTTACCAAAAGAATATTACTATTTGTGGACTTATGTAAAAATATCTTTAAACACATTAAAGGCTAATCAGTTGATATCTGATAGAACTTCTCAAAAAAATGATCTGTATGATATGATAATCCAATCCAACTGCGTACGATACACAGATATGCATATGTAAAAAGCTTCAATTATATAGCTTTGCGGAGAGTTGGGCTCATATAGTTTACAGCAGTTAGTCGGTCGCCTATTCACTGCTATTTATCACTAGCAAAAATAGATATAGCAGATTTATCTGCTACGATGCTTTGCACACATCGTTACAATAATATAATACACCCAAGAAGAGAATACAAAAAAAAAAAGAAATCAAATTATGCAACTCAGTGATTTCAGGTATCGCTGTTTGCTGTTTGGTTGCTTAAAACGTTGCTCAAGGATGACTGGAGTGTATACGTGTGGCAGATATATATATATATATATATATATATATATATACATATATGTGTGCACCCCATCTTTTATAGTAAATAGAATTTTATCAATGTTGCTCGCTTCTTTTTGTATAACGTCAACAACTGTTTGCCTGTCTGTTCCCCCAACTTCCGAGAATGATTCCAACTTTGGATGCTACGGGCGCCGTTCGACGTGGGCGGTAATCAGTCAAGTAAAGGAATACGAAAGCCGCTGGCATTTGCTATTGATGGCTTGATCGCAGTAAATAATATAGTATGTGTAAACAGCTGCTTAGCCTTTGAGCGCGAACAGGAAACAGCATCCGGTGGTGATGTGAGGCAGGCTGCTGACAACATTGATTTTCGATTAGCGTGTGGGGAGCAAATATGTCACGCGGCGACGGCTTCCTGTGCTCAGTGTATTGCGGTTGGGGCTCGGACATTGAAGGGTTTCGTTGCCAGCGGCTAATACTGGGTAGATCCGAGCACTGGAGTTGGAGTTGGAGTTGGAGCTGGAGCATATATGACAGCAGCCATAGCAATGTGACCTGATTTTGAACCATTGACTTTCGAGTACTTTGACATTAAACAGCATGCCCACGTTCTCCAGGGGTGATTGCTGTTGCTACTCATATTGCTTAGCTACCGAAAACACATGCAATAATCTGGCATGCGTCAAGGCGCAGCATCGTCGCCTGCGGCACAGTTGAAAGGACTCGCTGCTGGAATCTGAGCTGGGGTTGGAGTTGCAGTTCCAGTTGCAGGCGCAGCGCGAAAAAAAAAGGCAAATGAAAGAAGAGCTATGCAAAAATGACGCACTGAATATTCAAAGCACAACTTCGCATACAGCTTTTTGTATTTCCCACTCACCATTCCCTAGTTTGGCAAAAGAAAAGGGGTATATCTGGTGCGCTCAGATGTTTTATGTTTTGTGCGTTCTTTTATATCTCTAATTGCAATTTTTCTATACAAGCAACCAAGAAGTTAGAACATTTTCAATTTTTACATAATTTTTAGCCTTAAAAACCAAAAAACCCATTGCTTTTTTTTGCTGACTTGTTCCTTAGAATTGAGTTAAATTGATCTGACAGAAGGAGCATAACTAGAGGTTATTGGTACTAAATAGTTTTAGCTGACTTCAAAGCTAATGTTTGATACTGACAACAGAGTGTCCTGCAGTCGATTGGCTTGCGCAAGTTCTGCCTTTTTTGTACTTGTTCATTCCCTGTTGAAGCAGCTAAACACTTGTTGTTGTTCCTAGTTGCTGTTGTTATATGGCATATAATAGTTGCTGTTGGTGTTGTTGCTGGTGCTGTTGCTGCTGGTGCTGTTGCTGCTGTTGACTTTTCTTTTGGCCGTTGTGCTGCCTCGTCTGGTGCTGAGAAATATGCGCAATGAGGGAAAATGCAATGCGAACAGACAACCGACAAAACAGCACGCTTGCAGACTATGTCAGACGTTGACAGACGAATGGCTGCAATATGAAGAGTGTGTTGGGGAGAGGAGCTGTGGGGATGCTTTAACACAAAAAAAAAAAAAAAAACCCACAGATCTCCTGGCTGGAGTGTGAACGCGAAAGACTTTTGTTGTTCGCAAAAGTATGTAATGGAAAAATAAAAGTGAGCTGCACAAAATGCGCATAGTTTTGCAAAAGGCGTATAAAAAGAATTTACACCCAGCACCATCCACACTCACCCCTGGAAGGGCCCGAGGAATCCAACAAAATGGGCTTCATTTGACAGCTTGTTTGGCATTGTACTAGCTCGGGCGTATCCTGATGCTGATGCTGGTTCTGAGTATACTGCAGTTGCATTATAAACTCTAACAGCGTCTGGCTGCTTGACAGCAGCAGCCTTGAGCCATGAAAATGGTCGCACTAAATGCGCAGCCGAGTGCTGCATGCAACCCAAAACAGACACACATAATGAAAATGGCTCATATAAAAAGAGAAAGATAGAGACAGACAGACAGATAGACAGAGAGAGAGAGATAGATAGATATCTGACAGCCATTTAACTAAGCACTAGAATCGTGCTGGAGCAATGTGTGTGTGTGTGTGTATATACATGGACAGTAGCTCCCTTAAGGATTTTTAACTTTCGTGTGAAATGTAACTAGTTAAAAATATTTGTATACCTCTGCCTTAGAAATGTTGAGTAGATCCGTAGCAAAGATATATTTGACTCATTTGTGGAAAAGATAAGTAATGAAATATGCAGAACAGCTGAGAGACAGCTGATTATTACATTGTTGAATTTATGTCCATAGAAACCCACCATTTAATTTACTAAAATGTTGCCACTACTTATAACTGATTCAATTACAATCACATAAATTTAATTTAGCCAATTTAGCAATATACAAAATTCAGCAGATAATTCTAGGTTGTGGAGTTTTTGTGGACAATAGTACAGATACTCACAAATTAAAATGTACATCCGCCATGTTGGGCCTATACCGGATGGCCTCCTGCAGCACCTGTTTGGCCTCCTCGTAGCGCGCCTGTGAGCTCAGCACACTGCCCAAATTGCCCAGTGCTGAAACATAGGATGTGAATAAAGTATGCAAAAAAAAAAAGGCAATTGCGAATTGCGACTACCAACAACACTCACCTTTCGGCGGATTGACTATAATGGCACTTCGGAACAGGCTCTCCTCATCCCGCCAGTCGGCATTCCTGCGCAATGTTCTCAAGCTCATCGCTGCCAGGAGCACACTGAAGCCAAGCAGTAGCATACAACGTGTCCGGGGCGAACTGCGACAGCGACTGCTGGTGAGCAACTTGGAGACACCATAGCCAACCAGGAGGCAGAAGCCAACGCTGGGCAGGTAGAGCAGACGTTCGGCCACGACGAAACCCACATAGAAGAACAGATTGCTCGCGGGCAGAAATGGTAGCGTAAGAAATGCACAGGACATGAGCAGAATGCAGGCACGGCGTGCCGACGCCGGCATACCGCTCAACATATACTCCGAGCAGCAGGTGGAGGCGTTGGAGGAGGAGGAGGAACTACTGCCAGCATCCAAGGAGCTGCAATTGGAACTGGAGCTGCTGCTGCTGCCGCTACTCTTGTTGCTGGCCGTTGTGCTGTTGCTGCAGCTGCTGCTGCTGCGCGAGCCCCGAAAAGCCTTCAGCAGGGCCAAGCTCACAGCGGAAGACACGACGAGGGGATGTGAGGAATGCGGCGTATGCGGAGCAGCTGTTGCATCCCCATAAACATAAGCGCCATTGCTGTTGTTATTGTTGCAGTCACTGCAGGGCAGTGCATCCTGTTGATAGGCTACCTCATAGGCTTGGTACTTGCTGTTGCTGTTGTTGTTATTGTTATTGTTGTTGTTGCTGTTGTTGTTGTTGTTGTTGTTGGAGAGTCGCTTGCGCTTAGCGCGGGACTTTCTGCCCACTTTTTGTATATGATAATGCTGATAGCTGGCACTATTATTATTATTACTATTATTATTATTATTGTTACTACTCTCGTGTTCACTGCTCTGCAGCAGCAGCTTGCAGCTGCGCCATGCCACGCCCACCAATACCGAGTAAAAGCAGGCGGACTGCGCATTGCGACGATCCCAGAGCGTTGTGACACGCGTCAACGCATCCATGCCCCAATCGAAGCTGAGCACTTGCGGCTGCAGCAGCAGCTTCAAATTGACAACGGGCAGGTGCAGAAATGTCAGCAATCGCGTCCACGTGGACGCAGTGCGTGCTATGGGATTGTCAGCGCTGGAGAAGGCGCTCTGTGGTCCCGGCACGATGACCAGGCGATAGTAGGCACTGCAGCCGAAGGCGCCAAGCACAATACACAGCGAACGCAGTCGTTGCTAAAATGGGCAGAACAAATTTGATTAGATTTGTTTAAAATAATTTGCTTCAGGATGGAGAATTCAAGTCTTGTTTGGATTTTTATTCTTGGGTTTCGAACTTTGAATTCTAATTTTGTTTTACTCTTTAAAGTGAAAATGAAACTCAGAAAATTATAAAAGTAACTATAATTGAATAATAATAATAGTGTAACATAAATAAACTGTAAGATTGTATTAAATTGCCAATATTCATTCTCACCTTATCCACCTGTCCGCTGAGGGCTCGCATCACATCGAACGCTGCACAGACGAGCAGTGCCGTTATGGCCGTCTCCTTGCAGAGCAGCGCGGCCAGCGCGAAGAGCAGCGTGGTGGCTAAGGCCAACCACTGGCGAGGATCGGCGGATTCGCGCCAGCGCATGTGCCGCAGATAGCTGAGGTACGTGAGCAGATAGCAGACACAGGCAGCGACGTCAGCTCGGCCCACCACCCCCGCCACTGCCTCCGTGTGTATGGGATGGGCGGCGAAGAGTGCACCCGCCACCAGCACTGCCCAGAAAGAAGCAAGCAGCGTACGCGCCACACGCACCACCAGCGCCGTTGCCACACAGTGCAACAGATTGTTGCCCAGATGAAAGCCCCACGGCGCAAAGCCACCGGCCAGCACATAATTCAGCCGGAAGCTCAACACGCAAAGCGGGCGCCAGGAGCCGTGAGACCCGCTGTCCGTCAATGGCGTGCCCCAAAAATCGTTGCTAAAGCTACGCTGCCAACTCGATCCACCAGACACGTCCGCATTGCCCAATATGGCGCGTCTACAATTCAATTGAAAGGAGCAAAGAGAATATGCAAAATATTAGAGGGATTCCATAAAATGAATATGAAATAATTAGGGTATGTGTAAAGATTTTAACTTGAATTTCGAGCGAATTCGTCATGATTTTGGCAGATGCGACTGGATTCCAATAATAAATTATATCCAAAATTCTATACACCATAAAAAATATTTATGTGGCTATTGATAATGTGATTTTGTCTTTTGGCCAACAAAATTTCTTGACAAATATGTGTTGACCAAATTGATTGGATTTTTTGCCTGGACACTTCAGAATGCAGCTGGTTGCATATTTTTGCATTTATTCTTTTTAATTTGTTGTAGCAGTCAAGGGTCGAGGGTGTGTTTTGGTTGTTGTCACTGTGTCATCGGGAAGCGAGAAGCGAGAACAACATTAGAACCCTCATCGTTGTGGGTGGCTCACATGTACGCCTCACGCACGCACTTTGGTGGACTATGTAGGGATTTAGGCGAGGTGTTCGTGACAGACACACAAACTGAGCAAAGAAAACCACCATCAACAACAGCAACAGCATCAGAGCTCGAGGGTATTGGCAACGATGTTGCCGCTGTCGTTAACATTGCCGTTGCCGTTGCTGCAGTTCACATAAACAAATGCCACTCTAATGCCACGCAAATTCGCAGCGAGTCGTCTTCTTGTCAGCCGCACCGACAACGTGTAGCAGAATGTGCTTTATGTGTGTTCGTGTGTGTCTGTGTGTGTGTCTGTGTGAGTGCCTCGAAATTCGATTTTAAATACCACTGAGAGATTCTATAGCTGCAACCAAGCATGTCACGTGCCACACCACAAGCTCGCCCAAAATTTCAGAACATTTTTACTTTATGTAATGCTTGTTCTCCCTTTATTTGACATTTAACATTGTGTGTTAGTGTTTGGTATTAACTTAAATACATAAATTTGCCTTGAAGCTTAAGCATTGCGTGAAAGTTGGCCATGCTTTATCTTCTTACCTGTCGTCATAGACAAAGCCCGCATTAAGGGTGTTCAAATATAATACGAAAGCCAGACCGCAGCACAGCAAGGTTGTGTAATCCATGCTGCAAGTGAGAGAGAAAATATAAAGTTAATAATAGTAAATGCCCAAACGGAAAAACAAAAACCTAAAACTAATGTGAACATTATTCAGTTCAAGTACTATATATATGTATTTATAGATCAAATCTTCAAGTCTTAAGATACTTTAATATTAATATTAAATATTTCAACCAAACATTGTAAATGATTTTTTATGCATTTTCAAATCATCAATACATGAACTACAAAAAAAAAAAACCCAAGTGATTTAGGTAACAAGTCGAAAAATATGCCCAAAAAAAATATACATTGGCTTATTGGCCCAAGTTCGCTAGTTTTTGAATTAGCGCCATTTTTTATCAACATGTTGTTGATTTACGTGTTGCTTTCAAATAAAATAAATGAAAACATTTCAATAAGCCATGTAAATGACGCCTGAAATTGTAATTCTTTTTTTGTGTTTTGTTTTTAACGTTGCTCTTTTTATATATTTATTTGTTGCAGCTATGCGATATGCCTGCTGTTGTTGTTGTTTTGCCAGCGGGCAACAAACACGAAGAAGAAATTGTGGCAGTAGCTGTTTGCCATTTATGTGGAAATGTGCAGGTAGGTTGCATTCATAACTTTCCCCTCTGTTGGCATTTTTGCACTGGACTCATCCTAGCTGCATGCTGATGTCATTCTTCTGCAGTCAGGCAGTGGCAACAGGATGCTGTTGCTTTTGCTGCTTCTGTTGCTCTGCACATTTGTTGCTGCGGTTGCCAACATCAACATGTGGAGGTAACCTGCCGCTCCGTTCAAACCCTTCGTTGACATTAAAAGTCGCAACAGTTGTTGCAGTTGTGTTGCCCTAACAGCTAGACAATAAGGGCTATCAGCAACATTCTGCTTGTGCATGTCTCCGGTCATGGCAACGCCAACACCCTTAACCCCAAAACCCCTTTATGGCCACGTTTGCTAGTCTTAATGCACCAAATAATGGACACATGTGCGCTCACCGGCACATTAAGCCGTTCCCCTCGAATGGAAAGTCGTCTGCTTTCACCCCATTCAAAGAGTTGTCTGACAATGCCCAATGCTTCCTGCTCCCCCAACTTGTTTTATATTATCCCTGCGTTTTTTTTTGCTGATGCTGACAACTTTTTTTTTATGTCTTGCATATTCCCTGTTTATGAAAGATTAGGTGAGGTGTATATTTATTTATATTTATCATATGTTGTGAGCATGTCTTCGACGAGAATCACCGTTGAGAGCAATTTAACTAGTACGAATGTCCTTTTCGTCATCTATTACACAAAAGATTTCGATACACACAGATCACAGATACACAACGACCACTTTCAAAATTTAGCAAAGGGTAAGTCCCAGTCGAGCACTCTCTACCACAAGCTAAATACTTTGTTTTGTTACAACGTTTGCGGTTAATTATTTTTTTTTTTTGTTCTGCCTAAGCTGCCGCGGCCAAAACTTCAACCTAAAAATCAATGGGATAAGATGAGTCGCCGAGTCCATTTGAGTCCATTGCGAGTTTAGCTTGACTGCTTTGTCCAGCAATATTATCTATTTGTGTGTGTGCGTGTGATTGTGTGTGTGTAAGCGGTGGCATACTTTTGTGGGCTGCAGAGACATGTAGTATGTAATAAGCAGTTGGATTAGGTCCTGGCCTGGTGCTTAGAGAGGCTTAGTTAGTTGGTCCTAACGAACAGTAGTCGGTAGTCGTCTGTTGGCAAGAGATTTGGCATTATGCAGGACGGCCCCCAAGCGGCTTATGTGCAAATTAGCAGCATTCAATATAACCAACACTCGCCAGTTACCAGGAACTGCCACAAAAAGGGAGACATGGCAAAAATGCGAGTAACACACAAAAATAGCTTTGCTAATGAGCCATAATGATGAGCTTTGCTTTTGCTCAGCAACGTTGACGTTGACGTTGTCGTTGTCGTTGTCGTGTCAGCTAAAGCAGCGAAACTAATGAAACTAGTAGTCGAACCAACTAGAAGAAGAAGTAGAAGCAGTCGTCGTCGTCGTCGAATATTGTCCAATCTCCCTGCTACCCTTCAAATGAGTGGACAACAACTTGTTTGCAATGGGTCTTTGTGTTCGCCTGATTGATTCGCTTCCAAGCCATTGGTTCGACTGCTTAACATACTCATCACCATCAGCAACAAAATCAGCATTATCCTAATCATCATTAAGATGATTATCATTCTCATCATCATCAGCTGCTGGGTGTCAACACATTTAAAAAGACGGTCGCATAGCAATTATTTAGACATAATTGGCCAGCGTCTGTCCGCTGAACAAATTTTTTCTTCTAGCAACTTTGAACATTGTTTGTTTGGCGTTATATTTAATCGTAGAGTCAAGGGAAGTTCCCTGACTGGCTGCTAGAACAGTGGCGTATGCAGGTATGTTTTTAAAGGGTCCATAAAATGTGAATATAAATATGTAGGAAGTGCAAATTGAATCAAAATATTTGAAATTTGTGCGTGCTGTTTTTCTGTTTCTGTGAAACAGCAAAACAAAAGATAATCCTTCAAAGGATGCAGCAATAGAAAATGGGAAATCTAAAAGTACCTGAAGCTCTCGTTTTTATATATATGAAATTTGAATATGAATATATTTGAAGTTCGATCAAATCAAAAAAAAAGTGTTGCTTTTTCTGTTCCTGGAAAAATATGATTTGGGTAATTTAGGACTTCGTACACAAAATTTAGATTAGCAGGAATACAAAAGTAATCAATTTATAAATTAATTATTCAGGAACAAAGTATGCTTGAAAGGAGCATTTTTTTTTGTAAAGAATATAAATAAAAACGTTAAATTGATTTTACATTTTTATATAATGTTTTAATAATAAAGAGCTTGTATAAGTTAGCAGTGGTGTCCAACTTTCACAGTTTTACTTACGCCACTGCTCTTACATCATGTGTTACAGCTTAATTCTTGCCACACACAACACACACTAACACACTCTCACTCTCTCACATACACACCAAGGCCTGCTGTGCCTATTGAGTCTGAGCCTGAGCTCCAGCTGGCATCTGGCGTTGTTTTCGGGCATCTGGCTGCGCGTAGCCGGCCCACTTTTATCGTGCTGACCATAAATCATGTTTTATTTTTGCAATTAGCGCTGCCACACAATAAATTACTGGCTTTTCATTGTCTCGAGCTGTTACGTGAACTTCACTTCAGCTCTTGGCTGACGGCCTCAACTGACACCCAAGACAACTTTCTCGTTGGCTCGTTGTTTCTGTTTATGTTTGTTTTGGCCTATTTTGCATGCTTTACGTTTATTGTTGATTCAATTTTGGCATTGTTTTGTCTTATTGGGTCACACTTTAAACAGTGTTTACACAGCTTGTGAAGGAGCTGGCGTATCTAATGGTTGCCAGTTGCCCGCCAGCCACTTGTCCTTATTGCCTTTATCCTGCTGTTCGCCTTTGACCCAGTAACTGCTGTTGCCCTAATGGGTTTTCACTGCTGCTGCCGTTGTGCCTTTGACATTTTCGCGATGTTTCCGCTTCCGGTGGCAAGGTGTATGCTTGCCAGTTCATGTTATTTTAATGAGTGTGTGTGTGTGTCACAAAAACTTTCACCTAAGGTCATCGACGTCATTATTGTCGTTGTCGTTGTCGTCGTTTCGATTTGCAACGCATTCTCATTTCAACTGCCCGTTTTCGCCTTTTCTAACTTCTCTCAGTTACACAGTAAGAAATAAACGATGTCTTCATTGCATACATATTTGTGGCTTATTTTAGCTTTTAGTTGATTAATCTCGATTAATTTTCTATATTTAGCAGCAGATAGAGAAGAAAATTAAACTATTCAAAGTCAAATCCAATTAGAATTCTATTTCGTTCAATAAGAAATATCAAGAAGGGAACTCACATTGTTTACAGTGTACTATTCTATTTTCTAAGTTAAGCAACCGATGAGCCAACATATAAAACGCCTTGCACATTGCTGTGCCACAATTAGCCAGCAGTGTGTTTATATATATATATATATATATATATGTGTGTGTGTGTGTGTTTGCGCTCAGTGACTTTGGGGTATTAAAATTCAAAATTAATTGCCTAGCGCGACAAACACAGCAGCAGCACCAGGAGGAAAAGCAACGGCAGCCAAAAACATACCAGAAACAATGTAAAAAAAAAATGTATATTTGGTATGGAAATTAGAAAGTGGCGTCGCACTCTGGAGACTAATAGACGTGAAATTTAAGCGCATTGAATTAATTTCAATGGAAGCAAAAATTCACACACAGACATACCCTGTACATATATACATATGTCAAATGTACATGTACATGCAATGAAGTCATTTGGTAGCCCCGTAGTGTATTATTTTCAGGGATTTTGCTGCGAACCCAACATATATGCTGAGAAAACTATAATTAATATTCGTTTTTATTCGTTTCTACACCTTGCTTCACACTGTAAATTAAATATGGCGTCAGCTAGCCATACGTAACTATTGCAAAGGGGGTTTAACTGACCCCAGCACCCCCAACAGCAATTATTCTCTTTTTCTAGATAATCACTATCTGCTAAGACCCGCCCACATATTGCAGTCGCTAGTTTTGAGTTAGTCCAAACGAATCATTTGCAACTCAAATTGCTGACGACTAAAGTTAAATATTCTTTTGAGGGCTCTTTTTGGGCAGAAAACGAAAGTCCATTATTATGCAGCAAAAAAATTATACAGAGTTTTTACCAGACACACACACACATGAAAATTTCGGGAAAAAATGAATGCATAACTTCGGGTTGATGAACATTTAATACACTTTCGAGTTTCTTCTAAAAAATGAAAGTTTAAATTTAGAACTGTTCCTGTGGCAATTATGGAATATATATAAGATTTATTTTGAGAAGTTATGTGCAAAAAAAAAAAACGATTCTCAAAAGAATCGGTGTTTCAACTAATAGTTCTCAATAAGAACTGTCGAGTGTCATTGCGGTTAATCTGAAGAAAAATTCCCATTTTCATCAGCTGATGGCTTCCATCAGAGCTTAACATTTATTGTCACAGGTAGATAGCCATTTCATCGAATTTATGCTCTTTGACATTGCGAATGTCTGTCTTAAGAGCTTAATAAATTTATAGTATCCTTAGCAAGGGTATCAAAATACCCGAAACCGGGCATCAAAATAATGAACGGAAAGGCAGTCGTTTTGTGAATGTGTGTATGTTGTGTGTGTCTGTTGTATCTGTGTATGTGTGTGTGTGTGTTGTAAAAATACCGAAAACGTTTTAAAAATGAAACGATTACACCATTGCGGCTTGCAAACGACCAAGTTATGATAATGTTTGGCCAACTAAACTCGTTTAGCTTGCCAAATACGAAGCCCACAAAAACTGCACACCCAAAACGAGTATTCGAGTGTGTGTGCGTTTTTGTGTCTGTGTGAGTGTGTGTTGGTGGGTGTATGTGTGCCTGAGCGGATGCGGCTGTGCAAGGTAAGCCTGCTGGCAAAAGTGCGCAACACATGCAAACATGCTCGAATGTCGACACAATGGCCAAAAATGGCCCATTGGGCGCTTTCTGAGCATCGGTCTTAACTGGACATAGGAATAGGTAAAAGTATTTTGGATGAGGGTATGAGGATTAGCAGTGTGGTGCGGTTTTGGTTGTTCTCTATCAATGCTGTTGCCTGCACTCGTAACAAATTTTTTTTATTTTTCTCTCTTTTTGCTCTTTTAGTCCGTCTATGTCTGTACGAATGTTTATGGCCCCTGCACAGACTTTGGCAGTTTTATGCTAATCAGGAAAAGGGCAGCAACGCCCACCACATGCAAACCACCACATTGGCAACTCCAACTCCACTCGACAGCAAAACTTTTCATATTTTTGGCCCCAACAGTTAGAACTTTTCGTTTTCGTTTCGTTTCGTTCTTGGGGCTCTTAGTTTGGGCGATTTGCAGTTGGGTTTTTGTAGCTCGTTAAACATTTTGCCCAGCTATTGCATGCAATTGCCAGACGACGCATCCCCCCTCGCCCCTCTCGTTGGGCACTAAAGTTAATAGCCGAGCGGCTTTCAGCGCAAAGTTATGAAAGTCGACTTCCGTCCCAGCATTTTAGTCAGTCGCAATTGTTTTTTAGTTGTTTTCAATTCCATTTGATGTTGCTCTGGTCACACATGTGTCAGCCAAGTAAATCATATTTAAATCATCGGTCGTTGTGCAAAATTCAAGTTGAATGAATTGATTGATATGTTGAGTTAAATTAATTAAATGGTACATATTTTTCTATGATTGAAAAATCCACAAGAATTGATATATCATCTATAACTGAATTAATGTTTGTTTATAATAGATTATCGGTTGATATTCATTAACTTTTAATCAATCAACTATGCTCAACTCCTGCTCCAAATGACTTTGAAGTACATTTCAATTCCCTTTGTCAAACAACGCAATAATTTTACACAACGAAAGTATTTTACAATTACTGCGCACACACACACACACACACACACACACATTCTAAAAACACATACTCGCCCACTTTAAGCGGTGTCACACATAAATAATAATTAGGTAATAATTAGCAGCTGTCTATTAACACAGTTCAATATGCCTTTAAGTGGCACACGCAATGATCAAAGCACCCGGCCTAAAAACCAACCCACACAAAACCTCATTCCCTTCACAGCCCTTTCCCGAAGGCGAACTACTCGAAACGTTGGGGATATTTCAACACTTTGCCATCATAATTTAATTTAAATGCTCTAAACTGTGAATAGTCTAATTATGTATTCACACACCCACGTTCACACACACACACACACAACGAGAGAGAGGGAAAACGAGGATACAAAATTTACTATGCCAAAATGTTTTTGGTGACCGAAAAATGAATATCCAAAAGAGACAGAGATAGGCCAGGCAATTGGATAGAGAGAGAGGGAGAGCGATAGAGAAGTGTGAGCCGTCTCGATAAATGTGCACGTGGCAGACCGCGGATTAGGGAGCAGAAACGAAGCTGTTAACCTAGTTATTTGTGTGTATGTGTGTGCGGATGTGCATGTGTATGTGACTCTCTGGGTGTGTATGTGTGCTGCTTCTGCTGCTGCGTTAATTGAATGCGCAACTGTCGTGCTATCCCACTTTATCATTATCAAAGCATACCACAATCTGTCTCTCTGCCCCGCTGCCTCTCTGCCCCACTGCCATATCCACTGGTGTCGCATACTTGTGCGTTTGTCTGTTTAAGCCTGTTGAACAATTATAACTGGCAAGTCCAAATGCCAAGTGCCTGAAATTGAGTCCGGCCAAACGCGGCGTATGCGTGATGCTCTATATGCTAATTAAAATGGCATGCCTGTGTCTATTTGTGTACGTATAAGGGTGTATGTGTGTGTCTGTGTGTGAGTGTATATATATCGCTTGTCTATCTATGACCGCGACCCCGTGTGTGCTTCTGTGTGTGTGTGTGTGTGTGTTTGTGCGCTTTGCGCTGTTTGCATTACATAATTATAATTACGCATACGCCATGTTGGCTAGCATTTGATTTGCCACCGCACGAGAGCAACAACAACAGCAACAACAGCAGCAACAACAGCAACAACAGCAACAACAGCAACAACAGCAACAACAGCAACAGCAGCATCAGCAGTGGCAGCGTTTTATACATCATTCTGTTTGCCGTATGATGTTTGATGTATGCTGCATGCAGCCAATATTTGCCCATTTGCCTACAACTCATAAGCGTGTCCGCTGCTTAGTAGTTGCCATATTAACATTTAATATTTTAATCCCTTGCACACTCACAGCAAATACAAAAACCTCTGCAAAAAACGATTGACTTTGAGTAGCAAACACAAGAAAAAGATATTAGCATGTCGAAATGTTGTTATTTTGAACAAATATCGTATGTGAATATTGGCTCTTAATAACCTGAAAAGAGAATAACTAACAACAATAATCAATACGGAAAACGATTAAAAAAAAGAGAACAACTTTCTTATTTTACGTGTTCATTACTTTTGTTAATGTTTTGAATCACTTAAGTGCACAACAAAAGAAGCCTAACGTTAATTCTAATTTACGCAGTATGTGTTATTAACAGTAATTTTAATAAATAAAAAGCAATAATAAATGTTTGTTAACAATCGCAAAGTCCTTAAATATGATCACTCCCTGCTTTGCCTTTTCTTGTACATTAAGTCTACAAAATTATGTGTTAAGTTGCTTTAGAAAAACATTTAAATTTATAAATTGCTCTCTTCAGCGTTTTGTGGGTTTCATGGGATTTGCTGTATTTAATACACAAACTTAATTTCCTTGAATGAAAAACAAAACGTATCCGACACACATGTCTCCATGCCAGTCATACATATAAAATATTAAATGGGAAATAACTTTTGCACGTTGCCATGTGAAGAAAATCGAATTGCTAACCGCAAACATAATTAAAAACTTTGCGCAACCACAATCGATAGCGATTGCGATTGGCGATTGCGATGCCGATTGGCGACTGCGATGGCGATTGCCACTTTGGAGGGGGAGATGTCTGTGTGTGTGTGACTGCAGTTGCCATAAAAATGAACGGAAATACGAAATTTGAAGGCGTGGCTGGTTGTCAGCCCACTGCACGTACGTGTGTATAAATCCAATTAAATCACAAGTTACGCAATGTGATAAGTCACGTTGTTTATTGCTTTAACGCAAACACAACAGCAGCGGCACACGCATGTGGTGGGTGGAAAGGGAATAGAGGGAGAGGGAGAGAGATTGATAGATAGAGAGCAAGATTGGGATCTAGTTGCATTCACACCACAATTTATCTACAGACAACAAGCGAACGGAAAAATACAAAAAAAAGAACAACTCATGCGGCTGCTGCGGTCTGTGAAAACAAATATAAAGCTCGAGGCAGATCCGCTCGCTTAGGAGTTACCCAGTATGTCGATTATACGAGGTATTTTAAAGTGAGCTACAAATATTATTATCCTCACAAGAAACATCCACCAAGGAAACAAACAAATAACTTTAGACCAAGCTTACTTCTGACTATAAAATTTGGTCAGCAGTTTAAAGCCATACATAAAGACATGCATGCACACATACATATACACATGGCCAACTCTCTCAACAATCCCGAGAGAAATTCTAAAGAACTCAACAAATAAAAAAATTCAATTGACAATTTAATATTGAAAATGGATTTCGAGAAAATCAGAAAGAAATTGCACAAGTAGCTTAAAGATTAAGGGAGTACAAGAAAGCAAGATACACTGTATTCAGTGTTAATAAACCTTAAATAGTTGGTAAACGAGGACAGTATTTATAGATTTCTTTATTCAGACTGTTTGCATCATATTTGAATTTGTATTGAAATTTCCAGTAAACTATATATTAAATTTGATAACTCAGATAAATATGTGTTTCTTAAGTAAAATATGCATAACTTTTTGAGAGACAGAGTATGGCAAATAAAGAAAGCATCGGAGCTGAAAGTACCAAAGCAAAGTTAAGTTAACATTCGTTGTGCCACGTGCTCTTTTCTTGCATTGTGCAACTCTTCTTCACAAGTTGAAAGTGGGCCAAAATTTGAGTTGAAATGAAGATGAATGAAAGAAACAAGAAGGAGAAGTGTAAAATACTTTGTGAAGTGTGTCTTGGACATTGGGTGTTTTTCGTGTGGCTTTCAGCGGTGTGTAAACTTGATTATTTCCGTTGTGGTGCTGAAGTGAAATTCTTTCTTTTATGCTCTCACCCCGACACACCTGCCGTGTAGACTTTGGCTGTGACCTGGTTTATTGAAGCATAAATTTATGCTTGCCAAATTATTTATTAAGACCCCAAAAGAAAAGGGCACAAAAAAAAGAAGAAGCTCAAGTACAAATAAAAGTAAAAGTGCGTCGGGCTTTTTCATTTTAAGCAAGTAGCGCCATGATTTTTTTTTAACTAAATCAGACAAGGAAACCACAAGAAAGCAGCGGCCCCTAAACTTTTAATGTGTTCCCGGGGCTTTAAGTAGCTTTAAGACCCTTTGGTTATGCAGCAGCTGTGGTGTCTTGCATAAAAAAAGAAATGTTAACATTACGTGGAAGCCAAACGTATTTCAAAATATGCGGGCTTTTATGGTTTTCTATACCCTGTGGCCATTTGAAATTGGGTACAAATATACGGGTGTTAGAAAGCCTTGAAATGCTATACCCAGCTGAATGAATCAGGAAAGAAAAATATAATACTTACTTTTACTTTACTTTTGAAATGTGAAAACGTTGCACAATGTTGCGCATATAGTGTTAAGAGGAAAACTAAAGATCAAAAGTCTAAAAAAGTTATATAAATTAAGAATTTATCTCGATAAAAAAAATGTTGTTAATATTTTCTTGTAGAAGAGAAGAGACTAAGCAGATCAAAATAACTAATCACCTCAAAGAATTTGTATCTCCAGAGTATCTCGTAGTCAAACACT
This sequence comes from Drosophila nr. perissopoda 5 BK-2023a, assembly GCA_035044105.1. Taxonomy (NCBI): domain Eukaryota; kingdom Metazoa; phylum Arthropoda; class Insecta; order Diptera; family Drosophilidae; genus Drosophila; species Drosophila nr. perissopoda 5 BK-2023a. The sequence goes on from JAWNMK010000245.1 coordinate 855,237, forward strand.
CTCCGGAAACAGCATACCTTCTTGCAGCGTTTTTTGTTCAATGCTGCAGATTATTAGGTAAAGCCAGTGCTGCTTCAGTTTGCTGCCGACGCCGTTGGCAACAAATTTCGTTTGCGCGCCAAAGCGTTAAAATTTGTCACGCGCGCAAATCTCTGAACATGGGGCGTATGTGGAAAATTTTATTCTTATTTTTGAAAATTTGGCCTCTGGCGATCGATTGATTTTATGAGAGCGTCACACGCTGCACAAGTATGCATATGTGTGTGTGTGTGTGTGTATGTATGTGTGTAAGTTGTGTGTTCAGTGTGCGTTATGTTGCCAGCTGGCAAATGTATATCAAACATTTGTATCAATCATCCAAAACGATTGACAAACAAACAGCGAGCACTTAGAATGCATCTCTCTGCGCAAGTATAATTTTCGGTACACTTAGAGAAAACCAGAGCAATAAGTTGAAGAATAGCCGACTAAGAATTTATTAATAGTTCTTATTAAAATATTATGTGGCATTCTTCTGCTGCTGCTACTTTAAATATTAGAATGCAAGAAATTGACTAATTGAAATAAGAACTAAATATTTTTGAGTGTATGTGTTATTTGTGTGTGTGCGAGTCTCTGTTTCTCTCTGTACTTGTGTGTGTGTGTGTGTATTCTTGTGGTTGCCTTGCGCTGCAGCAGAACCAGCACAAGCACTGGCTGTGACTCTGTTGGACCTCGTGCTTTGGCCACAGTTTGCAGCTGTTGTTACTGTGTTATAACCTACACCCTCCTTAACCGCTCCCCCTCTCCCTATGTCTCCCTCTACCCGCACCATCGTCTTGCAAAAGGTTGCACGTTGGCAAAATGGTCCAACTGTGCACATATTGACAGCTAACAGATTTTTTGTGCCATTGTGCAACATTTTTGTCATGTGCGGGCTAAATCAGACAGAAACGGACACAAACAAAACAGTTGCCCAATTTGTTTGTGCACCAAATGGGCGGCGATAAACTGGGCGCCGCATGCTGCATGTAACTGTTGCTGCTGTTGTTGTTGCTGTTGTTGTTGCTTATAAGCAAATTGTGGATTGCTGTTGCAAATTTGTATATTGCAATGCAGCTGCATCTGTAATGGATGTGCCATTTGTGGTATATTGAATGCTGCAACGAGCAGTCGAGAATATCAATAGAAATTTGCAATTTGCAATTGCAATACGAATACGAATTCGAATACGAATACGAATTGGTATCGGAAACGGAATTCCAGATGAGCGATTGTTCAATGCATCTGCTTTTTTGTTGCAGCATACAAAACACGTAGTTCATGTTACATACGATCAACAAATTAATCATTGTGACATGACAGACTTGAGCTTTTCCTTTTTATAATTTTAATAATTTAAATATAATTGCCATCACATTTATGCATACACATTTGTTATTATGTCAGCTGTTTTTAGTCGCTGCTTATCCGGCCGGAAACAACTTATTTAAATCGATGTGATTAAGGTGATTCCCACTTTGGCTTATGTATTAATTATAATTTACAATTTAAGTCATCAATTTTGCTAGTTATGCTTTTGATAAATCATTGGTATTTTTTTTTATATACAACAAAATTAAATTCAAATTATCTTCACTGCAAGAACAAATAAATACACAATTATATATAAATATAAAAAATATAAAATAAAAGTGACATTTATTAAATTAATCTTTGCTCAGCAAATGTTTACAAATATAAAATAATATCCAATCTAGATTATTTCGTATTAATGATAAAAGCAAAGTCATTGCAATAACATTAGCATTCATAAATATTAATCTGTGAAATGACTCATTCAATATATTTTAAGACGACCTGTTTTCGTGTTAATCCAAAAGCCCAAAAGCATTCAGGAAAGAAAGTAACACAAAATGCGCTCAACTGGAGAATGTAATCGTAATAGAAATATGAGCACAGGTAAATATTACGCTTGGCGCATCGATGCTCATTGGTTATTGGTTGGTAACGCGAATGGAATCGCTGCGAGTTGTGATAAAATAAAATGTACTGAATCAATCGGGGCAATCAATGGAGGCTCCTCGCCAGATCGCGCCACCAAAGAGATGAGTGAACAAAGTGTCGCTTGTATCATTTCATTGTGTGAAAATAAACCCAACATTTTAACTGAATGCAATGAAAACAAATATTGTAAATTTATTCATTGTAATGATTACACACACACACACACGCACACACACAAATACTTGTCAATTGCAGTTGCTGTCGTTGTTGTTGTTGTTCGAATGTTGCAACACCCACGGCTGCGGTTGCCTTTCGCCCCATTGAGCTCGGCTGTCAATGAGTGTATTTGTTATGCATTTATGCATTCATTTCTTCATTTCACTTATTTGTTGATTTATTAACGTAATTCGGCCCCCAGCTGGCAGGGAGTGAGAGAGCCTGAAGTGTAAGTGACTGGCTACGAGCTAGTTAACAATTTAGGTTAGCGCCAGAACTTTGATCAAACTCTATGTTAACATTGTTGTTCTTCCCCCCACACACCACACCACACCACACCACAACTACCTGTCCCTAAGGTTGTACAAGCCACGTTTCAGTCTGTTTGTGCTGAACAAATACAACTTACTGATTTTATTGCAAATTGATTTTATGTGTGCAGCTCACCTGGCCAAGACCACAAGACCACAGACACCGATACGTTCATTTGGACACGCCCACTGATTGCCCAGTTGGAGAAAGCACGAGATAGAGAGAGAGAGAGAGAGGGAGAGGGATAGTGTGTGGGCTAGTTCGATTCAAACAAATTTCTCATGTTTACATTGTATGGCGATAGTGGAAACTTTTTAATCAAAGTTAATTGGAAAGTTTTGCTTTGTCATTGCAATGTAACGTACACACACACACACACACTGCTACACTCGTGGCACATGCAGACGTGCATAAAGTGGCGAACTAAAAATGAAAAGTAAAATGTAGGTTATCCTTCAGCGCACACAAAATGCTCTTCATATCGTTTTACGTTTCGTCCTTGCGGCTCGTCCTGCATTTCGGTTGCTCATTCATTTTATTGCTGGTGCCGCCGCCGCCGCTTGGCGCCCCACCTTTGATGATAAAATGTCATTTTGCTCCCTTACGTGCTCGCTTCCTGTGCGTGTGTATTGAAGTTTGTTCTTATGTGTGTGTGTGTGTATATAGATATGTGCGCTTGTGTGTGTGGCTTTTCCACTGTGGGTCGAGCCGTCGACTGCAGTCGTAACCAGGCAGGGCCAACAGGCTGACATTCAACGTTTCTTGATTAAATTTTATGCAGTTTAACTATTTCTTTTTCCTCCCTTCAATAACAAAGGAGAGCGGTTGCTTGTAGAAAGAAGGGGGACAGCGGGGTATGCAACTTTACATACTCCCGATTGTATACCCTATGCAATGTCGAGGGTACTATTATGAAGTCATAAATTGTGTGACACATTCATAAAACGTATGTTTGCCATATAATAAAAATGATTTAGTTCTTACATTTATGAAACTCACAATTGTTAAAAAACTGAAGGAAAAAGTGCTAATAAATAATCAATAAATAATTTATGCCTGTAAGATACATTCCAAATTATCACTAAAAATCAACCTAGACTCGATTTGATATTTGTTTGGGACGTTTTTAAAATGTTATTAAGGACAGATCAGATTTCCAAATATCAATCAGCAAAATCTTCTTTCGTTCTGTTAGAGGCTAAGAGTTAAACTTTTCTTATGTGTCTTTTAGGGTATTGAAACTTCAACAACTTAAAGATTATGTATCATGTCTCGTTTTTATTACATCTGAAGGCTCGCCGGACACGACTGATGCACTGACGGACTGACTGCCTGTTACACTCGGCGCAATATATAACTCTCTCTCGCTCACGTGCACACTATTTTTCTCTCCCTTTCTCTCTCTCTCTCTCTTTGCATTCTCTTGTGTCTATCTGCGCTGTAAGCTTCAGTTTATGCTGCAACCGGAAAATTAATCCTAATGAGTGCTGACACACACACACAGAGTGAGTGTTGGAGAGGGCACAGTGTGTGTGGAGGGGGGAGGGGCACAGTTTGTTTGCGCATGTGAAGCGATTTATGCTTTTTTCCCAGCTCTTCCCGGCTCTGTTTCTTCAGGCTATTTTTGTTGTTGCAGTTGCTGTTGCTGCTCTTGTTGCTGCACACGTGCGGCACATGTAAAATGCAAGCTATACGCATAGACACACACACACACTCACTCACTCACACTCATATATACATCTACAAAAGCGTGGTACTCATATAAAACAACATTTTGAAAGCATTTTATAGGGCCACAGTGTGACTTGACTACCCCACTGTATATAGAGAAGAGAGATGCGGAATGGGGTTATTAAGGGGTTGTATTCCCGTTTGTATGCTTGACGCTGCCTTTCACCTGTTCAGTTTTTGTTCTCGTTTTTGTTGCTGTTTTTGTTGCTTGTGTTGTTGTTGTTGTTGTTGTTGTGTACGCTTTCATTCTTTCTTTCACAAAATGTGTTAAATGCCGCGTTTTGCATTGCCTCACATTTAGCCCTGCGTTTTCCGATTTTCCGTTCGCTGGCTGTTTGGCATCTTTTATGCATCCCTTATGCTGCCATTGAAATATGAAGTCTGCCAGCGCATTGAATGAAATGAAATCAGTGTCAATGTGTAGGCAGGAAATTTGTTTTCCACAGGCGAACTCTGGCGCAAGCTTTGTGGAGTTCAACTGCAAAAAATGGAAATTAGCCCAGGGACAATGTTCTGCCATCAAGTTCAGTTTGCTGTTTGCTCAGCTCTCTTGGTACATGACTTATGTAATGGGCACCTATCATTCAAAAGGCCTCCAATTGCCAGCAGCAATAAACAAAAGACTGTTTAAAAATCTATCAGATACTCATTTGATAAATGAGTTTTATACCTTTTCTTTTAAATGTTACGTATTTAATTTTCTTTCGGATTTCCAATGAAATTTAATGACAGATACTTTCACATGAGTATTTTAAAGCACCGCCAAACTCAGAAACAAAAACAGCAGCGCTTTTCAACACCAATGCATCAAATCGTTTTCCCCATTTTCCTTAACGATGCTTCAATAAAACCTGCATACCAAATTTCCCAATCTGATAGCTTTAATAACAAAATTGCTCCTATACCAAAGCTACTCCATCTGCTCCATTTCCCTTGGGGCGACAGTGTATATTAAGACCAAAAATCCGAACCAACACCGAAACTAAGACGTAACCGGATAGCTTAGAGACTAATCTATAGACTAAACACACATATATAGGAGCACGTACACACGTATATTTAGATTGTGGCAGCAACTGCACACACATGTAGCAACAGCAGCAGCAAAAACGACAAAAACAAGCCTTACACCCAGCTCACACTCGTATAGTGCGCTCCCCCGTGGCGCATTAATGAGCACGTGGCGATGGCTGCCATCAAAATCATATGTTGATGTCCCCAAGTCACGTAAAAGTGTATTTAGTTTTAGGCAAAAGCTCAGCGCAGTTCAGTTCGGTTCAGTTCAGCTGCCGCAACAATGCGAGAGGCACTGTTACGCCTCCAGTGGCTTCCAGAAAACGGTGCCAGGCACCTCACAACAATGCCAAAAAGTAAACAAATTAAAATGTATGCACAACCCAGCATATGCATATGTGTGTGAGTTTTGTGCCTTGACGGCGTTAGCAATTAGGCGGCCTAGAAGCAAACGACACAAACTGAAAAACACAAAAAAGGCAAAAGAGCGGGCACAAAAAAAACATTGCATAGCTGCAGGCGCACACTTAGCGCCCTCATCCATTGGCAATCATTTAGCGGCGCCATTTGTTGTGCCCCCATATTTTCTGTGAGATTTTGTATGCCCTGTAACTATGCCAAATTGAATGTCAGGAGGGTATAATAAGGCTGTGAGGCGCGATGCCTGCAATTTATTTATAATATGACAATTTTCATTTTTATTCAGTTATTTTAGGCGAAATAACACAATGTTGAACTATATCAGTTAAAGCTAGCTCAGTTTTGAGCTGTGTATTTATTTATGTACAGTGTGTTAAGTGAGTTAAATGTTACTTCCGGCTAGTTATTATAATAGGCGTCAGTCATTCAAATCGACTTCAAACATTTAAAATATATTCTTTAAGTGATCTAATCAGATGTGAGATCATTAATTTCATTTAAAAATATACGAAATTCATTTGCTTTCGTATTTTCTGAGAAGTTGCATTACAATAACTTTGAATTGAGACGCTGTTTGAAGTACGATTTATTTCTACGTTTCATTTTAATTGGAACAGGCCATGGCATTCGACTATGAGTGTCCAAAATATTTAATTAATTAGCTTATTGAACTCTCCCCTCCAATATTTATTAATAAAACGTGTTACACAAGATTACGGAAAGAATTTTCTTTACCAATCAATGCTCTCATTTAGGTTATTATTTCACATTCACATTATTTCTTGAACTTTGATAGAAGCAAATCTTCACTCAATCCCAGTAAAGTTAAAATTAAATTAAATTCTATGTGTACTTAGATCAAAATCTTTAAATTGTACAAGTTTCAAATGCCTTCGATTATAGGATGTAGGTACAGGGTATCTCTTTTTAGTTCCGCACTCTTCACTAATGCATTTCAACTTGTTTTGTTTTGTTTTTATGGTGCACAAATTGTTGTGCAGCGTATGTGTCCTCAATTTTCGGGTTCTTCATCACAGCACAAATAATAAAAACACACACATCACCGAAAAAAGTATCAAAATAAAAAATAGGTTCCACCTGCCACGCCTACGCCGCCCTTAACCGTTATTGTTGCGCTTCGCATATTTGGTTCATGGCAGATTACGTATACGCGCCGCAGTTTGAAAATCGTTTGCTTTGCTTCAGCTTCGATAGCTGAGGCAGCATCAGCAGCAGCCCCTCCCCCTTCCCCATCATCCCACTCATCAGTTTTTTTTTTTTGCAACTGCTGCTGTTCCAGTTATTTTGGGTGTGCGGCTTTTGTGTTCACTTGGGTAACAAAAGCGACGCTCGCTTGGCTCCGGCTCTTGTTTTGTTTGTTTTTGTTTTATTTTTGCTTTTGTTTTTGTTTCTATTTTTTTTTGTTTTAGCCATTTTTTAGTCATACATATTTTTTTTTTTGGCGCATGTTTGACATCAATATAACTTTACTTGTCCGTCGGTGCTACTTTTCATCTTTGTTGCTTTCTCGTGTGTGTGTGTGTGTGTGTGTGTGTGTGTACAAGCTTTGCCCCATTCACTTGTTCCGCATAGTACACGAGAGAGCTGCGTTTTTGCCTTTTGTGAAACTATTGAAATTGTCATATGCTTATATGCTCCAATGGGTGTGTTTATTTTAGTGCGGTTTCAGCACGTTTTTATGCTTTATTTAGAGTGCAGTGGGCCAAAAATGTGTGTGCTTGCATGCGAGTGTGTGTGTATGTTTGTGCTTATTGTTGTTTGCACTACAAAGATTTTTGCACGCAGTGCACTTGTGCAACTTGTAGCTATGGATTGTAGTTTTGGCTTGCGGATTTGCGTGCAATCCTTGTTGCTTTATGGCCTGCTCCTAAATTGCCTTCTTAATTACACCAAAGGCCAGCAATTTAGAAGAGAAATGTTGTTTCACATTTCTGACTTTTGCCTGAGTGTGGCAAGCATGGAAACAAATTTAGCAGCTGTTGCAATGAAGTTTTGTTGCTTATAGGTCGGAATCAAATATTTTTGGTCACAGCATTCAAGTTCAAATCATCAGTTTATGAGTCAAAGTCAGTCACTTTCAGGCCGTAAATATGTAAATAAATACGAAAGCAGAAATACATTCCAATAGGTATAGCATACTTAATAAAAACTTAAAAAAAACAATTTTTATTTCACAACACACAGGCAAATTACACACTCCATTTACCGCATAAATACCCTTTTTGCATAGCAAAATAAAGTAAATAAAAACCACGACAACAAATAGAGTTTTATCTGCATCGTTGCAACACGATAGCGGCAACAGCCTGCCACACCTACAATCCAGGACAATTCTAGTAAAACATCGCACTCGTGACATTTGCAAATAAATAGCGAAAAATAAAAGAAACGAGCAGAAATAAATGGAAATGGGAACAGTGAGCGAGCGAGAAAGGGCGAAATTCTCCCTCAATTTATGGCCACAAATGAAATTGCATATAAGCGAGTGTGTGTGTGTGTGTGCTGTGTGTGTGTGTGTGTGTGCTGTGTTTGCAGTTTAATTTAAACATTTTGCACGCACAGCCCCAGAAACAGTTGCTTTAACTGAGCTCTGCAATTCACACGTTCAGCCCGGCTGTCTACAAAGCTACTCCGGCTACTCCCCTCCTTGCCCTGCTCCCATTCTCAACCTCCTGCCATTTTGGGTATTGCACGCAGCGCGCCAATATTTAAAATATGAAGACCATTAGCTAAATATTGGCTTTGGCACGCGCCCACGCACCACAGCAGCAACAACAACAACAAAGCACCATCCACAAAGCCCAACAGCAGTCAATAATATTAACCAGCAGCAGCCAAGGTTCGGAGGTAGTGGATCTGCGAGTACTGGAACTGTGGTTGTAGATGGAGCAGGAACAGGAACAGGAGCTGGAGCTGGAGCTGCCCGCCCCGTGCTGTGCATACTTATTTGAAGCTCAAGGCGCACAGTGTGTAGTTATGGCTGTAGGGAAGTGCAGGGGGTGCCGGGAGGCGAGATTGGTGAGTGCATAAAATAAAAATAAATGTTAACAATGGGCAAAAGGCGTTCAGCTGGTTGTTGTTTTGCCCAGCCATGCCGTGAAGCCATACACAGCAAAAAAGCATGTATACAAAAGGTGAATTAAATAATGTTTTAAAACATCATTTCAAGTACTACAAATTTCAGAAACTTAATATTGATTTTGAAAACCGTCTGCAACTCTTATAAAATATGTGGAATTGAGCAGCAAAACCTTATTTTTAGTCCCAGCTAATAAATGGCAGAGTCTTGAGCATAATTTATTTTCGCAGCTGTGTTTCTCTGCTTTCAGAACCGCTAATTGGCTTTTCAAAATGTAATTTTTCGCTTAAATCAAGCACATTTAGGCTTAAACATTAAGCTTCAACAAACGTACTTTGATAAGTTAAGCTTGCAAAATATTCAAAAAGGTTAAGAATGTTAACAGAGATACCTTCTTTTTATGCTCAGTGTTGCTGTTGTAGCTGCCGGCGGTGTCAGCCCCACGCGGCGCATGGAATGCCACCAAAAAACCAAGGGGTGAGGAAGAGTCACAATGGTGGGGGGAAACAGCGGCAATTTGTTGTTGCTCGTTGTTGGTTTTTGCGTGTACTTATGCTAAGTAAAGCGATGATGTAAAAGACAATAACCGGAGCGGAGGCTGAGCAGATAAATGCTGGCAGGGTGGGCGGAGTGGGTATTGATGTGAAACGAGTAAGCAAATCCACTGCGGCCACAAATTCACAGCCCCCTTGTGCCCCTGAACCCCTACTTTACGACTGCCTTGGCATTTCATAAAGTGTGTGCAGCAATTTCTTGGCCTGGCATATATTTGTGGCATATTTATATATACTTACTTTTAATATACATATATATACAGACATACATATATATATATATATATTTTAAGAACCTTCTTTGATATTCATATTTGGTATTCGCTTTCATTTTGCCTGTTTTGCTTGGTATTGTTATGCTTATGTTTTGTTTTCGCTCAAAAACAAAAAAAGAAAGACCTGTGTTTACATTTAACGTTTATTGTTTTCCCTTTTGGTCAAGACACGTGCCTTTTGTGTGGTGTGGGCGGGGCTGTGGCAGCTGCCAAAAAGGAAAGCCAGCCCGCTGCTGACCTCAAAAGGAACCCAAAATAAAAATACCACTTAGGTGTAATATTGTTATGCAGTCTGCTCAAACTCTTACGCGGAGGTTAAAAAGAGACAGTGTTAAAGAGAGAGCGATATATATATATAGAAAGAGAGAGAGGGGGAGAGAGTAAGAGAAGGAGCTAGAGCACTTGTCTTGAAGTTAAATTTTCTTTCGCTTTCACCATTGCCTGAGGCTTTTAAATTAAATCAACCAACACAGAAACAAACCGCAACAAACACACTCACACACACACAAATCGGAATCCCACGGAAATGTAACTAAAATGCGCACACCAACACACAACTAAATCACACACACAGACACACAAAATTTCTCTGCTCTGTCACTCAGTTAGCTCACAGCCTCAGACTCCAGGCACACACATATATAAATATATATAGTACTCAACCTACTCGAACAGACTTGCATACATACATATATTTTAATGCAAATTGAGCAGAATTAATTTAGTACTGTCTGTGTTTATCTCTCTGGCGCGTTTAATATGATGCCACCAGCCACCGAGGCTTGTCTATGCTTCATATCCATATGACTACCGTTTCCCCCACACATCCCTTCCCCCGCCACCCACTCGGTTGAGCTTCTCACTCTCTCACTTTCTCGGAGTCTATTTCTCTTTCTTTCCCTTTCTATTGCTCTGCTGTGGCATATGTTAAACGTTTGCCTGACGCAACATTTTTCTACGTATATTCTTCTATGCTCGTTACAAGCTTCAGTTGAGCACCAAAGACAGGGTATATTGAGTCTGAGCCATGATACAACCGACATATTTGTATTTTGTAACAAAGAGACTCATTTGAACAATTGCCACTTTGTTTTTATAAAGGGTTTGTAAAAAGTAGCTATATTCTCGTTCTAGACAGAATATTTACATTTCTCAAGAGATCTGAAGCTAAACTAAACTAAATATAATAAAGACATGTCTGCTCTAGGGTATTTCGAAATCGACACTCTGAAATGGAGTGCTGCCTTCTTGTTTTATTAAAAAATGTCTGGCTGGCATCTTGTGCTTGTCATTGCTCTGTCATGTTGCCTACTTTTAGGCACAACAAACGACATATGGAAAGGAAAAAGGAAAAAGAAAAAGCTATGCTGTGGCGTACTGCTGGAAAGTCAATTTTGGTTGCCTCGCTTGTGGTTAGTTTGTGTCCCCTCCCCACCTTCCACTGGTTCACTTCTTGCCTTTTGTATTGGCCTCGATTCGCATTAGGCACGCATCATTTACGCGTTTGTAATCAGGCGAAAGTGTTTCAACTTGCCTTGGCATTTGCCTATGAAATGCGCTCTTGCCTTTGCTTCAGTTTGAACTGAGCGGAAGACATTTATATATACACAAATATATTTATTTATATATATATATATATATAGAACATATTTGGAATTTAAAGTAAAAGTTTTTCAATTTCAAGTTTTATGGCGACAAGTTTCTCGCAGCACAAAAAACGCTCACAGCGAAAAACACTGCTCTAAATTCATGGCTTGTGCCATAATTTCAATTACAATTTCTTCTTGCATATTCTAAGGTTAATGTTGCATAAATTAAATCAAAAGTTATTGAATCAAATAAAAAACGTGTTTTTTTATTTTAAAAGTAGTTTATAGAGTTCTAGTATATATTTTGAAACTTATTTATCAATTCAATTAGTTTGATTTGATTTGATTTGAAAAACAGGTCAAATGTTTTCCTTAGCTTTTTTGTAGAACTATTAAAACTTTTGGGCTCACAAGAAGAGTTTATGAGGAATTAATTAATTAATTATTTTCTCTATTTTGTTTTTCTGAGTGTCGTATCTTTTTGCTTCTGTCTCTAAATTGTGTGTCGCCTGGCCAATTGGGGCTGTTCGCACCAGATTCGTCTTCATTTGGCTGCGCAGCTGCGTAAATTTCCATGATTTTATTTCGTGTCACGTACATGCTCACAATTCCCGATGCAGCATCCCCGTTTAGTCTGGCCTTAATCTGCCTACAATATTATAAAGGCTCATGTTAATTGAAAGCAAACTACATTTCAGTTAACCTCGCTACAACATGCAGCTACGCTTGGTTAGCCTCAAAGCTGGCACTGATTTCAGTTACCTTTGCCATCGGACTGCAATCGTTTAATTTTACGCTTGGCCAACGTGGCCAGGGTTGCCTAACAACCCAACGAAAACGTAGCACACAATAACATTCCATTACAAATTTGCACTCGCAATAAACGCCAATTCCTCGCCTCGTTCTCCTCCTCCTTGTCCTTCTACAGCTCCTTGCTCCTCCTTCTCACTGCTACTGCTGCTGCTGCTGCTGCGCATATTTGAATTAAAGTTTTAATTTCGGCGTTGCATCTGGAGGATGAGTCTGTAGTGAATTCCCATAGCGAGATCTCAGCGTCTTTGTCATTGTTTTAAGCCATTTTCAAATTGAGTGAAAATGAGAGAAATGTTTTCCGGAAGCGAAGAGTTGCCAAGTAGCATTATGAAAATAGCTAAAATAATTTTCCATTAGATTCTTGCGAATGAAATTATGTCATTAAACACAACAAAAGGCGTTTTCTGTTTATACTGTTTGCATTAACTATAAAATGGGGTGCATTACATATGAGTGGAGAAAGCTACAAAACTCATTCATTTTGTTTAGATTTGTGTGAAGTTAATTGAAGCCATCAATATTTGTTATCGATTAACCATACAGCAATTAAAGCAACAGCACATTTATTTATCATATTATGCTAACATTTTCTGTTGAATAATTGTTAACATCTGTCAATAAAATTTGGTGTATGGAATATGTAGTTAAATAGTTCATTTATCGAGATTTAGAAATTTAGAAAGACTTCTATTTAACAGAGGTATCTCCAAGTCGAGTGCTGCTTAAGTGCAATTTGTTTTCACTTGTTTTTTTTTTTTTTTCTTCGCCGTTTTCTGCTGTGCACTTGAAGAAAGCTGTGAGCGCTGCTCAGCTGCTCTGCTGGCAGAGTTCCTTCGGCTCTTGGCGGCTTAGCTCACTGCTCGGTTTCGGTCCATTGTTTGCTTAAATTTGTACACTTTCTCAGGCTCCTGCTCCCCTCTCCCACCTACTCACACACCCCGCTCGCGAACTAAATTCTCGTTCAGTGTGGGGTAACTGCTCGACTGCTGTTTGCTTGGTGTTTTGCTGTCTGCTGTTTGCATTCGTCTTCATTATTTGTTTGCTCGGCCCGAGTGACGGCGACGGCGATAGCGAAAGCGACTGCGGCGTCGACGTTGACGGCAGCAACTGCTGCGCACTTGGTAGAAAAGTTTCGACACAGTTGATTTGCATTCCAAATCCTTGCAAAATCCTTCGCTACTTGCCAGCCGGCCCCGAAAAAAGAAGTACCCAGCCACCCATTCACACACACCCACACTCACCCACACACACACACACACACACACACACACAGCCACAGACACAATGATTTATGGATTTTCATCATATTCTGTTGATTCAGGAATATTTATGATTTGCCAGTGCGCCACACCACGTTAACCCTGCTCGCTCTCTCTCCCCCTCTCTCTCTCTCTCTCTCTCTCAGTCTATCTATATATATATATATATATCTTTGTCTGTCTGAGTGTGTCAACTCCCGCTTACTACGGCTTTGTCCTTGCTGGCATTCATAGTATCTCTCGCACATTTTTATTATAAATTTTTAAAAATATTGTATGAAAATAAAAGAGAGCTGCAGCAATACCAAAAGCGAAAGCGTAACAAACAACAACAATAACAACAGCAACAACAAGAACAAGTTCGGCGTCCGGAATATGCTGAATATGCGCAAATTGAATTTGATTTTTAAGCACTGATTGCTTTTATTGTTCCAGAACTCCCAGCGTCCAGCTTTCGCATAACGAAATTTCAATATAAAATATTCTAAAAGAGATAACAGTCCCGCAAAAAAATAACGCACAAAAAAAATAGATATATACAGAAGCATGGAGACAGCTCCTACAGCAAACTTGTGTAAATTCACATACACACACATACATAGAAATGCCTGTATTGTCTATTAATTTATTGATATTAAACTTTTCAATTGACCAAAATTTTTATATTTTTTGTGCTCGATATCTTTGTTTATTTTCGGTTTTGTCAATTGAAAACATGGCAATAATTTGTCAAAATGTTAAAACATGAATATGTGAAAGCGACAGACCCCAAAAAATTCACAATTTCAATTGATTTTTAAATGAAAACTTTGCATTCGCACTCAATTTCGAAGCACGCACATTAAGAGGGGAATGTGCACAAATGAATACTTAATAATACCGAAAGGCCCAAGACGGAAACCCCAAAAAGTTCCCACTACAATTGCAAGTCACTCTTCCGAGAGAGATAGAGAGAGAGAGAGAGAGAGACACAAGAAAGCCACCCAGGGCATTAGCATGAGAATAAAATGAAATTACAGTCTTTAAAATAAATGTATGCGAAATTTTCAAGCCAAATGCCAAAAAGTATTCAACTAAATGTGAAATAAATTTGGTAGAAAACAAAACGAACAAAAAGGAAGCGCAGGACGGGACAACTTTTTGTGCTGGCCAACGAAGCAGAAATACTCTTTCCCTTTAGCGTTAATCTAATCGTAAGCCAAGTCGGGTTAAAGAATATATCGTTTTTTGCTGCCTGGCATTAAGCTTATGCCTTATGTTAAAATGGGCTTGGCTTATATATAGTTTGGATAACAAACTGAAATAACCCATGAATGATAAAGTTATACGATCCATACCATTCCATCATTTCAAAATAAAATACAGATTATTCATATACTTGTAGGCCGATCACATACTTTATGATAAAGTGAAAAGGCCATTGACAAAGCGTATTTTGAACACAGAGCACCGTAGAGCTTTGGGGCAGAGATTGAACGCTAAGACGAGCGGGTAACAGTGAAGGAAATGTCAAATCCCTGGGCCTTGGAATGCGATGTCAGGAGACGCAGAAAATCAATTTCGGCTACAAGTTTTCAATAAAGTGAAAATAATGTCGCCAGCCAAAAATCAGCAGCCGCAACAGAACAGCAGAAGCGCGCACTGCTCCGCTGCTATTATCCTGGCAAGATAAGATGAAGCCTGCTCCCTGGCTGGATGGCTGGCTGGCTGGCTGGCTTGGTTGGTTGGTTGGTTGTTACATATTTCCCTGAAAAAAATCAACGCCAAGTGTCAAACAATGAGGGTCGTTAGAGGCAGCAAATCGCAGCAGCAACGCCAAAGTCAAGTGCACAAAGCGTCAAATGAAAAGGAAACCCAGGGGAGCAGGGGCAGATGTGGGCTGGGTTGCTAGCTACGCAGTGTGTCGTCGTCTACCCTGCCAGGGGATAAATCCATTGATGCGTAAACCAAATCGAAGCAACGCACACTGTCAAAAAATAAAACGAACAAAAAAACGAGGAGAAGCAGCAAATCCGAATCGACTCCGACTCCGATGCCTGGGCCGGTGTTTATTTATGTGCCTTTGCCTTGTGATAAATCACTGACATTGATGCCGACAGGCAACCCCCCCTCAAAAGCCCTTCCTCCCACCTTACCACTTCCCACTTGCAAAACGAGTGACTCTGCGACACCCAAAACTTTAACCGACTCGAAATAGGCAGTCGACACGCTTTGCTAACAAGCCTGCTCAAAATCACCCACAGCCCCTTCTTAAACGAGCTGGCTAAAATGCCAAAGGGAGGAAAGACAGAGAGAAAGAGGGCTTAGATGAAGGGAGCGAGGGAGAGGGTAGCAAGGAGTATATACCTAATAAGTTTATCATGAGCTGTGCCTAGTCAGGCCAGCAGTAGGCCTTCCTTTTGGTGTAGTAGGCTGCTGCTGCTGCTGCTGGCGCCTATCTTGAGAGTTGCCGTTTTGACAGGAAATAAAGCGTCGCTCAATCACAGCGCTCGCAACGGAAATCGGAAGTTAGCAGGCGCACGATATCAGCTAGCGGTTTCCTGTCTGTCGCAGTTTGGCTCGACTTGGAGACGAAAAAAAATCTATAAGCAAGCTGACAATGATTTAGGCAAGAGAGTGCTCGACTGGTTAAATATCACAGCTCCACATTGGGATAGTCTCAAAAAATGAAGCATATATCAAAATTTTTCCAATATTTATCGATATATATAGCATAATCCTAAATTCATAACAGTTTTGTACTATTTACTCGTAAATTAACTACTTGCTGTATGAGATATCAGCACTGATAATCTTCGAGATTATTGAAATTGATTTTAATAACTTGGGAGAAAAGTCTCGAATATTCGAAGTAAAATACTATTTTTAAAGTAAATATTAAGCATCTAACTCATTGCTCATTATTTAAATCGATTAATTATATTGTACCTACTTGAGTATACGCTTTGCACTCACTTTCAACAACTACAGGGTATATAAACAGAAAATAAACAACGCGCCTCCGAAAAACTTAGTGAGAAACGCAGTCTGAGGCTCATGCCTGAGTGTGCGAGATAAAATGTTGTTGATTGAGACGCAGTTGAGCGTTAATAATTATCATTGTTTTTTTCCACTCCCTCTATATATATAAATATATATATACAAGCAATATATATATATAGATTTTTGAAGAATAGCTTTTTCCCACAGGGAAGAGCAGAGGAAGTGAAGGACTACGTGCGCAGTCAGTTTTTGATGTCTTTCAATTTGTGGCAGATTTATTTGTGCATTAACCTCAAATTTGCACTGCTCGAGTCGATTTTGGTTTCGTTGCCTTTCCCATACCACCCCCAGTCCATTTTCACTGATTATCGACTGGTCCTTAGTTCAAGCCAACTCCTCTCATCCCTCGCTGCAAAACTTAAAATTCTCTTTGTGTGTGCTTCTCTCTCTGTGTGTGTGTGCAAATAAATTTCTTGCTCATTTTCGCAGTAGCCATAACCACAGAAGCAGCAGCAGCAGCAGCTGTTTGTCCCAAAGTTTGAAAGCCCCGAAACTTATTGATGCTGGTCATGTACCGGCCGAACGGGGGGCGTGGACGTGGAGGCAGTGACTGGCGGGGACAAAGGGGGTTTGCTGGCTGGTCACAGCTGGGATTCGTCGCATTGATTTTTCGGTTTGCGCACTTTTATAGCTTTTAAATTAAAAACATTTTTGACAGCCACTTTTTGCTAAAGTTCTCTACCTAAAGGTTAGCCTTAGATCAGGGCTTTATATAATTTTACTCTCAATAAAACATAAATATATATTTGAATCAGCTGTTTTATTACGGTACTTACACCAAGTACTATTTTATGTTTTGTGTACGTTTTAAAATCGGTGAAATTCTTCTTCTGTATTGGAGAAAATTTCTGACTAAAAGCAGTTTACCCAAATTCTGTTTAGCTTAATTTAAGCTCAATAATGCAATGTAAAAGTTAAGTAATTGTTTGCCACAACCATTTTGCACGTGGTTCGTTCGCCAATCATCAGCTGGCCCCGGCAACAAATATGCTGCTTAGCACCCGTTGAGCTATTTATATATAGCTAAAATGCCATAGTTACCGCCGACAATTTCCGACTAAAATATCAAGCAGCTCCCGGCTTTAGAGCTGGTTGAATGTGGCGGCTGGGCTGAAGGGCGGTCTTCAGCTTCATGTGGCACCTTTAAAAATAACTCTGCTCAGCGGTGGCACATTTAACTCTGTATTCTATGCACGCTTTTCATATATACATATGTATGTATGTGAATGAATATAATTCTATATACAGGCTGTGAATATGCTTGTATATTTTGTTTAGAAATGTATTTTGGCGTCTTTTCTTCTAAACTTTGAACATTTTCTTTTAATTCGCATACGCAATGCATTTGTGTGGGATTTATACTAGAAATATTTGAAGAACAAAAATGGAACAACAAAAGTCGACGTTTAGAAATAAATTTTGATAGGTACCGACTGGAAAATACGCTGGTATTTGATTTAGTCACTGAGTAAGTAAAAAATGAAAAATAAGTCTTATTTGAGTCATAAATATATAATTATAATTATATAAAGACATTAGGTATTGATTATTTAAAATAAATTGCAATAATTTAAATACGTAATACTTAAAATTAGTTACGCTAAATTAGATATTCATTTAGTTTGAATAAATTTAATAATAGAAAATATTGAAATATAATGCTGAATGAACTGGCAATACAGCACATAAGGATACAAAAAGAAAAACTTGAAAATTAATTAGAATTTGTTGGGTTAGCTGGAAAAGAAGCGAACTAAAGCAAATGCAACTTACTTTGATTTATGCAGCCAGTGGCACGCCTCCTGCCGCATCCAAGGCCACAGTTTGGCAAGCATTGTGCCGTGCAGCAGTGGTGCAGCGGTGAGCGGTGGCGGTGGTTGGGCCAAGCGATGCTCCATTAGCGTCATGTGCCCGCCAGCACCAGCAGCAGCAGCAGCACTTGAGTTGTGCTTTGGATTTTCAAGAATTTTCTTATGAAATTGCCTTGCTTTTAGTTAGTTTGAATATTTCATGTATCCCTGCTTGTTTTTGTTGCACTTGTTGTTGCTGTTGTAGCTGTTGTTGTTGCTGAATTCGTGCAGCTGATTTCGTTGCATTTTATGTGATTTTATTTTGCGTATATGTGTGCGTGTGTGTGTGTGTGTGTAAGTCTTCTTGTGTGTGTGCTTGTGCTGTAATATTGTGTATGTGTGTGTGTGTGTGTGTGGGTGTGTGTGTGGGTGTGTTTGCTGTTTTTATTGTTCGTTTTGCTAATTTATATGAGTTTTCTTCGTATTCGTTGCATCTATTTGCATTCTCTGCGGCCGGCCACAGATGCTTTTCTCCGCTGCTCCACTTCCGTGTTGCATAACAAGCGCCCCCGGCCCTTAGCAGTGGTGGGCGTGTGCCGTACAAAACACAAAACTGTAAATAGAACAAGCAGAAATAACAATGTCGAGTTAGAAAACAAGTAAGCAAATGCGTGATCAAGATTGCTCGACTGGCAGTTACCCTAATTGCAGAGACTTATCATCACAATTCGCCTCATTGCCTAAGTGCACCATTCATCCAGTAGATAATTTGTTTAGTGATATATTATCTATAGTAAATCTAAACTGGGCATGTTTCTTAACTACTTCAGTCACTGGTATCACAGAGACCTAGCTATATTGATTTGGCTTATCATCATCATCAGGCATATACATACATATGTATATATAGCCTTATTATATTTCTTAATGACTGTTTCAGGCATTAACACAATTTCAATACACCCCTCTTAACTGGTCTGAAAAGCTACTGAGTATTATAACAGGACAAGAAATTTGTTTTCAGTTTATACACATTTTCAAAGCATACTTTTCAACGTGAATGGGAAATTTTTTAATTGCACATGAAACGGACACGGAATGTACTAAAAATCATTTAATTCCCGTTTAACCATAATTATACACCAATACACACACACACACACACACACGCACATACACACCCACTCGCACATTCGTTTAGCAGCTGCGTGGGGTGGTGAACGGGGGGGGGGGGGGGGGAGGCCAGCTCACTTTGTTATTTTCATGATAAATTATTTCTCTGCGTATTTTCATAATTAATTTTCTTGCCGCCGCTGTTGTTGCTATTGTTGGTGCTGCTAAAATGTGATTATTTGATCTACATTCAATGATAATTACGGATTATTGAAATTTTTGTTGTTTGCATTAATATTGAAATAATTTGACATTAATAAGTAATGAGCCAAAATGTTTCGAAAAATAAAATACAAAATAATAGCAACAACAAATGCTGTCATTGTCTATTTTTAGCTTGATTTTCGTGTGTGTGTTTTAGGCTTGTGGTTGTTTTATCGCCCACCCCCATCCTCATATATATATATATATAATGTGTGTGTATGTATGCATTCAAATATCCATACAAATGGCACGCACTTAAATATATTTCTGCATTAGTGAGTCTAGCTTTTGGTTGATTGCCCTGGCTAGAAATTGGGTTAATTAGTGGTCAGTTTTTATGTAACCAGCCATCGCAATGATTACAACTGTGTGTGTGTGTCACAGGGAGAGGGGGGAGTAGGGGTTGGACTGACTACGACTGATGACATTTCAGTGGTGCGTGCATATATCACACATGGCTTCTAAGTGCCTGCATTTTACAGAACAAATGAATTTATACAAATGTGTAACTAGTAGAAAACTAACTAAAACAATTCAGATTGTTCGAAATGAAATCTATACAAAAAAACAACGCTTAAACATTCTTGAAACAATATGTTTAACGTTAATATATACAATATGTATATGTATGTATACATATACAATTGTGTATTCTATTGTATATAATATGGCACACAAACTTCTATCATTCCTTGGAGTAAAGTTAGAAATTATTGTTTAAAAATAAAGAACAAATTTCTTGGGCACTTCTTTGATTATATAATGGTTTCATGCAAGAACTCATCTTTTGACTAATCGTTCGGCAGATATATATACCTCTATATCGACTCGGCTGGTGGGAAATATACCTTATGGGATCGAATACATCTAATTGCTATTATCTGTAGGTGTATTAAATGTGCCTCTTACATAGTTGTATCTGATTCTATTTAAGATCAGACTATATGGTATGCTTATATCGTATAATGTTTCATCAAGCTTTAAATATATGTATGTATATCTACTGTGTATTATTATTTTAATTTATATTTTGTCGGTTTGTTTTTGTTCTTTTGTATCTTCTCTGATATATATTTAACTTGTTGTCCGCATATTTGGCTGTAATGAACTTTTATGCATTGTCATTACGTTTTATTGTATTTATCTGTTTATTCTCTCCCCTCCCACATCCCACCTCCCACTCTCCACCTCCTATAGCCACCACATAAACACACACACACACACACACATGCAGTTGCTTTTGTTTAATAAATTTAAATCATTTGTTGCATTTATTTTAATTATGCACATTTAAAATGCATTACGGCCCAGTCAGCTTTAAAGGACATGTCCAAACTGCTGATGACAACGCAGTTACACGGGGGCTGTGGTGAAAGAGGGGGGATTAGAGGAGCTGTGTGGGCGCATAATTTAATTTGGGCTGACAGAAATTCAATTATTTGCGTTTTTCAATGTGAGGCTAAAACAAAATTTTTGTCAAAATACTTTTCATGCATGCAAAACACGGCGACCGCCCTCGGCAATTTCATTGCGAAGGCATTTGATGATTGTGCGTAGAGTGAGAAAGGAAGCGGGCGAGGGCTCCACAGTTGGAGGGTTGGAGGGTTGTAGGGGTCTCGTGGCAATGGCGCATGTTGTGTATACGTGTTTTCATTAAATTTTTATTTATTCGCCGCTCATATTTTCAAGCATAAACTGTTCGTCTGTGCCTCGCGCCGGTTTGCCACGTGGAGACGCTCGCACAGTGTGGCAAATTAAGCAATATGACTTGCAATAAAGGTAAACGTGACTGATGTGTCACATTCGACTGTATTTGATTTTCTTTTGTTAAGTGCTTGATCAACTTTTTTGCTGGCACTTTTATTTGATGAATTTGGCTCGAAATTTTGAAAGAAGTTATTGAAAGGTACATTTCTAGCTCAATATATGCAGCACAAATAGTGCCACACTTGCCACAGTGTGCAGAGCGATGAGGTTGCCTTAGAAATTCTTTAGGTGTAATTTCATTATTTCAATGTTTTACTTTGCTGAATTATAAATGAGAATACGGTTTGTGTGTCGCGTTTATAGCTAGTCATGTGTGCCACCCCCACTTTGTACATATATATTTTTTGGTTTATTTTTTTTTTCGGTGTCGTTACAAACAGATGTTTTGTTATATAAAAATTTTCGAGTGTTTCCCATTTCTTATTTATATACATATATATTTGTCCGCACCCCCCACACCCCGCGTTACACACACAAATGTCATTTTGGGGCGTTGGTGTCAAATTTTTGCTCTATTTTCCTTTTAGCCGACGGGGCCAAGTGTTTTCAGTGAGCCACGCAGCCACGCCCGCGCGTGCGGCAGCCCCTGCTCCACCGGCGGTCAGCAGCGATTGCACGCTTGCTGCTCATAAATATTTGATAATGTGTAGCTGTCAGTTAGACGTCCAATTGAGTGATTTCCGCGCTACCCTCCTTTGATTTCCATTATGCTTTACATTATTATTATTTTTTTTTCATATTTTTCACGTTTCTACGGCGAGTTCAGCTGCAGCGGTTCACACAGGACACCAGAACCTTGTCTTTCTCTCTCTCTCTCTCTCACTCTCTATCTCTTTCTCTCTATCTGTCTGTCTCTTCGCTTCTCGTTTTGATGGCTTGACGTCCGGTGTTGCCTGTGTTTGGCTGTGTTAGCCCTTTTGTTGGCCGCCTGTTTGACATTCTGACAAAATGCTGAATAGGCAGGTCGTTGAAATTGAATATCATTAGCGCATTTGGCCATAATTGCTACAATGGCCCAAACGACGGCAACGACAGCGATTCTAAATTACTCATATCACACATAAGCCGCATTGCACGACACAGTTTATTCAATGCGAGGCGTGGCATATTTTCTGATATACACAGTAATACAAGTGAGAAAATAAGACAAATAGAAAATCGAATGAAGGCCAAAATGTATAATTTAAAATTAATTTGGCTGCACAACAAATTTAATTTTTCGATAAGAGTATTTTTTTCATTTTCTTTTAAGTTAATAAAATTTGTATGAATTTATAATTTATTTAATTAATTTAATATTTAGAATTTAAGCAATTTAGGAATTAAGAAAAATGTTCCCAGGGATTGGGGCTTACATTTTTAACAGTGTATATCATTGATTGCGTCGGGACATTCAATAAAACCGTCGTCGTTAGCACAGTTGGCTAACTTTGAGTTTAAAGCCATTTTCTGAATGCGCCGTGTGGCCACTAGAATTAGCTTGTTGCCTCCTATGATTTGGCCGGGCCAAACACACAAACAAACTGGCCCGGCTGACTTGGTAAATTAGAGAGCCCGCCACACGGTCTCTTTTGACTGCGCTCCAGTGACTGAGCATGTGGCTAGCATTGAGGCAAAGCTGTTGTTGTTGCAACAGCTGCCGTCACTTGACACTGCCACTGCCACTGCCACATTGGCCAGAAGACAAAAAGGCGCAACAAGAGCAGCAGCAGCTGACAAAGTCGCCAAAGTTTTTGGCCTGAAAACTTCAATTTGATGTGGCAACATGCGACTTGTGGCAACCAGCCAGCCAGCAGCAGCACATTTTTGGTAACCGCTGGCGCTTAGCACTTTCAGCATCTTTCAAAAATATGCGTTAATTTCAATTAAGAATTTAATTAGAAAACTAGCAAAAAAGCAGCCAAGTGCAGCCAAGAAAAAGCAAACAAGATGCGACTTCGATAGTCATTTTCAATCTCTTTCTTGTGGTCCATTTTCCATTTCCAAATAGCTTATTCTTCTAATACTTCTAGAGGACCATATAAACATTAGGGCCCGAAAGATACTTCCAAAAATTTTGGATGATGAGTAATTTTTAATATGAATTTCGAAGATCAAATACAAGATTTAAAACTCATAAGACTTGATAACTTTCTTAGGCGTATATATTAATAATGTATTTCGGTCGGGAAACATGATTTTTATTCAAAATTCACATATGTTTAAATTTATATTTTATATGTTTAAGATTTATCTATATATATTTGTATACATTTCTCTAATACTCAAATTTGTACATCCATTTCGATAACCTATTTGTGCTTTTAAGGTTTCATTCAAATACACACAAAAACAAGTTTTTTTGAAGTTGTTAAAAAAACTTTACCAAAATAACATTTATCAATGTCGCCATTTGGTGGGGCTTAGAGTGCAGGCGGATTTTGGGTGGGGCTGTGGATTTCTCCACTCAGTGGGATTCGCAGACTTGGTTGTATTTGAATTGAAGTGCGTCAAAGAAGTTTGCAGCACGCGAGTTGGAAATTTGTTTGCACACCATGCAACAGCAGCAGCAGCAACACAAGGAAGGCGGACAGATTAGGGGTGGCAGAGGGATGTAAGCGCATTCCACCCTAACACTCCACACTCAAGCTCATAAACACACTACCAAATACACATTGTCAAAATAGTTTATCAATAATTCGAGTCCAGCTTAAGAAACATTGAGACTTAGCAGCCTGGATGGCATATACATATATATATATATATATATATATATATTTATATACATATACAATAATCACTTGATAACTAGAATAAATTTAAACTATCAATAAATACCAAATAGAATTAATATGACAGCAAATATATATTATTTGCCTTAGCTTTCATTTAAAATAAAAATAAAATACTTAGAAAATGTATATAAACGATTGTAAATCAATTGTTAAGATAAAAACTTAAATTTAACCTGAAATATTTCTTAATTTATTAAAAATTCGTTTGAAATGTGTCGTAATAATAGATTATATAACAATTCACTTTCATTCACAAGTTTAGTTGTAAATATTGCAATATTATTATTGCAAAGCAATAATAGTAACTTGCCCAGTCCACATAGCCAAGTCAGTATGTTCATCTGTCTGTCCGTCCGTTTCTGTGCAAAGTCGACTCTAAGTTTTAAAGCTATCTTGATTCAGCACATGTTTCGCATAGAGTATATATATTTTACTTCTCCACATTATTCACTTCCCTTTAGTTAGTCATATTTTAATATATAAATCTAGAAAAATGTATTATTTGTATTAGAAATTATCAAAAATCCCTTGATGTATAGGGACTCTGGGCAATTGCTTTCCTGGTTCACTTGATTAGCGAAACCGCCAAAAAAGTTTGCCGATGCATTTTGCATTTGAAGGCATTTTAGCTATTTTATATTAAACAGTTAACGTTTTATAGCATGGCTTGTTGTGCTTCTTGGCAATTTGTTCGCTGTCATTTTGCACGCGGCTGTGACATAAATTTCGCTTTTGCCGACCCAATTTTTGAGCGGTGGGTGGGGAGTGTAGACGGTTGCTGTATGCAACATAACCGAAAAGTGTTGTCAAAAGTTTGCAGTTGGCTTTTGTTTACACTGCGAGGCAGGCAAGCAAGCAGTCGAGTAACTAACTTTAAATAAAAATAAAAAAATAAGGGAAAACAAAAATAGAACACAAATAAAATATACACAGCGGCGAAGTAATGGAAAAAGTTAGTTTCGCATAACGCCAAACAGGGAAACGGGAGGGAGAGGCAGCGAAAGAGAGACACAGAGAGAGAGAGAGAGAGAGGGAATGTGTCTGCAGTTTGCGAGTCCAGCGGCACCTACTTGAAAATCTGCACAGGACATGCAGGAGTAGATTACAACAGCTGCTCTCTGGCCCCCAAAAACAATGCAGCAAGGCAAAAAAAAAAGGCCAACGCCTGCAGATCAGCTAACTGTAAAGATGTGCATGTGTATGTAAGTGTGTGTGTGTGTGTGTGTGTGCGAGTGTCAGCTAGTTGTGGTTGCGCGCTGTGGTCATAAATGCACACAGAAAAAGCACTTACATAATAAATTGTGGCTTACAATTCTAAATTAAATTAAAAAAATGGATTCCAGCTGGGCAATTATCAAGTCGAATAATTCTTAAACAAGTGTGTAAAAGTTAGCAAGAGAAATATCTATATTTAAATATAACTTTACTTCAAGTACAAAGCAATGAGCAAGTCAATTAATTCTTAAAACAAGTATGTAATATATGAATCTATTTAGATTTATATCTACATTTATATTTAAATAATGGTACTTCACTTTTTTATATCTCGTAAAATGCATTCACAAATCTATAGTTGTAGATAAGATTGGAATGCTTTATTTTAATTAATTTTTATTTATTTTAATTATTAATTTAACTTTAATATTACATTGAATTTGAAGTTTTTATTTTAAAAAAACTTTCTTTTTCAATTCTGTAATGTTTTTAGTTCACATTCAATAATGTTTTTAAATATAATCCTGATTTTTAACAACTCTGGGCAAAAATTTGGCAAGTAATTTATGGCTTCACTTCGCTCAGTGTGCCACTGCCAGGCAGCTGCATGCCAAGGTTGCAGCACAGTAGCAAACCCAGGCAGAAAGAAAACAGTTTTGCATATTTGGAGCAGCTGGCGCCTCAGTTATATAGCTTACCTACAACACCGAGGAGATTGGGATGGGGCGAGGGCCGAGGAGGATCGAGATGGGGTCGGGAGTTGAAACGACAAGCAGACAAAGTTGCACTTTTTACAACCCACAGCTGCATCCCCAGCAGAAGGGGGAATTGGGAAATGAACTGAGCAGAACATTGCAGAAGTCTCACGCACACACACACACACACAACGCACACGTAGCATCAACTGCTACAAAATCGAAAGTTGCAAATTTTTTTTCCCACATTTCATTTCGATTTATTTGCAACCGCAAAAATAAAAATGTAGAGGCTGAAAGAAAAGCGAGACAAGTCAAAAGTTTCAGCTGGAATAAATTGACATTGCAAATTATTTTAATTTCTTGGCGTGAAACTACATCTGAATATTTTAATAATACTATGTTTTGTGGCCTTTTCAAATATATATCATTATTTTGCCAATCGTAAATGTTTCGAATTTGTCTCGCATGTGAAACTTGTTCGACTACAATTTATGGTTGCAAACAGACAACATTTTGGTGTATGCAACTTGGATTGTATGAAAGCTTAATGCTTTTGAAAACTTTTTACTAGCTTCACAAACTTGACTTTAACAGTTTTAATCTTATGGATAAAACACTTTTTAGAATTTATTGCCTTAACAGTACTTCCATTTCTGAACTTGAACACAATCACATTTCTAATTGTTTGATTAGTACAATTTACAAACGATTTATGCAAAACATTTTTGGCTAGCAGATTTACAAAGTTTTCGCTCTAAATACAATTTGCAGCTTTAACAAGAAAAAAAGAAACTTATCTAATTGTTGTCACTGTGAATTACACGCATAATTTATTTAGTGGATTTCACCAACAGCTTTACTTTCAGAGGCACTGTAATTTATGTGTGTCAAACCAAACAAAACCAAACCCAAAATTAAAAAAAAAAAACAGAACTTTTCACTTTTTAGGGGAATCTAAGTAGACAAGTTGTGGCAAAAACACGCTAATTGAATTCCATGCAATAATTTTGCTATGCTTTATTCATTAGGCACATGCAAAACGCAATG
Source organism: Drosophila nr. perissopoda 5 BK-2023a (assembly GCA_035044105.1). Lineage (NCBI taxonomy): Eukaryota > Metazoa > Arthropoda > Insecta > Diptera > Drosophilidae > Drosophila > Drosophila nr. perissopoda 5 BK-2023a. The sequence goes on from JAWNMK010000245.1 coordinate 882,216, forward strand.
CGGCCAACAAACAAACAAACTAATTTGCATAATGTTAGGCTCACACACACACACACACACACACAGACAGAGAGACAGCAGCATTAACTAAAGTAAATGAATGAAAGCGCATTTGACAAGTTTTTATTGCTCTCATACTCGCTGGCTGGCGAAATGCAAATTATATAAATAAATCCATGGATATATGGAAAAAGCAAAGCGTGGGGAAAGGGTAAACAGCAATTGTGGCTCTATATATATATTTGGCTAGTTGCTAAAAAAACATTGAAAATGTTGTGGCAAACTTTGCGCTTGAATTTGTTTTTACACCTTTTTGACAAGCAAACATGTTTTTTCTTTTACGCTTTTATGATTTTTAAAACAAATTGTTGCATTGAAATATTTAAAATAAAATTATGTTTTAGTAGTTTTTTTTAATTTGATGAGTTTCTTTTTTTTTAATTGCCACGTTTTTACGGAATATTTTACACCTTTTCAAACTTTTTACTAGCCACACAAATTTTGATTTTTTGGTACTTTTGAATTTATTAGTTTCAATAATTCCTTATGCGTTCATTTTATGCTTTTGCATTTTTATAAAGTCAATTATTAAATTAAATATATTATACAATATTTTATCATACAATTTGTATTTATATATATGTATATATCTCTTTTTAAAATCGCAAGAACTGAGTCTTTTTGATCACTCAAACATATAATAATTTTAAATGCTTTTTATATTATCTTAAGCTTCAAGCTGGACTTACAAGAGCATAGGCTTCTTTCATGATTTATTTTTAGAATTCAAGAAAAACCATTCATTAGCCACACAAGTCATTTATTTTATTTTGGGACTGAAATACACTCGTTCAACAGACTACTATTTTTAGCATATTACAGAAAAAAAAAATAGAAAAAACGCCACTTAGCCTAACGCACGTTGCAATTACTCGCTTGCCACATAAAAATATAAAAACAAAAAAGAGGACTTAAATAAAAAATGAAAAAAATCGTCAGACAAGGGCTTGTTGTTGTTTTATTCATGTGTGCAGATAGAAAGAGCCAGGGCGAGAGGGAGAGTGGGAGAGAGGAAAAGGGCAAAGGAAGCGGCTACACGAATTGCCACTTAAAAATTCAAAAGTTTTGTGGCTGCCGCATATGGCAGAAGAGTCGAGCAGCAAGGCAGGAGGTAGCATCAGCATCAGCTCAGCCATAAGCAGGCAGCGGATGTGGGGCTAAGGGTAAAAGCTGCTCTCACAATTGCTAACAACAACAACAACAGTAGCAACAATAACAATAACAAAATGTTGCCACAAGGCGCGGCTTTTGGGGTTAGCCCAATACGCGGTTTATGTTATTTATTTTTTTCTTTCATAAGCGCAAGCCACAAAAGGCCTTAACCCGAATTAAATTCACCGGCAGCTGAGTCGCAGCTCGTTGTTTTGTTTTTTATTTTTATTTTTATGCATAGCGAATTGTTGTGAAAATATACGCATTGTGAAATACAAAAATATTTGCATAGTGCATAGAAAAACGCTAAGCGTAAAATCAAATTTTCCTACAAAATCATTTCTATTGCATGCTTTTGGGCAGCAGACAAAAAGCTGCACTGAAAAGTCAAAAAGGCTCTCTCTGTTTAATAATAATAATACTTGCCTGCTGTCACTTTCTAGCTGCAGCTTCTTTGGTTTTTTTTTTTTAACACATATGCACTGCTCGCGGCGACTGCGGAAGTGTATTCCGTTATTAATACTTTACATACATATATATATATATATGTTTGCTTATTTTTTGGTGTATGTGGGTGTGTGTGCGACAATACATAAACACACATACACAGAGACACGCACGCACTCACACTTGCAGACGAACGCCGGCAGAGCGAACACAGCGCAAAAAGCAACCAACAGAAAAACGAAAATCGAGCTCTCCAAAAATTTAAGCTGCTTTTCTATCTTATTTTTTTTTGAACGCGCGTTTTTATATTTTGTGCATAAAAATTTGAATTTGAAGATTTTACTCAAATTTTGTAGGTTGTAATTTTGATATAATTTATATTTTTACTGGTTTGATTTTGAGTTGGTTTTTTGTTTCAAATTGAAATTTTTGTTGTTTGCTCATTTCAGCCAATCGCGGCGCGGCGAACGCAGCGCGTGGATTTGCAGTCCAGTTATAATTTTCTGACCGCACGATTCAGTGGCAAAACGAAGACTGAATTCAGCCAGTTGGCGCACTCGTTATTAAATACGCACACGAGCACAAAAACAAACAAAGTCGCGAACCCATAACCAGAGTACAAAACCAGAGCGCCTCACACACTTAGACGACCCTTAACACTGTGGGGAGGTGAGTTGAGTTGTGCCTTCGTGTTATTTCGTTACATTGCGCTGCTACTGCTGCTGCTCGTGCTGCAGCTGTTAGATTGATGTAATGTTAAGCTAACATTTGACATTTGGTAAGCATTTTGTTACTGGCATCGCTCACATGAATTTTATTATTATTAATAATATCAATACGCAACACTTTCTCCTTTATAGCAGTTTTAACAAAAAAGTTTTCTTTAATTATTATTTTCAATTCATTGTTTTACAAATATATGTTTCAATGTACGGAATTTAGAAACAATGAATTCAAATTTTTACAGCTATCGCTTTTTAACATTATCCACTCGGAGGAGCACCTGCCATAAAAGTACCATAAACATTATCCGCCGCCTGCTAAGCATAACATAAGAGTTCGGTGTTAACTGCTTAGGGGTAGCACAGCAGTAGCACAGTTCTCGCCACACGAAACGGTTAACATGCGGCGCGCCGGCAGGGGTGACTGTAACTTAACACATCTCTGCTAGCTAACAGCCGCAGCTTAACATGACCGCAGGACATTTTGCAAACTATTTAAAACTACATAAATATTATATTGAAGATGTGCCCTCGGCATATGAGAAAAAAAAATGCCAAAAGAGGGGTTAAAAATGCTAAAAGCAGCGCATAAATAACGAATACCCAGAGTACGGAGCATGCAGTGCTGGGTAACGTTAGAATAGATATACATATATATATATATATATATCTATACATATATATATACGGTATAATATATAAAATACACACGGGTCACCAGCGACAACGAGAAATAAATTGTATTTAGTTGGCCAATTTATGGGCAGCACTGTAAATGTACAGGGAGAGAGATAGAGACAGTGAGATACGAGTCACACACACACACACATGCATAATTCAAAGCGTTGCACTTGCAGTCGACGTTGACTTCATTTTTGTTGTTGTTGTTGTTCGTCTTTGTTTCCTCCACTTGCTTATTTTGTTATTTTCAAATTATTTATTGGTTCGAGGGCGATGGTGAGTGGTGCGGGGAGTGTGGGGCGTTGTGTGGGGGTGGGGGGAAGCCACCGGCTAATGTGTAATTCAATAGAGTAAATAATGTGCATCAATTTTCAGCTCAATAACGCATGGAATACAAATGCGAAACATGTGCAAATATCCACACACACACACACACAGATAAATAACATTTCTGTTCGTCGCCATCTCTCTCTCCCTCTCTCGCTCACTCTTCGCGTTGTTTGCTCCTTGTCCCGCAAGCAGCTCGCAGCTCTTTATCTACGTTTATTTGTTTTCCGTGTTGTCTTCTTGTCTTTGCCTATCCCCGGCCCCGCCCCCTCCAGCAGACACGTGGCCTAAGAAATATTGCAATGGGTTTTCAATTGTTTTTCTTTACGAAATGCGATTTTTCTCACAGCGATCGCCATTTTTTATTTAAGATGGTGTTTGGGAGAGTGAGAAAGAGAGAGGGAATGAGATAGCACGTGTTTTAATTGGCTGACTTTGCGGAATTCAATTGACAAATGTTGCTTGGAGCAGCTATGCAAATAACTGTAAACAGTTAGTCAAATCAAATTCAGAAACAACAACAACAACTCCAGCTAAGCAAATCAAACCACAAGCATTGAGAGTGCACAACTAGCAGATACTCTGTAATTTATATTTAAATAGGTTGTGCTGCACTTTGCCTACTCTGCCAGTTGGCTTAGAATTTTATACTTAATTCAATTACAAATTGGTATTTGGTATTTAGAATAGCACAAACGAAATACATTTTCTAAATTTTATAAGAAATTAATCTAATTTCCAGGTGTTGTTTTCTATGTGTGTAAAATTTTTCTTAAGTATATCGTTAATTAACATAAATGGCTAAACTATTTGGCAAACCTTAAGCTTATTTATATGACACATATGTGCATACATCTATATAAATCATTCCGTCTTTCTCATTTCCGATAGCATACCCTCTCTCCACACTTGTAATGGGTATATGGGCGTAACATATAAACAAATACACGCAATCCGGAAACGCCTTAGGCAGTTCTTTGTACCAGCAACCTGGCTTAAAATTGGCAACTCGCAACTGGCAACTGGCTAAAAGCAGCAATTCTTGTTGTTGACCATGTTGGCTTTTGGACTGCCCTTTATTGCATGTACTCATAATTCCCGTTATTCTTGTTGTTGTTTATTAGGGGCACAAAATGCAGTTTAGGTTTGGGCCAAAATTTGTCGTTTTTTTGTAGGTTGGCAGCTGAGTAATTAGCACACAACTTGTTAACTGGGTTTACAGCTTGGATTTCATGCGCAATTTACTTGAGTTTTGTGTTGAGCACGTTTTGGGGCAAATGCTGCACTGCTGCACCAGAGGCAGAGGCATGTCAATTAAGTGGCATGTGCTAAAAGTCTTGAACATTTTTAATTTAGTTATTAAAGAGAAGGTTAAAAAAACGAATTATTATGACTTGTATTTTCCTTGTATACAACTACAAATCAATATTTTATTTATCTGTGACATTTCTAACTAGTGGACAATCCCTAAAAGCTTCCTTCCGGCAACTCATATTATATTATTACTCATCTGTATGAAATTCATCGCTCATCTCAAGAATTGCGTTCAGGGAAGCGTTTTCAGTTGCCTTTGCCAAAAGTAATTTGTTCCTTGTGCCTGCTGCTCGATTGGAAGGGGCTCCAAGGAAACTAAAAGTCACACTATCAATTTGTGCTGTGCAATCGTACTATAAATCGCAAATCACCTTCTCTATATATATTTATATATATATAATCTTCATTCGCAGCACTTTGCAGTTAATTAAAATTGCTGCCCGCTTATTTCCAGCCATGTGAGCCAAGGATTTATATTAGCTAATTGCCTGCCAGCCAAACATCCTTCTGCTTCTGCTTCTTGTTCTACTTCGGCTGCTTGAACATTTGCCACGTGAATTTCAATCGCAATCTGTTCGGCCGTCAAGTGTTGCAAGTCGCGCACTAAAGTCAATTCCAATGTGTGCAAGTTTTTAGCTCTTCTTCTTTTACACAAACCTCTTACAGTCTATCAAATTTAAAAAGCTGTTAATTGCTCTGCTAATCTCTTCAAAACAAATTTAACCTCACTTCATAATTTGCCTCTAATCACTCGCACCCAATTTCCAGCCAATTCCAAATATCCAAATTTAACATCCTGCTACTCTGTCCGTCTCTCTGTCTTTTTTTCTTAGCGCTCTGTCCGCTGTCGTCTGTCGCCAGTCGCCGTCATTGACTCGCTCCCAACGGCAGGCAGCAACAAATGTTCAAAAATTTGTTAACATCAAAAAGTACATTAAAGGCTCAAAGAATGCGCTTTCGTGCGGAAATTGCTTACGTGCGTGGCATTAACAAATGACATTCTACCAATACACACATACAAACACAAACACACACACACACAGGCACAGAGAGAGCACACCACCCATCGTATAAGACCATTCCCCCTCCTTGAGTTTTTTCGGCTTTGGGGTTGCATTTGTGTGGATTGTGTGGATCTTGTCGCTTTGTCGCTCGGCCTTCAGCCATTGGCCAGCGGTGGTGAGTTTGACTCTCCGGCTTGTGCGCATGGTAAAGCAACGGCAACAAGTGTGTTGAGTTCGAGTGGAGACTTTTTACCTAGCGCTGTTAATGAACAGCAGTTAACAGTAACAGTAACGGGGAGGAGGGTCGAAGTGCTACTCAAATGACGTCAAAAGTCAGTTCACAAAAAAAATAATTAATAAATTTGTGGGCGACTGTAACACTGTAAACACAATGAGGCAAAGTACAAAACAGAATGCAATGCGATATTTAAAATGTATTTTGTTTATTCCTCTTGTCCAGCGAAGGTTCTTCAGCTATTCGTTGTTGTTGTTATTGTTGCAACGCTGTTCATTTTACAGCAGTAAACCAACAAAGGACAAAGGCGACGCATCACACGATGACAACAACTAAAAAACCAACAACAATACCAGCCACAGCAACAACAACCACAACAAGCGAGTCTTTTTCCACTCAATCGCCAATTTGCTTCACATTTTTCACTTCCACTTCCCATTTTCCACCTCCCATTTGCAGCTGCAGTTTCATCTGCCCGACGGCGCCCGAATCTGTTTTAATAATTATACCCTGTACAGGCTAAAGCAAGCAATACTCATGTAGCTGACAACAAAAATTTCATTACATAAACAAACATTAAATTGTACTTAGCTTAAATTTTAATTTGAAGTATAAAGTAACGCTTTTACTTAAATCTCACTTAGTTCAACTTAATCAAGGCTTTTGAGGGTAGAGGGTATTCTCTCGTCGATCACAGGCGTGCTCTCGCTTCGTTCATTCTGGCGATGTTGCACCCAAAAAGAGATGAGTGTGGACAGGCAGGGGTTGGGAGAGGGACAGCGAAGAGGGAAGACGACGTTCGTCAGTTGCTGCTGGGATATAAAATGTCAATAAGCTCCAATAACGCAATTGACAAGCTGAGGCAGCTTTGGTGGCGCCCTGCGTTGGCAAGCGGCAAAGAGCACAAAATAAACGAAAATGGTAAAGAGTCAAGTTAATCGGGAGAGGGGTGGCGAGCGGGGTTAACGTGGTTGCAGGCTGCCCAGCGAGTCGTGTGGCAAGTTCGAAAGCACCACGCAACGCTATGCAGCCAAAGAGGACTCGCCTCAAATAACGCGCCCTGCGGCATCCTCGAAGTAATTTCAAGCTTAAAGAGCCTGCAAATTGATTACACAGCGCTGGGCTTTTTGCCATTTCATCATTTATTTATTATTATTTTTATTTTTATTTTTATTTTATTTTTGTATTATTATCGAAGAGAGATTAAAAGGAAAATGAAGTGTGAAATTATCAGACGCGTGCTTCGGGCTGCTCCTTGTCCTTCTCCTCGCTGCTGCTGCCCGCTCGGCTCTGCGGCGGCAATTCGCGCATCTCCTCCGAGGAGCGGCCCAGGACAATGCGACGCGCAGACTTCGGTGTCCGTTCGATGGACTTCTCCATTGATTGACGCGGCGTGGCGCCCAAACTTGAGGCAGGCGTGCTGCCCACAATCGGCTTTTTGTTGTTCCACACGCACAGCACGAACAGAATCTCCTTCTTGAGGGCTTCCTTGAATCTCAACTGGATAGGGAATCGATTGCATTACGCAAGTGTTGCAATATTCTAAAAGCAATTGCTACTTACACGTTCGTCAAGTGCCACTTGTTGCACATAGACGAGAAACTCGGTGATGCCAATGAGAAAGGCAATCAGAATGCCCACATAGAGCGTGTAGAAGATGCCCCGCAGCTCCTCGAAGGTCATGTCTGGTGTGGCATCCGGATCGGGTTCCTCGAAGCAGCTGGCATTGGGATTCTTCCACCACTTCTGCTTCAGATTGTACAGCTCACCTCGCTCGCTCAGCCGCAAGATGGCAACACTCAAATTGGAACGGTACTCGGCGCCAAAGGGTACCGCAATCGCGTAATGCTTCTCCCCAAACTTCTCGCCCACCACCCTCAGATCGCAGTGCTGCTCGCGATTATACTCGAGCGTTGTCGTCTCCATGAGAAACATGTAGTCACCGTGGCTGGTGATAACACGCTCAACGCCCTCATCATTGTCCTTGGTGTAGGCCGAGGGATCATCGTTGTTCATCAGATTGAAGGCCAGACGATAGACCGTCTCGTTGGATTCTGCCAAAAGATTGTAGGTACTCCCTCCTAAAATAGTGCCAAATTTGACCTCCTTTTGCGCACTCAGATCCTTGAGATTGCCGATGCTGCCCTCCATCTTGGAGCTGGTCAAAAAGGCAGCCAAATTGGCCGTATACGAATTGGCTATAATGATGGCAAATATCCACCAAGTGGCCTCAAACAGACGCACCTGCGGACTCCGTGGCAGTATATCGCAACCAGCTGTCATTATCGATGCCACAGTCAGCCAGAATGTGTTATGCAAATGCCACTGATTCTCCAATGCGTCCGGATCACGATTGCAAGGATGCGCATTCACCCACTCAGACTTGGCGATTCTAAATCGAAAAAAGTAAATTAAAAAAACTAGCATAATCATATTTTATTTTACCTTGCTATGATGACCTTGAGGAAGGACATGGCAAACACTGAGATGAGTATCCAAATCCAGACCTCTCCGCCAAAGGGCTTCAGATAGGCATGCAGCTCCTTCTCCTTGTGCGGACTCTTGTAGGCCAGTATACTGACACCCAGCTGCATAAAAGGCACCGTAAAATCAACTGCTGTGCGACGAGCTTGCGTAATTGTTAAGTCACAAATGCCCATGTGAGCATCCTGTGAATTACAAAAGGATCCCATTTAAAAAAAAACTATAAGCATAACCTGTGAGTTTGGTTCTAATAATTTGATAAACTAAAATGGTTTTCATACGGACATGGCTATACCGACTGATCCAGAATATATACCATATCAAATCGGAGATTTCTCCTTTAATGCGTTAGAATATCCTTCGAAGGACGACTCCATCGAATTAGGTAAAATTTACTTTGACACAGGATACTCACATTATTGATGATTTCGCCAATGATGCCATTCCACTGTTTGGTGTCCTTGTCCTGTTTGCCATACTGCTGATCCGCCACAGGCACAAATATATAATCGAATCCCACCTCATGCGCAATGGCATCAATGAGATCCACAGCATATCCTTTGTATATGGCATTGCCCGTCAAATTGAGTTCCATTGCGGTCTCGTTCCGTGAGAAATATGGGGGACCAATGCGGGTGGCAACGCGATAAACAATCTTCTTCTGCACCTTCATCTCTATATCCAGCTGGGTTATCTGGCCCCTTGTGTCCCAAACGGCGATGCCAATGTTATCGGTGGGGTCATAAATTTCAATATTGAAATTAATTCGCTGTCCATCCTCGTCAAACTGTAAATTGCTGGTGCGAAAATTCGTGCTATTCACACCGGAAGTCTGCGAACGGAAGTTGCAAGGATTAGTGTGCTTGCCGCCCCTTCCCACCTACTTACCCCCTTCATTAGACGCGTCAAGAAGCGACCCATTTGCCATGGACGCCCACCGGAGGCGGCAAAATCACAATTCATGCGGGGCACCGTCATCCGATCCGGATAGAAGTAGCTGGCATTACGCCAGGATTGCACAAACAGCTGGAGTCCATCGTGCAACAGGTCGTGCATTAAGGTGCGTGCAGGCTCATTGTTTTCATACACAATACTGTCACGTTGCGTCACATAGCCATACATACGCAGGTGCTATATAGGCAGAAATCCAGCATTAGTAACAGATACCAGATCCAGTTACTCGGAGCACTTACGGATGGTGGTTTCGGAGTGAGTAGTATACGGGCTGCGGTTATGTTCACGGCAAATGTTTCATTATCCGCAGTGAGCTCCTCCAGATGATCATTGTATGCCTCCATGTTGGTGAGGAATATGTGCTGCAAGTTGGGATTAAATTAATCGACAACAATTAAATCCTCGTAGACTTCTCGATACTCACATTAAACTGCCCGGTTAAGCCGAACTCCGATGAGGAGTTGAGCAGCTCAACGAGCATATCGGGAGCACAGTCCAGAACCACACGACGCTCTCCGCTGATGCTCTTCCACATGACACGATAGTCGTCGTCCTTTTTATATTTACGCACACGTACCACATCATTGTGCACGTCGCGCAGTTGCAACAGATCTTGCAACCGGGCATTTGCCTTGGCTGCGAGTGTAGACTGATCAAATGAACCACCAGCAAAGACAGTTTGTTGTGCAACACGAAAACTCACCATCATCTGCATCGTATACAATTGTGAACTTTCGCCAGCCATAATTCTGCACAATGTCCGCATAGGCCTTGGAGAGCATCAGCTGCGACGGATACAGATTGAGGGTCAATTGATGGTTGGGCTTCTCCTCCATATGCTCCTCATCGGACACATCGAACTCAATATGTGGTATCCCAGTAATATTGCACACCAGAGCAACGATGTCTGTTGGGTATAAGAATAATATAATAAGAATAGTTTTGCCCCTAAATCAATCGTACATTTAAAGTTGAAAACGAAATTTGAGGTCGGAAGACAAGTAAAAATTATAGCCCGAAAATCGATATATCGGTGTATGGGCATAGGTCGAAACTTCAAAATGCCATAACTTCGTCAAAACTCAACTGATTTTAAAAAGCAAGGGCTTTTTGATCATAGATTTGCCCCTAAATCAATCGTACATTTAAAGTTGAAAACGAAATTTGAGGTCGTAAGACAAGTAAAAATTATAGCCCGAAAATCGAATTATCGGTGTATGGGCATAGGTCGAAACTTCAAAATGCCATAACTTCGTCAAAACTCAACTGATTTTAAAAAGCAAGGGCTTTTTGATCATAGTTTTGCCCCTAAATCAATCGTACATTTAAAGTTGAAATCGAAATATGAGGTCGTAAGACAAGTAAAAATTATAGCCCGAAAATCGATATATCGGTGTATGGGCATAGGTCGAAACTTCAAAATGCCATAACTTCGTCAAAACTCAACTGATTTTAAAAAGCAAGGGCTTTTTGATCATAGATTTGCCCCTAAATCAATCGTACATTTAAAGTTGAAAACGAAATTTGAGGTCGGAAGACAAGTAAAAATTATAGCCCGAAAATCGATATATCGGTGTATGGGCATAGGTCGAAACTTCAAAATGCCATAACTTCGTCAAAACTCAACTGATTTTAAAAAGCAAGGGCTTTTTGATCATAGTTTTGCCCCTAAATCAATCGTACATTTAAAGTTGAAATCGAAATATGAGGTCGTAAGACAAGTAAAAATTATAGCCCGAAAATCGATATATCGGTGTATGGGCATAGGTCGAAACTTCAAAATGCCATAACTTCGTCAAAACTCAACTGATTTTAAAAAGCAAGGGCTTTTTGATCATAGATTTGCCCCTAAATCAATCGTACATTTAAAGTTGAAAACGAAATTTGAGGTCGGAAGACAAGTAAAAATTATAGCCCGAAAATCGATATATCGGTGTATGGGCATAGGTCGAAACTTCAAAATGCCATAACTTCGTCAAAACTCAACTGATTTTAAAAAGCAAGGGCTTTTTGATCATAGTTTTGCCCCTAAATCAATCGTACATTTAAAGTTGAAAACGAAATTTGAGGTCGGAAGACAAGTAAAAATTACAGCCCGAAAATCGATATATCGGTGTATGCGCATAGGTCGAAACTTCAAAATGCCATAACTTCGTCAAAACTCAACTGATTTTAAAAAGCAAGGGCTTTTTGATCATAGATTTGCCCCTAAATCAATCGTACATTTAAAGTTGAAAACTAAATTTGAGGTCGGAAGACAAGTAAAAATTATAGCCCGAAAATCGATATATCGGTGTATGGGCATAGGTCGAAACTTCAAAATGCCATAACTTCGTCAAAACTCAACTGATTTTAAAAAGCAAGGGCTTTTTGATCATAGATTTGCCCCTAAATCAATCGTACATTTAAAGTTGAAAACGAAATTTGAGGTCGTAAGACAAGTAAACATTATAGCCCTGAAATCGATATATCGGTGTATGGGCATAGGTCGAAACTTCAAAATGCCATAACTTCGTCAGAACTCAACTGATTTTAAAAAGCAAGGGCTTTTTGATCATAGATTTGCCCCTAAATCAATCGTACATATAAAGTTGAAAACGAAATTTGAGGTCGGAAGACTCAATATGTGGTATCCCAGTAATATTGCACACCAGAGCAGCGATGTCTGTTGGGTATAAGAATAATATAATAAGAATATTTATCTTTACATTAATAATACATTTTAATCTGAAAGCACAATTCACAATGAAATTCTACAAAAAATATATTGGTATATAGAACTTATAATTTATAAAAGCAATGTATTTTGTTCAATCATGATTCGAATTTCAGATGAATGCTGCCTTTTAATTAGACAACTGGATTTTTGGAAAAATTTATGTTGAAATTGTTCCCAAAAATAAAAAAAAAATCCATATGGAGATGGGTCTAAATTTTGTCTTTCTTTGTTGTCAAAAACAAAACAGCTTTTAAAAGCATTATTTACATTACATTTTTGGATAATACAAGTAAAAATGTGATAATAATTAAGTTGTTATAGAGTAATATATGTTAATAGGATCGAAAAAGTTTTTCTGGTTACATTCAAAGTCGATGCTGTCTAAAATACCTCAATGCTCTCTTTGCTTTTGTTATTGTCTCTCTCTCTCTCTTTCTCTGACTCTTTCTCTCTCTCTCTCTCTATTTACAAACAAAACATTCTTTCGGCGTTTTTCACTTTAGGTTGTCAGTCGCCATTCGCTTCCGACAAGCTTTTTGCGGCTATTCGGATTTCTATTTTGCTTTGCGTGTTCTACACAAATTTTCTGGTCTATAATACCCCTCCCCTTTCCCATAATTACTTACCGCTAGCCGCCTGTGAACTTGGTCCAAAAATAGCGGCGACACCATTATCTATGAGATCGCAGGCTAAAAGCGAAGATTATTTATTGTGTGTATGTTGTTTTTTGAAATGAGTATTTTGAGTATTTTGAGTATTGCAAATACAAAATTCGCACCGTGCTCTTGGAGAATAACGCTGCCATCCTCGGGCTTCAAACGTTTTATCAAAGGATATATAAAAGACTCTTGCTCAGTTTGAGGTCCATTAATAGAATTTAAGACCGCCATAAATTCCTGCTCCAGCTCCAGTTCATTGTCGTAGAAAAAGGCACCTGCATGTGGGCAAGGGCAAAAAGCATTTGATATACAACTATGTGCCGACATATGTATATATATATATATACTTATATTTATATATGAAAATGTATATATGTTTCTATCTATTTGGTTTGCCTCACCAATGCTGATTTGTTGCTGCAGACTGTTGTGCACCAAAAATGCACTCCAAATGCAGCAGAGCAAAGCAATTCCATGCCACATTTTTTCACTTGCCGAACAGACTGGAATTTTCAATGTGCTGCACACATAAAACCAGAAATTTTGGCAATTTCACAAAACACAAATATTTTACCGTATTACGTATGTTTCTACACGTTGAGCACGAACGGAAAACTGAAAAGAGCTTTTCTGCCATCTATGGAAAATAGAATTTGGCAGCAGCTGTTTTTTTTCTGAAAAAGCTCTTTTAGTCAGCTGATCAGACTGATCAGCAGCAAAGTCTTAGAATTATTTTAAATACACTGCAAAAAAGTTGATCAACGTTTTCCAAAGTTCGGTATTTTTAATTAACAACACTTTCATAAATGAAGCGACAAAACTTTTTATTTTCACGCAAATATATTAAATATACAAATAAAAACATATTTTGAATTATATTTTATTCTACGTTTTAAAAATATTGCTTTACTTAGTAGGTACCAAATCAAAAAATAATTTTTTCGATTCGTAATTTTTCGTTCCAAAGATAATATTAGAAAACGCAACTTTACGCATCTTAAAGCAGATTCTGTGAATTGCAAACAGCATTTATCTTAATCAAACTGTGTTTTTGTGTTAGTGCCACGCCCCATGGCCATATGGCACCGCCCCCCCCCCCCCCCCCAACACAAGTCGGCTTATTTCTGGTCTATTGAAATGAATATAAACGGTCTTTTTGCATTATCCCCACCAAACCACCACTCTTGCTGTTTTCTCGTTTCCGTTTTGCTACCTGTTGGCCTTTGTCGACAAATTATTCAAATTTCGGCTGCAGCCCAACCGAAAAAAAGAAGCAAAAAAAGAAGCAGAAAAAAATAAAAGGTTGACTTCAACGCCAAAACGTGTTTGGCATCAATAAAATCCTGAAGGCAAACAGAGCAAAGGCTAAAATGACACTAGCGGCCATATTGTTACTTGTTTTCAACACCACACACCCCCACACACATACACACACACACATATGACACACACGCACACCATTAAAATATGTTAATGTGCGTGTGTTTTTAGTGAATGTGTTTTCTATGCAAATTTATATCGTTGCCATGAGTTGTCAGCACCTCCTCCCTCCTCCCTCCTCCCTCTTCCCGCGCACCTCGTAACGGGTTCTATTCTGTGAAAAATTGACACCTCATCACTTTTCAATAGAAATCAATGGTCCACAAGCCACACCCCCAAATGCTTCCTCACCCCACTCCCCTCACTCTTATGGAAATACAATTTGCGCTCACTTCCTGTGACTTCTACTCGGATTGTGCGTGTGTGCGTGTGTGTGTTTATGTGTGTTTTAAATGCCTGCGTGTGATTGAGGTACGTTCCTTAAGGAAAATATTGCTGCCATTGACATGTTCGCTGTGCTCCCTTTTCCTGCTCTTTCTCGAAGACCCAGGGGAGCTAATCGTTGTGCTTTTAATGGGACTGCAACGAGGCTATTTTTTTTATGGCCTGGTGACGAAATGAGTGTCAAATGGAAGAAGGCATTTTCGATGTATATAATTATATTCTTTATTGAGGCGATTTAGTTACACTTCCATCATAATTTGGACTAATGCAGAAGAGCAGAAAGCATATTCAGTTTTATTATAAAAACATATAGAAGAAGGCATTTTCAATATGATAATTATATATTATAGAGATTATTTAGTTTTTTTTTATAAAAACAACTCTCTGTTTTTTTAATTATGAGTTATATATGCAATTTATTTGACTTTACAATAAAATAATGTATCCAACTGATAACTGTCTTTAAGATTATACTACCATGTCAAACATAACTATAACCGATCTGCAAGCGCATTTGAAGCCTCAACATGACACAAACCAGTTCATTATTTTTTGTTCCTTGCGAAAACAAAACAATATACTGCAACTGGACAAGCAAATAGAGTTTTGAATCAAGAGGTAAGCTAGGCCAACAGTAACAACTGCAATAGCAGAAAAAAGGATCATCAGCAGAACGCGTAGCAAAATATAGAGCAAAGGACTTACACAACATTTTCTATTACACACAATATTTATGGTTATCATGCATTGCCAGCCGCAGACAAAATACCGCAGGCAACACCAGCAACAACAACAACATGGACACATGTATGAAATAAAGTGGCAGGCAGACAGACAGACAGGACGACTGTTAGCCAACAAATCCAAATCCAAGTTCAAATCCAGCGCAGCAACTGTAGAAGAATCTGCAAAAAGTAAAAAAAAAAGGAGCAAAACTTTTTCCTGCTAGGTAATAAGAGCAAAAATACCGTTGTGCAGGGTTGAGCAGGGTTAAAGAGCGTTGTGGGGTTTGGCGGGGTGGGGAGGGGTCTAGCGAGTAGTTGGTGCAAAAAAGTTTTTAATACTTGCCATAATGTTGCCAAAAGGATTATCCAAAAGAATGACTTTTAATGGAGACAGGAAGTAAGCGCATAACAGACAGAAGTATTAACTGTTTCCTTCCGCCGTGCAACTGCCCCGCCCCCCTTCCTTTGTCCCCTCTTCACATCCTTATTCCTTCTCTGCTCAGACAGAAGTAGACACATACATATACAAATACAGTTGCTAAACATTGCTGGTTGTTGTTGCTTGCTGGTTTGCTGCTGGGATTTACCGAATGTGTGCATGTGTGAGTCTTAGTGTGTGTGTGTGTGTCTGCCACATAAGCTGTGCGGAAATATTGCAGTTTTCTCATACCGGTGGCTTGGTCGAAAAGCTTATGCTTATTTTTATTTGCAGCCAGACCAAAAACATGCCCAGTGTCTCTTCTGGAGTAGAGGATTAGGCTAAATTCTTCCAAGGCTCTCGTCCTTACGCATTCGCCAGTGACTGCACAGTGGCACAACATGATTTAATGCCGTTGAATACAGATCTGAGATCATTACACATATTTTAATCTAAGTTAACTTATATATAAAAAAAATTTGACGCAAAAACAGTGCAATTATAGTCCACAGCAATTATTATTAAGGGTCTTCATTACAGTTTAGCCTAAACAGCCAGACTTGGCAACGCCAAGGGGCAACCAGCCTAGGAGAGGAGGGAAGGAGGAAGAGGTAGTGGGTGTGGCATTCTTCAATATATATTTTTGCGCTCATTTTGCATTTTAATGAGTTTAGCAACGGCCTGAAATATGAGCCGCAGCAAGGCTAGCGACGAAAGGTCCCCCATAATTTTTTTTATTCTTATTTTTGCCAGCCAGGCGTTGCTTGAGTAATTTTTTGCTTCTTCTTCTTTGGCTGCTGCTGCTGCTGTCTCCGCTCTATTATTCTAAGAAAGTGCGCTAAGTCGGTTTAACAACGCGCCGGCCGTGTCATCCATGCCACGGCTAGCATAGCAGTTTGTCTCTCTGCCTGGCTGCCTGCCTGCTGCAGGATATTGCTTTAATTGAAATTTATGCTAAATAGATTGACACTAATGAGCAATGGCTGCTGCTGCTGCTGCTGCTGTCCATGATCCTGCTCCTACTACTACTCCTGCTGCTCCTGCTGCTGCTGGTGCTATCAAGGTAATTCCAGTCGAGGCTAAAAACCATCTACATAATTAAATTGCTTTGCACTCATTTTTCTGCTATATTTGTTTTTTCGCTGGCACCTTTTGGCCTTAGTAGGCGTCAACCAAAAATATTATTATTATTATTCTAGCTTGTTTTTCTCTCTCACGCACACAGACACACACGCACAATTTGCATAGTAAATCGCTATCCAACAAATGTCGACTTCCGCTTTGGCTAAGTGCTAGATTTCCGTTCCGGAAGTGACTCTTGCGACATGTTCTTGTTGTTGAGAAAGTGGCCCCCATTTCTTATTACAACTTTTCCCACCACACACAGATCTATAGCAGCATCGATCTAGACCGCCCCTCCTGCCTCTTTCTTCTTCTTTTTCTGACTCTCTTCATATGCCCGTCTCTTTTGTTGCGTTGCAAATATACATTTATTGCCTTGGTAACGGAAATGAGTTTTTGTCGTAAACTTTTATGGCAATAAGCGTAGCTTGTTAGCATTGAGGCTCCAGCAGTAGCTATAGAGACAGGAGCCAGACCCTGACAAACGACGAAAACAACAAAAGGGCGGTTTGAGGGATAAGCAATTGTGGAGTGTGCTCGACGGACGAATACTTCAACATTCGCAGAGCAAATTATGTGCTCGCTATGAACTCCCAATAGATGCATGGCTTAAGAATCCGTGAGACTTGGGACTTATCTTAATCGAAGCTGAATAGGTTAATTTGGAAGCGAATGGGCAGAAATTTTAAGCTTTCAGTGCTGATTTTTGTGGGGATGTGCTCCAATGTGCTTACCACACTTTGACCATTTTTTTGCTATGTTTATATTGTATTCTATATGTGTATGTAGAATTTAACAGCTGACTCTCAACGAATGTTCCAGATCTATAGCTGTAGATGCCAAATCTATCATTTATAATGTCTATATTGCATTCATTGGCTGCTGAATATTATTGCTCAACTCCATAATACCCTTTTGTAGTCAATTAACTTTGTCGGTGCATCAACAAAAAGAAAATGCATTGCAGAAGTTACGCACTTGGCACACACTGCCACAGACTCAGCCTCAGTCGCAGTCGCAGTCGCATGTCACTGCTCACCGATTCAAAGCTGTGATTTCCGTACTCACAACGCCGTGGTCATGGAAAATAAAACCTAGAATGCATATGTATATATGTATATAATACAGAGGGAAATATGTATAAATAAGTAGGTTGTGCAACTTTAAGGCCGTTTCCTTCGACAGCAGCTCACACATTGACACGCTGCATAAAAGTAGCAGATAGTGAATGTTAAGGGGTGGCTTCTGTGGTGCGTTGATGCCTGCAAGGACAATTCCTCGCGAGCATTTTCCATTACATTTGCTCCGTCACGGCACATTTCTCTCGCATGTTGACTAACCAGAATCAGTTCACAGTAGTGTGTGTGAGTGTGGGTGTGTGTGTGTGTGTGTGTGGCAGCTCTTCCGTTTCCTGCTTGACAACAGTCACACACCTACCTACCTACCACTCCACCTGCACCACCATCCACATAACTGTTCTCCGCTGTTATCATATCTGAGCTTTTGTTTCATTTCTGTTGTCTCATGCTTTTAATTCTTTTAACAATAGCGCTAAAAGTTGTGCATTGAACACTTGGCTGCGCCAACAAAAAAAGAATCTATATATATATGTATGTATATAATATATACTTGCTGTGGAAGCGGTGCTGTAAAGTATACAGCAGGCCACGCCCAC
Source organism: Drosophila nr. perissopoda 5 BK-2023a (assembly GCA_035044105.1). Classification (NCBI taxonomy): domain Eukaryota; kingdom Metazoa; phylum Arthropoda; class Insecta; order Diptera; family Drosophilidae; genus Drosophila; species Drosophila nr. perissopoda 5 BK-2023a. The sequence continues at coordinate 900,678 of JAWNMK010000245.1, forward strand.
TCGCAACGCCCGCAAAAGATAACAAAAATATTGTTTGCCGCAAATGCAATTGTTGCCAAAGAAAAAAGCCAAGCATAAACTGCAAGGGGCCTGCGTTGGGTGGGGGGTTGTTGGGTGTGGGTGTGGGTGTGGGTGTGACTGCTATGGTTTTTCATTTGTTTCATTTTATTCACACGCCGCAGCGAAACTTGGCTGACTGGGCGCAACGTGTACAGCATCCTGTTTCCGCTGAAAAGTTTCATTTCCCATACGCTCCTGCCTGCCAGTTATTGCTGTTGTTATTGTTTTCCATGCGTCTGCTGCTGTTGCTATGATAAAGCACAAAATTAACTTTTGAAATAAACAACAAAAGCAACTTCAGCTTCAGATGGCCAGCAGTCTCTTTCGAAGCAGTGATAGGCACCGGCCGGAGCCTCCTTTTCTCTGCTCCACCCATCTTGATGAGTGTAAAACAGGCAATGTAGCTTTCAAAATCTATAAACAAAAAATACCAGTTGTCTTTTCCTTGAGTTGCTGAAGTTTCAATACCCTAGCAGACATACGAAAATATACGAAATACAATTCTGATCTGACACACACATTTTCTCCCGTACTGCAGAGGGATGTTGAATGGAATTTGTTATTATACAAACAAACAGTTATTTGTGGAAGTTCTACTTCACAGTTGCATAAATGTGCAAAAATTTGTACAACAATTATAGAAATATTTCAAAAGTAAAATTAAACTTAAAATGGATAGAGATCGTTGATAAGTAAATAAATAAATTATCCTTGCCCAAACAATTAAAGCAAAACTCAAAATGTAATTTAGTTAACAAAAAAAAACACACATGACTCAATCAACAATATATAATTGACACATACTCAAAAAATGCAGAACGTTTTTCTTTAACATATTATCCATTTCACATGCAAAATTGAAACACCCACTTCAAGTGTATCGGCAAAAGAATAAATGGCAAGCATTAAGCATGAAGGATAACTTGCAAGCCGCCTCGAAGAGACCCATCCGGTAGATAATAAGGTAACACGTGTTTACAACTGTTGCCACACTCATTGGTGGCATGCATGTGTGTGTGTGTGTGTGCGTGTGGAGCACACCTTACATCAGCACATTTGATTTTTGGGCACGTAAAAAATATGAAAAATTTCGCATACACAAGTTCATAACTCGCTGCGCAAAATGGCAAAGGAAGAGGACGACGATGACGATGACGCTGACGCTGACGAAGAAGATGAGCTTGACGATGAGGAAGCAGGATCTTTTATACCGTAGGCATGCATATTAAATATGAAATCCGGAGTCGTGCCGCAGCTACTTCATCTATGGGACGCACATGCGAGAGGGAGAGTAACAGAATAAGTACATTGGCAAGTTATTGGGAGCACGCTCCAAGTTCTTCCTCTGCTGCTGCTCCTCGTTTGGCATCAACACGAAAAGCAATCAAATTGCAAAAATTTGTTTCATTTTCTGCGATAACATGACTTGAATTTGATGAATGCCTTGGCAAGCCAAGACCAACAATTGTGGGCAACACAGGGCGGTGGTGGCGGCGGTATAGCCATGAACAAGGTGCAGGACAAAATGAAAGCCAGAATATTGGCAACGAAAGCCAGCCAAATGCCAATCTCAGCGAGCTTTTTACGACACCACAGAGGCTGCACGGGAAGGGCACAACAACAGGAAAAAAAAGTGCAGATATTGCCAAATGAAAGAGTTATGAATCCGCAACTTTGTTGGACGTAGACGCCCCAAGCGCTGCTGTCTAAGGCAACGGGAGAGAGACGTGAGTCGCGGGAAGTGAGAGGAGCTCGTATGAATGCCAATGCCGATTACTAATACGCCCCGTATTTCACCAGCTCCCACCAACCCGCTCTGTGCTCTATGCTGCCTAGTTTCTGGACTGCACTCAAAAAAAAGTGTATTATCTGGACTAGAAGACTCCATATTTTTCAGAAAGTGAATTTCTAAAATGACACAATTAATTTGAAGATGTCTTTAATAATTTTTTTTAAAGTGGGGCAAAATTCATAGTTAATTATTTATTTTCTGAGTCGTTTTAATGTATTTTCCTAATATTTTAAAATGTTTATTCCATGCCGGGTTAGAGCAAAGCATTACCACTTTTAAGACATTTTCAACATAATTTGTATCTTTATTTCCTTAAATTAAACACACAAAATTTGGTTAGCGAACAAACTTTTTCTGAGTGTTCGTCGGAGGATTAAAATAAATGCTGCGCATTTGTATGTGCTGCACGGAGAGCAACTCGATACGTTGGTAAAGTGGGTTATGGCTTATGGCTTATGGCTAATACCATACACGATAACCGCTATTTATGTATAGCAGTCTATTTTGAAGGGGCATCTGCACTGGCCACCTACTCTCTACACTCCACTCACTACTCGATACTCCCAATCCCCATATGCCCACTCTGCAAGCCGTTGACGCTTTCCGGCCACTGAACAACAGTTGGATAAACAATTTTTTGGCTTAATTCTTTCGTGTATATATATACATTTGAAGGGTCTTCGCTTTAGCCCCTACGGGCGGCTTTCACTACCGTCAAGTTGACGGGGCCCGCTCAAAAACATTACGAAAATTGTAATTACGACCACGTCAAAAGCAGTTGGTGCACAAACAAAGCCTCGTCGGCCGGAAATAAATGACCAAAACAAGTTGACCCCCTGACTCAATACCACAGCTGCCCACTGACAATCCCACCCCCTCCAGGCCCGGAAGGTCATTGCGAGTTGGTGGTTGCTGCTTTAGCTGGCAGTAGAGTGCGGTAAGCGAAAACGTCGAAAATTAAAATAAAATTGCGTTCATTTAAGAGTTTTTGCCGCTTCGCTGACATGAAAAACCGGCAATAAAATGTTAATTTCAGCAGTCAAAAGCATTATCCTTCGCATACCAGCAAAATTACTTACTGAAGTATGTGAATTTACACCAAAACCGCTTCCGCGGGATTTCAAATCGAAGGAGTACAAAAAAAATTTCTAAAACTGCAGTTTGTTAAGTTCACATTTGAGCACAATCCTGATCAGATCAGCCTCTAATCGATATAATCTGATTTCTTGCCTTTGAATACATTTTATAATAACAAAATATATTTTTCTCTTACTTGCATATTTTGTATATTGCCTATAAGCAGTGTGCACAGTTAAGTCCGAGCTTAGAAGGCGGCATTCGATGCCTCAAACTTTATACATGTAATAATATTAATAACAAATCCCAAACATGTACATAAATTATCTCACTTGAACCAATTCAAACGCCAGCTTAGCTTAGAGCTTATTAAATTGTATAAATAATGTACAAACATAATTCAAGTCAAAAGCTAAGAAATTCAATATTATACTATATATAATATATAGACATGTTTGCTGGCCATGCTCCCTTTTAATTTTTTATGCAGCTACTGCTTCGATACTTTAAATAACATTTCCCTCCACTTCGAGGCCCAACTTGTGAGCGTAGTTTTCCTTCCTCATTAGTGCAGAAATGATAACATCTGTGTTGGCTTTCCACCTGTAAGCTGTAAGCTGCTTTTGACATTCGGAATTTTCCCAGCACATGCAGCTGCTTCACTCAACCATTTCGATATTACTATGTATGTATATAAATTTCATGAGGGTCCATTTAATATAGCTTTCCATTTAAGCCGCTTTGTTGCCAAGGGCAACTCGATTACTGTTGCCTTTTACTTTTTCCACTGAAAACAGCCAATGCTTAATTTAAATCGCCCCCCGCACCCAAACTCACTCCCCCTGCATGATATAATGCAAAAGTGTTTGCCAGTCACATTATCGAAATGTTTTCATGTATCAAAATAGGCGAAATATTGGCAGCCGGGTAGCATTTCAATCGCGCGATATATGACACATCATCAAAGTTGGCATATTTCATTATTCGACACTGATATCCTTCGAGTCATTTCGCTTCTCCCCCCCCCCCCCCCCCCCGTCCACCTTCTCTGCCTCACCCACATATCCATATCGTTTGCGTGTTGCGTGTCAGAGTTCAATATGGCAATTCCAAAGCAAGCAACAAAACACAATCAGAAACACAAACAACATTCAAGTGTTACACTTTACTCGATCTAGATGCGGTGTTGTGGGTGCTCGGGGTGGTTTCGTGGGTGCTTCGCTGAGTGGTGCAAGAAATTTTCATTTCATTTCGCGCGTCATTTGAGGCGGCGCCGCTTGAAATTGTTGCAATGTTGCTATTCTACCCTATAGCAATCAAGTGGGTCACAGAGAGTATAACAAGTGAATGCAAATGATTGGACGGGCAAATTGCGCCTCATATTGTTTCAATCTGGAGACAATGCGACAGCCATCTATGAATTTACAAGTTTTATATATATATAAAGATATATATTGATTTTGTACTTAACATAATTTGCAAGAATACTTCTTTAAATTTGCATTAGCGTAATAGGGTACCTAGTCACACTGCATCTGTTAATCTTGCATACTGCTAAAAAATATTTAAACTTGTGGTTGTTATGCTTGCAACGATTGATTGACAACACTATAAGTCTCCTAATTTTATATGATAATTTATCGATTTTATATTTTAAGTTTCTTAAAATTTTAAAATATATTTTAGGCAACCTTACTCCAGAGTATCTGTTAGTCTTGGATAGTTCTCAAAAATATTTCGACTTGTTGTTGTTATGGTTTCAATGATTGAAATCGCATAAAAACAAAAGCAGCCCGAGGCATTGAGAGTTTGGGAGGTTGAGGGGTACGTGGTAGGCGGGGCATCAAAAATATTTATAAGTGTGTGCGGCACAAGTTTTACCGATCGATATATTTGTGTTGCGTTACATTTTATGAGGGTGGGGAGAGGTGTTGCTAGAGAGGGTCTCTGATTTGATTTGCCTCATGCCAGGTTAACGTAAAAGTTTTGATTGTTTTCGCGTTTCAATTTCGCCCCCACCTTACCCAATCCAATTCGATCCTAATGACAGTCGAACATGCCATGAAATATGAGTTGATTGCCAAAAAATAAAAAAAGGAAATGCTTGAAACGGTATATGGTGCTATCCGACTATTGACGGGTTATAAATTAGATCGTAAGTCTGCGAAATTTCACTCACTGGTGCTTGGGAGCCCAATTTTTGTCATCGCTCCAAAAAACAAGCTCATTAGTCAGTGGCAATTACTTCTAATTAATGTGCTTTGTTGCAAGAGAGTAAGAAATTCTTGCTTAAATTTTGCAGCGTGTTCTCAGCTTGTGCCTCTTTTGGTCCTTGACTAACAGCAAATGCCTTTTACCTTTTTCTTACACGCCAATTAACTCTGAACGCTCATTACAGGCTGCTGCTGACTGGGGGCGGGTTGGAGCCGGGGATGGGGGTGGAGGGGCCTCTGGGAGGCTGGCTAGTTGTGTCACTCTTTAGTGCAACGGGGCGTATTAATTAGCCACTCGAAGTCAGCGCGCGACCTCACAGAGGTAGGCAGCAGGTGGCAGCTGGGCGGGTAGCTTCAAATGTTTCATTTTGCAGGCAGTTCAAAAACTGTCGTTCTACTTTCCACTACCATTCCCCTGCCTCTGCCCATGCCCCTGTCCCCCCTCCTTCGTTGGCATCATCGTTAGCATTACGTCAACTAATTGGCTTCATTTGGGGTTGCCTTGTGGCTGCTGTGCGGCAACTCCAAGCGAACTCTGGCTTGTATACATACATATGTGTGTCTTTGTGTGTGTGTGTGTGTGTGTGTGTGTGTGTGTGTGTGTGTGTGTGTGTGTGTGTGTGCAGCATCCAGGCAATCAGGATTTTCTAATTGGCAATGAAAGGCGCATAATTTATGAATATATCGCGTACTTATTTCATGCCACACTTGGCAGCAAAGTGTGGTTGCCTACAGCACACAATCTATATGTAGCATTAAGAGAATTTCAGCTTGTTGTGTTTGTTGTGTTTGCGATCAATAGTCGACCTCTGCTTCCGTCTGTCTCTCATTGGAGTTGGCATAACAGACTGACATCATTTTAGAGCCACTGCGTTTTGCGGCTTTTAGCGTCAACAAACAGCAAAATAAAAATAGCTGAACATCAGCAGCACAACTAAATCCGTGGAAAATAAATATGATTGCATTTGTTCATTTTGCAAAGTGATCGACTTGGATATATCAACTGATTTCTAACAAGAAATTTTATATTTATAAGAAAAATAGAATAAGAGGCTAGACTTAAAATTATATATCAGCAAAATGGGTTTCTGTGTAAATGCGAAACTATTCACAATGAATGTGTTAGTTTGGAATTTTATAGCTATAAATTGTTTAAATAAACTTCGATGCTGAAATATTTTTAATTAAAAAAAAGTCAATTATGTGTTACCAATTATTGCACAAGGCAAACGAAGAAATCGATTTGATTTTGATCTGTGAGTCAGTGCTGGAGTTAAAAAAATCTGAAGATCATTAATAAGAGTTTTAAAATCTCTCTCGTTCACTAAGTACATTATTAGTGGCACAATCGGAATAAGTGCAGGGTATTATGGGCACAACATAACCCTCTCCCTCTGGCAACAAAAAAATGCACAACTGGCACTTTACACATTTACTTCTTTTTTATCTTTGGTTGGTTTGGCTTGTTGAGATAAAAAAAATATGTGAAAATGCGAGAGAAGAAAAGTGAAATAAAATAAAAATCCATCAGACCGCAATTCACTTGGTTTTTCGCCAGTGCGAGTCGAGTGCCAAAGTTTCGCCTTTTTATTGCGCATTTTGGGCACGCCGGAAAAAGTCAAAAATTGCATTTTTCCCTTTCCGTACCATATGCAATAGTTGTTGTTATCACAGTCGGTGTGTGTGTGTGTGTGTGTGTATATATATTTGCTCTTTATTTTAATTTCCCACGACAGCACATGTAGCATATGAAAGAGAAAGAGCTGCCCTCATCTTGCTTGCCTCCTGCTCGGCTCTTCTCGCCATCTCTTTCAGTACATTTTACGTTAATGTAAAAATTGTGCACTGATGTAAGTGCGTCTTCCGCACTTCAGCGCCATACGTCCGAGCGTCTGACAGCCGCAAACCAAGCAGCCCTCTCATTTGCCCTAGTTGTGCAGCACCCACTGTACCTGTTTGCATTTGAATAAAAACGAATTAAACTGTGCACTAATATGCGTTTATTATTTATGTTTATATTTACTCGTGTGTGCATGTTGCAAATAAATTGCACTCGACAAAAGTAAAGTGCACACACAGACACACACAAAACAAACACAAGTGCTCGAGTCGAGGATGCAAAAGTGGCATATTCCCTGATTTTAAAATCCATTTTGAAATAACTTTTATGTTTTTTGGTCTGATTATTAAAAAATATCTTAAAAATAAGTGGAGTGCTCGAATTGAATGCGCACCAGGATATATATCCACTTAATGCAATTTTGAGTCTTAAATAACTACTCTTTTATTGTTTGCTTCTTATATGATCGTTTTGTAATATAAAAGCCATACTTCTACCAATATACATAGTTTACAGATGTCTTATAAGGTATTAAAGGTATAAATGCGACCAGAGCACATGTACCTTCACATTTTGTGTTGTTGCCTGAAAATGTGTCACATTGAAAATTGCTATATCAGCATTAGTCCATATCCATTCAAAGTCGATATATATATACACACACACACACTCACACACCCACCCACACACATACTGGCATCTCCTTAACATTCTCATGCATATTATATAATGTACCATATGCGGATTAGTCTTAAGCTCCTAAGCCGCCCATAGGGCCAACAACTGGGAAAACTAACTACATGCAACGACAACCACTGGGAGAGCACCAAATTCAACCACCACACCACCAACAAGCAACAACAATAAATAACAACAGCAACAAAATTTCATAAATCGCTTCAGTTTGCAGCCTGAGTTTTGCGGCTGGCAGCGCGACAGCGGCTTATAATTTGTTTGACAAGCTTCAAACTCGCTGTCCCCCCATCGACTTATCCCCTCTCTGCACACACATACATATATAGTTATGCCTCGCTCTATGATTTTCCCGGGTAAGACAAAAATCGGTACACAAATCCGCAATGCTCTCCTCTTCCCCCACTGGCAGCAATCTGTCTCCTCAGCATCATGCGCATGAAATCCGATTGTCTCATATGTATATATATGTATCTATATATATGTATATAACCCCCTCACTCTCTGTCTTCCCATGCCACTGAATATTTGAATTGTTGAGCATATGATTATGTCGTAAGCATTTTAGTTGAATGCTCCCCGCCATTAGTGGGCAAATGTGGAGTGCACTTACCTACATACATAGTCCATGAATGGGCGTCGTTTGAGCCGGCAGCGGAATCTCACGTTACAGCTGCACATTGTTTGACTGGCTGATGTTAACGTTCTTTGTTCGTCCTTTTTTAATATTTTATCAATCACATTTTTCGAAATATGAAACGATTTAAGTGGTCTTATCGAACAGCCTCTTACTTGGTAAACTATCAATTTGCATTGAATAATTTTAAGGTAAACTCAGTGGGTTGAGTATAAAATCGCCATTAAAAAGGTATTCAATCATTTTTTTCAGGTCAGTAAATGGAATTTAAAGTCATTCGGCTGAAGAGCAAGATTGCTTATCTATATAAAAAACGATGATTTTAAAAAGCAAGGGCTTTTTGATCATAGATTTGCCCCTAAATCAATCGTACATTTAAAGTTGAAAACGAAATTTGAGGTCGGAAGACAAGTAAAAATTATAGCCTGAAAATCGATATATCGGTGTATGGGCATAGGTCGAAACTTCAAAATGCCATAACTTCGTCAAAACTCAACTGATTTTAAAAAGCAAGGGCTTTTTGATCATAGATTTGCCCCTTAATCAATCGTACATTTAAAGTTGAAAACGAAATTTGAGGTCGGAAGACAAGTAAAAATTATAGCCCGAAAATCGATATATCGGTGTATGGGCATAGGTCGAAACTTCAAAATGCCATAACTTTGTCAAAACTCAACTGATTTTAAAAAGCAAGGGCTTTTTGATCATAGATTTGCCCCTAAATCAATCGTACATTTAAAGTTGAAATCGAAATTTGAGGTCGGAAGACAAGTAAAAATTATAGCCCGAAAATCGATGTATCGGTGTATGGGCATAGGTCGAAACTTCAAAATGCCATAACTTCGTCAAAACTCAACTGATTTTAAAAAGCAAGGGCTTTTTGATCATAGATTTGCCCCTAAATCAATTGTACATTTAAAGTTGAAAACGAAATTTGAGGTCGGAAGACAAGTAAAATTTATAGCCCGAAAATCGATATATCGGTGTATGGGCATAGGTCGAAACTTCAAAATGCCATAACTTCGTCAAAACTCAACTGATTTTAAAAAGCAAGGGCTTTTTGATCATAGATTTGCCCCTAAATCAATCGTACATTTAAAGTTGAAAACGAAATTTGAGGTCGGAAGACAAGTAAAAATTATAGCCCGAAAATCGATATATCGGTGTATGGGCATAGGTCGAAACTTCAAAATGCCATAACTTCGTCAAAACTCAACTGATTTTAAAAAGCAAGGGCTTTTTGATCATAGTTTTGCCCCTTAATCAATCGTACATTTAAAGTTGAAAACGAAATTTGAGGTCGGTAGACAAGTAAAAATTATAGCCCGAAAATCGATATATCGGTGTATGGGCATAGGTCGAAACTTCAAAATGCCATAACTTCGTCAAAACTCAACTGATTTTAAAAAGCAAGGGCTTTTTGATCATAGATTTGCCCCTAAATCAATCGTACATTTAAAGTTGAAAACGAAATTTGAGGTCGGAAGACAAGTAAAAATTATAGCCCGAAAATCGATATATCGGTGTATGGGCATAGGTCGAAACTTCAAAATGCCATAACTTTGTCAAAACTCAACTGATTTTAAAAAGCAAGGGCTTTTTGATCATAGATTTGCCCCTAAATCAATCGTACATTTAAAGTTGAAATCGAAATTTGAGGTCGGAAGACAAGTAAAAATTATAGCCCGAAAATCGATATATCGGTGTATGGGCATAGGTCGAAACTTCAAAATGCCATAACTTCGTCAAAACTCAACTGATTTTAAAAAGCAAGGGCTTTTTGATCATAGATTTGCCCCTAAATCAATCGTACATTTAAAGTTGAAAACGAAATTTGAGGTCGGAAGACAAGTAAAAATTATAGCCCGAAAATCGATATATCGGTGTATGGGCATAGGTCGAAACTTCAAAATGCCATAACTTTGTCAAAACTGAACTTAGATTAAAAAGCGAGGGCTTTTTGATCACAGTTTTGCCCCTAGATAAATCGTGCATTGAGAGACACTTAACAGCCAAGTAAATAAGTACGGCTAGAAGTAGGTTATTGTCCCAGTGGTATCAAAGTATTCCAAAGTAGTTTGTAACCGTCTGCAAGGTTCCCATCAGCTAACACATAATCCTGAGTCTAATTTGTCATGATTTGTTCTTTAGATTAGTTGTACACCTGAAAAAAGACGCCCTAAGCTACATTTTCCGGCTGGTCAGCTACAAATTTCTGCGACAATTTTAATTACAACTCAGCCTTTTTTGACTTGTTTAGCCACTTTTTTGCATGGACAAACTCAAACCGCTATGAAGTGACATCAGTCGGGAGTTTCATCTGGCACACAGCCAGTTGCTTAATGATGCATATGTGTCGCCGCCATTTGTTGTGGACAGTGTATCAAGTCAGCGGAAGCAGAAACTTGCCAGCCGTCCGAAACCAATTAGGAACAGTGCCAAAAATAACAAGTTGAAACCTAGAGCACAACAGATACAGGGCAGGACAAGTAGAGCAGTTTCACAAAAACAATTAAAATACTTAAACTAGGAATTTTGTTGTGCAATTAGAAAATACACTGTACTTCGATATACTAAGAGATACACTGTAATCAAGTCGACTACTTTTTGAAGAAGGCAGAGACGTATGCGATCCCACAAAGTAAATATATTCCTAATCAGCATCACTAACCGAATGCACATAGTTTTTTTTTGACTTATCTGAAGCAATTTAAGAAATAGAAAGATGTTCTTCTATGATATACGTTTTTGTTTACCAAGCTTTAAATATTATCAACATTGAACTACTTTATTACGTATCTAAGCCAATCGATAGTATTATGCTCAGTTAAGGACTGTCGACAGTCTTACGAAAATATTAACAATATTGAACCTTAAACTAAATTCAAATGAGAATTTTGACATCGGATAACTTTTTAATATAATTTTTTAATTTACCTCCCACGTCCACCGTCATCAGAGTAACATGCATAAATGAAAATCAGGAAAATGTGAAACATTTTCAGCAGGCAGGCAGGCGATATCATCAAATTTCATGCACTATCAAAGTCAATTTCCTGTCAGTGGCGCACAACGACAACGACAACAAGAAGAAGAAGAAGGAGGCCTGCGGTGGCAACTCTGGTCGAGTTTCCCTCTGCCTCATCTCGTCTTTTGCCCGCCAGTCACAAAAATAATTTATTCAACTGGATACGTTTGGCGCTGTTGGCTGTTTGGCGGTCGTCGGTCCACCGACTCGATGGCTGCCCTGCGGTTCATTGTCAGTTAAGCTTTTTAAAAGAAAACCACTTAGAATGTTGACATTATCCTTCACTTTCTATTTATTTTGTCATTTAATCAACTTCCTGCTTGACTGTCGTCATCGTCATCGTCATCGTGGCCGTTTGTCGTCGCTATAGCGCACCCTCCGTTTTATTCCATCTGGGCAGCCTGATTTGCATACCAAATACAAATGCGTGGGAGGGTTGCGGGGTAGGACTAGGCTGAGGTGACGCCGCATCTTGAGCTGGACGCCAGTTGTTGTCTCCAAGTATTTGCTCCAGTCTACGCCAATCAGTCAACTTCCACATTACTCCCACTCTCTCTAGTAAATAAAAATTGCTTTTTGAGGCATAACCTGTGGCCTACCACACAGCCGAACCGCCCTCCTCGATCTCAATAGACTCAATTTGATAGCTGACTGAACGACTCGCCAGCGGGTTGGTTTCGTCTCATCCTACTCCATAAGTTCCCCTCCCACTTGCTTGCTCATTTAGCGTTATTAAAGCAATTCTATGAATATTTTAAAGGCTTTTGTTTGGCCATAGCCTTGCCATAAAAGGTTTAGTGTTTCCCTTCGAAGCCAAAGGAAAATGCACAAAAGCATTCACAGACTTCAAGGCAAATATTACGAGTATGTAAATAATGTGGCATGAGTATGAATGACTATCTTGAATTCCCCTTCCTTATGTGAGCAACTAAATAACTGTCTGGGAGATGTTGTGAGGAGGGGCTAAGGCTTGTTTCACTTGCCATATTGCGAGTTGAAAGCATTCGAAACCTAAGCCGCATTTGGGCAATCGGGCGAACAAAAGGCAAAGTCCACAACTGAATGGACTATTGTTTTATTTTAGGCAGCAAAATGGTTCTAATTTGCCACTTTGCACATAAAATACAAAATGGGTAATTGTAAAAAGCTAAGGAAAGCCGTGCGCATTAGGAGAAGAGAAAATCTTTTATCCTGCGCCCATTTTTCGCTGATGAAGTAGGGTATAAATAATTCTAATGATTGAAACCGAAGTACTCTAAGATTTAGTCCCAACCGGTGCGATTCAACTATATCCAGGTGTTTGCATCCACAAATTCAATAAATATCGCATTTCGATTACATATAGTTAAAGCTAAAACTGAAAAATGTACTATGGTATATATTTTTAATTCAATTTGCAACTTACTCCTTCCCCAAATCGGAAAAAATTATTTCTCCAGAGCGTCTTCTAGTCGAGCACTTTCAACAACATATTTCTCTAATTTATATTGCTTTTGTCTATCAAGAATATTTCTCATTCGCTCCCAATGAAAACGCAAGAAATAAGTTGCCTCGAAACCAATTATGTATACTAGTCTACTCCACAGCCAGCAGTGAAATACTTATACATATATATAAAAACTAGAGCTATCTCTAAAGTGGAGGAATATGGCGTAAAATATGATGAGAAACTTTTTTGTTGGCTTGTTGTTTTTTGTACTTAAAAGAGCCTCGCTGTTGCTGGTTGCTTGTGTCTATTGCTGTTTCTGCCGGCTTAATGCTGAAATAATTATGCGCCAAAGTTGATTTTCATGCCAGCCACCCTCAAACAAACTCTCGACTCAAGTACGTGACGCACCAATAAACTGAAGGCACAAAGCAACTATTCTATGTGTGTGTGGGGGCTTTGAAATTGATTAAACATAAAAAAAAAGATCAGCAAAAAAATTGGAAGCATCAAAAGTTGTAGCAAACAGCAAAAACATTGCATGCTTCAACGCAACTTGAGTGAAGCAAACTAAGTTGAATAGCTGCATCCATATATGAGAAGTGTCTGCTTATGTGTGCGTGTGTGTGTGTGTGTGTGTGGGTGGGGGGTGTTCTAGTACGATGATCAAAAACAAAAAGATTCCTTCAATTAATTAAATTGCAATGCAAAATACAGTAGGAACTATTCGTTCTCTCTCTCTCTCTCTCTCTCTCTCTCTCTCTCTCTCACTCTCTCTCTCTCTCTCCCACTCTCTCTATCTCTACAGCTGTCTGCTTCAGTTTTGTTTAGCTTGGCGATGAACTCTTTCGTTCAACGGCAACTCGTCTCAACTAATACCCAGCACACACATACACGTACACAGTTATGCTGTACCCACCCCAAATTTATGTCAATTTGTAGAGTATGCAAGTTAATTAGATGCCTATTGATAATTTGAAATTGCAGCTAATCGCGAGCAAGTTTTTGGTCGATAATTTTGACCACAAAGTAAACCGTGCACACGTAAAAGCTATGCGCTCGCATTATTTAATTAAAGTGCCACAAAAACGCAGTGGCAGGCAGACAGGAAAAGTGTGGCAAACTCATTACGGTTCGGCAATATGTGCTCATCAAAAACAGAACATCATTCAATTGTTTGTTAGTTTAATTATGGGCTCACAAACAGTGGCAGGCAAACAAACACACAATCACTACAGACACAAAGCGATTTTACAACAACATCAATAATTGTAGATCATTTTTGTATGTTGCATTCGGTTTTAATTATATCGCTACTGGCTGTGTGTGGCCTGTGGCCTGCAAACCATAAATGTATTAATGTGTATACACATGTTTGTTATTGCCATTCAAGCATTTCGATTGCAATTGCAAATTTGAGGTTAGGTTTGAGATTTTTAAATGAAAAATCACAAAATATCATATTTTAAATAGCGGCGAACTAATTTGTAGTTTCCTTTTTCCAAATAAATTTTAAGGCCGAATATTTGTTTGCAGACTGGGGTTGCACTCAAAATTAAATAAATTTATTATAAATCGTATTTAAAAAATACTTTTAAACGATATTGCAAAAGTTTTAGTGAAAAAATTCATCAAAAGAAATTTATTGAATTTTAATTGATTTAACCAATTCTTAATTAATGCTTTATTGCAAAATTTCAATTATTTTTTGGGACAAAAAACCAACAAATTGGTGGAGTTTAATTGATTTTACCAAATCCTTAATTAAAGCTTTACTACAAAATGCTTATTATTTTTTATTTAACTATTTATTGTTGGTGTTTTTATCCCACACAAACAGCGAAAAGTTTGCAGTTGAAAACTTATTTTTTGTATTTTTTTTTTCAAACTATCTCTACAGCTAACTTTAAGCTGACTTCTCTTATGCCAAACAGACAGCCAGCAGAAGAGGTCGTTTTGAGTTAACATATGCAACCAAAAGAAAGAAATAAAAAGCAAACACTGAAAAAAATCCAATCAGCGTTTTCTTTTTTCTAATCAGCAAAGTATAAAGTAAATTCAATTACGTGGCGAACAGCAGCTACTTTGTAAATCCCCAGGATCACACGCCTAGCTGAGATGCCAAGTGTGTACCGTTATTTCCATGTACTGTGGCAGTGTGTGTAACGGCATTTGAAGGGGTGTGCATAGGCGTGATTGCATGTGTGAGTGCAAAATTTGTCGCAAACGATATATATATATTTTTTTTTGAAAATAAATAGAATTCCGCTAAAGTCAAAGCCAAGTAAACAACTGAGCGGAGAGAAAGAGGGAAACCGAGAGTGAGGGTAAAGGATAGAGGGAGGGGCAGCGGCAGGGCAAAGAGGTGTCTGCTGGGAGGTTTTGCGGATCCATGGCAACTAATCAGAAATTCCGTCTCATGCGCGACCATTTCCCCGATGCGGCCCGTGAAAAAAAAGGAAAACAGAGAAAAGCAGTGAGACCGGCAGATGAACTGACGGACAAGCCGGCAGTGGAGGGGCAGAGAGAGAGAGGGTAATGTGAAGGCAGCGAACGCTTCGGATTATGCAAAATTCAATTTGCAACTTAAATGTGTTTATTTTGCGTTACGCTGGGGCAATTTTTATTTTCACTGAAAATGAGGGATTTACTTACCATACACCAGAAGGAACAGCTCAGGCTGAGCAGCAGCAGCAGCAACAGCGGCGGCGGGATAAGTACAGAATGTGGAGCAGAGCGGGGACAACCAGCCAGCCAGAGTGTAAATCGAACGGGTAGTTTGAACTTCGAAGCCACCAACCAATGAACATCACCACCATCAATTTTCCAATCTTATTGAGCGTTTATAAGTGTGTATATACACAGAGAGAAATGTGTGATACTGTATTCGCCTGGCTAGAAAACAAATTATTTATCTTAATCAATTTAATAAAAACACTTTCGAACAGCCGCAAATAATTTTACATTTATTTTAATGAAGTAATTATGTTAAGCTTCATTTTAAAAAAGGTTATAAGAAACAATTCTTAATAGTTTGAATATATTTGAAAGCCCAGTTCTTAAATGAGTTCGTTTATTCATTTTCCTTTATCAAATTATGTACTTAGAGTTTGTGCTTGAATCTAATACTCACATATTTTGTATTTAACTTAAGTAGTTAAAAGATAGCAAAAAAAAAATGTATTAAACAAATTTGAACTTAATTTTTTAATCTTGTAAATTCCCTTTCTCTTAGTGCACATTTGTGTATGTGTTTGAAGCGACATCGTTTGCTGCCTTGGCGTAAATTGCTGATTTACAAACAAAATGTGATTTTCACAGTCCAAACCCAGCCATAAACGCCAACCCAGCTTAACCAGCCAATCCTCCAACTCCCAACCTATCAGCGCCTGTGCAACCGCTTTTTTATGGAGCCTCAACAACATAAACAGTTTCCAGCTCCCTTTTGCATAATAAAAAGTTCGAAGACAAATTGCCAAATTCAATTTAATAGTAAATTTGGTTGCCATTTATTTAATTTGATGACCCTCATCGGTCCCAATCAAAATCACCGAACAGCTTTCGGTAACATACAAAAAACAAAATAAAGAAAAGAAAACAGACCACAAATACTCTACCCGACTAGCAATAACCATTTTGACATAATGTCGGTGTTTGGGGCCTGGCACAAGATTTCTAAAATTCATAACGCACTTTTAATTACGTGTCAGTCAGCTTAGTTATGACAACAGCAGTGAAATTAACATTCAAATCGCTGACAAAGTTTCGGCGAGGGACACAGGGCAGGGATACGCATAATTTATGCAGCCACTGTAATTTGACAAGTGACTCACAAAGACGTAGCGAGTATTTTGAATACACTCGAAATAATCAAAAATAAGTTGTAAGTAGATTTTTTTTATAAGAAGAGGCGTGAAAAATAGTTATCAAAAAATAACAAAGATCGAAATAAATAAGAGTTAATATTTTGATTGGTATAAAAGACCAAGTAAGAATAAATTGCAATTTTCTAAATGGGACTGTATCCACATATTCCACATATTTGTTTTGCTTGCTTTTTTTTTTGGCCAAAGTCTTTCTCAGTTTTCATATTTTTAGGAAAATATTCTTGGAGTGAAACTGCTACCCAGTTTTCCTGAGTGCCAGTTGTAATGAATGTCAGCGCCATAGCGCCCACAAATGACAGTTGAATGGCAATTTAGTTTTAAACAAAGCGTCCGCCACACTGTCACAAAGTAAGCCACATGCCCTCACACAGCCACACACCAAGCGTGCTCCCCCCATTTCTACCGAGGCCTAGAAGCAAAATGTTTTAGTTGCCGCACGCAAATTAGCTGAAAGTTTTTACCCACTGGCCAGTGGTATGAGAATAGTGCACAGGGGTGGGAATTGGGGTCGCAGCAGTACCGGCTGTCGTCTTGAACTCTGATAGGCCCTCAGACTCAGAAGCTCAAATGAATATTTGATAGCACTGCGAGAGAAAACAAATTAAAAGCGCTTCCATAAAGCTTGTTGCATACTTTATGGCGCTAATTTGGGTAGAACAGCAAATGACACTAGCAGCAAAGCGTTCGGGGGGGCGAAGGTCAGAGGCAAAGATGCCACAGCAGCAGCTCGTTTTCCGTAACGGTCCAAGTTGCAAAACTTAAGACCCTTTCAACCTTGTTCCGACTGCTGCCTGCTTGTTTATGCACGCACATTAATTTCAAAGGGCTGCACTGGCCAAATAATAGAAAGAGGTTTGAGGTTTGGAGGGGGGGCGTGCGGTGATTGCAGTCAACAACAGCGGCAACTGCGCCCGAAAAAGCTTTGCAACCGCCAAACCACATTTCAATGTAAAATTTTGTCGCACAACTAAATGCTTTTAAGTGCATTTGCCTGTTACTGCCAGTGGCCTAAAAAGGGGTACTTACGGACCTACGGGTGGGCATGGGGTTAGGGGTTATAGGGTGTAGCTGGCCAAATTTGATGCAAAAATTGTAGCTGCGGGGTATGCAAGTAGACTTTGCGGCTCACAACAAATGCAAACTTTTCCGTGTCATCTACAAACAGTTTGAGGTGTGCCCTGGACATACATTTTGACTAAATTTTGATTTTGTCATATTTAAGGTAGTCTACAAAATTAGTTCATTATGAGACAAAAAAAAATGCTTATTTAAACCGACTCAATTTTGACATGATTATGGCACTGAAAAGTTTGCAACATTTGCTTTTGAAAATCGGTACAGTTTTGAGCATTCATATCTGTTTCAAAACTGAAACGATTAGTAAAAAGAAGACTTTGGATTACATTGCACCTAAAATTGTTAGAGGATTCCTTTCTAGTTAAAATTAAAACTTAATAAATTACAAAAAATATATTTAACAATTTTAAAGGCCACATTTTCATTTTAGATTCCATATAAAAACAAAATATATGTATTCAAATATATTAAACTATTTTTAAGGTATTAAAGTTCAGTTCCTGTGTACGTTGACTCGCGAATTCAAAATAAAGCAGCATTTCAATGCAATCCATGACACTTACTTCGGTGGCGTATACGTAATGTGAAAAGATTCCACCCATAAATGTATAGCGATTAAGCGGCATCAATTTAAAAAGGGACAACAGTTCGCCACGGCTCAGCAATGCTGACAGAAATTCATATGAATATATATTTACGAGTATATTGCGAATGGGCGGTACATTCATGAATATTCATTCGCTGTTTATGTAAATGCGCATCGCGCACACTTTTGATAATGTGTCGCGTTTTAATTATGAATTAATTGCGAATGATTTCAACATCATGCATTATAATTGACATTCCATTTTCTATGTGTGTGTGTGTGTGTGCTTGGCAGTCTATATATGTCGGTGTCGGACACACTCACACTCGCACAATGGAGCCACACAAATGATTTATCGCCCGTCAGTTTTTGGGCCAGTCTGAAAAGGAGGCAGTGTCCATTGTGGTCGCTGCTCGTTTCAATCAATTTCATTCGTTATCGTTATTGACATTTTGTAATTTAATCGTGTGCTTTGTCGCAAGCGTCACACTTACGTACAGCGCTCTCAAACGCACACACAAACACACACACACACACACACACGTTGCAGGCTGCACTTAACTTTATCAGCTTGTTTGGCCATGTGTCGTGTGGCCATCAGACCCGGTTGGTCTGCCAATATTTTTTTTATCCAGTCCTTTATTTATTCGTGGCTGACAAAAAATGAAACGGCAAACAAAAGGAGCTGCAGCTCCAACAGCAGACGCTGCTGCGTGTTGGCCACTTCCACTGACTGGGGCGACGCCCTCTGGCAACAGCATGTCAACAAACTCGCTCCCTCTCTCTCTCTTTCTCTCTCTCTCTCTCTCTGTTTTCTCCCTGTCATGCAATTAATATCGGCCAGTGTCTATGCCACATCCTGGCGACACTTTGTTGTCTACTGTTTTCACTTTGCTGCACTCATTAGTCGAGGCCACAATATACATAAATATCCGCCATCCCAACAGGTAGTGCACCCCCAAAAAAAATAGGGAATAATTCAGTCTGAAGGCCAACAGCAACAGAAGCACGAAGATCATCCTTCACAGGACTTGCAATGTGTTGAGTTGAGATATGTCCCTCTAGACCCCATATTTTTTTACCACTGGTTCCCCCTAAACAGATGATGTATATATGTAAAATTAAAAATATTTTTCTGCATTATATATGTATATGTATATGTTAATATATTTTTATTTTTTTATTTTTGACTGGCTACAATAAGTATTGGGTATCTAACAATGTTCATTCGGTTCAATTTATTTTGTTTTTTGTGTCTTTTTGTTGTTTTTTAATGGCAGGAAAGCCTTAAAACATTTGTGTGTGGGCCAGTTTAAAACCAGATTTCTGTTTTGACTTGTGAGCTCATAAGTTAATTCAATTATGTCGAGGTGCTCAGTGTAGCGCTACATTGCTCAAGCCGTCTGCTTGTGAGGGTGATTTGGGATTCAATTACGGCAGCATATGAGTTTTGAATTAAATGAGCTGAAAACAGTCCCTTTTTGGCTGCGGCACTCAAGCATTGTCGACTAACAAACACATTTTACGAGCTAATCAACGTAGGTAATGGCCAAATTATTGTTGGCCAAGAGAACCGCATGAAACAAAATTGAAGTTCAACGGGATGGGGTTGGAGCGAGAAAAGGTCAGTGAACAAATGTGCGACTGACAGTGTGTCGACTAGCCAAGCACTAAACAAATAACAAGGCAAACTAATCTAAATTATAACCGACTCCTTAACACACTACAAATGTTGTAATAAGTAGGCTGCACAAAAGTAATTTGTAATAAAACTATAAGGAATGAATGTTCTGCGAAAAATATTCGAAATAAATTTCTTTCCTTTAAATATTTATAAATCCAACTTGAGATACTTTTTGTTTGTATTTTCAGGACTCCAGATACATTGTTGAAGAACCTGAGAAACGGTCGCAAACTCGAAAGTATCTTTAAAAAATTATAACAATGAGTTTCGTATTCTGGGCTCATATCAAATATCCATCACCAAGTTTATTTTGTCTCTGACACTATCTATTGCTATAGTCAATATGCCCGGAGCAAAACACACATGCACACACACACACACACACACTCCGTAGAATTCTAAGGCATGAGTCAACAAATGACCAGCATATTGAGTCCTTTGTTGTCCCCAATACACTCATATTTGCGGTCATGCGGTGCGGACAAACAGGACAGTGTGAGTTAGCAATGAAAAAATAAAATACACACAACTACACACGCACATCCCAGAATGTGTGTGTGTGTGTGTGTGTATAAGTAGTATGTACATACTT
Source organism: Drosophila nr. perissopoda 5 BK-2023a (assembly GCA_035044105.1). Classification (NCBI taxonomy): domain Eukaryota; kingdom Metazoa; phylum Arthropoda; class Insecta; order Diptera; family Drosophilidae; genus Drosophila; species Drosophila nr. perissopoda 5 BK-2023a. The sequence goes on from JAWNMK010000245.1 coordinate 921,270, forward strand.
AATCGCAGTGGTATCCTTAGTATCTTAGTAGGACATAGGGCATAGGACCATAGAGCAAATGAAGCTCACCAATAGCCCCCAAGTGGGCTAATCAGCTAAGCAACAATGCTCCCATACTTAGTCGAGGGTACGTACCTACCTACATACATACATACATATATGTTCACCTATTGCCCGCTGGAGTCCTATTCTCTTAGAGAATCCTCAACCATAGTCGACTGTACTGACAGTTTTCTTTTGTAATTGGGAATGTCTGACTGCAAAATACCCTGAAACTTGAATACTTAGAATATCATCTGTATTTATTAGAAATTAAAAATTTAAAATTAACAAAGTATTGGGTAAACAGGAAAATATATAGAAATAAATAGAGAAAACAAAGAAAACATGGGCAACTTTCGGAACCTGTGTAGTAGATAAGTTTATTACAGTTAAGCACGCTCAGAGAGTATCTGGGATTTTCCGCAACATGACATCGAAATGTCAAATGCCATCCTATAAATTCTCTTATAATATTTTAGATGTGATGGAAGTGAGCTGAAGTGCAAATCTATTTTAGGGGGAGAAATAAAAAACAAACCAGCTGACAGCTTGCACAGATGTCAACAGATGAGCAACACACAAATGCCAACAAGCCCATATGCCCTCAGGGAACAGAGTATCAAAACACAAACAAAATGGCCATTTTTACCGACGACTCCTGCCAACAACAGCAACCACAACAGAGCAGTGCAGAGGCAACAACAACAACAACAACACGAACAAACAGAACAGAGATGAGTCAAAAAGTAAACTAAAAAAAAAATAGCGTATAAAATGAAGTGGCAAAACGTAAACTATATGTATGGTCACACATGTGTGTGTGTGTGTGAATGTGTGTGTGTAATATGTGCTTCTATGTATGTCTGTGACTACGTTTGTATTTTTATTTGCTTTCTGTTGTTATTACGACTCCATTGCGTTTAGATGGAGATTAAGTCGCATGCCCCACAATGCCCACACTTCATGTTCCTTTTCATTCTTTTTCTTTCCTTACACCAATTCCAACACCCCTCAGCCACAACCCCAACTCCACAACTGGTCTCTTACGCCTTTGCCATTGTTGTTTTTACCAATTTTTTTTTTTTTTTGCTTTATGAGCAGTTTATTTGCTGTCAGTATGTGAATGTGGGTGTGTGTGTGTGTAGTGCCTGCCAGCGGCTATATAGGATATTTGTACGACAAACCGACCAAGCACCGCAGCGACAGACAAGTGAGATAACAACAGCGTAGCAGAATTTGTTTTTCACATCATTGCGGGAGTATTTTAATTCTGCCATGACATATGTCATACATTGTAGTAGGAATAATTGGACAAACTTTATCTAAACTTAATCTTTTCAGAAATTTCATGTAATTTAAATATTCTTGTATCTTGGCTCTATTTTTTTTTTTCAATATTCAAATAACACAAGTTCAGCAAAGATCTATCAAAAATCAAATTGTTGTTTTTTCCACAAATATCTGTATTTTGTATAATTGTATTTTTTATACATGTATTTTGGTTAATCTTAATTTTAATCATACCTTAAAGAAAGTCAAAAAGTTTTGGTATAAAACCTAGATATTAATAAACATATACATGTATACATACATACATATACATGTATATATCTATTTATTATGATTTAGTAACAAGTATTGATAAAAAACAGTTTACTATACCATAAACTTTGGAAAGGGTATTGCAACTTCGTTATCCCAAAACATTACTGACTTTATTGTTGTTATTGCAATAACAAATGAAAACTGTGAAAAAAATAAAGCGGCGAAATGAAAATATTGTATGCATATTACACGAGCGCCGCTGTTTGACTATTATATTGCTTTTGCGGGGTAAAACGAGAAGCACTTTTATTAGTCATTGTCATACGCACACACACACACACAAACACACATGCAGAGTAGCACACACATATGGTCGGCCTGCTCATAGTTGCTCCCCAAAGTGCCATCGAGCAAAACACTCTTGATGTGTGCTGATAACAGCCGCATGGTAATTTTTGTTTTTTGCCTGCCTGTCGTAAAACTTTTGGCCAGCACTGTATTCAAAATACACATACCTACCTAGACTGACTGTGTTCCCAGACTGACAGCAAAACTTAAAACAAGAAAAAAGAGCTCGAATGAAAACAAAACATATGCCAAGTAAAAATATGCTTAGCCCTATAAAAAATATAAATAAAAAAAAAAACATGAACGTGTGCGTATACTTTGGTGTAAGTCTGTAAAAGTGGTGTGAGTAGTTGTCACATAAAAGACAATTGACTGTGAATCTTATATTTCCCCAGCGAACTGCTCGTTCCGCAAGTTTTTTTTTTTATTTTCTTTTTTCGCTGCCCTATTTTTATCGCTGATTTTTGCGTTGTGCAAAATTTTTAATTTAGCTTCGCACAGAGTCGCAGTTGTGTCTTTTTCATATTTTCGGCTTGTTGCCACAGCAGCCCAGCCCAAGTGACAATGGCAGCAATAGCTGTAGTAGAGGGTAGCTGCATCGGAGTTCGTGGCAGGGCAAATGGATTTATGTTGGGCTTTGTGCCGGCAACACACTTTATTTGAGATAGCGACTCTATGGTAAAATCGCAGCAAAGCCCATACACAAAACAAGCTCGAATGCAACAGCTACAACAACAAAAATAAAACAACTCTGAGCTCCAACTAAAAGAGTGCAAAAAGCAAATGCGACAACTTGAAAAATGGCAGCAACAGAATTTATGCAAATAATGCAGAGACAATCGTTGCAACGGACTAACGGAGAGGGGAGTAAGTGCCACAAGCTAGCTATTGGCATGTTAGACGCTACTCAGTGTTAGTTGGTTTATGATGTATTATAGCCCTTTCCATGTGAACTAATCTCCTGGTGCATTATCTTGATTACACTTGGCATATATGTAGGTCAGAAGTATGAAAATTATATTCTTTATGAAGTTACAATAGATTTGATAACTAATTTGAAATGTTGACACTCAATATTCAGTGCTTCAGTGCGAATAGTTAGGCAGAGAAATAATTGTAGTTTCCAATTTGTTATTTCTAGTCAGTTTCTAGTTTTCTCGTAGTTTTTAATTTAACAAAACTAAAAATCAAATAACTAAATGAACACATATCAAATACATAACTGCAGGAGCATATTTAACCTTTATCAACATAAAAATTCTTGTTATTTCTCGGATTTTTATTTCGCTGCCTCATTTGATATACGCAGGTACGTATATGTATGTACAATGTGATATGGCTTTGGTTTGAAATCAAAGGCGCCTTCAAGTATAATTTCTTAAGGCATATAAATAAATCACGTCTGTCTGAAGATAAAAAGCTTTATTGGCTTCATTTAGGCAGGCTTGGGTAGCATCCACAGGAGCAAAAGCGGCAACATGAGCTTAATGAGATATGCGTTCTGTTGCGTATACGCCGCGTAGGCCGAGACCGTGCCACGCCCACAAGTAGGTCGCTTACGTATTATATATATGGAGCGCATAATAAATTTTCATTTTAATGACTTAACGCATAAAAACAAGAGCAACAGCAACAGCAACAAAAACAATGTACAGGTTTACAGGTGCTGTTGTTTTTATTACCATTTTCAGTTCGGTCTTTTGTGTGTGCTGTGGTGTTGTTGTTGGTGTTGTTGCTGGTATTGTTGTTGTTATTTCTGTCGTACATATTTCTTTACTTCATTTGTTAGGCATTTTTCCACTCCACTCCAATCCCCACATACCTTTCTTTCACCCAAGAGGCTTCACGAAATGTGTTGGCAAAACATTTTTATGATGACGTGCTAAAGGGATCTCAGCGGTAACTCTCTCCCATCTCCAAAACAGCACACCCCCATCAGCCCAAGCTCCCAGACTCACGCCCAGCCCCTCTGCTCGCTTACGACTTTGGCGCTTTGAAGCAAAAAGTTAATTAGAAATTATGCTCGAGCTGCTATAATACAGCACATACGCGTACACAACACCTTTGGGTTATGAGACAGATATGCGCGAATACACTCGCAAAAAAGCGCACACACACTCGCATAATAATGGATGGCACTACTCGGACGAGTACCTCTGGTAGCTGAAAAGATCTTGATCTTCATTAACTCGACTCGTGTCGTGTCGTGTCGTGCCCAACTCGTGACTTTCGACATCAAGCCAGGAATCCCCGGGCTGGCTGCTCATTGGCCAAGCAATGCGAGAAGGCGACAAGATGGAGTCCAGTTTTGTCTTGGGATATGAATACTGGAACCATCTTTGAATTTGCTGAAACCTGGGCTGACTTTAGCAGTATTCTAGCATCTCAATAGGCGGAGTGAAATCTTGCCGAAATGACTTCTTGGGTAACGCTTCTTCAGATGTTAGATTCCTCCCTGCATGCAAAGATTACCAAAGATTACAACTATGTCAAAACTGAAGTGTCTTCACTAGAAATGCCTTTTGATGATGGTCCTTAGCATAATACTACAATCAAATTTTGAAAAACGATTTTCGCTCGAAATTCTAGCTTTACAAAGTGCCTTGAGTGAGAATGACTGCAAATGCTAGAAGTAGTAAGTAATTGAATATTTTCTATGCTGCTTTTGAGACATGGCAACAGCGAGCACGTAAAGTACGATATTTTTGTTGGTGGCAAAGTTTTTGATAGAAGTAATGGGAATTACATTTGGCACACGGCGGAAGTTCTTAATTTTCCAATGCGAACAAGCAGATGTTTATCCTCTCTCACACTCTGTCTCTCTCTCTCTCTCTCTCTCTCTCACTCTCACTCTCACTCTCTCTCGCTCCATCTGACTGCAACTATCAGACAAGTTTGTCAAGTGAAATTTATGCGAGCAGCGGCAGTAATTGAAGCGGAAATCCACAAGTAGCAACGGGACGCAGCTTTCGCATCAGCAACTCAAGAAGAAGATGAAGATGAAGGAGAGGGAGAGGGAGAAGAAGCAGAAACTAATAATTTACTTTATTTGCACCTTTGAAGAGTGCTCGTCGTCCTTGTAGAGCTCGTATCCTTAGTAGTGGTTGAACTTTTACACGTACACATGCCATCAGCAAAATGGAAAAAGTTTCGTTTTCTTTTATTTTACGCCATCTCATTCGCTCACATGTTTCTAACTTAGCTTTAGCTCATCAGGGAGCGCAAATTAAGAAAATTATCATGCATCGCACCTAGGCAACGAGAATGTGTTTTTGTCCTCCAAGCCGTGGTGCAAGACAACAACTCTCCCCAAAGCAGAATCCAATTAAACATAAAAATAAAATAAATTGTGACATTTTCCAATTAGCGGAGAAAATAGTCGGAGCAGCAGTAGCGCCAGCAACCAGAAAGAAAGATGAGCACGCTGACAACATGTGTCATACGCCGCCTACCAGTTACCATATCCACGCATGAACATACTCCATAACCCACAACTCCATCCCATTCCCATTCACATATCCAAGACAAATGCTGGCTCCAAGATGTCTATCGCTAGCTGGCGCTGACTGAGGCCGACAAGGAGGCTAATTAATGGCGTCAGTCACATAACAGCAAACAATAAAAGCAAGTGAGAAGCACCTAGTCAGTGCTACACTAGCAGATATCCTGTAACTGGATCTGCATATGGTATCCAATACAGATGAGAATAGGACCCAGTATTTACTGCATATCTTTAGCTTTGTTGTCCTCCTTGGTAAAGAAGTGAATAATTTCTGAGTTATTTTTGGGAATTTGAATAAGTTTCTTCTGTACTATAACCGCTACACAAAACTTAATCTGAACTACACTGTTAAAACGAAGGTTATTTCAAATAAATTTTAAAATCCCCAAATAGAAGAAAATGCTCAACTTCATATAGACTATTCTCTAAGTTCTCTTCTCTGAAACTTCTGCGTGTTATTAAGTTCACATCTTTCGTCTTTTAAAGAGCACCAAAAATCTACCATATAGATTGAGTCCCTTGACTCTTGCTTATATCTCCTACAAATGATTATGCTCACTTATGGCCAAATTTTAATGGTTACAGGATATTAGAGAGTAACGGCAACAGCTGAACACAATGCGAGCATTTTTCCCGGCTGCAAATTACAAATGAGCTCCATTGGAGGACAGACACTCGAATGTGAAAATAATTGCCAAAAATAACACAGCATTTATTTATGCTTGACTACACTCGCTCCCTGTGCATCCTCCTGCTCCTTCTGCTCCTCTGGCTCCTTCCAGTTCACTCCCGCTTCGCTGGATGAGGTCCTTTTGGTTACTCCAGTTTTTATGATTTTGCCCAGCAATTCTATAGACAGTTTTCTAAATGCGCAAAAACACATAAAAATGTTGAGCAATTTCTCCGCTCTGATGCCGTCCTTTTGCTTCGTTTGCTTTGCTTTGTTTCTCGTTTTCATTTTGCTTCCTTGCAATTTGCAACTAATTGCTACAAATTAATTTTAGTATGCTTTTAATGGCATTTTGAATGTGGTAAATGACGTCGACGGAGTTGACAATGATGCCCTTTGTGTTTCAATTGCTGCCAAAAGGCAAGAATAAACAGCTAAGAGTTTCTTGGAGTTGGTCAACTTCCAGCTGCAAGATACCTTATACTTTACTTTGCTCTTAACTTGAACAGATTTTCAACAACAATTTCAGTTTACTTTCAGCAAATCAAAATTGTTGACTCTTGTGTGAAAATTTATTTTTGGCTACCAACAGAATATTTATGATCTCATCTTTTAAAGTTATCATTTGTAGATATACAATCAATTTAAATAGCTTTAAGACAAGTCCTATACAACAGTATTTCCTTCAGCAAAACAGAGTATATGCAGCAAAAGGAGTTTGTGGCTTACTTTTTACTTGACCTTTTGACGTTGCTTAAATTTAATGAGCTTTGGCAATTGTTGTTAATGGCTGCCATTGCCAAAATAGAAAAATTTAAAATAAGATTGATCAGATTGAAAAACTCTTACCCAACTTGTCAAACAATGTAGCGCACTTAGTTAGCTCGTGACGCCTCAAAGGCCAAAATGAAGATGATAGTGGTGGTGGTGTAAAAATGCAGAGCACACCGAACTCAATGTAAAAAATTAAGGAAATAATATCAAGGGATCATTAGTCATTCATTGTGCGACTTCGAATGAAGGGTTCTAGTTCTGTTTCCGGCATAGCTTGCATTGGGTGTTAGACGTGCTTGAACCGTTAATCAAATCGGCATGTCAACAACATAACCCAATTTGTGTATTTACGAGAGTGCTGATTATTCATACGCACTTGGTGCCGGCTGTGACTGCATCAGGCTGATTCCTGGTGTTGACTTTCAGTAGCCTCCATTACGAAGAAGTACTCGAAGTTGAATTTGCACCAATTGTTGCAACACGTTCACTATTCAAACCGATTGGCAGCCCATAACTGTCAGTACCCCAAACCCACAACAGCATCCAGCCAACCCCCAAACTCGCATGTCATCTGATGCACAATCGATGTCCTTGCTGATGCTGCTGTGGATGCAGCCGCCTTTGTTTGGTTTACGTGCTTAAATTGGCAATTAGCAGATTAATTGTTACTGCCAATGTATGCGTCAATATATTTTGACCAACCGAATCAAGAACACAGTGGGCCAAATGAAACTCTGACAAATTTATTGCTTTTATGCAGTCTAAGAAAGTTTCTGAAAATGTTATAGATCAACGCCAACATTATTATAATTTGTTTCTTTTATTTTAATAATATCTGATTTTAAAGGTATTTGTTACAAGAGTATTATATGTTAAAGGCAAGTCTTATGCATATGTTATATCCACACTTTACGTTTGTAATTGCCGCACAGTGCAGCATGTTCTTGCCTGCCATCATGCACTATTTCTGTCCGTCTGTCTGTCTGTCTGTCCAACAACAGTCCGTTCAATAGTCTGTCAGTCTGTTAGTCAGTTTGACGCTTGTTAACGTAGTTTGCTTTACGGCCCTGTTGTTTACATAATTGTTGCACTGTTGCTGCTGCTGCTGCTGTAGCTGTTTGATTTCACTAACGAGCATTAGCATAAATTGTATGGTCAGTGGGCTCGAATGGGATCTGATACTGTTGCTGTTTTTGGGGTCTAGGGTGTGGCTTCATGCCATTTTGTTGGATGACCGCTTGACGCATGCATCACATGCCTCACACGTTCCATTTGCTACACAATGTCAGAGAAAATATCATTGGAAATTGTGCAGTCAATCAGCTGAACATTTTTAATGAGTTTTCATTCATAATAGAGAGAAATATGGAGAGCACAAGCCATTTGATTTTTGGGACTCTGCGGTTGGGCAATAGTCTAAGTAATTTGTCCCACTAATTGCTTGCTTACAAATATATTATGTATACGTAATGTGCGCCACCCATGGATATTTGCGCGTGGACTGCGCCAACAACTGCCACACTCCACATTTATGCAACGTCAACTATTATATCCTTATTCGGTGCTGCTGCAATTTGTTTGGTTGTTGTTTTTACGACACTCATGTACTCGCTACTATTCCTATTCCCTCTGCTGCTGCCGCAATAATTTCAGACAAAATATTTCCTCGGCACATCGACGCTGACGTTGGCAACGATAATGTTTGTGCATCTGTTTCATATTCTTTTTATTTTTTTAATATACCCTGTACACTTTGAAAATGAATATAAAGAGGAATATTGAAGTTATGAATGTGTTGCAGCCAGCAACCCTGTTGAACGTAGAAATAATAAGAGCTGTTACACGGTTTTTTGGATAGTTGTTTTTGTATTACTAAATATACTTGAGGCTATTTAAGAACTTAGGAAAACATGTCTTAAAAAAAGATGCTCATATACAGATTTGTATTTGTAGTGCTAAGTACATGGTAATTTCTAGACGAGCACACTTCTCAGTTGCATTCTGATATATATATTCTGATATATATATGTCTGTATATTCTTTTTGTTTTTTGATAGTGTTGTAGCTGCTGCTGTTTTGGAAACTGCAGTTGCTCGTACATTTCACTTGACTTCACTGCCACACGTTAGCGTAGTCATCTGCATCGACGTCAAGCTCAACGTCAGCTTCGATGTCGAGCATCTTGTTGCAGCGCAACTTATCATTTTATAAGCAATTGTGTTTGCTGCTGTGTTTTTCATTTTTTGCTTGACTGTTTTTCCCATGTGCAGCAGCAGCTGAAGAAAAACAAAATATTGTGTTGCATTTGTAGTATCATACTCCCCCCCACTGTCCGGCTCTTGGCCTTCTGGCCACAGGCATCAAGCAGTCTGTGTGTGCATTTTATGTGACAGATACTTTAAAATGTGGCAAAGTGTTTTTTGGCAAAGCTCTCTTAGAGTATGGCCCTGTTCAAGTGTGCCTGCGAGTGTGTGTGTGTGTGACAATCGCATATGTATGTACATACATATGAGTACTTGAACTGGGGTCATTTGAAATGAGATTAATGTAAAATTATGTGCCACGTACACTAATTTTTATGCAACGGTAAAGAGGGGGTCTTCTACGATTTACGAGCGCGAACTGTTTGCCCGCAATCCTTTCAAAGCATTTACAGAGCGTTTTATTGCGCTGCTGCCTGTACTTAGAAAAATACAAAAAATAAGCAAGAAATAACAGCAATCTGTGGCACACCGATGCCAACCTACCCTTACAGAATTGTTGCTATGGGAGTTATTTGATAAATCTTTCGGATGTAATAACAGTCATAGCCCCATAACACTCAAACATTGTGAAAATTGACTATAAGTAAAATTAGTGGTTACAATATTATTAATTAATATTTATACCTTAAGCATTTTATTACAAAAATTATAATTATAATTCCCCGCAAGGGTATTAAAAACAAGTACCAAAAACCTACAAAATATGAAGTCACCGCGTTGCGTACTAAAAGGTTGCCAGGCGTTGGCCAAGCCGACAGCGGACAGCGGACAGCGGGCCACGAGTGAGCGCACAGTCGTTGTTAAAGTTGAAATTTATATTAGGCCAACAAAGTCGCCAGGACGAGGCTGTCGTTGAGGACAAACGCAGCCGCTGGCAATGGCGATGGCGATGGCGCCTGCTCTCAAGTGCTCATAAATTCACGAAAATTTCACAGCCGACGGACCAAACAAGAAATAAAAAAAAAAAATAATAACGAACCCTTCAACAGCGCCAGCGAGATGGGGTTGAAGCCGGGCATGAGTTGGGGCAGCAGTAGCTCAGTTGGCGTCAGCTGTTGCCGGCAACACTCGACACACTCGACTTTGGTTTGGCCAACATAAATTGTTAAAGAATTGCCACTTTACAGTCGTAAGGACCACATAAGCCGGACAAATAAAAACCGCTCGCTTCTCTGGCTGCCTTTTTTTTTTCCTTTTCTTTTCCTTTTGTTGTTTTTGCGGCAAAGAACTTACCTTGGCTGCGCAAGCAGCAACTGTATAGTTAGTCAGTCAGTCCGTTGCCTGATATCATCTCTATATTTCGAGCACTCGAGCACTTTAGAGCTGGTCAAATAGTTGGCGAAATCATAAAAGCCGAACTGTTAAAGGACATAAAACTTGGCCGCTTTCATTCGCATCCGTTTCATAATAATAATGTAGTAAGGGATGTCAGTTCTTGAAGAGGTTGTCTGTTTGCTTCCTTGTTATAATGATGACATTCAATTGACAGCCACTGCTGATGGCGCCAATTTGGGACACATAAATTACCACTTAATAAAAGAATGTAGAATTTAAATATAAAAAAAAGACAAACACAATGAAAAAAGCTTATAAAAGCTTAAATAAAAAGATAAAAAAATGGGTTGCCCACGATAAAATACACTTTCAAAACATATAGTTTCAGTTGGAATGTATATTTTACATAAATCATTTTAGCTTGGCAGCTGAAATCCAATTAAATTAAATATTATATGTATATTTAAGGGAATTTATTATTAGAATTTATTTTAGTGGTATTTTCGTTTGCATTGAAAAAATGTGCAATGTTCGGGTATCTTGTTAAGCCGCCTTCACTGCCGCCCTTTTTGGACACCGCTGCTGACATTTGCGGACAGTGGGCTGCCATTATCTGTGTTACCGTGTCTCTTTGTGTACCCCAACTCCGTGAGAATCCGGGCGCTGCTGCTGAAGTGGCGTGATTTATAAGCGCTTCGACGGCGATAATAAACACACAGGACGAGTGCGAAGGACAAGAGCACATGGGAGCACAAACACGCCCACTGGTATGTATGTTGGGTTTGGGGGATGGAAACACATGCAAAATAGTTTGGCATCTCTGTGCACATGCTTTTGGTCCTTTAGTTGCTTTCAATTTTCTTTGTTCGCTTTGCGGTTGCATTGGTTTTCAGGCCAATTTTTTACTTGCCTTGGTCCGTTGACAATAAAAATGGCAATAGACGAGGCCAGTCGAACCTAAACCGTAAACCGCACGTCGGGTTCCGGCTCCGACCGTACAGCCCATATCATTAATTTTGCACAAAAGGACATTTCGCCTTTTGCCAAATGCAGAAAAGAGCAGATCAACACAAACGGAACCGGACCAACAAATAAATAAGACTTTGTTGTGTGCATTGTTAGCTGCTCTACGATTGCATTTGTTGTATTGCGGCTTCTTTGGCATCCTTGCTTGGCGCCCAGCCCCCAGTCCTTAACCAGGCTCAGGCTGTCTTTTGCCTGCCCCAAAATAAGTTCGACATTTTGTCGGTCACACGCTGCGTTGAGTTTTGCCAAATTGAAATTGTTTTGCAAGAACAAATATGGGGCGTATACGTAATATAAAATTGTCTTTGCCCTGCCAACATCGACGTATATATATGTGTGTCTGTGTGAGTGTTTGTTCTATGGGTGTGACTGTGACGTAATCACATGCTCCGTTCCCGAAACAATGAAGAAAATACTTCTGACCCGCAAATCCCGTATTCTGTAAAAAATCCTTATCCTCTAAAGAGTAAACTTGTTCAGCAAATTTTCAAAAATAGCTCTCCGATTTTCATAACATCGGAAACTGCTGAGTAAAATGTAAGAAAAAAAAAACACTATACACAGAAAAAGCAAGTGACAAGCCAATATACACAAAAAAATAATTGGCTTAGCTTTTCTAAACAAATAAACAACAACAAAAAACATAGCTAGAAAATGCAGGAGTCACATGTTGCATATTCGACAAGGAACACCCACTTCGAGCACCCACATGAATTCGATTTTGATGAGGAGCACAGCGATGTGGAAGGACGTAAAGAGCCTACGGCTTCCAATCGCAGCACACACTCGAGAGACTACGGCTGCTGCATTGCCAAAGAATGTGAGCTATCACTGAAATACTTACCTCAATCAGTTGTTTTCAATTTATATTTATTTTATAGATTTATCCGATTATGCCAACTTGGTGGAATCACTGCAAATTACGCCACGATTGATGATATATCGAGCACCGTTTAAACCAAATTCAACTTATGGCCTGACGCTAAAAATTCGAAACAATGGACTGGTATTTATTGCATTACATTTAGTACTTTCTAATAGCAGATAGTTTTCCTATATCAGTATCCTCGTATGATCAAATTTACTACGGACAGCCCCAGCGATACTTCAATTGTGATACCAAATCCAGAAATAAATCGCTATATTGAAACAGACAAGGAGCTCAATGTGAAAATCACCATATGCAGTTCCACACGCAAAAATATTAATCGTCGACGTCATATTTTTGTTCATTCCTTTCATCCGAACATTACCTTTCAAGTGCCTATAGTTGGTAAATTGATTATATATATGTATATATAGATATATAACATTATTGTGTGTTTCCAAACTCATTCACTCAGTAATTAAGGACATGACTGAGCCGTCATATTCTGAACATATTACGCTGCCCTCCACAGTGCCACAGGACAGTTCTTATTACGAAATGATCGTATACAATCCAACCAAGGAACCCATTAGTATTAAGATTAGAAAGTAAGGCAATTTCCTCATTTAACCAAAGCATTTTAATCGATTTCCTTCTCTTTGACAATTGCAGTAGCTTTAAGGGACTCAACATAAATAATTTTGAAAAGAACGTAATGATTCCGCAAGACTATTACAAGTTACTTATCAAGTTCACCCCGCATAAGCTGCAGGAATACAAGGGATTCTTTAATTTAAAATTTGGAAATAGTTTGTATCAAAGAATTAAATCGTTGACTTAGTACGAATCCAGTACAACTCCTATTTAACAGGTCCTTCCAAGCTCGTAATCTTTGATTATATACCAAAGTCGATGAGTGCTTATGTAAGTACTGGTTACATATCCTATGACATGACCAAATTTGGTGAGGAAATCAAACGAACGATTAGCATATGCAACGAATCCCCATTTACCCTCCAAGTGACCACCGAGTTCTACTCCGACTCGCCAGTCATGTCAATAGAGAGCATATCAAATGATTCAGACTCCATCAGCATGCATAGTGCTCTATTATACGAATTTGATGACGATGATAATGAACGTATTTCTTATAGTGCTGCAGCTGCTACTCATTTTCAATTGGATACACCCACAGAGATCAATTCATTGCAATCCCACCAGACAGTCCTGGTATTTCGGCCTAACTTAATGGCGACATTTGCCGACGATGCCATTCCGCCATTCTTTCAATGTACGAAAATCTCATTCTGGTTCACTAATGTCAACGATTGCATGGATTCTAGTTTTATTGTGGTTGACGGACTGATTGCTGGCATCGATGTGGAGTTCTTTCCCAAGACAATCGACATGCGTAAGATCTATGTGGGCGAGGAGCACTGCGCCTTAATTAAGGTCTTAAATGTGGATGGTCTGTATGCTAGCAGTTCATCGGAATCCTCTTAAATAATATCTAATAATTCAGCTGTGCTCGCCAAGGTCAAGTTCGCCGAGTGTTTGGATCAGGAAACCTGTGGTTTGCGCATAACCCCCGTCGATGGTCTCGCTCTGAATCCCTGCGAGCGTGGCATTTTCAATGTGTCCTTCTTTTCCCTTGTAACATCACGTTTCCTGGTCAACTTGCGCTTTAAGGTGATCAACGGATCGGATCATATTGTGCAGATTAAGTAAGCATTTTCTCCTTCAACGCTACACTCGTTAAAAAATTAGTTATAAATCATCATGCCACATTTGTCGTTCCTTTTATAGTATCATTCGTCATTTTATAATTTTTATTTTTGCTCTTAACCCATTTTAGGGGCACTGGCCAACATATTCAGCTTCGCACATTTCCACAGCTTGTGGAATTTGGCAGCATTCCTTTTGGTGTTCCCCAGAAACGTTTTATGCTCCTAATGAATCCGCTGGCCGTGCCCATTACTCTGCAAGTGACTGCCAACGATGATGGCACGGAGCAACCCTTGGTCTTCAATATACGTGACCCAATAGAAATGCTGCCCGTAACCATTAGAGATCCCATCAAGCATATGCAAGAAACTTATTTCGACCTTGACGATAACACGAAAATAGATCAAAATATTGAGGTTAATTGCAGCCAAGACGATTTGCTATCTATGCACTCAGTTTCAGTTAACGATTCCGAATATAGCGTTCAATTTGATGAAAATGTTCTAGGTAAGTAATTTGCTTTTTATTTTTGTTTTTACAGATTAATTTTCCAATAATTAATGTTGGGATTTTTTTCGGCAATTCGACAATTTCGGCAAATCAAAGAAACATTTTTCTTTTAACAGTTCTGCTCATCCCACAGAACCCATTTCTGGAATGGCTAATTATCTGCTTCAGCATCTAAAGAAGCAGAAGATCTTTGATAAATCGGAAACGGAAAAACGTGTTATTCAGGAGGCCTTAAGAAGCCTCTTGAACATTGATTACTTTAGCATTATGAAGAAGCATGACAATTTCATTTTCCTGGACTGGAATACCGAACCAAGTGATCCGCAAGAAATATATTGCGATAGTGAGATTATCAATCTGAGACCCAATACGGGTCGCAGCATATCCATAATGATAATACCAAATCGAGTGGGCTACTATCGTCGATCGCTATCTGTGCGTGTGTGTCCAGCAATACCACAAGGTAGTTCTGAATGCAGTGAATCTTCACAAGCCAAGACCCTGATTGAATCGCATTTCCTTTGCTCAAATCTGTGGTACGAATATAATTGCTGCGCTCCTGAAATCGACTGGAATAACTATATCGATCTGAACGATCGCACTATCTTTGCGGGTGAGGAATATGAATTTAGAATGGATTTTGAAAATACATCCTCTGTCGCTGGATTTATGCACTTTGATGTTATTGTAAGTTTTGCAATTCAACTTGAATTTATTAATATTATTACTATTATTGAAAAAAGTATTCAATTAACTCTAATCATGATCATTACAGCCCAATGAAATGTCCTTTCGCGATAACACTTGGAAATTCTATATAGCAGGCAACTCCAAAGTGGTCGCCCAATGCTTGGTCGCCTTCCGTCAGCTGGGCAAAAGTAAACTCTCAGGCCTGCTGAGAATCGTCGGTGATCCACATCCTTATCCATTCCACTTGCTGGCGGATGTTTTGCCCTCGAAAATATGCATTACACCACAATCTGTCAATATACGTATACAGGTCTACGAACCGAACAAATTACACTTTTATATTGACAATTGTTCGCCAACAAGAACGTTGCTTTCAATGAAATTGGTAAGCATATAATTACAGTCTAAATTATACTAATTAAAACGTTAACGAAATCCCCTATAAAAAAAAAAAAATATATATATATATATATATATAAATACATACATATATGTATACATGTATATTAGAAGTAATAACATGATAATTAAACTGCCTGTATTTCCCCCAGA
This sequence comes from Drosophila nr. perissopoda 5 BK-2023a, assembly GCA_035044105.1. Taxonomy (NCBI): domain Eukaryota; kingdom Metazoa; phylum Arthropoda; class Insecta; order Diptera; family Drosophilidae; genus Drosophila; species Drosophila nr. perissopoda 5 BK-2023a. Next base: position 937,061 of record JAWNMK010000245.1, read on the forward strand.
AAGACATTGAATTTCAGTATCTGACAACGAGGGGCGGTAAATTATCACCAACCGGGCAGAGCTTGTACACGACCCTGGTGTCCTTATTCCCTGATCCGGGCATCTTTCATAACACACTATATATAGATCTGCAGTATGACCATGTGATGGAAATACCCATTGAATTTTTGGTTGAAGGAGTGCCGCTCTACTTCGAGCCAAACATTAGAGAGGGTTTCGATGCGGGGCAGCTTTTCACGGATACAAAGGAACATTTCACAGCGCATATCTTTAAGTACAGCTTCCCGGTAAGGATAATAAACCGAGGATTTCGAAACTATCGTCTCAACATCACTCGCCTCAACACTTACAATCCAACGATGAAAGCGAGTTCCTGTGCGTTTCAACCACTCACGTCGCGTTTCGATATTACACCCAAATTATTGGAGGTGCCCTCGCAGGGAGAGGAAAAGCTGGAGATTCTTGTGACCAGCTATGAGGAAGGTGTCTTCTTCTGTGACTTCTTGGTGATCGTCACGGACTTGAAGTACCCGAAACGCAAACATATGATAAGATTTACAGCAAAGGCAAAATTTATTGAATGTCAGCTGGTCTGGGATCGCAAACAGATCACTTTCCATTTCCAACCCAAGGATCCGCTCAAGGAGCGCCCACAAATGCGACGCGCACATCTAATCAACCCACATAATTTACCCATTCACAAGGTATTACTCGAAGTTGTGGGTCCATTTCGCATCAAAGAACTCTACGAGCATACTTTCGAGAAGCAAATCAATGTTGATATGACTGCACTCGAGCAGAAGGAGATATTTGTCAATTTGAATAAATCGACAATGATGCAACACTCGTGCAAACTTGTTGAGGGACGCATTAATATCACCGCTCTGAGTACAAAACATAAATATCTGAAACTACAGCTCACCGTTAAAGTGCCCGAAATTCACATCCTTCAGCCGGAACTGGTGCTGTTCGATCGTGGCTATCCCTACAATATGAATGTGGCTCTTGCCAATCATGGTTGCACCACAGCTAACTTCAAGTGGAGACGCATCGAGGAATCGCGGACTTTCATTGGCGCCGAGGATACTCCTGATTTGGTTACCGATATCCTGTCACAGATGCTACGCACGTTAGAATACAATTTTACTTGCGAGGATGAGTCGAACTTATCGCGACGTTATCAGGAATGTCGCTGTCAGTTCCACAAAGAACAGGAGAATGGTAGCGTAATACTCGATATCATCGATGAGATCATTAATGATCTGGATCTGACCAAACGCCGCTTCTTAATAAGGATGGACGATATGCCGAACTCGCTGGAGGACTGCGATCGCCACAGTGACTCCAGCTATGTCCATCAATTTATCGATTATTTATTTAACAGACTGAATATTGAGTCCAGCCAGCAGCTATCTGAACCCTCCTCAGAATACTGTTTCTCCGATCGTTTCATTTACTTTTACGAGAAGACGGGACAGCTGGAGGAACTACAGAATCAGGATTGTCTGATCCATTTGCCTCATGTTCGACAATCTTATGAGGTAAAGTCTCTGTTCCAGTTGGACGTGATTGGTGGACGTAGTCAGCATTTGGCGGTGACACTTGTCAATTTGATGCAGATAATTAAATTCCAAAAGGATAACATTTACCTCAACATTAAGGTGTGTATTCGGATAAAATTGACTATATATATATTGGCTGAATTATTTTCTGACCTCGCATCTCTATTTCAGCCCTGGTATGAGACTTTCAGCACAGTTGTACGCATCTCGAATGTGACTAGGTATCCACTACAGTTGATGATCCATGGAACTGATCCGAAGGATATGCGACTTATTGATGGCTATGCTAAGCTCATGCAGGAAAATGCACTCTTTTTGGATCCTCGGGGCACTGAAAAGATTAAAGTCTCGGGCATTTTGGGATTTAACGAGAATTTCCTGCGCATTTTCAATGTGTTCATTAATGCCAGTGCCCACAGCAGTTTTCGTCTGCGTGGCCAGGGTATATTACCCATATTGAATATAACGACGCCACTGCCCAAGGTGGAGCAGAGCATGACCGAGATCATGGAGGAGTATACATTGATGCGTAAAATCTACAACTATGAGATATTCAAGAGCATCACAGAGAGCGATTCCGAGCTAGCAGCGAATGATGAGGAGGGCGATCAGGAGGATCAGGTGACCAGTGATTTCAGTGAGATATCCGAAAGTGACGATGATATTTCCAGTGACAGACAGCGCTACCATGACATACAGCTATTCAAGATGACCAAAACCTATGTGCTGGTCAGTAATAATCAGGAGTTACCCAATGCAACTGTACTCAACCAGATGCTCGTCACGGAGCGGTATTTAGAGCGTCTGCGCAACAATCCTGATCTCTATACCACACATCAAAAGGTTTATCAGAGCTATGTGAATCTGAATAAGACTCATGGCTACAAGTTGCCCGTTCTTGTCAAGCATTTCACGGTACAGCCACTACCCTGTGAACAGCTCGGCTATATTTTAGACTTGGGTCCACTGGCTCGTAATACTCTCCGACGCTTTGAATTGCGTTTGCATTTCTTTGGACCTGGAAAGCTAATAGCTGCTGCCCGCACTGCTGTTCGTATTCCAGGACTCTTTGTTGACTTTACTGTCGAGGATCAGTGAGTATCCGACCCAAACCTATAGTTTATATTATTTATGTTGAATATTTCCCCATTTACAGCCCGGAAAAGAAATTCACGTACTGGGCTGAGAAGTGCACGGAACCGGAGTTCTTCAACAAGGGTTATCGGAATATGTGGGAACGATTACTCGATGAGGATAAGGATCCTAAGTTGAAGCATGCTCACTCCTTTGATTTTGATGATTTCATTAGACATCAGCGTGCGATCACCGATAAGGATCGTCGCATGATTGAAGAGTATTACAATAGTTTGAATTATTCGGTTTATCCGGATCACAAACATCACTTTACACTGGCCAAAATCTTCACATCATATCATTCCAATTTCTCTGACATCGAGCTGCGCTTGGTTGGATTCCTTAAGCCCGAGTCCAAATACTACGTGCGCGATCAGCGCATAGTTGACTATATATATATCGATGTAAGTCATTAGACTTTACAGTTTATTATACACACATTCTGACATATTTGCTTCCCATTTCAGCTGCATATGGGACCAACATTGCCAGTTCTGATCCGTGGAGTGATCAAGGCTTAAACATTTTATTAACAATATTAATGTGATTAAGTTATAATTAATGTATATGCGAATGAATAAAACAATGAGATTAATGCCTCATCATTGGTCAGCAGTACATATTAAGTTGACGGAAAAAGTAGTGGAAGATGAGTAGAACTATAAACGAACTAGTTACCGGCAAACCCGCTGCCTTAATCCAGCCCATAATATTATAATCATCGGGATAAAACTCGAATGGTTCCGTTGGCAGCTCACCACAATTTGTTATCAGCACGGGATCGATGGGAAAGTCATCCGTATCGGTTTTTACCTGTATAAATAACAATAAATTTTAGTCCATCAATTCAAAAATAGTATTCCCATTGCATCTCACATCTTCTATGGCATAGACGGTATCCATGCCATCCAACACCTTGCCAAACACTGTATGCTTGCCATCCAGCCACTTGGCACCCACAGTCGTCACATAGAACTGACAGCCATTTGTATTTGGGCCACGATTCGCCATGCCCAGATAGCCAGGACGATTATGCTCAATGCTCAGACCCTTCTCCTCATCCTCAAAATAGTCGCCATAGATGCTGATAGAACCGGTGCCATCGCCACTAATTATATCGCCACCCTGCACCAGAAACCGATCCACAATCCGATGAAATGGTGCGCCCACATAGCTGGTGCCATTAATACCACGCAAGCAAATGTGTCGAAAGTTGGCCACCGTCTTTGGCGCAATCTTTCCAAACAGGCCAAATGTGATGCGGCCCAGTGGATGCTTCTTCTGCTTCACATCCATATAGATCCGGGATGTTACAGTAAAGCTGAGCGCATTTCCTATTGCGATCACAGCGGACAAAATCAGCACAAATCCAATGAACTTCATGTCAATACCGACAACTTTTGCGTAATACGATGAAATACCAGGCAGCAACTGAATTACAAAAACCTGGTTCCAAGCAGCCACCTACCAACGAAGCCCTACAAATTTTAGGTTAAGTGCAACAAACTAGACAACCACCCATCCAAGCCCAAAACCATATATGCACACATACATACATGTACACAGGTATATATGTATATACATATATGCCATTGATTTTTTGTTCAATTATTTACACACGAGCTTTTAGCATTCGGCTTAGCTGTGAGTTCCGATTTGTAGTAAATTTTGTCATTTTTTAAATTCGTACTTACAAAATTGAATGCGAATCACAACTCAGCTTTTTCAAGTCAGATATTGGAAAGACATAGTTCTTTGGGCTCGTGGAAGTCTGTAAAATATAGAAATGCTTTTCAAATTTTTAATCTTTAACATGTCAATTTTTGATTGCCAATCCTGATCCTTACGAGTCCCAAATGGCATATTTTTCAAAGATTTTTAAATTCATACCGTTTCGGACTGATTAAACACTTGATTTAAACAGAATATGCCTTCTATATAATATATAATAATATATTATTATTATTATAATACAATAATTCGTTTAAATTTGTTGTTTATTTCCTTCATGGTATGACTTGGTCTTTATTATTAACAAAGTATCTTAGCAAGATTTTAAATTGTAGTTTGTATGAAATTCGTTAATTCGAGTTTCATCTAATTTATACATCTATAATCTAAAAATGTATTTGTTTGGTGTGTGTGTGTGTTGTGTGTGTGGTATGTGTGTGGGGTGTGTGTTGTGTGTGTGCAGTGCATGTTAAGTAAATGACTTACATACATGACTGTACATGAATAATATACTTTCTATATATATATATACAATTATGTGCAATGTAAAACTATTTGTTGGGCGCCGGCAAAGAGGCAATTGCTCCTCATGGCTGCAGTCTTCAATGGCTGTTGGTGGCAGCGTGGCATGTGATCCCTTTTTTCAATGTTACATTAATTAAGGATCACACTCCATATCGCAGAGATTTGTGTGTGTGTGTGTGTGAGTGTCTGAGATCTATACTGTCGAATCTTCCTCGGAAGATTCGGGTGAGTCCTACAATCTCTTCTTTTGCGGATGCACATACTTGCAGGACTTGCCCATGTGGCAATGTCCTCGCATGAATTGCTTGCAAATGCCAGTGTTGTTGTTGTTGCCACCGCCACGATTGGAGCCAGAGCCCGCTGAGCGCCAATTGCCGCCGGAGTTGTCCTGGAAATTATTGCCACCACTGCGCCAGTTGCCACCTCCACCAGCAATGTTGTTTTTGCGGTTGTTGTTATTGTTCCGCGAACCGATGCCATTCGTCATGGGTCCCATTGGGCCATTGGGCATGGGTCCGTTAATCATGGGACCATTGGGCAGCGGGCCGGGTCCCGGACCCGGTCCCGGTCCCGATCCATTCATCATCATTGGCGGATAGTTCATGGCATTAAAATTGGGCGGCGCACCAAACATGCCGCTCGGACTGCCAAATTGAAAGTTGGACGGCATGGGTCCATTCATATCCACCATGCCGGCTGGTGGTCCACTCATCGGCGGCATCATCGGACCGCCCGGCATTTGATTCTGCCAGATGGGCGGCGGGCCTACCTGTGCCATATTCATTGGCATTGGGGGTTTGCTATTTGGTGGCATATTCGGTGCATTCGGTACGAAACCGTTCTTGCCAAACGGCTGGAAGGGATTGGCGGGCAACATGTTTGTATTCAATCCAGGCATCACACTGTTTATGCCATCAATGAAACCCATCTCGTTGCCAGTGATAAGATAGCCCTTCGGCTCCGGCCACGGCTGCGTGCTGTAATCATTTACCGCATCCGGATTGCCAATGAGATCATCAATGGGTATGACCGGAATTTCGTGCGGAAAATGGGGCTCCAGCTCCGCTTCAGTGGCACTATCGGGAATCATTTCGGGAGAGAAGTAGAGAGCACGCAATGTGGTCGCCTCACGTTCCGCCTGGACACTCCGCTGCTTGGACAGATTGCCGTTGTGATGTTCGGGCGCATTGTCCACCTCGATCAGTGGACGCCATTCCATTTGTGGCTCCATGTTGTCATCGAAGCCACGACGATTTATGGCATCCCGCTCACTGTAGTGCTCCATATTCTTCATTTCTAGGAAGCTCTGCTTTGTCACGTTAACGCGCTCCGACCGATCCACGTCAAAGTAACGGATCTGTTCCAGTTTATCATCCACCGGCCAGGAGATATTCCTCTTGGGGCCCTTGCGTCGGTGCAGCTTCAGCACACCGTGTGGTCCATGGGGACCGCAACCAGGTCCCGGCTTCCTGGGCTCCTCGGGCGAATCATCTTCCTCGAGACTTTCGCCACCATCGGCGCTCTCCGCCGTCGACTTTGCCCTTTGCACCTTCTGTTCAATGTTCTCCTTGACCTTCTTCAATGGTATATCATCATCGTCAGCGTCGGGAGATGCCGTACGGCTCTCATCGTTCTCCTTGGTGCTGTCATCCGACTTGTCCTCGCCCTTTGACTCATCAAGCGTGTCTTGATAGAATTTAAGTGGCGCCAATGGCGCATCCTTCTCTGTGGGTGATGATGCAGTATTCAGCCGCTTGCGTTTCACTACCTTCTTGGGCTCTATGGACGCCGCCAGCGCATCCGAGAAGAGATTCGTTTCCACCAGTGTCGCAACTGTAAACAATGAATAATAAATAATATAAGTAATTTGTTCATCTATTGAGAAGTCCGAGCTATTTATAACTCGGCACTTTTCAAATATATAAATAAAAACATCAAAAAACACATATATATTAAATTGAGTAGTCGCTGCGAAATTTGAATACTTATTTTAAGTGCATTAATCGTATATTCGTATTAAATTCTTTCTTTTCGGTGTCAGATGGTATATACAAATCATTAAATTTTTTCAAAATTATCTAATACTTAAAATCGTTTTTTATTGTTGTATTCAAAATTCGAATAATAATATATATTATCAATAAATCATAATATAAATATATCTGCTTACACACACTGCTGGTTTTTGCTTTTGTTGCTTGTAGAATTGAATAAAGGGGAAAACGACCCCCACATAAATTTACACACAGCATAATCTATTCAAATTGTCAAACCCTAAAGCACGCAACACGATTAGCTTAAAAATGAGCGTAAACTCAATACTACTATATATACTAAGCATAAATATATATATATATATCTATGTATATATATAGTATATAAAATCCGAACGCACAGGCTGGAATGAGCTCGTCTAAGCAACTCCAGTGCTTGCCTTACTACCCAAACAACCTACACTCTATATATATATATTTTTTTGGTAAACCCCACTGAGAAAACAAAGCTGATCATCAAACTGTTTTTGTTGCAAGGCCAACACGCAAGTGAAAAGACAGCCATGTTCTCAGACCTTGGTAGCGTCATGAACATGCAACAATTGCATTTTTGTTTGTTTTATCTTTTCAGCATATCGAACGATACACTTGATATATATATATATATATATATATACGTATATATAATTATATTTATGCAGACCGTAGCCAGGTTTTAAGCCGTGTTCATGTCGTGCTACCAAACTTTAAGAATTAGCCAGCTCAAAGTTGATATATATTTTTTGTTTAAATGCATATTTTTATTTCAGTAGAAAACGTAGGAATTTTTCTAGAGGAAAGTCGTATTTATTTTTTGCAGTTTGTATGTAGTAGGAGGTTATGTTAGTAAGCTGTATTCTACATACCTTATAAGCTAAATCATAAACGTGTTTTGTAGTATATACCATAAATATATATGGCATATATAGTTTGTGGTTTTGTGAGGTTGAGGTTTAATACTTAACACCGGCGTCTTTCCACTCAAGCGCATGCGCCATACACAATTGACCCTCCGCCGGTTGCCGGCTTCATTCTCAAAGTGGCCAAAGCGATGCGCGGATTTCCGTTCTTTGTAGCGCAGTGTAAGGCTGCTGCTTTAATCAAAATTAAATCACAAACTCAACTCTGTATAAAACACAATCAGTCTTATCAATCAGCATAACCAACGGGTCATGGATTACATATATATATACATATATATATGTATATATATAAACATAATTATTTAACAGTTTGTCCAGCCGCCCCAACAACAGCCCAACCAATAATCAATCAATTTATGAAAACAACCCAAGCGAAAATTAAACTCCTTAAAAATGATTTCAACAAAATTACACACAAATTTGTTTACACAACAAACAACAAAAGCAAAAACTGGCAGTGTTTCCTGTAAAGAGACAAAAAAGGGGGCATTTTAGTAGTGTTCGAAGAATCAAGATGCTTACTCTTTTTGGGCGCTATTAATTTCGCAGATCCAGGACGTTCCACATGTCCGCTCACATGGGTCATATCAATTTTGGGCTTCTTCTCGGCCGACGTTTCCCTGGGCGGCGGTGAAAGACGCTTTAGTCCACTGGACATCGACATCGATGATACTGCTGCTCCCGCCGAGTTGGTTGGTGGCAACACTGTGGACGTGGGCTTCTTTAGACCTTTGCGTGAGGGTGGCGGCGGCGCCTCTTCGGTTAGGCCATGTGAACGAAATTTCGATTGATACGTCTTCACCGTTGATGTCTTTTCGGTGTCTCGACGTATCTCTATCGATATCGAAGCCTTTCTATTGGGTATGGGTATTGATTTGGGTTTCGATGGTACATCGGCGGTTTCAGAGCCTTCTTTAGATTTCTTGTCAGATAAAGACGCTGACGGTGGTGGCATCAGCTTATTGTCTTTTTCATTCTCTTTTTTTCCAACCGTTTTTGTTGGGGTTGATTTTTCTTTATCCTTGTCGCGATTGCGATCTTTGGAGGATGTGCTAGAGTTAGACGAAGAGGACGCGGAGTTTGAGGATTTTGACGATTTGTGCTTGCTTGATGAAGATGAGGAACTAGAACCACCACCGTCCTTGCGATCCTTCTCTTTGCTTGAGCTTGAGCGCACCTTGTCCTTGTCGCGATGCTTTTCGGAGCTGGAGCTGCGATGGGACGAAGATGAAGATGAACTCTTCGAGGAGCCCTTGGAAGAAGAGGAAGACGACGACGACTTATGGCTAGATGAAGAGGATCTGTGACTACTTGACGACGATTTCCTGTCCTTTTCACGGTCTTTCTCAGATCTCTTGTTACTCTTGTCGCCGCGTGCGTTTTTTTGCTTTTTATCGGCCTCGTCCCCCAATTTCGAATCTGTTGTACAACTATCATCTAAATTCGATTTTTCTGAACAATCTAAATTGACATTGGACTCCGTCCCTCTGGAATCGGAGCCAGCCTCAGATGGTGGCAAGGAACTATCGTCATCGTTATATACAGTATCTGTAGATGCTAATGTTGACGCCGACGACTTGTCAACTGTTTTGATTGTTAATACTATAGCGCGTTTGCGCTCAGCCGAAATGATCCTGTAGTTCTGTGTAACCGATCCGCCACATCCACTGTCTGTGCTGTCCGAAGAGCTGTTCTCCATATTCGAGTCCTTTAGCTCTGCAGCCGAGGATGACTCCTTGCTGGTTGACTGCATCGACTCAGCTGCACTGCCAGGCGAACCGATAGCAGTAGTGCCGCCTGGATTTTCCGTAACAATCTTTAGCCACTGCTCAACAAGTCGTTTCGCCAAAATTCGTACACCTGAATGGAGTAGGAAAATCAAATTAAATGGGTATAAACATTACACAATGTAACAGCTGCACAAAAATCGACTTAAATATTTAAAGCTTAAGCACTCACCTTCATTGCCCCCATCCTTGCACAGCCCCTTAACAAGTATCGGTGCCGAGTTAATCTTTAATCTATTTACATCAACCGGGGACAGGAGCAAAAGTTCCAGAATCTCCTGTACAAGTGGCCAGTTCATTGTCCGTATGGCATCGCCTAGCCAAGTGCAGACTAAACCCCAGCCACCCACAGTCATAAAATCGCCAAGCAGTTCGGTTTTGGTTGACTTCAGGATTTGCACATAAACGCATTTCGACACCAATTTTTTTGAATATTTTGTCATCAACCTACAAGGGAAAGAAAATATTACAACAGTGTTAAAAATTAACGCTAGGTGGCGCTTGCTTATTAACCCTCATCGACGGCAACTTACCCCGCTATTCGCTTCACTTCCGTTGCGCTTAGTATACCACCATTAGTGTCTAGAAGCACCCGAAGGCACTTCAACAACTGCAATGGCACTATGCGTGGCTGCAAAATCATTTAAACAAACATATAATTAAATAAATCATAAAACGTTTATAAATATATTTCAACTCACCATAATTCAAACTAATCTCAACTATATGGCAACGCCAAACAGCAAATGCACTATTGTCGTCTCTTTCTAAAGCAGGCACAGAGTATCGGCAGTCCGTGTTACATATATAAATACAAACACCACGAAGATTACGTAATGCACCAAATTTAGGCCATCAAGTTGCAATCGTATTCAATTCAAAATCTAAAAAAAAACGCAGAAAACACCACTCAGTAATTGTGCACATATTATTTAAACATACATAAATCTTTTACACTTTATAACGCTACCTTGCGACGCAATAATTAATTATAACCGATCATACAGAAAAAGTAATTCGAGCTGCTCTTGTTTCTAATGTTGCCAATGGAGCAACGGAGCCCTTTTATTAACAGCTTTGAGTTAAATATATACTTTGGTCATAAGCAGTCGCTTACAAAGAAAAAACGTGTTTCGCGTCTTAAGTGCCCTTGTAGAATTCGATTTGACGTAGCCAAACGAATAATCGCAATCGAATAAGCGCATTCGATAGCGTATGCAACCCTGCATAGAGAAACTAACAACTCGCTTGCAAAAATGCGCTTAGTTAAATGTTCTCCATTTATATATATTTTTTATTTCATTTTCTTAAACACGCGCTCTGATTTATTTTATGCAGCATCCTAAGCAGGTACAAATTTTCGTTACATTTAGAATTTAAGAAAGTTGGCAGCGCCTGCTACAGCCACGTCGATGCGTCAGCGACGCCATATTGATTTTTCACAAAAAAATTTCACAATACGCAACATGCAAAAAGTATGCATTTAACGATAAAATGCTAATATTTGCCACTTGAAATGAAGAACTACCAATTTAGACAAACTTTATGCAACTTTTGCACAACACGTCCACGCCCCAAATTGCATTTTTCCGAAGACACTTCATGTGGTTTATGTAAATTGATGAAATACTTTTGTAATATGGTGTACCAGTGGATCAATTTGACCAATTCCAAATTGTTTGTCTACAAAACTTCTTTTTTTTTCTTTTTATATATATTTGTACGAGTTGGAAAATTTATTGCGTCTCAATTTATTTGCGAAAGTGAAAGTCCGTGGCTGAGCGAAATAATCATCGACCAAACTCACCCAATAGCAACAACAGAATGAACAAATGAATGGAAAATTTCTCACGACACACCTTTGTGCCAGCTTGCCAACTATCGATTACAAAAATCGACCTGCAGACAAATATCATAAAGATAGAAAACAGTCTTAAGTTTAGCAGTCAGACGTAAGATATCTTTATTAATTTCGGGCAGGGTTTTGCTTATCTTTTCTTTTAAACCAAATTAAAACAGAACAAACTTGTTCGGTAAAAGGCCAACACGACAATACTGCCGTGTACACAAAACATATCGATAGTGCAGGACTGTCACAATAGTTCGATTATCCTGTACTAAAGATTATATAGAGTTCATTATTATTGATCATTAACCCAATGTATAAATGATAATGGAATAATTCATATGAAGAACTGGTATTGATTTAATGTAATCTACAAACTGTCTTATCACAGTTACCTTGTACCTTATATGCGATACTATCAATTGTACTATCGTATCACAATGAGTTTTAAAGATGGTCACACATCACTAGCAACTCTTCAAAACAAACGTGCACAGACAAGATTTTGAAATTTTAATTGAAATTTAATAATTTGCAGCAATGAGCGATAGTGAAACTGAAGGAACAACAAAACAAAGCACGGAGCCTGTCGACAATGCCTGGTCACTGAAAATTCCCACGTTCAAGGCCGAGGACAATCCACATGGAATGGTGGAGGAGAGCTCGTTTGCCACGCTCTTTCCCAAATACCGCGAGAAATACCTAAAGGAAGTTTGGCCCCTTGTGCAGCAAACTGTTGCCGATCATCATTTGAGGGCCGAACTGGATCTGATCGAGGGCAGCATGGTGGTGAAGACGACGCGCAAAACATGGGATCCATATATTATAATCAAATCGCGTGATATGATCAAACTCATGGCGCGCAGTGTGCCATTCGAGCAGGCGAAACGTGTACTCCAAGATGAAACTGGATGCGACATCATCAAGATCGGCAATCTCGTTCACAAGAAGGAGAAGTTTGTGAAGCGCCGTCAGCGTTTAATCGGGCCCAATGGGGCAACGCTGAAATCCATCGAACTGCTAACCGATTGCTATGTGCTTGTGCAGGGCAACACTGTCGCCGCGCTGGGGCCATACAAGGGTCTGCAACAGGTGCGTGACATTGTCCTGGAAACGATGAACAATGTGCATCCCATTTACAACATAAAGGCGCTGATGATCAAGCGTGAACTGATGAAGGATCCCCAGCTGGCCAACGAGGACTGGTCACGTTTTCTGCCCAAGTTCAAGAACAAGAACATCAGCAAGCGCAAGCAGCCCAAGTCCAAGAAGCCCAAAGGGGAATATACACCATTTCCGCCGGCACAGCCGGAGAGTAAGATTGACAAGCAGCTGGCGTCGGGTGAATATTTCCTCAACAAAGAACAAAAGCAGGCCAAGAGGCAGCAGGAGCGCGTCGCCAAACAGGCGGAGGCGGCCAAGAAACAAGACGAACGTCGGAACAAGGACTTTGTGCCGCCCACAGAAAATTCCCCCGATCAGAGTCGCAAGCGTCCCTCAGAGGATAACAAAGTGGATGTTAAAGCGCTCAAAGCGAAGCTACTCAAGGCGAACAAACAAAAATAGTAGCAAACGACTTAAGTTAGCTTTTAAGTTCGAGCAATTTCTTCATTTCTATAAAAAATAAATAATATAAAAAAAAACAAAAAAAATGTATTTATTTTTGATACTATTTAAAAACAAACTAAGTGGCAACGCTTCTGCTTTTGCTCTCGCGCGCTCGGTCTCTCTCTCTCTCTCTCTGACTGTGGTACTTTTTAGGCTTAGCTCTTGGCTAACGGAGCTATCGCTAGCCGTGTTGAGTTAGCCAAGTTAGTACCTTGATTTTGGTCTGGCCTGACGTACTAAAAGCGGCCACAGCGGACAATGCTCGCGTGTGCTTGAAAAAACAATTATAATTACGGCGACAATACGGCAACTTTATTTAATTTATTTTCCATAATATATAATACGAGAGTGTAAATAATTAAATCAGTGCGTATTTAAGGCAAAATCAGGCTTAGATTAAAGAAAAGTGTTGTAAAATTGTGTAGAACGAACGAAAGTGGAAAGCCAAAATAGAAGGAAGGCGGACAAGAATTCAAAAGCACAAACAACAAGTAAACGGCAGGTAAAAAAAAACGATTGTGACGAGCTCTCTTTAAGCTGAGATTGGGAGTGAGCGAAGTGTGTGGGGAGATAGATGTGGATGTCAAGTGTGAAAGAAAGAAATTAGACAAAAGCGCAAGCCCAATTACAGTTAGTTTTTATTTCGAAATGAAAATAGTAATGAAGCAGCTGTAAATATTTGTGAAGTGCGCCGAACTCTGCCACCGTCATGCGCTGCACCCCCTCCGCCTACTAAATACAACCGAATATTTTGAATTCCGGTTAAAGAGTAAAAAAGAACGTGCCAACAAAAAATTCCAATTCGTGCTAATTAGAAAAGAATGCGTAACGTGAGAGTGCGAGAAGGATGAGGAGCTATTGATAAAAGTCAATTAGTTCATGTGTGTGTGTATACAGGTGACATATGCAAGTGTGCGAGATATAATAAATATATACAAAATTGCGGTCAATTAGAATAAATGATTGCATATGTCTCGATGAATTTAGTGAATGAATTGAACAAAAGAGCATTGAAAATCAATATGAGAAAACCTGCGGCCGCTCCCAGTGTGTTGTTGTGCATACCTTTTGCTATTATTGCCTATGCCTATGTACTACACACATAAACATATGCATGTAAGTGTGTGTGTATGCATTTAGCTAACAGTGAGCAGCCGCCTGTGTGAAAGAAGAAAAAAAAATCATAAAAATATCAACAGAGCAAGAGAAAAACAGGTGGAAAAGAAAGCTAAAAAATGCGGTCGTCAAAAAAGTTAAGTTGCAGCAGACGCAGCGGGGACAAATCCGACTTACCTTTTTTAAAGCGCACAAATACTCTCACACACACAAAGAGACACGCACAAGCACACACACAGACAGACTCTCCTCGGCGCACCTGGCAGTGCCGTAGCCACGCATGCGCATGTGTGCGAACGGGATAACCATACTGTGTGTGTGTGTGTGTATATGTGTTGCTTGGGGTGTCGGTGTCGATGTCGCTGTCTCCCCATTTGTTGTAACCGAGTCTCACTTGTTCACAAGCTGGTTTTTCACAGGGGCAACAATAACAACAAAAAAACAACAACACACACAAACAATAAAAACGTTGTTGTTTTGCCATTTGCCTTCGCCTTTGGAATGTTTTTAGATAAACAAAAAATAAAAAAAAACAAAGTCAGGCAATGCTTATCTAAATTTGTACAATTGTTGTGTGCAGCTCAAGCTGTGTTATTTATTTTTGCAAGCTATTTTTATATTTTTACAATTTTTTTTAATTCCACTGACTAAAACGAATGACTTTGACTACTATCAAATATCTCTGTCATGGCGTTGCCTGCTTATCACGGCTTAATTAATTATCTGTAAATAAATGAATGCTTCGCTCGCCGGCCGAGCGTCGACCGTTACTATTTTTTTACGACGGTCAACGCTTCAGCTGGAACCAAAAAAAAATAATTTATGTCTAATGCGTCTTGGTTTGGACACTTTCAGCTAGTTTTAGTTTAGTTAGTGCGTGATAATTTTTTATCATCATAGTAATAACAATAAGTAAATCGCTAGCCCCGTAAATCAGTCAAAATAACTTGCCGATGATGCAATTCGGCATGCGAAAATAAAAACTTGTTAAATTTAACAGATGTCAGACAGACAGACACAAAGACAGACGGACATAGTTGCCTCTAACACTCAAATTATAAATTCTCATTCGCATATACACACACACATACACAAATGCAAACGTGTATATGTGTGTTTGTGTATTCATATGTGTATATTTGTGTGTGTGTATGTGTACATATGTGATCGCTTGTTACTGGGCATCCGGCGCAGTCGCCGTCGGCACACGCCTAACTACTTAGGCTAAGTCACTTAAGTCGAGGGAGCGGCTTCTCTCTCTCGCTCTCGCACTGTTTGCTCTCAGCATATTTGCAAATATGCTGAGAGAGAGAGAACTGAGTGGTTGCCAGCCCAGGCCACATATTCAACAAACAGGTAGATTCTACACACACACACACACATACACGTAACGAGCTGACAGCTGAGGTGTGCTGTGTCGCGCTAGGGGGGACGTGGTGCGGGGGCTGGGCGCGCGATTTTTAAATTCCAAAGCTGCGCGACTGCGAACAAAATGTTAAAGTTTGAGAATAATTGTGGCTTAAGCTGAGCTGAGCGTGGAATGTGGCCTGAGTCAGAGCCAACAACGACTGCGCAATAACTGCCAGCCAAAATGTGTGCAAGGCTGCAAATACAGTGAATACTGTGTTTACAGTCATTGCTCGCGAATTGCAATAATTGTCATGAAAATAATACTTATTTTGTATGTTGGTGTTTTCTTACACATTTTCTATACATATCAAATATGTCACATTAACTTTTCAACACAAGTAAACTATATTTTAAGCCAAGATTGTACTAAGTAAGATGCCATTGTTTTCACTTTCAGCTTCGTGGCATAAGACACTAAACAGTAAACAGTCACAATTTACAGTCAAGAGAGATGGTCAACCATCATTCGAATGGCGGCGGAAGTGCTGGTAACAGCAGCGGTGGTGCCCATGGCGGTGGCGGAGACTACTCCGGCGATGATCGAAGTGGGGGCGAGGAACGGGAGCGACTTGATGGCGATTTGCATGACAAGCCCACCTACCTGCTGGAGCATCTGGCCACATTCACCGTGAACAAGGAGTCGGGCATTGTTTATCCTGCGGATGGCATGCGACGACTGCTACAGCTGGAGAAGACCACAGGCATTTGGTCGCAGAAGATGCAGCTCTGCCTGGACTACCAGTGGGTGCTCATCATGGATTACGAGACGGGGGTTTGTACACACGGCTTAAATAAATGTCAATGCTTAAAATTATCAATTTTATAACTCAAATAAAGTTTGCTTTGGTCTGGACATGGTTTAAGTTAGATCTTAAGCCGATCAAACCACACTAAACATTCCTTTTTTTTAAAAAAATAACCATTAAATGAGAGATTTTGGCAAATTTTTAAGCGAATCCAATTTTACAGAACATTATTGAGCGTTTTCCCGCATCGCTGGTGCAGGAACCCACCGCGTTCACGTCCAACGACGCCATGGAGCTCTACAACAACATACTTGTCTTTATCGTTTCGGGCGGCGGCGGATCACGCTCCGAAATGCACATATTTCAGGTGAGTTGATTAGCTACTCTATAGATTAATACTATCATTCCCTAATCCCTCTCAACTCTCTCTGCCAATAGTCACAAAGTGTCAGCGCTGTGCATTTGGTGGAGGATCTGAAGCAGTTGCGTAGCGGCAAGATGATCACCCAGCAGCGCGGAGCGACACCAACGCAGCATGCCGGCGGCGCCAGCTCCAGTTCCGGCATGGCCATGATGATGAGCAAGACATCGTCGTCGTCGTCGCATAGTCGCGCAGAACAGCAGCAGCAGCAGCATCATCATCAGCGCGAACAACGCGGCAGAGATCGGGAGCGAGAGAGGGAGCGGGAAAGGGAGCGTGAGAGAGATAGAGAGATTCAGCATCAGCATCAAATGCATCAGCGCAGCAGTGTGGATCAATATGGCATGCGGGGATCGGCTGGCAATGCTGTGACCGAAGTGGATCTTATACACAATGGGGAAACGGATTCGGAGCATGGCGGTGTCAATGATCGCGACGAGACAAGCTCCACGTCCAGCGAGAAATATGAACGGGATGTTGCGGTGCTGAATCATTGTTTCGATGACATTGAGAAGTTTATTGCGCGACTGCAGCATGCGGCAGCCGCTTCACGAGAGCTGGAGCGGCGACGTCGCAATCGCAAATCGAAGAAACGTGATCCGGGCGAGGGATTACTCACCCTGCGCACCCGCCCGCCGCATGAGAAGGAGTTCGTTGATATATTCGCCAAGTTTAAGCTATCGTTCAATTTGCTGGCCAAGTTGAAGGCGCACATCCATGATCCCAATGCGCCGGAATTGGTGCATTTTCTCTTCACGCCCCTGGCACTGATTGTCGAAGCGTCCAGCGATACCTACTACGAGTCCCAGCTGCCGGCGCGCGTCATCAATCCGCTGCTGACACGCGAGGCCATTAATTTGTTGATCAACTGCGTCACCAGCAAGGAGACCGAACTGTGGCGTTCATTGGGCGATGCTTGGGTCATTCCGCGCGATCAGTGGAAGGAGGATGTTGGCTCGTATCACCCTGTCTTCCTTGACGGCTGGTCACCCGATTATTTAGTCATTGACGAACTGGAGGCCACATCGCCGACGCATGTCAGCAAGCGCCGGCTTGATGTGCAGGCGGGTCCCGGTGCCGGCTTGGGCATAAGCGGACGTGGTGGTGGTGGAGGTGGTGCTGCCGCCGGTGGCGGCTATGATGATTACGACACGAATGGCATTGGCATCTCCCTCAGCGAGAAGTACACCATACACCATGGCAACGATCGGGATCGTGATCGTGATCGCACCGGTGCCATCAGTGCCTCCGATTTCAATGCGCGCAGCGAGCTCTCCTTCGACTCCATTGAGCGCGGCAGCGGTAATGGTGGCGTCACGTCCACCGGTGCCCATGGATCTGGTGGAACCGGTGGTCCCACCCTGAGCGCAATTACAGCGGGTCTGCAGAATCTGCACACACGCGAATCCCGCAACGTGAGCAGCGGCACTGGCAACTATGGTGCAGCGGGCCCAGGTGGCGTCTCCGAGCTGTCTGCGGGTGCAGCGCGTGGCGGTGCTGCCAATGCCAGCGAGGATCAGCTGCTGGAGGCGTGGCTGGAGGATCTGCAGTCGTCGGGCGCTAAAGTTGTTCTGGTCACCTATCCCCGCACCGCCAACAATGACAAGGAGCTGAGCGTCATGCGCGGTGAATACCTGGAGGTGAGTTCTTGTAGTTGAATCCTAATTACAACTATTATAACGTGGACCGCATTTGGTTCTCTCTTATAACAAACAATCATAAAATGAGATGCAGATTAAAATAATTATATTAAACAAAAAAAACATTTCAAAAGATAAAATAATTACTATTGAATTAAATTAAAATCGATGAGTTAGCTTTTTACTACATCCTCTACTCTGAGATAACTATATATTAGCTAAAATATGTAATCCGTTGCCATACACAGATCCTTGATGACACACGCAAGTGGTGGAAGGCGCGTAATATGCGTGGTCAGGTGGCCCATGTGCCACACACGATTGTCACACCCTTCAATTACGGCGATGGCGAGGGCAACGGTCAGTTCTATGGCCAGCAGCAGCAGCAGGCTGGGGCAAGTAAATCCCGTCACATGACGGGCGGCAATATGGTGAGTACTTAAGGTGCAAGAAACTCCGTCTGCCATACTCATAATATGCTCCAATTCTTGTTGCAGGACAATGCAGGCATGGATCAACGCTCCCCGGATGCCACGGACATGATGCGTAGCAAGCATTTAGGCAAGAAGGGCGAGTTCCGTTACTTTTAAAGCATACCAACATTTAAGCAACAAGCTGAAAACATAATCCTTGCTGCGCATAAGGAATCGCAGTCGTTGGGATGTTTGTCGTCTCCCCTACTTAAATTCATAGTTTGTAGTTGTTCTGTTTCTATTTGTACATGTGTGTTTTTTTTAAAGCAAATGGAAACTCGAAACTAACCATAAGACTAATTTTAAGTTGTACTTCATCGAAGATTAGCCAAACACACACACACACACACAGCATCAAAGTGGAGAGTGGGAGAAATACCAACCCGATTTGGTATATATATTGTTTATAATGAGAGTGGACTGGCGGCGAAAGCAATAAATTGTTTGAAATAAAGCCTGGTCCTTGCAATAACTAAAGGAACCTACATAAACAAAGTACTGTTAATAATTATTAATTAATTAAGTAAGGCTTGGTAAACCAAAATAATTCTTCGTGAAAAAAAGTCCATGAAATGTCATTTGTTTTGTCTAAAACTGTTTCAGAATCATCAGCTCCAACTTCCTTGCATCCCATCCTTGTAGTCGACTGCAAGAAAACAGGTCCTGTCCCCAAAGACTCACCTTTCGTTGGAGTTGATAAATTTATTTGATAAACTTGATAGAATACAAGTAGTTATTTAACTGGTGTACAAGAATAAATTCAACGTTTGCAACTAGCGAGGCTTTACATATATCCTTCCATTCTAAACCCAAATCAAAAAAAAGAAAAAGAAACTCCTTTATATAATGGAGAGTTTCTCGACACGCGAAAGTAACGGCGAATCGGAATGATACTCCAAACATCTGACAGAAAAGTCGCCCACCTCGTTGGTAAAGCACTTGAGTGTCGATATCGAAAAGGGGCGCACCGGAAAGTTATAATAGGTAAAGTATTGCCCATTGACTGCAATGAGAAAGGAGCGATCGCTGATGCCGAATGCAATTTTAAAGAGTTTTCCACGCACAAACGGAAATTCGCCTTCGGTTTCCTCATCGTCGCTGGCAAAACTGGGCGAGAAGAAAATAGGGAAATTAGATAAGCAAATCTGCAAAGCTCAGTAATCGTTAGGTATATAATTTGAATGTTCGATTCATGATAATTTCTAAAAAGTCATTTTTCCTTTTTTTTTAATTTTCAAAATTATTTCTAAGTTACGGTTGATTAAATAAAAATTGAATTGTTACTTATAAATTCGCAAGTTGCAAAATATTCAAAATATATTTTATCAAACGGAACTCTGTCAAAATACTACCTATTCCCAAAACTAATCACTTTTTGATTATGATTTGAACTTTAGATTAATACTGCGCACAAATTTGAAATGGTCGAAATAAAAAGAGAAAAATTCACTTGCTGATGGTTCAAAGTTTTCCATTGTCATAACTTTGTCAAAACAACCGATTTTAAAGGTAATACATTTATGATTATGATTTAGTCTCTATATTCAGACAGCACAGTCATTCTGTCAGAATGAGTGCTTCAATTGCATTCTATGAAATGGAAAACTCTCTCTAACAAAATACGAAAACTGTTAAGATCCGAGCGATCACCATATGCATCTATATGTAATGAATTGTGGGCGTACCTGTTGTCCTCTCGTTGATAACAACGCGACACCGTCGTCTTGTCAAAGTTCACATTAAACTTGAGAATCATGCGACCCGTATCGTTGCACTGGAAACAAATGGAGAACTCCGTTGTGGGCGGTCCTTTGGCAATGCATTCCATGGCGACAACGGTGCCTGACTCGTAGCGCCTGGGCACATCGCTCTGGAAGGCGACACGATCGCAGCACATGAGGCTACGTGGAAAGACCAATGGGAAGAGCATGCGATGATGGAACTGGGTGATCTTCTCAAAGTCCCCGTAGGCGCGCACATAGTTGATTTGCTTGGGAAACTTGATAAACTCAAAGGAGCCATAAAGCTGATCGTTCACATAGATCTCGAAGCAGCGCTGCAGCACAGCCACACGAAAGGTAAAACATTGCCCGGGCACTAGTGGATTCTTGGGGCCATCACTTTTCCAATTCTTTGAGATCTCCTCCTGTTTCCAGCCCTCCCCCGGCTGGAACATGCTGCGTATGATCTGACCCTCCCTAAAGTTCGCCTCGATCTTGAGAAAAACCGTTTCGCTCTCATTTTCAGCATTCACATTATCCGTTAAATCCAATGAGATTCTGTGGAATGTGGATTGTGGAATGAGTACAATTATTAAATTGAGATTGCGAGTGCCGCTTCCAAATGTAATTTTTGCATTGCCTACTTATTGGGATGCGGCTTGACTTTGCCACCAACAATGAGCACATGGCCAAAGGGCACCTCGGTGAGCACTTTTGCCTTCCAGATGTTCATCGCGATACGACTGCCTAAATGCAACTGAATTTACGGATTTGGTGCTGTCGACATTTACGGTTTTTATGCGATGTTTATATGCTAATAGATTTGCCATTCATTTTTAGTATGATGATTATGTAAAGCAAATGAAGAATTACCTGCAGCCGCATGCAAACTTGACATGGACATGGACATGGTAAGGTTATGGATGTCGAAGGACCCCCCCCCCCCCACACACAGAGCCCCCATTACCCCCAAACATTACCCACCTTGACTGCAACGAACCTTGTGCTTTTATTTATTTGATTCAATCCTTGCCTTTGTAACCCATAACTGTCATCCTGAAGTTCTTTTCACGGTTGTTGGCCACACACCCGCCCCTAGTCACACCCACGCCGCCCCCCTATCCGCAGCCCATTTGCAGCTAGTTACCAGCTTATTTGCCGTATTGCTATTGTTGTTGCGTGTCTCTCGACAAAAAGGAGAGAAATAAAACAAGGCAACAATTGATTCCCTGTCTAAAGTTTTTGCATTTGCAAGCACACCCCACAGACCTTCCCTCCCTGGTCGGTACGACCCCTAAGCCTAAGGCTCGGGGCCACTCGTCATCATCATCATTATCGTCATCATAATCATCATCAGACATTCAGGCCTTCTTACGCTTTTTGGACAGCGAATTCATTTCTTTTGACGTTTCTTGGCACACTCGTCGAGCCTCGTGGAGCCCAATGCTGACTGCACCCGCCAATGTCTACCAAATGACATCGTGTATTAAGCTCCTGCTCCCAGATTTGGTTGGTACAACAAATAAGCATGTGTTTATGTATAAGTGCTGTGCGAATTCCACGTCCTCGTCTGTCGCTTGCACCTGATCAACGTTTCCCTCCACGTTTTTATACCCCATCAAAATGGTTTTAGTGGGCATAATAAAGTTATGGCAATGAATACTTAGTAATACATAGAAATTCCCATCTTCTAATCTATAAAGTGCACATGTTTCTTAAAGGGTTATGGAGCTGGGTCGACAGTGCCACGTTTCTCTACTTTTGATTTTTCAAATTTTCTATACAGAATCTGAAATATGCAAAGCCCACTCAGTTTATAAAGAAACGTCCTTAAACGAAATTAAAACTGAAGCTCTCATCTAAATGTTATACTTTTAAGGAATTTTGTCTTGTTTTTCGAAGTTTACTTAAATTTTTAAAATTATGTATTATACCCAGGGTATCATCTAGTCAGTCACACTCACATCGAGCATTCTTGATATATTATTGCAGCTTGTAATTGCGTTTCAACAACTACTGCTTGGTATACTTTGCGGCACTTCAAGGGACTCCAACTCGCAGAGGGAGGTACCAACCTCTGGCTGCCACTCTTCTTGCACTACCAGTCTATGGGGGAGGGGGTACCCGCCTCTGTCAGCTACCAATAATCAAAAGCTAATTGATTAATAATGACTATGTTTATCTAATAATAAACAAATGGAAGCCATATTGCTTTCAGCTTATTGATTCAGTTCATTGAACCCCTCCGATGGCTCCTGCGACCTTGTCGACCTTTTATCAACCCAAAATACGAGACCTAACCTGAAAGAGCCACATACAACAATATGGAAATAAACATAACTAATGAAGTAATCGTGTTGCTTTCAACTTTAATTTCCGGTTGTCACTCGGCGCTGATAACTTCCAGCAAGGTTTTGTGTACGTAGCACAATTATCAGTTTCAGTCTTAAAGACGTGCCCCACTCCAGAAGATATATAAACATATACATATATATGTATGTGCACATCTGTAGCCACGTCGCTCGGTCAGAGAGTGTTACTTATATGGCTGCCCTGGACCCCCCAACTGGGTCTTATCGCAAATTATGAACGCCGTACTCCCCAAATTACCCTCACTCTCAAGCATGTCGAATCAGTTTAAAGTCAGCCAAGACACGTCTACAAAAATAAAAAAAAAATCCAATTTTAACACTCGTCTGATAAAAGCGGAAGGTAAAGTTTACAGAGCAATAACGATAATAACTTATTGTGGCCTATAAAAGTGCGTGCTGTAATAAAATCGGTAAATCAGAAGCCGACATTCGTAAGATTATGAATACATACATATATGCTTTTATATACACATATATCTGTATATGCATATTGGTATACGTAGCCTTTGATACTCCGGATAGCCCGAGTCTCTGATTAGTTATATACGGTAGCCATGGAATCAGTTTAACTTTTTAGATTAGGAGCAGTTGCCTGCATATCGCGTATCAGTGTCATTATCAATCTAAGACCAGCAGTATTTCTTCGATTTCTTTTTTTTTCTTTCATTTTTTTCTGTGCAATTTACGATTGATTACAGGTAGCCAACTTGAGCATGGGGAGAGTCTCTTATCTCTTATTGAGCGACTTTGTAAATATATATATATATGTATATGTATATCTCCACCTGAGGCCAGGTGCAAAGATTGCTGCTCAGTCGGTCCTCAAAAACGAATCGGTTTGAGTTGATGACGTTGGCAAAAAACCGCAGCTACAAATGGTTATATATTGTAGCTTTTTGGGGCTAATCGTGTTAGTTTCGCCAAATGGCTGCTTCACCCACGTGGCGTTATATCGGGCATGAAAATAACTTAAGCCAAACGAACAAACTTTTTGTTAAATGCAAAATGCGCTTTCACAGTTTACATCCACTTGGCCCAAGTAATTCGCTGCCCGCCCACAAACACACACAAAGATCGTACAGAAATTGAATGAAGTTATCATCTGTTAGAATCGATCTTAAATAACGATTGCTCCACGGAGCGTTTCACTATTCACTTGTCGCGTATCGGAACGTAACTGAAACGTTGGATTTGTCGATGAAATTGAAAACGTCAGCGCCACGAAGTCGTCGATCGGTTGAGAAACGAACGAGCTCCTCTAACTGATATGAATTGCAAGAGAAGAACACACAAACACACACACCTATACAGGTGGAAGGAGGAGCTATATACATGTATATATATATATATATGTGTGTGTGTGTATGAGTGTCAAGTTAAAACAGAAAACAAATAAATATGAAATATTGAACGCATAAATGTGGAGCAGAAGTGGGTAATATATTTTCAGTACACTCGAAGAAAAATTGAAATGGCATCAAATTCCTTGAAACTTGCAGAACGATTCGTTTTGGAATATTTTGAAACGAGTGCCAATCATTTTTTCCCTTGTTCCTATTGATAAGCCTTCGATTTTTAAATAATTTTTAGCGTTTTCGAATTATGACATAGACAAAAATTAATTTGACTTCCAGCAAGAAAACGCAGTTTTTTTCAATGCCTCTCATTTTTTATAATGACAAAAAACGTGGTGCTGTAAATCATTAAACAATTTTATACTAATTTCGGGCATACCTTAAAAATTTTGTATAATGTGAAAAATCGTCGTGTTAGACTTTTTTTTTCCAAATCGTACATTCGTTTTGGGGTTCACATAAAAAAGAGTTCTTTGAAAAAGAAATTCGTTCGCTATTTTGACAAATTTAAATATTGGCATAGTTGCAAAATTTTCTATTTTATTTTCTGAGTGTAGATCTGCCAGTCGATGTGCGGGTGTGTGCGTGTGTGTGTGTGTGTGTTGACTCTTGGTATTGGCTATTAAATTGATGCTCTTACTCTTTTGTAGCAATAATGTTGCCAGGCAAACAAAAAGAAAATTTGAAATGAAAATGTTGTTAAGCGGACAAGTTTCAATTGTTGTATACACTACAATTTGTCTCAATAGTTTCGAGAGCTGCGTGTTCTTATCGCCAGGTAGTCTGTCTATATACAAGTCATTTTTCACTGTGTGTGTATGTGTGTGTGTGTGATGTGCTCCATGACAGAAATGACAACTTCAACTCAAACTGTTGTTTGATATTTGCTCGACACACATACAATGCCTTTGCGTCAAGGCACTCTTCCACGACACGTTTGCGATAGTCTGCGGCAGCAACCAACCAACGTTATCAGCATATATGTATGTCATACATTGTCAATGTGTGTGTGTGTGTGTGTCGTGAAAAACTCATAAGTTTTCTTTGATGTTTGCACGAGCCGTTTGGTGTCATTAATTGATTTATTACTAAACGTTGATTGTTCTCTCTTTCTCTCGACTGCTGTCTGGAACTTGAAGTTTTGCAGCATAGATCAAAATAAATATCCCCCCATATATAATTACCAAACTAATTAGGACAAGTAGAATTTTTGGTATTGGTTTGTTTGTTTTGCTCTCACATTTGTTGGCCTTGTCGTCATGTTGGAACTCCTTGCTTTTGAGATACCGACGAACATGTTCAAACACTTAGTTCAATTGGATGATATGGTTGACAGGATTGCCAGTTTTTTGGTTAGATCGTCTGTGGAGTTTTTTTTATTTATTGTTGTTGTTGTTGCTTTTGTCATTGATCGTGTTTATTCGTTTTGGGTTCTCTTGTTTGCACGAGGGAAAAAGCACACAAACTCTCGTTTGGTCATGTGTCTCTATTTGTACAGCTTGAGAAATTCAACTTTTTTTTCAGTGGCAGTTGCGATGCGAGACAAAAGTACATGGTATCTATATCTATATATATGTATATATATAAAATTTCATTAAAAAATAAGAGGCAGCAACAGTAATTCTCAATTGCGACGACTTTCGCTGGCCTCCAAAACATTTTGCATGATTAGCTCGTAAAGGTTTTCTGAATCCTCCTGCTTCTTCTCATCATCGCCATCGTCCTGAGCTGCTGCCTTCGCCTGGTCATTGAGGTCCTGCTTGCAGTTGTTTGATTGTTGTCTATTCAGACTTTCCAATTCCTTTTTGTAGTTCTCCAGAGCACGCTGCAACAACTTCTCTACCGGGGAGTAGGTGGAACGTGATCGTAAACGAGCCTTGGCTATTTCCAGAGACTGTTAAGGATTGAAATTAATTAGCTCCATCCATAATTACATTGGCTGTACCAAAACCTAACTCACTTTCAAGGTATTTGCATTTCTCTGCAGCGCCTCCTCGTAGGATAATACTTTTGGCGATGGGGCAGCTGCTGATTTTTCAGCCAGTTTCTCATTTTGACGCTCCAATTTTAGCTCTTCAGCTTGCCTAAAAGTCAAAATGGAATTTTATAAGCTGTTTAAAATAATCATTTTTAATAATTGTTAGAAACAGAGCAAAATATAAATATAAAAACAAAATGAAAAATATAAACAAGTGCAAATTGATAAGATTCCTTTACCAACACGGAAATACATATAGATATATTTATCAGTTACATTTATTCCTTTCATAATCATTATAAATAACAAAATAGTTGAATTTATTGTGTTTTTCAAACGTTTCAGTCGCCAACAAGCAAGCGACATCTATCGACAATAAAGGGCAAGTGCAAAAATCGCTTAACAAATTATTTACCCTATTATATTGTACTCAAAGTAATAATAAATACTTATAATTTAACCAAGAAATAAAAACAAATATATATTTTTATTTTTCTATGCCCAATAAAAAAATTAAAGCCGCACATGCGTATTTTATTTAATGCCGCAGCGTATGCTACACTTATTTTTGTCGTGTAATCACTGGACCATAAAATGCGTCATCGCAGTCAGCTTAAAAAAAAACAATAACAGACTTTTTCACGTGAGATGTTTACAAAGCAAATGCACTTGACTTACACCTTTTCCAGCTTCCTATCAATTTCCGCTTCGAGTGCTTGATATTTTTCGTTTATCTCCTGTATCAAATCCATTTTTGTTTGCCGCAACGACTGACAAATGACGCCAAAATAAAAGGCTGCTAGGCAACGGTAAAATGCGATACCAGTGCTGTAAAAAGCATGTTCCCAATAAAAACAACGAATTATGTAATACTGGTGAATGCACAAGAAATACCCTATATTTTCTACGGCATCAAGCCTCCTACTTAATTACGAACCTTCAGCACAACATTTGATGTAAAGCAACGTAAATGGAAATACGTAACGTAAGACAAATGTTGGCTGAATTTGGAACGCTTTTGTATTATTGTAACTACTTATTTACAAGAAACTGATTAATATGTGGCGCCACCCGCTCCGGCGTGACCAGGTGCAGATGATGTGTGCCCGGCACTTCCACATAGACGACATGCCCGGCGAACTCTTTGAGCGTGCTGATGACCTTTGCATACAAATCAGCCGACTCGAATTCCATGCCGGGGACACCCCGAATGTTGAGCACCTTGCAGCGTATTTGTCGGGCATACGCGAGCGTCTGCTCCGCAGTAAACAGCCCTAGCGTGCTCACCTTGAGCCGCAGATCGCGTGCAAAGAGAAATCCCGAGTGATTCGGTTTCATGCCGCGCTTCAATAGAATCTTCACAGAGTCCTCATCCACGGAGCCACCATAGGCGTCCAGCACCAAACTGACCGTCTCATCGTACGAGTAGCAGGGCTGTTTGCTCAATGGCAGCGTTTCATAGTCGAGGAATTTATCCACCGCCTTGCCAGTACCTTCCACCATTCGCTTGACGCTTCGCACAGTGGGTCCGGCAATATCAATGTTGATCAACTTGCACACCTCATCCGGAAAGCTGGCGGCATACATGAAGGTCAGCGCACCGCCTAGCGAGTGACCCAAGAGGGTCACATTCTTCCAATTGTATTTACGCACAATGCGACGAATCAGTGCAACCCCATCCCAGAACATGAAATACTGCATGCCCTTCGGAAAGTGCGAGGAGCGTCCATGTCCGGGCAGATCGATAGCCAGCACGGAGCAGTCAGCGGGAAGCAGCGGACACAGCCGGTCAAAGGAGCCGCAATTATCCTGCCAGCCATGCAATGCCAGAATTGGCTGCCGACTCCGAGATCCCCACCATTTGCCTGGAATACGAAGCGATTATTAATTATGCACTGAGAGAGATAATGTATTTTATACTTTTTTATAAACTAGTAAATATAATATATAATAAAAATATGTGCATTTTATTACACAACTTTGACCATTGTCCATTGATCATTTAACATTGCAAAATTGGAAATTTGTTCGTATTTAATTTGCACATGTGTAAAATAATCACAGCCACTGGAAAACGTGCGATTTGCCTCCGTGATAAGATGAGCTGACTAAGGATGACTCAGCTTTTGGTGTGTGTGAAATGGTTTACCTGTTCTGTTCACAAAAACTCACCTTCCACTGTGCCCCATGGCACCTCTATGGAATATTCCTCCCAGCTGTTTTCACCCAGCATTGCCATATTGGATACACCATCTACAAAGGTAGTCAAAAGAAAGTTTGGCATAAGTTAATAGTTGTGACAACAGCAACAATGATGAATGGATGAACAGGTTTTAGATTAACTAATAGTTATCAAGCAGCTGTTTTATAAGCCTGTTGAAATCGCATGGAACGAAACTTTGGACCATGGGTCGGTAGTAATTATCCAAATCTCTCACTTGTTGTTTTGGCCGTTGTTGCGTCTTGCAGAGACATTGTTGCTGTTGCGACTCGGGCCTGTGCCATGGCTGCTGTATGGAAGGTCTATGAACGGACAGCGAGCGTTCACAAACAATAAATATTTGCTGCTAGCGACGGGCAGTTTTCTTACCATTCACTATAACATCACTGTCAACTTAACATTTAGCAGTCTGTTACAATTAAACATTTGAAGCACAAGCAAAGTAACTGCACCTTTTTTTTAGTTTTCATAAATAATAAGGATAATTGTATAAGTGAGTTTTTTTTAAACATATTTTATTGCTTTGGGCCAGGTTTTATTTACAATGCTAAGCGGCGAATTTAAACTTAACATATGTTCACGGACTCACCTAACTTATCCATAATGAGCAATAACATTGACAAGTACTTGAATGCATTTTACAACACTGAGCTCTGGCTAAAGCAAATTTAGAAAAAAGAGGAACATAAACAAAGCTTAACGAAAATGTAAGTAAATAACTAATATTTATTATGTTTTATTTACAACATCTGGATTTGCAGGACGGAATACTGGAAATCGAATGAGCGCAAATACTGCGACTTCTGCAAATGCTGGCTGAGCGACAACAAAGCGGTAAGTAAACAATGTAAGATTTGGAAAATATTGGAATTGTGATTAATACTGACATTTGTAGAGCATTGCATTCCACGAGAGTGGCAAGAAACACAAGCTGAATGTGTCCAAGCGCATCACAGAGATCAGTCGCAACAGCGACAAGGCGGAGCGGGAGAAACAGAAGATGGACAACGAGATCCGGAAAATGGAGGCGGCCGCAATGAAATCCTATGCCCAGGATATCCATGGCTATCATGGCGATATGACAGCACGTTCCATTAATACAGTGCTCAGTGCCACAACAACAGCTGCCACTGCTGCGTCCACAAGTGGCGGTAGATCCGGTGTAGCTGGTAGACAACGACAAATTGATCCCATGCGCTTGGTTGGCGATTCCGATGACGAGGACGAGCAGCAAGGGGATAACCGGCGGGTAAATGTGGCCAAAGTGCAAACGGAAACAGTGCCAGACGCCTCGCTGTGGGTAGAGGGCAAATCGGATGAGGGACACACCTACTACTGGAATGTGAAGACAAACGAATCCGTTTGGACTCCTCCCAAGGAGGGTTTCCTCTCCTATGCGGAATACGAGCGCATCAATCAGATAGCCATCGATCAGCAGGAGCTTACGCAGGCGGAAGAGGCGTTGCGCTTTCGCGCTAATGCGGATGAGGAAGTGGCGCGATTCAATCGGGAGAAACACGCTCGCATCTATCGCAAGCCGGAGAATGCCAAGGAGAAGAAGCTGAAGGAGGAGAAGAGACAGGGGTTCAAGACCGAGGAGGAAGCGGCCACACAGGAGATTGGCCAATGGCAGGTGGTGGAAACTAGGTAAGTGAAGATAACTATTGCAATATTACGATTATTTCTAGTCTTTGTATTTAATTCCAAATAATTATTTACAGACCTCCGCCAGCTGCTATTGATTGGCAATTGCCCAACACTGATTATTGTGCCACAGCTCCTGTTGTCACATCTGTCTACGAATCGGAACCACCTGTAAAACGCTTTAAGGAGAAAACAATAACAGGCTTGGATGAAGAAGCTGGCGGCACCAGTGCGCCCGCCACATTCAAGAAACGCAAATTTGCAAACAAAGGCAATGCGCGAAAACCGCTAGAGGAGTAGTATCCACAGTATCTGTACATAAATAATTGAATACAAATAAATTGTGTCCAACTTTTAGTTAAAACTTTAATTTGTAGGCTGCCAACTCGTGTTTGACATTATTTGCACGACTGGTCACCCTAACCCGACGCAGCATTTGCTGGCTAAACCAATGCGGTCACATAGCGCTGATAGTTAGTTCCATTTTCAAGTTTGCGACGTTCGGTTGTTGTTCGGACGGGCGTCTCTTGCTACAGTTTGTTATTAAAAGAGAATTTTTCGTTGTGCGCTTAATTCTGTTAATAACAGCCAGCAAATAAGCGAAGCCAAGGCGAGAGGCGCAGCGTGTGTGATTGATTCTCAGTGTTTGTGGGCAAATTGAGCGCAGCAGCAGTAAATAAAATTCAATTAATGTAATAAAAGGCAAACGAAAACGAGAAGAAAAGAATTGAAAACAGTGCAGTGTGTAAAAACGTAAACAATAATAATCTAGCAAAAAAATATATGTCTGCCGTCTAAATTATTACTTACTCACACACACACACACGCGTACATAAAGGGCAGCATCGGCGTCGGCAGCAGCAACATTTGTTTTGAAGTCATTTCTGCTCAGCTGAAGAAAGGTCAAGCGTTGCGTAAAAAAAACAACAAACAAACACGCATAACTGCTATTATATTTTTCGGATTGTGTTGGTGTGTGTGTGTGTAGAAAAGCAGGCAAAATTCAGTTCGCATACGTTTACAGCAGCAGCAGCAGCACTGCCCCCCACGCCGCTGACATCTATCATCAATCGCCGGACACGGAGTGGCTGGAGGACGACTGCAACGGGTGCCGGCGGGACAGTGAGACCAGCTCCGACTCAGAGTCAGTCACGCAGCCGGAAGCAGGAAACAAAGCAAACAAAAACAACAAACGAATCAACAACAACTACAACAACATGGCCGTGCGCAAAAAACAGGATGACAAATACCTGCTTGCGCTGCGGGAACTGGTGAACAGCGGGGCAGGCAATCGGCAATGCTTCGATTGCAACCAGAAGGGGCCCACCTACGTCAACATGACAATCGGCTCGTTTGTCTGCACACGCTGTTCGGGCGTACTGTAAGTAACTGTAACTGCCTACTATTCGTTAGTCAGTATTCACTATTTACTACCTGCTTTATAAATTGCCCTCTTTTGCTGGAACAGCTCATTGAGCCAGCAATCGCTGCTCGCTGCTCGATTCAGGTGAAATACCTGGACACAATCTAATCGCTACTCGTCAAGTCTTGCGAACAAATATTAAAGACGCGTAGCAGGTCTCATCTTCTTCAGATACTGCTAAGTATGGCTCTACTCGTTACTTCTACTGGTTACTCGCTAAAGTTACTATGATTAAAACATGAGTATCCTTAGTTTAAAATCTGTCGATAAGGTTTTTTGTTCACTTTATCTTTATCCATACACTTTGCTACTCATTCGTTGCTACTCACTAGTTACAGAGCACTCGTTGCCATACTTGCTACTACACACTCGTTGCTATACTTGCTACTACTCACTCGTTACACGCTGCAGAGTGTATGACTAATTTTGAGGTACATAGTCTTGCAATTATGCTTTTTAATTGAACCTCTGCTCGCTAATATCACATAATGATGGAAACGAATGTGGACTGCACCCAACGATAAGCGAGCTGCAATCTTTAAGCGCAGTTGATTGTCCGATAATTTGAGTTCGAAAGCATTGACCGACCCCAAACCTCTCCAACGATTAAGACCTGTCAGGGGAACCGAATGGAGGAGGGAAGGGGGGGCATATGCGGGCGTGCAGCGAAAGCGAAAGCGATTTCATTTCTCCGATTTGATGTGTTGAGAAACACCAATTTGGAAATGCAAATCGCAGTCAAACTTTCAATTGGTGGCCGTCACTTTTGGGCTCGAAATCGAAAACGAAATTATTTTGTCGTTTCTATTTTGGACAGGCATGGAAGGCATGCAAAGCAATTCAAAATAAGAAGAAGACATCTGTTTTTGTTGTTTTTGTCCTTGGCACTAAATGGCAAATAATTGCCAAATTGGCTGCGATTTATGCGCTGAATGGAACACTTTGCGCGATTAAATGCAAATTGAGGTCATCTCCTTGTCAGCCCCGTGAAGTTGCCACCTTTCTGTTTGTGTGCTTGTTTTCATTTCTCGTTTGTTTTTCCACTTGATTTACGCACTTCCGCTCTCACGCCCTGTTCTCCCTCCCTCTCTCTCTCTCTATCTCTCTCTCTCTCTCTGCCTGTCTCTGACTCTCCACCTCGTTACATTTATTTGATTACTTTCAATCTGCATGCTTCCGCCAACAGGGCCACAGCTGTGATGCACATTTCACACAGCCACACAAACACACACACACAGATTGCGCCCTAGATTCTGTCGCTGTGTGAACGTTGCCAGCATTTGATTCAATTGGTCAACATGCGGGCGCTCTCATTGCCTATCGATCAACGATAACATATTTTTTTTTTTACCTATTTTTTCTGTTTGGATTGTTTGTTTTGCATGTGACCAAAGTTTTCTAGCACTCTGCTTTGGCATTCTATTTTTTTTTAAATATTTATTTCTAGTTTTTTCTTTTGAATGCATGCAAACAGCATATGTAAATTTTATTGAATGCAGCAGCATTGGGCCAATGCTCCCCTGCTGCACTGCTGCACACAGTTGCATGACTCATTCGCCAGTCGCCAGTTTCCAGTTGCCTGCCAGCAGCTGGGCGAAATAAATAAGTATTACGACTATGCAAATGTAAAGCCGCATAAATGCCTCAGCGAGTCCCTTTTGGCATGACAACAACAGCCAACAACCAACAGCAGACACAACGACGAACTCCACTTAAATTGAACTACACAGCAAAAAATAAAAAGAAAGAAGAAAAATACCTAAATTGTCTGAAGTACAATAAAATTAAGTTACAAAGAAAATTCGGAGTAGGAAAATTCGAGCTGGTATTTGTAAACCCAGTACAAAGTAATTAATTCAAGTACGTTTTTTCCTCATTCTTTCGAGAAATTTCTACTATTCATTAATTTTAATTTATGCTAGTATTTATTTTCTTTTTGTTGCTGTGTATACAGAAAAGTCAAACAAACAAGTCAAAGTCCAAGACAAAATTGTTGTGCATGTTCAATGCTACAATGTTTCCTGCCCCTCCCAAAACTCCCAACCAAGCAACCCCGTCCCCTCCCCTTCCCCCCGCCCATACTCTCTGCCTCTCTCGTCGCAACGGAGGAACAGCTTAGCTGCTGCATACCGGCCGGCCCGTCAGCCTGGCTATGAAGGCGTAAAACCTGTCAAACCGCTTCTTTTTTTTCGCCGCAAACTGAAGTATTTTTGGGACAGTTGCTGTCGTGGTTGTTGATGTTCTGGTTGTTATTATCGTTGCTGTTGTTGCTGTGGCAATGGCAATTGAAGACAAATTGTTGCACCTCAATCGCACAGCAGTCGCGCCATCTGGTGGGCAGCCAAGAAACTTGTTGATTAGATAAGGCCCCTTAACACTCAAAATAATAAGTGCAGAATGACAGACAAACGACAACCAAAAACAGACTGCTTGTCTGTCAGTCTGTCTGTCTGTCTGTCGTATCTGTGTCTCTATCTCTTGCACTGACCTCCGCAGGCAGTCGTTTGTCGCAACTGGTCTACTTTCTCAGGTGCGTCATCTGCTCTGCCAGCAAGAGTAACGGCATTTGCCCACCACAAGTCTTCAGGCCACAAGTCTGCAGTCGACCAGCTGACAAATAGCTTACAGTGGCGCACAGAACTCAACGTACGAACCCAAATTTTTGTAATGAAATATAATTATTATTTAAGACGAGTTATTATTAACAAAAAAAAAACTTTTTAAGATTAACAATTAGTCATTATAATAATGAAACACCCTAAATAAGCGTGAAGCAAAACAGGAGGTTGTCGTAAGTTAAAATAAAATAATATAAAATAATACATAAAATGTAGTTAAATGATATTTCCCACGAGAAGTTGAACATGTAACTCAAAAGCATTCTGCAAACTGCATCTGTTAGTTAGCAGAAGCACGATTCTGTTACGTAGACATTTAACAGACGACGTCCATTTACATCTCCGTGTATATATATGTACATATATATAAACGTATTCAAATACGTATGTAAGCACGATAATCAGCTGCACGTCTTGTGGTCAAATTGTAGATATGTTAATCTCTCGATTATGAAACAACATAAACACGTCCCAGCTGTATGGCCTAAGAGGCCATATGGTCAGAGAGGGGGTTTGTAAGGGGCAGACTTTCACCAAACGTTGTCAGCTGTGTGGGCCCTTTTTGACTTTTCTTTCTTTCGCCACGACTAAAAACACAAAAACCAAAACAACAAACAGCAAAGTAAAAAGAAACCAACAAAAACACATGTAAAAAACAAAACAATAAATGAAAACGCGACGCTGAATAGCAATTAAATACTTGTATACATTTGCGTCTATTAGAGGTGGGCTAGTTTTATGTTTTCTTTCGTGTCACGATCTCCACATACCCTGTACCTACTTAGGATGGGAAAAATATATACTTTTTGCTGACGAATTCTCCAGCGGCTTTTTCTTTAGAATATGGGAAATCAATAGAAACTTTTGAGAAGTGATCAGAAATTTTCAATACAAAGAAGGTAGATAAGGACAAGTCTCAGATAGTCAGACGTGAGAGGTAATCATATTTTATGTCTATCGTGTTTTCAAATTGTAGTCTCATTTGTGTTTCATCTCTAGTCTACATATCTACAAATTTATGTGTGTATATACGAAGCGCACTCAGTCACAAATACATTTATTATAGGTATAAAAACATCTCTTTTAAAACATATATACATACATATGTATATATATATATATATATATCTGTAAGTCTATTTATGTGCACAATTCTCAGCTATTTTTACACACATATACAACACTTCTAGCTGCTCGTTTTGTTTTCGTTTCCGCATTTGTCAGGCTCTTATTGTCAGAATCCAGTCTGGCCGATAATTCACTTACCTGTTTACACACACATGCACACATCCTCACACAAGCATACATTTACAAATGTGTGGTTAACTGAATAGCGTAGCTAACGTTTCATTATCATTTGGCAAATGTGAATCGCATAACGATCAGAATTTAGCAATAACAAATAACACACCTCAAACTCTTCTTCACTTATCCCCTTCTAACTCACCGTTCCCTGCTGCTCTCTCTTTGTCTCTCACTCTCTCTCTATCTATTTGATTGGCAATTATTGCGCAGTTTTTTTGTTGTTGCCGATTCTCGACTTTGGTATTGGGGCAAAATGCACAAAAAGGTGTCGCTGTTGTAATCGCCGTTTGTTTTATTCATTTCATTCGTTTTCTCATTGCGTTTGTTTTGTTTTTGTGCGCTATTGCCTTGAAATTGAGATTTATACATATATTCTATAAATAATG
Organism: Drosophila nr. perissopoda 5 BK-2023a; assembly: GCA_035044105.1. Lineage (NCBI taxonomy): Eukaryota > Metazoa > Arthropoda > Insecta > Diptera > Drosophilidae > Drosophila > Drosophila nr. perissopoda 5 BK-2023a. The sequence continues at coordinate 973,039 of JAWNMK010000245.1, forward strand.
AAATATATACACACATATATGTACATATATATACATTGTATATATATATATTTATTATACGTAAGTACTTATGGCACAAAACTGCTCAATACCTTGCAACAAGAGCACGGAAATATGCGCATTTTTTTGCACAGATTAGCAAGCGATCTGCCAATCCGAATTACAGCTACTTATAAACATATGCATACAGTGGGTGGGTGGCAGGCGCCGTTCCACAGCTGCAAAACTAATGCCGACTTTCAAATAAAATTGATCCCTGGAAAGCACATATATACATATATGTTTGTGTGTAAGGGTAAGTGTTTTTCTGCGCCTACATGAACTGACTCCCCATGGAGCTGGCAATCAGCCCGCAACAGGATCGGCTAGCGGCGCCTACGCCATACAGATTTATTGCGTTGCGTCGAAATAAAGATATATATATATGTACAGATGTACACATATTGGCTTTGTTAGTTTTGTGTGTGCGCAATTAGGCCGCGAGTGGGTGGCAACATCATTTTGGCCAATGTGTGGGGAAGTGGAAAGAGTACACTCTAAAGAAAATATGCCCTAGAAAGTATACATATCATTTTTATTGTAACAAATAAATTGAAAGCTTATGTACTATAAGCTGAATCGTTTGATAAGATCAGCTATGCCACAATTAACTAATTTATTTACACTGTTCACAAATATTTTATAATTTGCTGAAACCTATTTTTCACGATTAGAAATGCAACGCAATTTAAACAAATTGTAATAAACTTTCTTTTTTAATTTGAAAAAACTCGATTAATTATTTAAAAATAATATATGCGCAACCTATGATGTATGAACCACCCTAAGCTTCAGAATTTATAGAAAAATCTGTGCTTAAGCAAGGACAAACTTTGGCAAAACCATAAGTCAACAACGCTTTTCTATTGCTGCGTGGCCCACGCAAATCCAAAGTTCATATTTCTGCTTACTCCCCCCTTGCCTTCCTCCAACTGCTCAGATTTTGCAGGCCATTTGTGATGTCGGCAACGAACGGAGCTCAAGGCTCTTTCAGCAATTTGCAGGCGGCGGGCGCATTATTAAAATATTCATTGAGTCACTGTTGAGTCAGTGGGCCGCCGCTCACTACTAAAGAGCATCCATCCACAACATAAGCCACAAGCCCAGTAGCACCAAATCCGCCCACTTTTCATCCAGTTTCTCATCCTCATACTCCAGTCAGTGCCAAGTTTAATTTATTTTGTGCGACAAACATTGACAGAGGGCCTTCAACGATGTCGGCAATGACAGCGGCGACGCACGCCTCTGCGCCAAAATGGCCCACCATTCCCTCCCCCCTCCATTTCCCGCTCCCTCCTATCTCTCGCTCACACACATAAACTGTGCAGATGGCGGACATTGATATTGATGTGCCCAACAGCGCCGACAGCCGAGTGGGATTCCCTCTGTCCAGTTAGCGCAGTCTAATTGGCAGCAGGCTTTGCTCCCTTCCCGACACACAGCTGGCGCTATTCAAAATCTGCACATTTTATGCAAACAATGCTGCCAGCTATTTTTCGAGGCATTTAACAAAAAGAAAAAACTTTAAAAGAAGCCAAAGTTGCCGCACTTCGCTTACTTTTTTTGCTATTCTTAGGCTTATTCTAAATGCCAACTTCGGCAACACTGCATACAAAATTAGTTTAGAGCATTTCCAGCTGCGTCTGAAAAGTGCTGTGTCTGCTGAAAATCGAAGCGCCCAGAAATGTGGCACTCTGAAAGCCGAGAGTGTGGCGATTTCTGGCGAACATCTCAGCATTAAAATTGCTAAGTGTACATTTGCAACATATTTGAGAGGGCCTATGTTGAGCTGTTTATGTTTATCAATCAATCAAACTGTTTTGCCTTGCCACTTGGTATTTGTCTTTGAGGTGTAGCGAATATTTGCGGTGCTCGAATTTTGTTTACCTTGCGAGTAGGCCCTGAAATGTAATTGAGTTGTTAGCGTTTTGCATCTCTGGCAGCTGTGTGTTGCCTGTGTTGTTTGTGGTGTGTATGTGTGTGTGTGTATGTGTGTATGTGTGCAACTTGCCGTACTGTACACGTACTGTTCCATTTTCCATTGCCATTTTAATGCAGGCCAGTTACGTGCCACAAGCGGTTATATAAGGAAAATGCTTGCCAGCCTCTGCAGAGAGAGTCAAAAGTCCGTGGGATGCACTCTACGGCTCACACATAGACAAAGCCAAGCCGCACTTTCTACGAATCGCTAGAGTATAGTCGAGGTCGTCGTTATAACAGGTCGGTTATGCATACTAAAAGATGCCCTGTTAAAAGCTCATAACAAGCAAAAGGTCTCCGCTCCATCAACAAACCATTTTTGTTACAAGTTTATAGGATGTAAGCAAAATATAACATAATTTTCCCTTATAATGTTTGCGAAGATACCGCAAATAGATACCCTTGCCAGAATAGGTTGGCAGGCTATGAGCGACGACAACTAAATCGTGGCAGCTCGCTCAAATAATCCCCACTTATGATGTTGTTTGCTGCTGAAAGCATTTGTTTAGTTGAACATGCCTTGTTGGTCGTAAATGTACAGGGTATAGTCACAAAAAAATCACGCGATTTAAATCTTACAAAAAAAAAGTGCCATGTACAAAGTTGATTACACTGCAAAACTTTAGTGTTTACAGGGTATAAGCAACGAAATAGATGCCATTCCAAAGTTAGACGTAATTGCAGTTCACGATTTACATAGCAATCATACAAACTATTACACACATTAAATACAAGTACAATTGGAATATACACACGAGTGTTTATTTACATACTTATGACACATATATCGCACATATCGCACATATCGCACTTGGGATCGCTCAATTCCAAAGCTTTTCAAAGCTCTTCATGCTTGTTCATCATTATTCGTCAGGGTTCCACGATTGCCTTGTAAGGCACTTGACTGCGGTTGAAACTGAAACTCGTTGATATTTTTAGCCCAGCAATGAGATGCCCTCCGGGCTCCTCATCTCCCTCATCCCCCCTCGCCTTGTTTTTACCGTTGATACCGTTTGATAGTCTTGCAAATTACGACAACGCTATTTGTGACACTTTCTGGAAAATTAAGCCTCGACTGGAGGCGAGAGAGACTAATGATTCACTCGCTCAGCCGTGCAGCTTTCCGCATGTTATTGAACTTCAACTTTACAATGTTTTTATTTTTTTTGGAGGCCACATCAATTCATCAATCCCGGAGAGACAGCCAGAAACAGTGGCAATCAACGGAGCAGCAGCTGTTTGTGGTTTTCATCTTTGAATGTTGAAATTTGTTAGTGTTTTCCTCAGCGCCTTTGTTTGTTTGCCATGTCTGTTGTCTGTTGTCTGTTGCCGCACACTCAGAAAAAAAAGTATTCACCAAGATGCATGTTTTTCCGTTATGTTTCCAGAATGAAAATTTCTTATTTCCCGAAAATACTTTCTAAAAATAACAAATCGAATTTCTTATCATTAATCATGTCTTATGTTTTCTTCAACGAAGAAAGGTTAAGAAATCATTTCTACTTATTTATGTACATATTTTTGACCAAGTTCAGCTGATAAGCTTTATGATGTTGACCGGTTCTTTGTTTGCCAATTAACCATAAATTATTTATATAAGTTTTTGCTTTTCAAATTGAATATTGAATGACCGCTGAAAAGGGCGTTACGCCCGGACCTATCTTCAGGGCAATCGCATTGGCAATTTGCGTATTAAATGGATTTCCGCGAATAACTGTCAATACCGCGAAATGATGCCAAACTCAACTAAATATATATATGTATGAGACGCCCCTTGACATCCACTTATCGCGCAAATGTTTGCCATTGCAATATGAATAAGTGCAACGCATTTTCGTCCGTTTCCTCAGTTAAGCTCGGTGCTTGCCACAGGCCACAACAACGACTTATATAAACCAGTCAATTTATTTATCCATAACTGTGAAGCAACCATATTCAGTTTGTCAACTCAACAGCTCAGCAGTAAGTTGGCTACAGTCAATGAAATACTTGTACATATTTAAACAACCTTCAATCTCAAAGGTAAACAAAAGTGCTTTTAGTGCTAAGTTTAAATATCAAATACAATTAGTTGCGTTTTTTTCTCTTTCTTCTTCTTTTTGTTGTTGTTGTTGATTTTGTTTACTGTGACCTTAAGTCTTTTGTGGCATTTAAGTCAACTTTAAGTTTGCTGTTATTTATAACTAATGGTAATAAATTGATAGTATTTCACTATCGAGCAACAATTGATAGATGAGTAAGCGAGATATTTTGGTCATTTTGTCAATGGTGAATGTCAATTGTTGAGTGCACTGATTGGGATTACACTACACTCTTTTTGTTGAATGGTACTCAAATTGTAACAGAGTTGATGCTGGACTGTGAACTTGGCGTCATCAACTGATATGTACGATATAGACCAACTCCATATACTATATATACACACTATAAAATGCTGAGGCATATCACGTTTAGCATTAAAAATTGCTTTAAGGGGATTCAGTGCTGATTAGATTTCGTGGAATTTACCAAATTCATTGGAAGTAAGCCATAAAAAGCTCTGAATATATATATATATATGTATCTAGAAAAAGGTAGCTCAGCTCGGAGATAACATGAACCGACTAGGAGATACCCTAAACCCAGAAAATGCGTGCTGATTGTAGATTGTTTAAATTATACAGGCGATTCTTAAAATCTGTGAAAAGCTGTGTTTTTCGATTGATTTGTATCAATTTGTGCTAGTTGGGACCAGTTATCGATAAAATGATATGGACTTGATCTGCGAGTGGTATACATGAACTCATTTTCAAAATCGGATGTCTGCAACTCCATTTTTAACCCCTTATTTGTTATGGTTTCAGGCTATCAAAAAACAGCTCGAAATTTGTTGGGGAGTATTTACTTAACGAAGCCAATGGGGAATTTAAAGGGTTTCTTCATAATTGCGTTGTTTGAAAATTGACTAATTGTCATTTTTTGCTCATACTCTTTGTTTTGTTGTTCTTATCAGCTGTCGGCCGCCTTCCGTCTGCCACGCCAAATGACTCATTGGAATTTTTGTGTGTGTTTTTTGTTTTGTTTATGGCACAGAAATAAATTCTTAAATGTTTCTGCTTAATGCTGATGAGCAGAAGTCGCAGCAAAAGTTCAAAAATGCCAATGTTTCCCCTCTTTCCCTTATTCTGTGTTCGTATTGTTGTTGTTGTTGAGGTTTTTGCAGTTAGGTGCGCTCACTTTTTGCTATTTTTTATTTGCTGCTTTTGCTGTTCCCATTGTTTTTTATTTATTTATTTTTTTTTTTTATCATAATTTAAACTGTTTGCTGTTTGGTTGCCCTTGCGCAATTTCTTGACTCTGGCTACATCAGCGCTAATCGTCATGTGGTAGGTCTTAAATACATCATGCCCCTCTGGTAGGCATACCCTCTCTCGGACATTGGCTCGTAACAATATCCAACTAAAGTTGTAACACATTGATGCTATCAATAACTTACAAATGCCGCCACAAATCCATCAAGCAATAATGCTTTAGTTGAGATTGACTCAAGGCAAGTCTTTACTTATGTAATTAGTCGTTCACGTCTGATTTCTATCGATATTTTTATCGATAAACTTGATTTGCATTTCATACATGCGAATTTATAGCACAAATTTGAAGTAGCTCTTATGTATACTATGTATTGTCGGAGATGGTTCCTTCTTCTTGCTATAGACTTTACAACTTTATTATACTTATTTTTTTTCACAAATTTTCTCAAATGAAAAGGGTGTTTAATCATCTATAAACCTAAGACTGTTCACACTTGTGTTTTTTCAAGTATTGTTCTGGTACATTAGTGAAAATGTGTCTATATATGTGGACATATATCTAGGCGTGTATCTATATACAGATATAGACATCGGTCGCTGTATCTGTATCTGTATCTGTTGACTGTGCACAATATTTCTCTACAATTTGTTGTTACTTTTATTTGCCGCAAAGCAGCGACTTGTTTTATTTTTGTTTGTGCCTTTTTTTTAACGTTGAGTGCGCAAAATGCGCAAAAACAAGTTTTGCACTTTGTGGCGAAGTGGCGAAAAAAAAACTACAAATGAAATACAATACATATGTACATGAAACTAAACTAAGCTTTATCTTAATGTGTGTGTGTGTGTATTTTTGGTTTTATTTTTGTATCCACTTGTGCCTAGCACGATAGATGTGGAGCTGATTTGGAAAATCCGGACAGCTGTTTGACGCTTACTCTTAAACTCACTCGCCCACCCGTTCCGTGCTTTTCCAACACACTCGGATGTAGTAGATTGTGAATGTGGATTGTGTACTGCGTATTGTGAATTGAGTTTGTAGCTTTCGCAGCATTTTGCGTTGTTTTGTGTTGTGCATTGAACCACAGCTGTTGCAATTGCAGTGGGTCTCTGCTTTAGAGTATTGGCCTGCCAGATGACACACTTTTGCATGCCATGACTTGGCACTGCTCTGTTCCCCTCTCTGTATGTGTGTGTGTGTGTGTGTGTGTTTCAATTAGCGTGGTTGTGCACACACACATACACACACTTTAAGTGTGTGTACCTCTCTAGTTCTATGTGTTTGCCTTAGCTTTCAACTGTTCCGCAACCCAACCCGACCGCGTCTTGCCTTTCAATTAGCAAAATTAAAATAACAAGTAAGAATATTAGATATGAAAATATTTGACTTGGAGATACTCCGCATAAGCCATTAAACAAAAAGTATTTTGAATAAGCACTCTTTGCACTTTGCAAAGATCACAAAAACGATTAAATAATGAACTTTGCTTGCACAACGTTGCTGTTTGTCCACAAGCAAAAAATGTTTAAAAATAATTATGGCTCCTTACTTTTTTTTAGGCGTCATCAAACGGTTATTAGCTGCCGTTAGTACTTGTTATATGGATGGCAACATTGTATTTTAATTATCAATAAAAATGAAGGCAGGTGCTTAACAAATTTACAATCTTCACTTTACACCTTGCCCACAGTGGAAGAACTAAAATAAAACTTTATTAAAAAGGTTCCTTATGAATTGAGGAGTCAGCTTTTTACATATATTTGTTGATCTTGAATATAGTTTATATAGTTTATATGCTGAGAAATGACATCTGCTGGCTTTGGCACACAAATTCACACCACTTTATGAGGGAACGCCTTTTGCACATGTAAAAAACTAGAAATAATTAATATCTTAGGCATGCCGAAGATTGTATACCCTACATACATTATAACAGGCACATTTTATGAGTTCGATTCTGTTACACAATAACTAAAAACTGCATAAATAATGTGCAGCAAAATTATTGATTTATTTGAAGATTCATGAAGATAGCATTAAAGTTAGCATAGAAGAAGAAAACTGATCAATAGTATATATATGCATTATATGTAGAGGCATTATATTGTAGAGCACAACAAAACTATAATACTCTTTGCAAGGGTATACAACAATTTTGGCATTCACTTTGCAACAGCTACTGTGGCTGGGCTGAGATGTAGTTGTTGCTGTTGATGTTGTCGTCGACCCAAAGCAATCCAAATGCCTTGGCTGTAAACGGTGGGCGTGGCACATTATGCTTGGACCGCATGTGCATGTGTGTGTGTGTGTTTGTAAGTGTGATAGTGTGTGTGTGATGGGTGGGTAACAACTTTCACTTTTCACTCGGGTTTCAAAAATAGCTGTGGCCACATTTTGTGGCAGTCATTTGTGGCACTTGGCACTTGCAACTAACGAATTGCGTGTGCGTGCCTCAGCTTAACTAACAGCCACTTGGACACCAGATGAGTACCAGACCCAGTGTTTAGTTACAGTTCCCCTTTAGTCTTGGTCTCCGGTGTGATTATTTCCGCAGCTTCGCCAAATCAATTGGCAGCTGGCGGAAGGAAATGCCTGCCTTTAGCATTATTATTGAATCGTGTCTGCATTTCCCAACAAACCACTTAAGGCCATCGCTAATTGCGCCCAGCGAGACGACACTGGCGAAGATCGAGTTTGTTCCCAGCACAAAGTCTGCTGCCTTTAATTAAATCACTTCTTCTTTTTTTTGCTCCCCAATGGCCACAGCTGCTGCTGCTCTGCTCCCAGCTGCAATTTGTAAAAAACACTCTGGCAGAAATGGCAATTCAGTTGCAAACTGCATTAGAGACCCCACCAACCAGTCGCAGGGGTCACAAGACATTGCCCCAAAGGCTGAATGACAACAGCTGAGAGCCACAGTTTTACAGCACTCAATGGGAAAAAACTGTGTTGCTGCCTGCTGTGGAAGCAAATAGAAATTGTAGTTATGCGAGTGTTATACAACATTTTGAGCGATATGAGAGTTGTCTAAAATACACTCAAGGGCGTACGCAGGGTGGGGAGGGGTAGCAACTTTACATAGATTACAATGAAGCATGAAGCGATAAGAGTTCTCTAAATTACATGTAGTGTAGATGGGATAAAGACACATTTACAGCTGCAGATGTGCACATAGATCATTTAATTAGTAGGATAAGAATAATTTCAGTTAGTTTTGAAGATCATTTTAAATGTTTCAATAAAATCGGCAGCAGTCCAAGTTCGATGCTTTAACCACTTCTTCGTGTTATCCCATAGATCACCCTTTCAATTGTACTTGCGCTCTATTGTTATTCATTTTTTACCTGAATTATGTTTATAAATTTAAATGCAATATTATTCTAAATAATCAAACCATGGCCAGAAAATGGGCAACGTGTTCGTTTCGACTAATTTCAGTTTTGGATTGATCCCAAATGAGATTTGTTGCTGCATGCTTTTTTTTATGCATGTACGAATATACATAAACAAATTGGTTAACTATAAAAAAATCTTGGGCTACTGTTGTTAAAAAAGCACAGGCGCGGCATAGGAGACGAGGTAGAAGAACAGGGGCTTCCACAACTGTGCGATCAAAGCTCTCGCTTTTCGCTGCTCCTCTCTCTCACTCTCTTTATCTCTCTCTCTCTCTCTCTCTATGTGGCCCACACTCTGTCCCCCTAGCGTCTGGTTTCGTTTACCATAACGAATTGGCTCGGTGAGCCACTGAAGCGTTCATGTGAAACGTCCAGTTTCTTCAGTATATGTACATATGCATACACATACATAGATACTTGTACTCGTACATACGTGCATACATACATTTATGTACATAGATATATTGTTATTGCTCTTGCTGGCGCTGGCGCTGTTGCTGTTGCTGCTTGTGCCCATTTCGTTTGGGAAAATTCGTGAAAAACTGAAATTAGCTTTAAGCGGCTGTGAGGCAAATTTGTGTGCTGTGCTGTTTGCCGGTTTTCGCTTTGAGTGAGTTTCATTTATGGCTGGTTTCATTTTTCATGTTTTGTTGTTTCTTCTTTGCATTACTGCCACCACTTCTTCTCCTTCTTCTCCTTCTTCATGCGATTCTGCCAAGCACTCGCACCATGCCACACTTGCTCTAATTGCAACACTCAACCCCAAGGCCGGTATAATTAATTTGTGCAATTAACTGAAATTGAACGCCCATTTAGCGGGTCATTCACAAATATGAGTAACACTTGTTTTTCCGCCCATCTCTCTACACCGGAAATCCACTCAAACTTCTCCACTTCATAAATGTTCATTGCAGACACTTTGATTAATTAATAATAACATTTTCTAGACTTTCGATGCATAACCAAAAATTAGCACATGCTACTTGGCGATAAAGAGAAACTTCAGTTTTACGATATGTAAAATAAATCTTCTGTTACATGAACCAAATGAAAATTGAATATTGAATTAGTTTTGTGATTTGAAGACATTGCCTGCAAAAGTTCTCCTTATCAAATTGAACAAAAAGATCCACAAAATTCAGTTGCATTACTTTTGAATTCAGAATAAGCACAACAAAAACTTAAACCATTTCTAAACATGATCTCGGATTTAAAATCGGTTCGTTTTTGGCAAGTATTGGAAGGCTATTTCCAGGGACTTGGAAACTTTACTTACTTCTCAAACTGACAATTTGGAAGAACTCTTATCTTGGAATCTCTTATCTTGAATGCCCAAGAAGTCATTTTGAAATCTCCTTTAGACTTGTCACTAGATCATTCTGTGAACAACATATTCTGTATTGGAAAATGTATTTTAAGGAAAAAACCAAATGGTTTTGATATCATAAAGCGTTACTAGTTTCTAGGTTTGTCTTTTGTATAAATTACAACAACAAAAATAGACCAATAAAAAATCCGTAGGCTCGAAACAGCCACTCAATTTCAATTTAGGAAAATTTAAATTGATTAATTGATTATTAATGAACTTTCCCTTACCGCTCTTCTTTTGTAGACGAGGCCTGACGCCGCCGCATCGCGTGAAATCCATATCGATGGCGACATTCACACAGGACGAGCTCGACATCCTCAAGGCGCATGGGAACGAGCTATGCGCCAAGACGTGGCTGGGCTTGTGGGATCCCAAACGTGCCGCCGCCCAGCAACAGGATCAGCGTGAATTGATGATTGACAAGTACGAACGGAAGCGTTACTATCTGGAGCCAGGCAGTCCGCTCAAGTCGCTCAATCTGAAGACGTCCTCCAGCAATGGTTATCACAACAACAGCAACAACAACAACAGCAACAATAATAATAATAATTCGAGCATCTCGAGTAATGGTTATGCCAGCATTCATTTGACACCGCCCGCCGCTCAGCGCACCGCTGCCAATGGTTTGTCGAAGACAGGCACATCCACCGGATCCTCGGCGGCCATCAGTCGGCCGCAGCATCATCATCATCTTCCGCAGCAGCAGAATGGCAATCATGATGCCTTCAATCTTGGCCTGGGCCTCACTAGCCTCAACAGTGCCGGCTCCACATCGACGGGTGCTCTCTCGGATACGAGCAGCTGTGCCAGTAATGGATTTGCCGGCGAGACCGATTTTGTTGCCGATTTTGGTACGGCGAATATATTTGATGCAACCGCTGGGCGTTCCACAGGCTCACCGGCTGTCTCCTCGACCAGTTCGGTTAGCTCCACCAATGGCTATGCCAAAGTGCAGCCCATCCGAGCGGCGCATCTTCAACAGCAGCAGCAGCAACAACAACAACATCTGCTCAATGGCAACGGAACGGAGAACTTTGCGGATTTCGAGCATGCGCCCATTTATAATGCAGGTGGTAAGTTGAACAGCTCCTTAAACTAAAACAGACTTTTGTTTTTAGATACCCTTGCATTATCTTCAGAGATATCATAGATCTTATATACATGATCCACAGCTATTGTAATTTAATTTGGTCTAGTTCACTTACCAAAACTATGTCTGCAAGGGAATTAAAGCTTCGGTTCAAGCCGAATTTCGCTCTTTCTATTAAGTTTTCATCTTTAGTTTCTTTGCAATCTTTTCGCACACACTGAAACATATTCCACAAGAACCGATTTTTCACCACCTGCTGCTGCAGCTGCTTTCATCAGCAACAAGCTCATGCTATATTTTGCTGGCTACTTTTGGCTTTCAATATCGCTTGGCAAATTTTCGTAGAACGTTTCCACACGTATATTTTGATGAGATTTGAGTAGATGTCAAATCGCAGTTTTGCATTTCGCTTGAGCACATCCCAAAACTGAGAATGAGAATGAACATTTTGTTTTGTTAATCTCTCTCCCTCTGTTTCTCTCTTTCTCACCATATTTCTGCTCTCTGCCAAACCTGAAACTCGAAAATCAAAGTTGCGCCAGCGACAAGCTTTTTCCAGGCATCGCTGCCAGATTGGAGCGATTGGAGTACATCAAACTATTCTGATCCTTTTGATACTCAATTTGAGCTGCTGCAAACGGGGGCAAAATCACAGCCGGAAAAGAAAGAAAAGAAGCATGAGCCGTATGCAGAAATGTCTGCCTATTCCACGCTGTGGAGCGAGGATTTCTGGTCAAAGGAGCCACAGCAGCAGGAGCAACAACAGCAGAAACAACAACAGCAGCAACAACAAGAACAGCAGCAAACAGAACAACTGAAACAACCACTAGAGAAGTCCAACTATAAAAGCTCAGCCAGCTCTCTTAACTCGTCCAAATGCTGTTGCTCCTGCGGCGACGAAGATTCCTTTGAGGCGTTAAGCACCAGCACAGCAACGAATCCCTTTCTGCCCTACCTATTAAATAGCTCAAGTTCCACAGAAGATTGCAGCCTGCTGGAAGACACAACAAAAACAACAATAACAGCAGCAGCAACAACAACAAGCACAGAAGCAGCTGCTGCCACTGTTGCGGCAGAGTATTCAGCGTGCAACTCGAATTCGTTAATTTTAAATGCCTATTACAATCCTTTCTTTACGTGGAGTAAGTTTTGTCTCACTTTCTGTATATATACCCCTGCAGATGGTCAACCAGTTGAGTCGGTAGAGATCCCATTTGCGGGTCACTCGGAGTGTGTGGACTTAGTTCTGCTTTGCTTTGGGTGCTCAACCAAGTGAATGCGAATATTTGCCTGTCTGTTATTTATGCTAAGTATTGCCTCAGTTTCTTGTAACTGTAAAAGATAGATAGATGGAAGGAATTATATCGAGCTTTATCATCAAGTTCCCAGTTAAATCAAAACTAATTGCTTTCTGCAAGGGTATATCAACTTCGGCTTTTGGCCGAACTTCCTTTTGACTTGCGTTCTAACTTGTTATCGTGTTTTTTGCTGGCCGTTGTTAATTGTTGTAATGAGTTTTTTGCTTGGTTTGCCTTTGAGTTCATTTTGTAGATTAAGTAGTTTCGAGACGATGCCAAGTTTTTATACATTTTTTATTTAATCTTGTTTGTTGCAGGTGCTTCGCTGCAGAGCAGCCAGCTTGGGCAGCAGCATCAGCTGCAGAAGCGAACAGCGAAGGTGGGCAGCAATGCACCCAGCGAGGACCGCTATGCGGCACTCAAGGACCTCGACGAGCAGCTGCGCGAACTGAAGGCCAGCGAGGCAGCTGCCACTGAGGCGCCAACGCCGACCAATGCCAACAACACGCCTCTGGACGCCTTTGGCACTGGTGAGTGAAAAACTACAGACTAGAGATGAGCACGAGATCGCTTTTCCTAAAAGAATATGATACGAATTTGAATTCCATAAGAAGTCTTAAGAGAACCCACAATTTTGTTGAATATTTTGTACTTTGAAACTATTATTTAATAAAATTCTTATTCTTGTCACGTAAGAAAAGTCGACACGCGCTCAACTCTATCATAAATTAAGTTGCAAGCAAACTAAAAAACTAAATTACACTTCACCCACAGCCGTCGCTAACAGTAACAACAACAGCAGCAACAACAACCACAACAACAACAACAACAGCAACAATAATAACAATGCCAATCCTTTCAAGAGCCAGCAAACGCTGCTCGTCAACGGCAATAACCATGCGGCGAATCCATTCCAGGCACAGCAGCAGCTCCAGCAACAGCAGCAGCAGAATCTCTACGGCCAGTTGACGCTCATACCAAATGGCTACGGCAGCAGTCCGCAGCAGGCAGCTGGAGTGGCACAACAGCTGTTGCAGCCACAAGCCCCAAGCTTCTACAATTTCAATAACAATGGCTATGCCTTGACCCAAGGACTGCCCAACGGTTGCGGCTTTGGTAGCATGCAACCAGCGCCTGTCATGGCCGGTGGCATATCCGGCTGTTTCAATAATCCATTTGCGGTAAGTGTACTGCTCGACTAGGTGATACCCTTTTAGCTCATCAAAAATCGTGTCTTTGTCTGTCTGTGTATGTATTATTAATTAATTACACATTAATTAATGAAAACATAAATTCATTATTCTGTGTGCTGCACATTTTCACATTTTCCTTTTGACGCATTGCCAATTAAGTTTTTGCATTAACATGTTTTATTTCTTTTTCAGGCCAGCGGAGCCATGAATACCAATAACCCATTTTTATGAGATTCAGACTCGAGCAGAGCGCAGGACCAACAGCAACAGAAACAGAAACAGCTGAAGGAGCAGCTGCAGCTGCAGCAGAAGGAGCACACAATATGGCTGGGGCGTTGATAAAGCAGACCAGAGAAGCAGAAAATCAAAGAACGATAAAAAGCCGCTGAACAAAAAGCAAAAAAGTGAACCGAAATTAGTCCATTTTACGAACAATAGCTATTAACTATGATATACATATATGCAACATACTAAATACATAGACATACACTACATATACATATATGTACGTGTGTGTGTGTGTACATGTACCATGCTGAAAGTAGAATTCGCATTTGCGGATTATTTTGCAAACCGATGATCGTACAATATATACATATACATATTATATTCTTTTACAAAGCTCTAACTCTACATAAATATTTATACGGCAAATACACACACACATCTGCATAATTATATATATATATATGTACATATATATATGCGATTTGAGTGTGTCTAAAATTTTGTATTTACCGTTGCCTTTAGCATCTATCGACTTTTTACTAAACTTAAACTTTCTCAACGTGCGCCACAGTTTGTCGTGTGTTTAGCTTAAACTTAAACTACATGCATATTCTTATGCAGTATGATATATATATAAATATATATATATATCTATATATATTTATAACTAAAAAATACCCCTAAAACAGTAATTCTAAGTTCTAATGGTAGTAAACCCTAATCAGCCCATGCTAAGTTGCGGTTTCATTTGTATTTCGTTTTGTGTTTTTGTCTTTTTATAAATGTTTAGGTGAGAAAATGTTTTATTCTTTTTGCCTTATCATCGCATCCTTGTAGCTCTCTCTAACTCCCTCTCTCTCTCTCTCTTCCTGTTTTTCTTTTGGGGTTTTATCGTCTTTGCGCGCTTGTTTCGGTGTACGAAACTCTTGTCAGTTATTGATTGTGTGGCCTTAATAAGATTATGAAAATGTTCATTAAACTAAACTATCATTAATAAAATAATGCTAACATATATAATAAATATATTATATAAACACATATACATATATGCTTTTGTACCTAAATTAAATGCTTCTTGTTTTAATACTTGTTATTCAACTATAAATAAATAAACAAACCAATCACAACCAACCAACACACACACACACTTAGAACGGATAGTTTGCTCAACACAAAGTTAAAGTTTGTTAATTGCGATGATAATATATATAAACATATTTCTCTATATATAAGAATACGACGCGACGTTCATATGTAGCATCATTACTAAAAGAAAAAACGGTATTAGTATTCATTCGGAATTGTTTAATGCCAACACAAGTCCAAATAAGAAGCAAGATGAATTTTTTCCATATTTAGCCTTAACGTATGTCAAACATTATCTCGAAGCCTTAAAACAATTATTTAAAATTACAAATTTCAATAAAAACTATGAACAAAACAATCATTTCTGTTGTATTAATTATTTTTATTATAATTAACAAATAATAGCTATCCTTGGAACTCTCTTTCGGGAACCCATAGTATTTATAAGTAGAAAATATTATATATATATACATATATATATGTACATATACGTTAAGCAATGCAAGTTAGAAATAGACCCACTTTTCATACAATCAAAATATTTTTTTCTCTTCAGAAATATTCTTGGCAGCTTGCCATTAAGTGGTTGTTGTATTGGCTAAATTCCCTTCAGACACAAAAGTTGTGCATAATTTTAGGGGCGTTCCGGCAACCCTTTCAATTCCGGCAGGAGTCGGAAGCGCTGGTCGAAGGAAAAAGTTTGTCATAGAACTCACCAGAATCAGGCCGAGTTATAAGCTATTCTGTATTTAAAAATGTCCTTTGATTTCAGCCATTTGATGGACTTTCGCAATTTTTATTGACTTATTCGAATCAGTATCACAAGGACCTTGGGCCACCAACGTAGTTTGCTGTGTAGTAGCATATATAAATATAAACAAAGGAGAAACACAGTTGATTTATAATTTATTTGATGTATTTTTATTCATTTCCGTTTCGGTATAATTTCTAGTTTGTTCTCTTTCGTTTTAGTACTAGTTGTGTTTAGCAATTGTTTGAAATTACTATAAATTATTTAATCTTTATATATTAATATGTATATATATATATATATATATATATATTTAAAAATTCGCATATGAAATAAAGTCGAAAGTCATTTAAACCCTATGGTTAAACCTGCCATGACCCAACTCTGTGGTCAAGTCTTTCTAAGCGCCCCATATTAAAGCATCCAAGCTCTAATCGTCCCTTCTCCCGTTAGATTGATAACTCTCACTACGTTCCTCACTAATTTCTTAAGCTAAATCAAAAACAAATCAATAATAATATAAAGAAAAACACGGCGAACAAAATGTAATAACTAAAAACAAAATTAAAGCTGGAATCGCTGCCTACTACTTCATAAATATATAGTAATAATAATAATAATTTGTAATAGTAAAGTATAAATATAAATATATATATAAAGTATGTATGCATATGTGAAAGTGTGCTTAGGTTAGGCATTGCATCATCAACTGTACAGCATGGCTTATATGCGTATCATATTTTGTATTCATTTATGTTTAATAGGGGGGATCTCCACTTAAGTATGTGTGTTTTTTTTCGTACGATGATGATTATGTTTATAATTATGCGGCTAGAACAGATTGTTTAGATATTATTATTATTGGTATTCCGTAAGATTATATGGTAAGATGATAATTTAAAATTGTAATAACAAAAATGACTTGTGTGGGTGTGATGAAGAAGAGGCAGAGGAAACAGGTTCTCCTCTCTCTATCTCTGTGTCCTGCTAATTAACAAATTATTTAGTTTTTTGCATCGCTTTTTTGTTTTTTCTTTTCATCTTTAAGTTTAGCAGCTA
Organism: Drosophila nr. perissopoda 5 BK-2023a; assembly: GCA_035044105.1. Classification (NCBI taxonomy): domain Eukaryota; kingdom Metazoa; phylum Arthropoda; class Insecta; order Diptera; family Drosophilidae; genus Drosophila; species Drosophila nr. perissopoda 5 BK-2023a. The sequence continues at coordinate 989,815 of JAWNMK010000245.1, forward strand.
AGCAGCTTGTGCAATTTTGGTTCTCTGCCTGTTTTCTCTTGTTCGTAAGCTGTTCCGTAAGCGTTCCGCCTACATATTTACATACTCGATAAAGTATTGGTTATTTGACTGTGGTATTAAATAGATTCTGGGCAAAAGCTTATAAGGCAATTGCAATACACACACGCGCATGGTTAATAGACAAATTGGCTTTTTGTGCACTCTCCCGCGCACACACACACACACACACTCATACAAAACACACACACACCCACTCGAATACACACACACACACGTATAGGCTATCTTAAGTGTTGGTTTTTTAAAAGCGCTTTGCTGTGTACACAATACTTGGCTACAGTGTTTGTTAATTATCATATATTATGTATTTATACATATTGTAGAGTATGTAAATCGTATAATGCACGTTGACATCTAGAATTGAGTGATAGAATTGTTTACAAAAGGAAGCGAATTGAGAAATTGAAAAGAATATTCAAATTATTACGCGATCAAAGCTAGCCGAATTAAGCAATTAAACGTTAATTATTCCTTCCTTTTTTTTTTTTGTTTGTTGTTTTCATAATTTTATAAAAGTACAAAAAGTCTGTCTGTCTATTGCACTTGACCAAAAGCGCACATGATCGTGAATCGAGACACAATTAACCGATTTATATATACATACATACTCTCTTGCGAAGCAAAGAACTGAAAGATTTTTTGTGGACAACGCGTTGCATTCTTTTTAGCCATGTTTAGTTACGTATTTACGTATGTTCTATATCATTGAAGTTCTGTATGTGTTGTATATGGTATTTATGTATATTACGAGTAATATATAAGAGATGATGGGCCTCATCCCATCCCATTTTATGTTTCTTTGTTTTTTTTTTTTGTTTTTCCATTGTGTGGGATGCCCATTTACGTGCCATTGGCCTTGGGCAGCGGTCGCACCAGATACAGCTTCTCGCCCTGCTTGTTCGTATAGATGGGCGCTCTTTGGTAGTGTTCCACCAACTGATCCAGCGAATGAAACTTGCGCTGTCCAATGCAGTACATATTCTGCTCCACATGCACACGGAAGTGCTTGTTGCGACCGGGCGCCTTCAAGGAAACCGAGTAATCACCCATCTGCAAATTACAATTAGGAAAACAACAAAATTAACAATCCGTTGACATTTAGCTGTTACATCAGAGATTTTAACTCACATTAGTCTCGCTGTCTCTGATGAGGAAGTCACCGTCGTGTCCATGGCCATTGAGCACCGTGTCGCATTGGCTGCGTGTGATGGCGCCATAGTACCACGATTTGCCCGCCAAATTCGGACGCTCGATGGGCTGAGCTGGTTGAGTTGATGGTTTGTTGTTACAGTCGTTGCGACGCTCCATGGAATCACCACCGCCACCGTTGCCGGCGGCATTGTTGGCGCCGTTGCTGCTGGCGGCGGTGTTGCCGTTACCAGCATTTCCGCTTGTATTGCGATAGGGTGTGGCCAAGTAGTCGTTCAACTCTTGTAGATAATTGCGTGGAACTAAACCAATTTGTCCTTGATTATTGCGTGCCTTATACCAATCGGGATCGGAAGCGGGCCTATCAACGATTTCGAGACGATCGCCCTTCTCAAACGACAGCTCCTGATCATTGTTCGATGTGAAGCTGTAGAGCGCCACCTGCAACGTAGAGATTTAAGTAGTCATTCATAGAAGCTCTTCAAGAGGGAATAATTTTTATTAGCACGTACCACAATGTCCAGCACATTCTCCGCCATGGCATAGGTATGAATCTCACCATCGTTATCACAATCTTCGGTTGTGTAATTGCTGGGAAACCAGCCGACCGAGTTGCCACTCTGGCCACGCCACCACCCATCATTTGACTTCTCCAGGATGAGGATGCGTGTGCCTTTGGTTAGCGATAGTTCATCCGGCTGCTGTGCCTGATAGTTGTACTTGACAATGGCGGTGCCAATGGCCTCGGCCGGATCCGGGGGCAAGCGACGTGACATGGTTGGACTCTCGATTTGGCGCGAGGGCGAACAATTGGGCAGCGTCTTCGAGCCGGAACCCTTTTTCACCTTCTTCTTGATGCTACAATAGAGCCAAACAAATATTGGGATTAGTTATTGAATCATCAATCGCATAAGCAATGCATAAAACTTCAGATTCTTAACAGATTTAACAATAGGTTTTCAGAGAGGGGTTTTTCAAGACTGCAACCTAATTTTGGTGTTTAGTGGAGGGGCAACCAGTTGAACCAGTTGTGGAGGGTTTGCTGGGTTGTTGTTTTCATTCGTGTGTTGGGTTTTTTGGGTATTGTGCAGGGTATTGTATTTTGAAGGCATACTACACAGAAAAAAATAATAATATCAAAAATACAACGTAAAGCATAAGTTCAAATAAGTAAATACAATACGAAAGCCGAAAAGCATTTGGAAAATTAATTCGCAGTACATAATACGAGAGTAGAAAGCATAAAATAGGAGAAGGAAACAAACTTGATTTTTTTTTTGGTTTTTTTTTTTTTGGTTTTTGTTTTTTGGTTTCTTATTTCTGCTGAAATCAGAATAAAAAGAATACTTGAATTTTTAGTGAGTTTCAATAACTATGTAGCAATAGTAAGTATATACAACACTTTGGTGGAGTTTGCTCGTTGTTTGGTTGGTGGTTCGGAATTGAATGCAATTGATGCAGCGGGGGTCGAGCGACTGCAACCGGAGGGGGGGATGATGATGATGATGAAACGCACCTGTCGAAGAGCGAGGGCTTCTCCTTCTTCACATAATTGCTGGGCACATAGCCGGACTGGTTGCGACTGTTTTGTACGCGCCACCAGTGCTTGGAGTCATCCAGCAGCAGATAGCGCTCATTCTTGCGCAGGTCCAGCTCCTGTGCACCCTGGGCTGCATAATCATATTTGGCTACCACGTAGCAAACGTCTTCCTGAGATTTGCCTGCAATATATATATACATATTTATAAATTATCCGATTTGGGCATAGCTAGCTATATATTGTAACTGAATTCCATTTTTTTTTTTGATTATGATAGACGTTTATTTAAAATTGAAATAGATTTGGTAACAGACTAGAATTTAGGAATTTTCTGAGCATCCTAGAAAATCTTTGATTACAATATAATTTTATTAATCAAAGGGATGTGAAATATTTGAAATTTAATGAGAGTCTTCAAGTAGTATTTGTAAAAATTTTGAAAAGCAGAGTATAATCATATAAGTCGTTAATAATAATTTATTTTCAAGTCTAGCTCGGCATCTAAATTTGCTATTTTAAGTTTTGTAACATTTTTTATTTCTCGAGAATACAAGTTTCCATAAATTTTTAATTTTTTAACTTATGGGAAAATTTAATCGACTTTAGACCATTTTTGTACATTCCTAAGATTGCAATAGATGCTGCAAAAGGAGTATTCAGAACTCACCGTGCTTCATGTTGCCCGCCATTGATTGTTGTCCAGCGTTGTTGGCCGTGCCGGCGCTGCAACTGGAGTTGCCGCTGCTGCTGCCGCCGTTGCTGTAGTCAATGATCGGCGCCGGGCAGCCGCTGTTCGCTGGCTGGCCGAAGGTCACACTTTTGTGCTGCTGGGCACTGCAGCTGGAGGCTGTCGACAGTGTGCGATGATGTTGCAGCGATTGCTGCTGTTGCTGCTGCTGTTGCAGTTGCAGTTGTTGTTGTTGTTGGAGCGAAGAGTGTCGCTGATGATGCACCGGCGAGGCACAGCTCGGATAGTTTTGATGCTGCGGCAGCTGCGGTGGATACTGCGGCGAGCTCGTAGCTGTTGCTGCGTTGCCAGAGGAATTGGGGATGTTGCGCGCAAATCGCTGTGGATATTCCAACATTCCACTGGGTGGGCGGGGTGGCGCCTCTGTGGCCTGAGCAGCGCGCTCCTTGGGTGCAATGGGCCTGGCTGCTTCGGAGACAAATTTTGTTTTCTTTTTCTTTTGGCAACAAATGACAACAACAACGTAGACGGTGGCAGTGTTGCAATTAAACAGCAAAAGCAACAACAACTCTTAAGCAGAGATGATAATGATGATGATGATTATGTTGTTGTTGTTGTTTGTATGATGATGATTGTTGTTTGTTATTATGGTGAGTAGTTGTAGTTGTTGTTGTTGTTATTATACGTGTTACGCAGTGTGTTGCTCTTGTTGTTGTTGGTGCTGGTGCTGCATGTTGCCTCCTCCTCGAGCCAACGCATATTTCTGCTGTTGTTGTTGTTGATAGTTGTTGTTGTCGATAGTTGTTGTTGTTGTTGTTGTGCGGTGGGCGGCAAATTAAACGTTACGAATGCGGCGAAAATGCAAAAATAAACAAAGATGTGAAAGAGAAAACGTAAAAAATACGAAGAAGAAGAAACAATTGTAAACAAGATGGAAATTAAAGCTCTGTGTGTGTGTGCAATGTGTATGTGTGTGTATGTGTGTGTGTGTGTGTGTGTGTGTGTCTCATTCAAAAAAGCATTTGCGCGAAAGCATTTAAAATCTATGGCTTAATTATACATTAAATATATATATATAAATATATATTTATAAATTAAATAACATTAGCATAAACAAGTTATATATACATATATATATATATATATATATATATATATATAGAAAAAGGAATAAAACGGGCCTTCGAGCAGGGATATGAAAGATAGCTGATGAAAGTGTGTGTAAGGGATGATAATGATTGATGATGATGATGATGATGATGAAAATGGATATATGTATCTTTGGGCAACTGCAACAACTGGGCAGCCAGGCAGGCAGCTGGCCAAGCGAGAGTTGGATGCAAGTGAAAGTTGCCCCCAACGCAAATGGGGCAACACTCTGATTTGAAAAGTCGTAATTGAATTCAATAAATAAAAAAATAAGAAAAAAGCAAAGAATTTTTTAAATGCGGGCTGACGCTGATCAAATACCCTGTTCATAATACTCAGAACTTTAGTCAAAAGTGTATTTATAGAAACCAACAAGTTTTCCATAGGCAAAATCGATGAATTGCATTGGAATTTAAATGTATAGAATTCAAATGAAAAATAGAATTATAATTCGTAAATATTAAAGTATTCCATCCTTAAAGTTACGCTTCCGTTTCCGGTTTGACATTCTGGATATAAGTCATAAATTTGGAGGCGATTATTCTACAGACAAACAAGACAATAATGACTCAGTTCAGTTGCGTTGATCAAAATTATATATATACGCTATCAGCTCGTGACGAAAAGGGTATCAAAACAAGCTGGAGACATAAAAGCCACTTGGTTTTAATTGATGAATTTTCAATTGACTTGGCAATGCGTCTGTCGTACAGTTGCATAGCTGGTGGGTCACTCAGCAGTCCGTCCAGCAGTGGTGCAACTACAATGACGATAACAGAGATGGAGAATAAAAAACAACAGCCCGCCATTTACTGTCAAACACACAACTGAGATTTAAGCCTAAGCAATGGGGCTGGCCCCAAACGACCAAGCGCTCGATGAGTCACAAACAGGTATTGGAATTGGAATTGAAATCGGAATTGGGTTTCGCGTACTTAACCAAAAGAGACAAGTCAACTAAGCTGAGCAAAAAAAAGAAGAAAAAAATATAACAAAAAGAATATCTGCATGAGAATGAGAGGCATGAGGCAGTTTACATAATGCCAGTGACAAGGCAAGGGATAATGACAGTTTGTCGCTTAGCCTAGCCACAGCCAAAGTCAATGTCAAACAGCCAAAGGCAACACACACACTCAAAAAATGGAAGATCAATAATTATGAGGTCCAAAAAGCATTTGGTGATTTCGCTTTTGCCTCTTGGCTGACAGTTGGCCAACAAAAATATATCGAGAATTGAAGGTCGCAAATCAGACGCCGAATTCTATAGCTTAATTAGCGTTTAGGCTAAAAACACGCCTGCACATAAAACATTTCGTTTTTAGACTACATCGTATGTGTATATATATAAAAAAATGCTGTCATCAGCGATAAGAGTGAGTTTCGTGTGTTTCGTGGGAAATGATAGAAAATGTGTACGGTGTGTGAAGGCGAAAGCATTTTTTTTTTTTTATTATTTTTCTTTCTTTATTATTTTTTTTTGACAAACAAAAAAAGATTCTTGCTTCCGTATCGCTTGCAGCGTTTCCGTCTAATTGGGGGCTTTTTTCGGTTTGTTTCGTTTTCACTCATGGTGTGTGGCCTCGAGTGAAAGCTGAGTGTACTTAATGACAAACCTTAGAATCACTTGACAATTTCGACAATTGGATAACCTGAGTCATGTTCATTGCACAGTTATTGCTAGCATAAAGTAACCACGGATTTAAGAGCAATAACATTGTTATCAGCGAGAAGATAAGGATTGCTTCCACATAAATTTACGATGGTATTCTATCTAAATAAATTATGAAGACTTTATTTTTTTCTCAGTTTTATACATACCGAAAACAGATTTGGCACATTAAAATGAATTTATAAAATGTACTATTATTTAGCTAACATTTGTTTTCGACTTAATTCATTTGTATAAATTATTAAGATGGAATCAAGTTCATGTCAAAGATTACTGTCAATCAGTTGTATATACTGAGAAAAAAAACATCTTTGAATATTACAAATATTTAATAATATATACAACAATTTTGCTAACCATCTTCAAACCCCCTTAGACAAGTTCATGGCAAAGTTCATTGCTAAATTAAAGTGCCCCTCTTCATGTGCTTGGCAATAGATTGTGAATATATTGTAGAATTGTGTCAACGCCACATCAATTAGTAGTCAAGTTGTTGTCTTCCCAAGAAGTGAGCAAAGCGTGTCGAAAATGTGTTGGAATTGTTCAATGAATCAATGATTTCGATTGTTTATTGTCTGCAATCAAATGAAACTGAAATTAAATGAAATGACAGCACAATTTTATGAAGAAGCGCCCAAAAACAAAATCTATTTCAGTGGAATTACATTCAGTGAATTACATTCAAATGCTCTATATCTAAAATGTCTGACTTCGCTTACAACTTTGAGGGAATTCAACTGGAATCGATTTGAAACTGTGGATTGACAGCTCATTTTGTGTTAGCAAACATTTCGTTTTGTTTAAGCTGTAAACATTATCTATCCACTATTTGCATTGTAAATATTTGTAATGCAGATAAGGTGACTGCCAGTTGTTGCAGTTAACGAAAACATGAGAAAATCAAATCAAAATGCAAGATTATGTTTGTGTTTATGCTAATTTTGTACAGTGTAGCGAAGAGTTACATGAGAAAACGTTAAGCGATTTGCCATCAGCTGGAGTTGCTGCGAGGCAAGGCTGAGGCATTGAAATGCTTGGATGGTTTCTGTTTATGGCCATTGAACTATTGCCTAGACAGACGGACAGTCAGACAGACAGACGGACAGACAGAGTAAGTAAGTAGCTGCTGCTGCTTCTGCTGCTTCTTTGATATTCGTATTTTGTCGCTTTTCTTGCCCGACAAGGTGGCTTTGTCATTGGATTTTTGGGATTTTTGGCTTTTGGCTTTGTGCGGCGAGTGAGTTCGTCAAAGTGAAAATTAAAAGAGTTGCGCACGTGCTCAACGGCGGTTTATGAGGCGGAAAGTTGTTTCGGCAACAACAACGGAAAGGAAATACCCTCGTTCCATTCAACGGTCTGAAGACGCAACGACCATATCAAGAAACACTCAAAAGTGGCCCTAAAAATTATTGAGTTACTAATTCTTCAAACCGAAAAGCAATGCACGAAATTGTTAACATTATTATTTCAAATCTATTTGTGGGGGACAACAGACAAGAGACAGGCTCTTAAATCACGGAAAATGGAGCACAAGAAACAACAACAACAAGCTGGAGAAGAGGGGCATGAATAGGGAGAGTGGGGAAATGGGGTGCTGTGTTATCGCCAGCCAAAAGGGCAGCAGCCACAAGCGACTCGGGGCATAACTATAAACATATGTATTTGTATATGTATGGGTATGTGTGTGTGTGTGTGTGTGCTCATATATTATGTGTGCAGGGAGTGAGAACGGAACTCAATTCTGTTGCAGTTCGAGTTGATTTAGTTAAAGTAGTTGCTCGTTAGAAGCAACGCGTGGCGATTGCAAAACTAATAAATAACTCGAATATTCGCATTTTACATTTGTTTATCTTATTACGTAAGATTGATAATTCGCATTTAGCATGTTATATTTTTCTAATTATGTAAAAGTGATAAATTAACAAATAACTAGTATTTTCTCATGTTACAGTTTTCTAATCATATAATAAAATATGGTAGAAATTGTACTCAAATATTAAACAATCATGCTTCAGGGATTCTAATGAGAGGGGGTGCCACTTATCGATAGATTACTGTATTTTTTGAGCAGCTGTTGTTGTTGCTTAAGTTTGAATTTAGAACTGAATGCTGAACTGATGCTGAATGTGAGGAGAGAGAGGAAGAGACAGAAACCTGTGACATGTGGATTTTGGGTCGTGGGTTGTGAACTGCGCCCCGAAGCGAACTGCGCATACTTAAAACAAGAGGATGTTCGGGGCGGTGGTTGTTTGAACGGTTAGGGGATGTGGATGGAAGTTGGGAGTTGAGGGGAGGTGGGCAAAGCAGCACAGACTGACTGACACATATATATAGCCACGGGCGGTGCGCTGCTGCATGGTTACCAAAAAAACAAAAATCTGCAAAAGAAATCCGAGTGTAAAGCACGAGCACGCGTTGCACAAAAAATATAAAGGAGTGCGCTGGCAGAGAGACCACAAAAAGGGGGTGGCTTTGCTGGGCTCGTCCGACTGAGCGATGCAGAGAGAAAGCGAGAGAGTGCAGAGAGCAGCACAAACATCTTCATAATATGTGTGTTATCCTGGAAAAGTACCGTTTTGGGCCGGTGGTGCAGGGCAATCGAACAGTTCTCTCGTTAATCGATAAATATGCAAATGCTAAGATGAGAGAGAGAGCAGCAGCAACGCAACTGACTAAAAACCAAACATAACAAATAAGAGAGCGAGAATGATGATGCAGTGAGAGCGCGAGTAATAGATAGAAACACACAGAGAGTGAGAGAGAGAGAGAGAGAGAGACACATAACAGGAGCTAAACAGGAGCAGCCGTACATTTTGTGTGTACCTACCGGAGACGAAAGTTTTTGGCGACGGCAACGACGACGACGGCGATGGTGACGACGACGACGTCGAGGGCAACTCCTAGCAGCAGCCAACGGCCCCAGCCCTTTGTGCAGCAGCAGCGGCAGTAGCGACCATATAAAAAATGCACTTTCTTCACTTTTACTGCGAACAAGATTTTTTGCCAAATGTTTTTAGGCGTTTGCCAGACAAATGTGTATTGCACTATTTACACAATCTCACAATAATAATAATAATAATAATACTACTTTAAATGTACATTATGTGTACATCTGTTAGTGAGTGTGTGTGTGTGTATGTATATATATTATGCTGGCCAGTTGAAAATCAGTCGGCTCACTCTTTTTATTTTCACTTTTGACACTTTTTGTTTGTAACTTAGGACGCCAGCGCACTTTTGTGTATTTCAGTAATGCATTTAATTACTTTTGAAGCAATAATCCGCGTTTGATTATCACTTTTCTTAACAATTTTACCGGAGCAACTTCTTCGTCGCTCTCTACAATTTCGATAGTTTTACTGTGTCGCCCATATCGATATTTGCAATTTTGGTCGCATCGAGTACTTATTGCAAACAGCTGTGGCATCGATATACTAGTGATGGTGTTTGCTTTTATAAAACAATGTCGTAAATATCGCAATATTGTGCAACTGAATTTGAAAAATGTATTTTTCAGGTTTTAATATTATAATGCTAAATTATAACATAAAGAATTAAATTAATTTTCACAAAAATGACGGAAAACAAGCCACTAACAAAATTGTATTGTGATAAAGAAAGATGACCTGTGGACTAGAGGAGCGGTAGATTCTACAGCTCCTTCGAAAAAATATAAGACTTTTACAGTTCAGTGTCTTTGAAATATATCGATAAGTTTTCCTTCGTTCATAACCATTACAATATGATCAATGCATTTATTTTATTTATTTAAAATATCGCTAACAATTAAGTTTAAATATGCTACATAGCGTAAAAGCGGTGACTCTTCGTCTGTCCCGTCAGTACACAACAAAAGCAAAGCGAATCGTCCTGTCACAGGACCCGAAAAAAGTCAAAAGTAAAACCGATAATCAGATTTAATTGAGGTGTTAAATAAATTACATTTTTTCGTTTAGATTATGAGCCAAAGATTTCGGGTACGCATGCGAATCGAGTCTATGTGTGGGGCTTCCAGGAGACTGGTGCCCTCGGCCTGCAGACAAGCGTGAAGAAGGCGCAGGAGCGCTACACAGAAATGGTTCATCATCCGACACGGCTGCAGTTCTCCAACAACAATGAAATAACGGATGTGACAGCCGGCTACGGATTTACAGCATACGCCGTAAAGCGTTCCGATGGCGAGACGCTCTTTGGCAGCGGTCTTAACACAGATTCACAACTGGGCTTTCAGGTCAAGGGCAACAGCAAGGATCCCGCCAATCTGGATGTCATCATTTATCCTACAGCTATAAAACTGCCCAGGGAGCAGGGCGAAACGGATGAGGATATGCAGGTGCGCAGTATGTCCTCGGGTCGAGCACATCTGGTTGTGGTCACACAAAATGGCACCGTCTTCACCATGGGCAACAATTCGTATGGCCAGTGTGGACGCTCCATCATCGAGGATGAGCGCTACAGTGGAAGTGCCCTAATTAATCGAATACCCCAGGCAGACATTTGCGGTGCAGAGGATGAAATTGTTGCCGTTGAATGCGGCCAGGATCATAGCATGTTCCTCACCAAGTTGGGGCGAGTCTACAGCTGTGGCTGGGGCGCCGATGGGCAAACAGGACAGGGCAACTATCACACAGCTGGACAGATCACGCTGATTGCAGGCGACATTGAAAAGGAGCGCATTGTGCGCGTAGCCTGCTCATCGGACTGTGTGCTAGCGCTGAACGAACAGGGCGATGTCTTTGGCTGGGGCAACTCGGAGTATGGTCAGCTAGATGATTCGGTTGATGCCGAGACACAGATCTGCATACCAAGAGCTCTCACGCTCACCAAGGGCATTGGCAAAGTGAAGGATGTGGCTGCCGGCGGCTCCTTTTGTATGGCACTCAATGATCAGGGTCTCGTCTACACCTGGGGCTATGGCATCTTGGGTTTTGGGCCAACCGCGGAGCAGTCGTCGAAGCCACAGCATCTGCTCCCACCATTGTTTGGACGCAATGATTTCAGTAATGCAACGACTGTGGTTTCCATTGGATGCGGTGTCTTTCACATGGGGGCTGTGAATTCCGATGGTGATTTGTTTATGTGGGGCAAGAATCGCTTTGGCCACCTCGGCTTGGGCCACAAAAAGGATCAATTCTTTCCCTTCAAGGCGGCCATCAATGGCAAGGTGACAAAGGTGGCCTATGGAGTAGATCACACGATAGCCTTGTGCAAGCCACATATATAGAACATAATGTACAATAATCGCTCGAAAATTAAAATGCTCTCAGAGCTGTTTCGAATTGGAATTAATGAATAAATGGTTTTAAGCCAAAATCAATGTTTTTAAGATATTATATATTTAAAATGTAATAATTTATGTAGAGCAAATGTTGAAAACAGAAGTAAAACATAATTAAAGAAAAACATATATGGTTCTTAAAAGTAAAATTTATAGCTTCTGTACATTTCGATATTTTGGGCAAGTTCTAATATACGAGCGATCACTGTAGCAATAAAAATAATCAAACAGTTGCTTGTTTAAAGATCACAAATTCGCGTTTTAATACATTTAAATCGATTAAAGAACATTTAGATTAATTTGGTTTTCTTGTTGTCTGATAATGTAGTTTTTTTTGTCTGTTTTTTTTCTATCTCCCGTCTTTCATTGCAAATGTAAATAGCGATTTTATATATATTTTTTTTAATTTTTGGTTTTCAATTTGTCGATTTTTCGTTCTATATAAATAATTGTTAGCTCACGTACGCATTTATAGATATAGAGTTAAAGAGTATATATAATATAAAATATGTACTTGGAATTGAATGCAGTGTGTATTTATATTTATCAAGTGGTTGGGTTTATCTTTTCATTTCTTTGTTTTTTTGTTTTTTCCTTTATTGGGGCTTAGCTATCCTTATTTCAATATACAATAGAAAGTTCTGCAGCAGCAATTCTATAACCGCGACTTTTAATAATGTATTCTTCCACCAGCGTTGCCTGGGTCACCATCCACAATTCAATCCACAAATTGCCACTCGCCTTTTGTTTTTCTGTATTTGTCACAAATTTCGTCAATCGCATTTAAATTGCTTTCTAGGTACATTTCTTAATAAGGTCTATTATTTTATATATGATTCGCTATTTTCTTAAACTCAGCTGAACGAGTATTCCTCGTCGAACCGCTTGGCCAATTATGATGTATAATACGGTCTTTTTTTTTTGTTTTTTCTCGAAACTACAGACTACAAAAAATGGAGCTGTTCGCCCCACAGAAGATCATCGATAAATACACACACGTTTTCTCTGACGGAAATCAATACTATTTTTTTTTTTTTTGTCTTGATTTTTTTTGTTGATTTTCTGTTTTTTTTTTTATGTTATTGATTTAAAATATTTGTTGCGCACGACCAACCAGAGCTCAAGCTAATTGCTTCTGTTGCTGCGACTGGGACTCGTTCGCCTCGTAGGCCTCCACCTCGGCTATATTGGACAGATCGTACTCAATCACGCCCTTGCCCATGAACGCGGCATACTTGCCGGCATCGGGAAGATGATCAGCCGAGCGCTTGGCCACTGCAAAAAAAAATAGTAAAAAAGAAACAAACATTAGAATTGAATCATTTTGTGCCAAACAAAAATAAATTTTCTAGCGAAATCTTTTACGTTTTGAATAGGGAATTATAGCTCCTACTCTGATGGCTACACATGACATATATAGTGCTCTGCTATTTTGCATTCAATTGTCAATTAATCAAGGTTTTATTTGAAAGGTCAAAGGGATAAATGAATGTTTGTGGTATGTGAATGTGGGTATGAGGGTGTTTATGAATCTATGTATTAATGAATGAATGTATATATGCATGTTTGTATACAGAAAAAGCTTGGTTTGTATAGTTAAGCACTTATGAATATTCTGCAGTGTTTCGCAATCTAACTTCATGAAACATTCATACAGATGATCAATATTATGTAAAGGTAATTATATGCCCAATTAGGAAGATATATTTTGTGGTTGTAACTTTCGTTACACCGTTTTTAACTACTGTTAATTAGGAAAGGGAAGAAGTAGCAACTAAGGAAAACGCTTCATAAAGATAGCTCATGCACAGAAACAATATATAATCTTCATAAATTCGATGCTCACCTCCCGAAACAAACTTCTCCATCATGTAGACCTTCATGTCGTAGCACTCATTGGCAATACGCTCGGAGATTAGCGATAGATCCGTGATGCGGGGCGTAATCACCCGCATATTGTGTCGCACATGCTCCGTATCGATGTTGTAGTAGCCCGAGCCCATTTTCTGCATGAGATCAACAAAGCTGCTTGGTGGCAGGGTGGTGTCCCGATCCAGAGGCATTATGAAGCACCGATTGGTGGTCGTGTCAATGATGGCCGACTGGTTCTCCTTGAAGTCATGCATGAAGCGACCCTGGCGCCCATCCTTAAAGTCGGGCACATCGATCTTGGCATAGCCATCATCATCACTGCTATCCAGTTCGATCTCCTCGCGGAAGAAGTTATCGTTGACCAGCTCGTCGACATTAAAGCCAGCACTGTTGCTGCTGCCAACACTTGAGGAACTCAGCTGCGGCATCAGCGACTTCCAGTTGAGGGTGAACGCATCTTCGTTGCGTTGGTAGAAACGTGGCAGCTCCATCGAGTCCTCGGCATAGGGTATTTCGCATAAGGCATGATAACGCATGCTAGTATGATGTGGTGCATAGAGACGGTACAGTGTCCAGCCACCGAGGACACCCATCAGCATCACAATCACAGCGATCAGGAACAGAAGAAACGACTTCAGACAGTTGTACTGCGGCCGATTGAAAACCATGGACTCTGTGTCCGCATCGCTATATGCTATTTTAGGCTGTATTGAAATAAATCAATAAATAAATAATTATTAATTAATCATTACTTGTGGTTTGTTGAAACATACAAATATAAAAAATTCAAAATATAAAGTTCGCAGTCATAAGTATGCTGGTGCATAAGAAGTGGAAAGTTTTTTAAAACTTGTAAAGTTATCAGAAATTCTAGTCGCCGCAACGTTCTAATTGTCGAGAGACTACTTTGCGTTAAGTTGCAAATTCCACGTATGACTAATTGGCATTTTACCAGCCATAAATTTCGCTTATCAGTGTCGATATGAATACTGTAAACAATAGCATTGCGTACATATTTCGCATTAAATACATAAATACGTACAATATCTACAAAATTGAAACTTTTCATTTTAAGCGTAATGTATATATATACATACGTACAAATATAATTATGTATATAATTATTGTGCATATGTGGACTTATCGCTAATGAGCAAAGTGCAGAATTTTCTAGTTTTTGTGCTTCGCCAGCAGCATCGCAATTGGAGAAAACGGCAAACAAAGCGAAATACAACAGAAAAAGAGTAAGTGCATTTACAAACACGCACACACATGTATGTACATACATATGTGCATATGCACATGAGTAAATGATTACTGGAAAAACTTGTGCTGGAATCATTCGCAGTGAAGCACAAAAGTAAAAGACAATAAAGATTAATCCCCACACACACACACAGAAAGAAATAAAAAAGGGGAATAGGGCATAAGGTGGAAGAAACGAAGTCGGGCAATGCCAAATACTGCGCGGCCTCAAAACGTGTGAAGGAGAAAGAGTGCAAGGACACACTGGGAATTCCAGCATGGAAAAATCGATAGATATGCATGCTGCTGAGAGCACACACACATACATACTTATGCATGTACATAGAAAATCACACTGTAAGAGACGCCCACACACACACACAGGGAAACGCGCGAAGGCGAATGAAAACGAAACTTGTAGCTGCTGAATTGGCACGAAGGACACAGGAAATAGGGCTGACTGACAAGGACACACACGATTGCGCAAAAAAAAAAAAAATGAAAGAAAAATAGGCCGTCGCTTATGCTAGAAAAAATAAAACGAAACACTTACACTGATTAATGAGCCGTGGTGCATCATGGATTCATCATTGAGGTGCAAGGGCAGCGGCACCTTCTCCAGATCCTTATTTTCACCCTTTAATTTAGCCAGAATCGTCATTTTAGCGATTTTCAAATATATGTTTTTCAGTTTGATGAACCACAAACAGCGCTAGCGGCAATAATTTTGATTGAAATTTAGCTTTCAGTTATCAAATCCAGTTGACCGAAAAATCCCAGAAGTTGTGTAAAAATCTCCACTCTCTGCGATGTTTACTCTTCAATTATACTTTTCACTTTGTTTTGTGTGCGCAGCAAACTACGTAGCAAGCAAACCGATAGATTTCCACCAACCTGCATCAGCACTATCGAGTTGCTTGTTATCGGTGTAGTGAAAGACGCAGCTAATTTTTATACATTTTTAAAATGCTTATTAGAAATAGGAAACATTTTTGGTTTTGTGAAATTCTTATTGGAACAAAATTATATCTACTCTGCAGCTTTTAAAAAATTGAGATCCTTTAATAAATATGCAATTTATTAAACAACTATTGAAGTTATTAAGAAAAAAATTATCAAACGCTCCAAATTGAGTAATCAATCAATTTTATGATGGATTACTGTTAATTAAAAAATTGAATCAGGCAGCAATCAGTTGCGTTTTATGAAACTTAAATGGAAACAATTGAATATCAACATATCGATATATACGACTATTACGATCTATCGTATGAATAGAATGCATGACAATGCTTGATGATTTGACGGAGATTTAATCAGTACTACTAACTGAATACTTAGATGTACAATAATAGGTGTGTGTGTGTGTGTGTGTCAGTATCGGGACTATCGGAGACTTAAGCATTATTTATGACTATGTTGATTCGATAGGAAGGCCAAATGGCCCTTGGGGCACTTGTTGGCATAGTGTCCCTTGTGTCCACACTTGAAGCAGGTGATCTCCTCCAGCGGCGTCGGCACTTTTATGAACGCTGGTGGCGGATGATTAGGAACAATGCCACCAACACCACCGCCACCACCACCACCATCATCATTATTGTCGCCACTGTGATCCATGGCGTTGATATTATTGCGATGCTCTATGCTGCCCACGTATTGTTTGCACGAGTTCGCCTTGTGTCCCAATTCGCCACAGTAATGGCAGGTGGGCAGTTTTTTGTGCATCTGATCTTTGCTGAGATCGGCGAGCGGCGGCAGCTCAAATCGTGGATGCATATGCTTGCAATTGGGCCCATCCGGACAGAAGCCGGCCAGATAGTTCATGCAGAGGACACGTCGCAGATGCTGATGCCGGCAGTGGGGGCCGTGACGACAGAATCCACGCTTATACCACGGACAATCCTTCACCTTGCTCTGCGGATCGATGTGCAGGAATGGGCACTCCTTGTTGTGGCAGGCATTGAACCGGGAGTAGAAATAGCATTCCGGCATCTTGGTCATATCGTATTCGTGCAGAAACTCGCACTGATCCCCCTTCTTGCACAGGCCCCGCAGCCAGTGCTTGCAGACGATGGTGCGATCTCCGCGTATATGTCGAAATGGACAGGCGCTTCCCTTGTCGCATTCCTGGCCACTTTTTGTGATGAAATTGCAGACGGCAGCGATGGATTTGTCCATGCCATAGAACGGCAGCGGAATGGCGCCCACCTGCTCGATCAGGTCGCGTTCCGCCTTGAACTGCAGGCTGTTCACGTTGGCCAAAAGTAGCTCCATCTCGTTTAGGTAACTTTTCGCATTAACAATAAAAAATATAAATGAAGCGCGTTGTTTAGGATCTGTTGTTTTTTTTTTTTTTTGGCAAAACACACGCCAGTTTATCGATATTGACGTTGCATTGCGCTATGGGTATCGATGCTTTTACAAATAAAGCCAGTATGCTGTTTATTACGATATTTGGGTTTTGCGTCCAAAGTGTTATTTAATTTGTGTGCATAAAATGTTAATTAATTCAAAAAGCTTTTACACACACGAAAATATTTTATAGCTAGTGCTAATATATACTTGAATAAAACTTAACCCCGTATACAGTTTATCAAGATCCCATCAATTTTGGATGGCATAGAAACCGAGCTTAAGCTTGGGTCAAGTAATTGCTTTATTTAATATAAAATGAACGTAAAATAAACCACCATTCATGTTTGATTAAAATAAGAATCGCCATATACTTTTATACAATGTGCTTTATAATGGTGGGTGAAGAATTTATCATGCCAGAGTGCCTGCGTACCAGCCATTGCCATTTGTTTACGCGCTGCCGTCTGCAAGCAACATGAATATCCGGCTAAAAGGTTAAATAATTGTTAAAGCGCGCAAAATTATGTGAGAACGCCACGCCCACCAAATTACCTAGACCCAAAAGAAAAAAAACCACAAATCCGCCAGGCCGTTGCCATGCTGCCGACATACGAGCGTCTCAACGATCCGAAAAAGGTCTTCTTTCGCCTTCCCTTTGCCCGACTCTCGGTTATTGCCCTCAGTTTGCCGCTGGGCGCCTTCTGTTTCTGTGTGGTTTGGTCGCTGCTTAATGATTTTGTGCGCTCCACGTTTACACATTGCGACGTAGCCAACTATTTGCCCTCGGTCTCGGCGGCAATTGGCAATTATGAGCCACAGAAAACAGTCTGGCGTTTGGCAATCTTTTTGCATCTGCCACTGCGCCTGACAGTGGCAAAGATGTATTTGGGCTATTATAGGGAGCACATTCGACGCAATCGTCGCATGTTTGGCATTCTCGCCTGCATCCTGAATGTCATCGAGGATTTCGCGCTCTTCTGTCTGTCGCTGTGGACATCGGCGGATAACTATGAGATACATCGGAATTCATTTGTGGTTTTTATCGCATGTAGCGAGTGCTACATGCTAATATCCTACCTGTTGAACAGGAGTTCCAGGAAGGTGGTCCTGCTGCCGCATGAGGAGAAATCGCTGCGCTACAAGCGCAATCTCTTCCTAATCAATGTGATCGCTTTCGCTCTAGCCGGCTACTGCTTTATGCGTCACAATGCTCGCTGCGAGGCGGGTGGTACGTAAAAATAAATATCTAATCCCTTTTATACTCTATTAATCCATATACCCGTCGCTCCACAGTCTACACATTCTTTGCTCTGTTCGAGTATATTGTGGTGCTTACGAATATGGGATTCCATATGACGTCGTATTGGGACTTTTATGCATTGACCGTTGTCTGCGATGCCAGGAATGGTCTCTATTTGTCGAATTTGTAGCTTGCATGAAGAAATTCTCTACGTCCATGTTTAACGTCATGATTCCGGGATATATTCTGTACATATGCGGTATTAGCTTAAGCTCAAAAGTTTACTTAATTTTTTAAACCAAAAAATAATTGTCACTTAAATAAGCAAAAAGTAAAATGTAGCAGTCGATTTAATCCGACTGAAATATTCGAAAAATATTTTTATGTACACAAAAAGATATGTCTGACGAACGAAAACTGTTGCCCATATCTGTCAATGATTTGAAGCAAACTAGCACATTGCGCTTAAGAATTTCCATAGCGAAACTCTTGCTAATTGGCTTTGCGCATCCACCAATTTTTATGGTCTACTCAATCATCAAGACTGTGAGCAGTGATTTGGAGGGCTCAACGTATACCCACTGTAATGTGCTGAATATAGTGCCATCTCTGTCGGCCGTGATCCGCGCGGAGCAATCCCTCTGGGTTCTCAACACATGGTTACATCTGCCATTTCGCCTGCTAGTCATCTGGCTCTACTGCAGATACTTTAAGCGCAGATTGCCGCGATCTGCAAGATTATTGGGCCACCTGACCGTTGGACTACTCATCCAAAACAGTCTTAGCTGTTTTCCACTGGCACAACTGGGTCATATAGCTGGTCCAGCGGCGATTCATGTGCTAATTGCGCTATCCGTAATGCTTTCTGGTTTTGGTTATATGGGAACATCGTTGCTATGCCACCAGCGATGTCGTCGCGAACCCATGGAACCGCACGAGAAGCTATCATTGCTGCTCAAGCGCAAACTGTTCCTCACGAGCCTAGGCATCCAGTTGGTTATGTGGCCCCTATTCATCTTGCACAATAAATTGTGCATACCATTGGGTGAGTAGTCATCTGGATAATCCTCCGTGATATTTACATATTTGATTTATTATTTACAGTCTATTCGTTGTTCTCGCTTTGTGAATACATTTTGAACTTGTCGATTATGGGCTTTCTGTGCACTTCTAGTCTGGACTTTTACCCGGTTTATCTTTATTGGCAAGCACCGCTTGGATACTATTTAACAGACGAATAACTGGAATTGTTGCAACAGCTTCTCAATAAAATTATGTCTTCATACAAAATTCTTTATTACAAACTAAAAACAAATGTAAACAGTGGAATACAGTGTGCGTATTTATAATAAAATTTATGATTCATAAATGCGCACCAGGTCATCAATGGTAATGGGATAATGGGTCACTGGACATGTGCCGTGCTCCTTTAGATATGTCACAATGCATTTCCAGCAGTAAACGTAGCCGGAAACAGCGCAAGCTGTCGGCGTTTGCAACTTGAGCAGACAAACCGGGCATTCCCCGTTCTTTGGCAGTGTATCCCTCTGTTCCTTGGTCAGCTCAGGCTGCTGCATGGCCTCAGGATTCTGGAGTGTACCGCCCACTTTCCTACGCTGATCATTTGAATACCACCACTGTATGAACTGCAGAAAGAAGGCAAGCACCTCGAGCCCCTTAAGGAATACATAAGTCCACTTGTCCTCCTTGGGCGGTTCACTGGGATAGCGGAGAGTGAGGCGCAGGGCACGAAAAATGGGTGAATGGCTCGAGGCATATTTTATGAGGTAGAGGAATGTGTGTACAGCCCTGGAGGCATTGTACGCATGAAACAGACGGATCAGATGCGACTCCCACGCGTAGGTATCGTCGTGCTGAGCACTCCTTGATCTCAGCTTGCGCTCAACGTAGGGCAGGATGGTCAGCAGGGTGGCCGAAGTGAATTGCTGTTTGCGCGTTAAAAGCTCTCCGGTTGCGGTGGCTGTGCGCTGCAGTCCATAGAAACTTTCGCCGAAAGATGAGGCACGCTTGCGCAGATATAAATACTGCAGAATCCATGTTATGAGCGGTGAGAATTCCTCTCGAACACGGAGATTGCCCCAAAGCTTAAAGTCCAATCGCAGTCCAAAATAATCAAAGACTTTGCTCAGTGCCGGATAAATAAGGTTGTCCAGCGTCTCAGCGGCCGATATTTCGAATATCGATGGCACATTCTGTAGATTCTGGCGAACGTTTGCAGCCTCTGCCATGGCGGTCAGTTAATTTTTACCTTGCTCCAATTTTGTTTTGTTTGCTAACACAAATATTTTTGGTAGGGAAGCTAAAATTGAATGAGTATTTCGTGTAGTTCTTATCGATTGTTAATTGACTGACCACCACAAAATATTGCCGGCAATACACCAAGTATTGGCAGCAAAGTATCGATCCCTTGTCGGTCTATCGTTTGCAAAAATCAGCTGTTGAGCAAATTTGTTTACTACAATTTCGCTTAAAGCGTTGCCTAGCTGCAATTTTTTTGTTTAAATTATTTATACATATATAGTTGGCCGTAAAAATAGAACAGTATGAAAGCGACCGGTGGTGGCTCTTCAGAAGAGCCTAGCAAGTCGTCGATGGGCAAAATCACTAAAAAGTCGACGAAATCTCGTTCGAAGAATACAAAACTGGATGCAGGGAGTAAAAATTCGATTGCATCCCCAAGCATAAGTGTTCCAATGGGCAGTGTGCCAGCCACGCCCACACTGGTGAATATGGCCACAACGCCCACCACGCCAACGACCGCCTTAAGCAATTACAATCTCTTCGATGCTTCCTTTGCCGGTGCCGGAGCTGGAGCTGCAGGTGGTGGGGAGATGGGCAACAAACCGGTAAGTAAATATCTATAAATATCTGTGCTCAGCATATCCAAATATGAAAATGTTTTTGCATTGCAGAGTAATCAGAAGAGCTATGCAGGCTTTGATGCGCGCAGCATAAAGATTTTCTGGGAGCAACATGATCAAACCAATGTTGAATTGTCGCAGGATGTCTGCGCACGCCTGGCGGAAGATGCATCCTACAAAGTGTGGGAGCTGATCAATGTACATACATATATATTAATTCTGATAAATCTCTTAAGAATTTATTATATTAACCTTAATTCCACAGAATGTAAAGGTTTATTCACGTCACTCTGGCGGCGTCGTTACCTATGATCTGGTCAATGAGGTGCTCAATGATGCGGATGTGCCGCCCATGCTGGGTGCCATGGACAGCGATTGGGATTGCATTGACTACGATGGCAGCTATTTCTTCCATTCAGATAAAATATTTGAGCTGCGCGACGAGTATCAAACGGATATTTCGCTCACAATGCCAAATGATGTGGACTTTGATTGCTTCTGTCCGGTGGAGGATAAGAACATAGACCAACTAAAGCTATTTGTGCAGAGTCTGGTAACGGGTAAGTGTTTGGAATTGCCGTTAATCCCGTAATCCTTAATTCTCTCTCATTTTTAGTTGCTATTTTTGGGGACGATCGGGCTCGCAAGGTGGCCATTTCGAAGGCGTTTGAGACACCTCTGATGGGTGCCTGCTATCGCGTCATACTCAGCAAAATGCTGCAATTTCTCGCATTTCGGCAACAGGATCATGTGAGTCAACGCTGCTGGCGTCTGTTGCGCGCCTGCAATTACAATGGCCATGCGAATCATATCCACTGTCGGCCAGAGTACTTCAATCTGGCCGAGGTGCTTATCAGCCAGTTGATGGCACCGTTTGAGACCATCAAGGTGGCCGATGGCAGGCCGCGTTCGCAGCAGGCTCCTGTTCAGATTGAGCCGGGACAGGAGCCAGGACAGTGCAGCGATGTCCAAGGTGAACAACATCAGTATTCCAGCCAAGGCATGGCGATTGACTCTCAGCAGCAACAGCAGCCTGTTCAGCACAATATTCCCCAAATAATCTTCACAAGCGATTCACAGGAGCAGACCATTTACAAGCTACAGCAGGACGATGATAACACGGATGACACGGAGCCACATGAGCCGCAGCATCTGTCCAACTATTTTGCCAGCCCCGTTGGCAACGGCTGTGTGGACGAGCTGTGCGAGACAATTGGCCAATTGGCCGAGCAGAGTGGCTATCTGCATGCCGAGTGTCTATTTCTGATTAAGCGGCGCTTGTCGCGATTCTTTGAGGGCCGCGACGTGTGCAGCGAGCGGGGTGAGTGTGATGTAGGATATAACTAAATTGTGCTACTGTAGTCAATCTCTTCTCATCCGAAAAGAATATGTGTGCATATGTTCTTGGTCAAGTCGACAGTTCGTTCTATCCTACTATAAAATCCCAAGGCTTCAAATTGATTTTTAATATGGATATCTCAAAAGACTAATTTCAAGTCGAATTGGAATTTAATGTTAGATATCTCGCTAATACATCTCTTGACTTGCAGATTTCAAGTACATCAGCCGCGCCCTACGTGGTCTCATTGCGCTGGGCGAATACGCTTTCCGTGAATTTATACCCTATATTTACAAGCTAAATGTTAATGAGATACCCGAGAGTCTCTGGCGGGATTTGGCGCCAGCAGCAACATTCCTAAATGGACGCGACGATATCCATTTGTACGAGTGGCTCGAATACGGTTGCGGAGCGGGCACCTTACAGCCGTTCCTGGTGCACTTTGCCAGTGAGTAAGCCGAAACAACTTAGTTAACAATTTTCTAATATTTCGACTGCTTTTAGATACGTATGCGAAACTAAATTCGAAATGTTATTTGCAAGCGCGGCAACCGGCTTACAGACTTGAAGCACAGCCGGGCGTGCGTCGCTTGGAGTGGAGCACCTTGGCGGCGGCGATGTGCCATGGCGATGATCCCAGCAAGGCGCTCCGACCGAAGCCAACCATCTGCGAAGCATTTCCCGAGCTGGTGCAGCCGAATCTCCGTATGAATTGCGCCGGCACCATACGCTTCAAATTCGCCGGCTGCCGTCCGGTGCTGCTGAAGCCAAAGGGCGTGGCAGCCATGCAATTTATGGATTCACCATCGAC
This sequence comes from Drosophila nr. perissopoda 5 BK-2023a, assembly GCA_035044105.1. NCBI lineage: Eukaryota > Metazoa > Arthropoda > Insecta > Diptera > Drosophilidae > Drosophila > Drosophila nr. perissopoda 5 BK-2023a. The sequence continues at coordinate 1,013,092 of JAWNMK010000245.1, forward strand.
CAACGGCGGCAGCGACATCATGCACTCCGATATACTCATTGCCAAGCGTAAGCTCTTCAAGCCGCTAACCAATGTGAAGCGTGTGGTGGCCAACAGTGGCTATCACTTTCTGCGTATATGAATTTCAGCGGCTGGAAATAAAAGTGGAAGAAAAACATATCGGTTTCCTTGGGGGAGGATTTAAGAAATGTTGGATATATTATGAGCTATATAATGATTCGATTTTAATTGATATATGAGCATAATAATATCCGTGAATAACTTATTTGATTAGCATTTTGTCTTTTGTTAGCAGCATATACAAAAACTTAGCTGGTGAGTGTCAAAAACAATTTGAGAACAACTAACAAGGGCTCCAAATTTTGACTGATTCCAATTGAGAATGCATATATAAAATCCTTCGTCAAATCTTTAAGAAATCAAATACTTTATTTACAAAACGGTTAAAAGGCTTCTTCCTGCGGCAACGGCACATTCGCTTCCTTCATCTCGGCCATGATGCGTTTGTTGATAATGTTCTTGATGTTTGCATTGACATCGGGCAACAGGCCGCCAGTGCGTGCCGCATGCTCAATGCGTTGCACCACATCAATCTCACGGCGGGATGATATAAAGTTTGTGACCAGGGACTTTTCCACGCTGCCAACGCGTCCGATGCGACCGCAGCGATGAATGTAGTCGGAGACATGCAGCGGGAAATCGAAGTTGAGCACGTGACGTGCTCTCGTTGTGTCCAGACCACGACTGCCCACATCAGTGGTGGAGAGGACATCGCATATGCCACGCTGGAACTCCTCGAAGCGACCCAAACGAATCTTCATCAGCATATCTCCATTCAGATTGATGCAGTTGATGCCGCTGTTGTTGAGGAATATGGAAACATAATCGCTGGTTGCCGACTTATTGCTGAAAACAATCAGCGGACGTCGCTTGGCCATCTCTTGCTTGGCCAGGACCAACAGGTTGCCCGGTCGATCCGCCTTGGTCATGCGCAGAAACTTTTGCGTCACATGCGGCATCAGATGATGCAGATGCGGACTGACCACATCGCGTATGGTTTCCACATCGATGACGCGTTGCAGAATCTCCCTTGTATTTGTTGGCATTGTGGCCGAGGCAAGCAGCAACTGGGTGCCCACGGTGCGAGTATCCTGCACATGATTCCTGTGAAACTGTTGGAGGTGGGAAAGAGATTCATTTGATAGCTGCTTGATTTATGCTACATTTACTCACGGGAAATCTTCGTAGGAAATAGGTGAGCTTATCCGTAAAGGAGTCATCTAGCAATGTGTCCGCCTCATCCAGCACTACGTGACGCACCTGATTCACATGATAGATGCCCGTGGTGACCAGTTTGCTAATCGCGCCCAAAGTAGCCACCAATATGTCCACCTCCTCGAATTGTGGATTTAACATCAACTGTTTGGTATTCCCACCCAGTAGCGCTTTAACCTTCAAGTCGGTGCCGACGCACAGCTTGGTGGCCACCTGCGATATTTGTGTGGCCAGTTCACGTCCTGGCGTCAATATAAGCACCTTGGGCGTATTAAATTGTCGCTCCTTAATCTCCTGGCTCTGATTAATGAGTGTCGTATTTAGCACTGGCAGCAGATATGCTAAGGTTTTGCCACAGCCCGTCTCTGCAGCTATTAGAGTATGAAAGCGGCCATCCACAATGGGCATCGCCTTTGCCTGGATTGCCGTCAGCTGCGTGATCTGTAGCTCATTTTGCAGATTCTCCAGCAGCTGGGGATGTAGCTGAATTTGTCCAGTGGCCAGGAATTTTTGCAGGCTCTGCAGCTCCGCTGCCAGTTGTTCCTGACTGACGGTAGGATTGAGAATGAAATGATCACCTTTGGATTTATTATGCAGCCACCCCTTGGAGCAGAGTGAAACTGTTCCGAATTTAGCATCTGCTCGTTCATGCTGCAGTAAGTTGAATTGTGTTCGACGGCAGTTTATTAACGGTTTACTGCTATTTTCTCTTCTGACATTTGATTTGGTTTGTGTGGCTAGCTTGGCGTACTGCCGGCTTGCCTTCATTCGCATCAGTAAAGATAAATTCTGCAACATTTTATTTGTTATTCTTTTTCACATCGCGTGCAGCAGTCAGCTGTTTTTGTTTTGAGCGGGTCATGTAATCGACCAATACAGTGCTGGAGAATGCCGCTCGAAAAGTACTGCCCATATACATCGATAATGCCCAAATATATATCGATACTTCCCGAGTAGCGCGCGTATAAAAAATAAAATCAAATTTTATTTCTTGTTTATTTATGAGATGCTTTTAACATGACGGAAAGCGACCCATAAAATTTGGTCTACAAAAAAAAATCATTTACGCTTACATTTGCAAGAAAATAAAACAATTTTTTTTGTACAAAAAATACGGTTGACGAAGAAGTGTGCAAATAAATCTGAATTAGTCATGAGAGAAAATCATTACGAAAAATATTCGGGCATGTGTATAATAAGAATCTTGACTGCATTTATGGTTAAGTTAAGACTTCGTATAAAGTTTGCACACATGCAACGACAAAAGCGCAACTTAAAATTGTATGGAATTCCCAGAAAGATGCCACGAAACGGAATTCTTTGTGTGGGATAATTTCATATTGTTTTTAATTTTGGCAACATTATGCACAAATTGTTGACTTTTTACAAAGGCGGAAATTTGGGATGGGGATAGGAGGAGCATGAGACACTTTTAATATGTTTTAAGTAATTTGTGCACATTTTCGTATTTTTATCGCGGCCACAAAACTTTGTCCTTTTGAATTCTGACAATGACAGCGACGGACTGCAGACTGATGTCCTTTGGCCCCTTGAACTGTCACCTTGCTGCACCCTTGTATCATCCTCATCCTATCATTGCTTGTTGGCGAGCGTGTAATGATGACTTTATGACTTTACTTTACGTGCAATATAAAAGCAAACATTCAGTACGAGGGACAATTTCAAATTCAACATTCACGTATTAATATCTATGTATATATATATATAGGTATAGGGGCATTCCCCCAATATAAAAGCGATTTTCAACTTAATTTATTCCGTTTTGCCTCCGTCTTCATTTATGCTGAATTTTAATTCTGGCTCTTTTTAGTTTTTGGGCTTAAATATGCTAAACATCCAGCTGCGCTTGGGCTCACTACCTTTTTGATCCTCCCTCTTTCCTCGCTTCCCTTGTGTGTGTGTTTGTGTGTGTGTTTTTGCCATGTGTGTCTCTTGCTCAAGTTGGCTGACAAAAAATTTGCAATTCCAATGATAAAAGTGTTGTAAGTCCACCGCAACATATGCGCCACACTCTTTTGCTTGCAACATTACGCTGAGTGAATGAAACCATCTATAATATTCTGTAGTCAAATCAAATAGAAACGTTGTCAAAATCCAGTTTAAAGCCCAAGACCAGAGATAATATAATTAAACAATTTTTTAATTTCGATATTCCTTTAATTTCAAACGGAGAGTTTGGGAAAGTTCAGTGCGCTAATTGTCTCAAAGGTTGGTGGTTATAAAATGTCTGGATTAAACTCAATTTCGAAATTTTATTTTCATTTAACGTCTTCAAGGCATACGGCATACGAACGATTTATGTTTATGTTGCAAATGACAGCTAATAAATTACAATCTAATTTCTTATTCTACACATTTTTTCTTTTAAAATATACCGTCAACGTTACAAAAAAAAAAAGAAAAGAATAAGAGAAAGAATGTGTTTCTAAAATTGGACTTTTGACTGAATTCTTAAGCAATGCTACTTAAAAATGTTTTTAATTTATTATTCATACAAGCTGCAAGACAAAAAAAATCACTGTTTGAAATACAGAAACTAAAATGGACGCAAGGATAACAATTCAATTGTTTAACGTTTATTGTGCAAGTGCTTTTCTTATTGGATTTTTGGTTTCCAATTGACTTGCAGCCGCTCAAATGACGGACAAAGTTTTAATTAACTATTAAATTGAAGTACAACTCTTTGTGGCCGAAACAAATTCAGTTATGTTGAGTTAAGGTAAGGTAAAGTGAAGTTAAGTCTCCGACGTCTCCAAGACAACATAAAACCTATGTAGACGATGTACATATATACATACATATATGTATGTTATATGTACTCTTGAGTTATGTTATAATTGAGAGATTCATGATTTATGCAAATTGATAAGCCTGACTCACATTATACATTTTTATTCAAGAAGGTCTTTTCGAACAATACATATACATTTTTATTGTGATTTATGTTTAAAATTCGAATTACGATTTTACGAATTATTTTTGTATGTAAACATCTAGATGCCATTTATTTAAGTTTCGTGGGGATGAGGAGGGCGCGATAGAAATTTATATGAAAATAATTGAAACATCAAAATTCTTGATTTGGATAATATGTATGAGATATATTACTATCCATTAAATTCGCGAGTGTCTCCAATTTGTTTGTAAGTGTGTGTTTTTGTGTGTGTGTAAAGGAACTTCTTATATATAGAGGATCTTGTCGATCTGGCGCTTGAGGCAATTATGTACGGCAACCTTATTCTTGCCACGTCTCAGTATGTCACGGATCAGGGACAACTTATTCTCGCTCAGATCGGATATTAAAATATATTAATGCAAGCACTTTGCAGTAACTATTTATGCTGTTGTTTGGTCAGTGTATATACGTATGTGTTTTTATATTTTCTTGTTTTGTTTCCCATCAATTCACATTTGTGAATGAGCTTTTAATGAACAAGAGTGGAACTCTCGCAACTCTTGGTGCAACAAGTTCGAATTATGTTCATCCCTGTCACCACAAATATGGATTGATGCGATTGCTACATACACGAAAAAATGAGTTTCTAAATACGTGTCACACATATGCCACAAATAACGCATACACCACAAATTGTCTGTGGCCACACAGATGTGACCACACATCCACACACACACACACACACCTACACACGCACCCAAACACACACAGGCAAACCTCAAGCCATCAGCGAATACCAATCGAATAAATCACAGCTGACATGACGTGAGCGCATAATGCGACTGGTGTCGGCTCTGTGCCGCTAGCTGTGGCAATGGCAGTGGCAGCTATCAAAATGTTGTCAGAACATTTGCGTTCGAGGGGATCAGCGTGTAAAAGTCATTTGATGAAAATTGCCGAACAAAAGGCACACAAATCTCTATTTTAAGGCTGCTTGTTTAATTGAAATTTGCATAGCTGCAAAATTTTTGCCAAATATGTCGTGTGCAGATTAACAGTAAAGTCGGAGTAGAGTGGGGGGTGTGTGTGTAGGGGCGGAGCGGGTGGTTACCATGCTAAATGAGTAAAAATCGACCACACTCAGACGAGCGTTGTGTGGCACCACGCCCATTGTCAGCCCACTAATGGCAACGGCCGCAGTCACAACACTTGACAACACTTGCAGGCACGCAGACAAGGGGCAAAGCAAGGGGAGAGGGTAGAACGGTGTGTGTGTGTGTATGTGTGTGTGGGTGTGTGTGTGTGTGACATGTGTGGTATGTGGCGACAGCGTCAAGCGCAATGCTTGAAATGCATTTAACAATTTCCGTTGCATACTTCTCGACGTCAAATTACAGCCCCCCTCAAGTGTTGCTTGTGTGTGTGAGCGTGTGTACGTGTGTGTCGTTCAAGTGTTGCACAACACTTTAAAGTGTGCATTAGACATAATGCGCAACTTTGCGTTGTGTGTGTGCGTGCATAATTATATAATGCTATGCAGATTTTATGTGCTATTTGTGTTGCAAACCCTAAGTCCATTGAAAATGTGTAAAAAGGGTATTCAGAATTTGTGTAAAAGCAGCGTAACAGGCAGCATCACCGACCCACATAAAGTATATATATTCTTGATCAGCAAATCGACTTAGGCACGTCTGCCCCTCTGTTCGTCTTTGAGTCTATTAGAACAGGTTAGTTTTCGTGTGCCCATCGCATATCGATTTTATTTTATAGCTTGATCTCTATGCTTCCCCAATATCGATAAGAATCGATTTATAAAAGCAATTACAGATTTTTCTTACTAATCGAGTAATTACATATATTGACATAATATAGATCTATAATAATATTTAATCTAATATATATCTAATATATAATCTACAAAAACTACACCCAAAATCAGTAAAAAAAGTCGAGCTCTCTCGACTACAGTATTTTTACCTAAGCTCTTTGTCTATGTTTTAACCTTACAGCTTACAGGGGTCTGAAAGTCATTGCAACTTTGTTTGTTTTGGTCAGACCTGACGGCTATTTCATAGATGTGTTCTTGCATGAAATACTTTTTCAACACAACTTTAATAAAGCCACATTCGGTGTGTTTTCAGATAAATTTTTAAAACCGGATGTAATCAGATGAATTTCGGATGAGCAGAACTTCATTTTATGTGTATAAATTTAATTTAACAATATTTTTCCCATAATAAGCATAAATCCTTAATTTGGGCTCTCTAATCCTTTAATTAGGTATAAGTGTATCAAAATTTCTACCATCTGAGCTGAGCATCTTTTTGATTACAAATTATTTTATGTTATTTTGATGGCTTTATATCTATTATGACACATACAAAAGTATAAATCTGCAGCTGCTGCTACTATTTCTTGGTGTGTGTGTGTGTGTGCTGAAAGCCATGTGCTTACATTGGCTTAAAAACTTAAAAGTAACAACCAGGAATGTGAGGCAACCCGTCTGATTGTTTTAGTCCTTTAGTTTACCATTTACCGTTGAGGTTTTGAAGGGAGCTCAGCATATTAATTAAACTTGAAGTGGAAACCAACTTGACCGTTTCAACTTTAAATTAGGTTTTAATCTGTTGCTCATATTTAAGCAGACAATAGCTCCCTCTAAGTGTGTGTGTGTGTGTGTGCATGTGTGGTGAGTGTGTTTTTCTGTGTGCGTGTTTGTGGTTAATTTGCCTGTGTGCGTGTCACTAATACGACTATTACACCCTGTAACTATTAATGTGATGTACTTGGCTCAAAGTGATAACCACTAACAAATAAATCCAAATTAACAGACTCTCTAAGTATTTCTTCACTTTGTAAAGACAACATGTTATAGCCAAAGCTTAACTGATAAATCTGTAACTCACAAGCTGCTTCAGATTGCAGTTTTCTGCTTGGCTTTCATGTGTAATATATATTGAGCAATTAACAACTTTTATTTTTATGGTATTCTTATTTTGTACTATTAGGATTAAGCTTTAACAATGTATGTGTCCATATTTTCCATATTTTATGTCTCTTCCTCATCTTTATTATTTGGCTTTTTTACATATCTACTTTCAGGCTATAGTAGCCTAGCAATTTTAGGTCTGATTGGATTTTATCTGGGCTTCCCCAATCTGTGCAATAAACATTAAATCATTTTACATTTTAATACAACATAAATCTACTTTATTTTATTTATAATAATATTCTTTAATTTTTAATTTAATTTCTGTCGTTTAATTTAATATTTGATGTATTTTAATATCGGTTTTAAGTGCACATTAAATAAATAAATAAATGTAAATTGAAATAATAGAACAGCTGTTTACAAATTAGTTGCTAATCTTGGCACTGGCTGTAAATGTAAATGTATCTGTGCAATTGTATCTGTGCATCCACATTTTGAGTGGCATTCCTACTCACTGCTTGCCCGGCAGGCAACACGATTTTGAGGCACTATGTTGCTTACATGCATTAAGTGCTTGTTGCTGTGTGCAACTGATGGACAGACAGACAGACAGATTGTCCGACTGACTGATGGACAACAATGCAACCTCAACAGGATATGGCAAATATTATATAGGTATATATATATGTATATGTATATATATATATGTATGTCAGCAGTTGGCATCAGTTGTTAATTAGCCACGTTTAAGTGGTTGCTGAACGAGCTGCGTGAGTGTTGTGAATTCTAGCCTAGTTGAATATATGTATGTGCGTACGTGCGTGTGTGTGTGTGTGCGTGTGTATATGTGTGTTTGTAGATTGACAGCTTAATAAATTAAAGTGCATTAAGTGAGCGGCGTAGATTTGCAGCAACCATAAATCGTTCAACCAGTCAGAGTTAGTGGCAGCCTTTGTGCTTTGGGCTTAAATATTATATTGTAATTCAAATGTTTATGGCCATCAACGTAAATAAAAATGTCTGTTTAACACTGTGTCCTAATGCCAAAGCGACCCGAAAGAGGCACAGCTGCACAGGTGGCAGCACTGCCAGCTGAAGCGCCAATGATGTATGTGTTGTATATGTGTCTGTGGCGCCTACACTTAGCCAAATTGGTATGATTTTCGGCTTTATTATTTTTGATTTATTTATTTAATGAGAAAGAGACATAAAATAAAGAATAAAATATATTTATTATTATTTGTCTACCAACTGAAAATTACTAATAAGGGTATAAGGAAGTTGTGCGAAGTTAATATAGTCAAATCCGTCAGTATGAACAAAAGAATATTTGAGAACTATCAGAGTTAGACGGCAGATAACATACAAAAAAAAAAAGATGTGCTTTGGACTAGTTGATTATTTTTTTCTAACTGTATCTGGTTCGCCCTTCCCCTCCGTTGCCTGTCAGTGGCTTTCACCTGTTCCGCCGCCTGCCCCTAAGCCTGGCAAGCAACAAATTTGCACGCACACTGCCATTGACACGGCCTGCTAAGCTGCGTGGAGTGGATGGAGGGATGGAGCATTGGATGCGGGAGGTGTCCATGGGAAACTGAGCCTGTTTACCGAATGTCTTGCACCTGGCTGGCAGCTAAAAAAAATAACAACACAACAATAAAAAAGTTGAATAAAGAATTCAGTGTGAAAATCAAAAAACACTCAAAATAGCTTTGAATTCAACAAAAAAAAAGGCGCTTGTAGATTTGTCAACGCTTGATTATTTGTCAGTGGTATTTTTTAGATTCATGTGTGAGTTTTTTTTTTTTTTTTGTCGATTCAGTATGCATGCCGATAATAAATTCACTGACATTGGCATTTAAGCTTATTTCGACAACAGAACACAGCGCAATCAATAAATAGCGAGTAATAAATAAACATTCTCACGCAGATGAATAGAAATCGGCGTACAATTTTTCGCACTTTATGCAATACTTATATACAGACATATATATACATATATATGAAATATCACATACATATATTAAATAGGCATCGACAAATCATAATAATCATGAGCTCAAGCTGCCTATTTTTGTAGTGTGATTTCCTTAACAGAACTAAATTGTGTGTATCGCGTGTACAATGGTGCAAGTTTGACCTTTACTTAACATATTTAATAGGAAATTAATATTATTAATTGAATTTAATTATATCTGATATAATATTTTGCTCATTTGAATATAATCGGAATATGAAACTTCATTTCTCGATTTTCTTAAGCTTGTTGGTGTTTTGTTAACATTCATTTTCACGTCACATTTTCTACAATTTAACAAACAATTTACTCACTCCAATTTCCTCAAGTTAATATTTTTGTTTTTGACATTTGCCCTTTACATAATTTGTGCCACTGTTAGACGGCTTTGTGGTTTATAGCCTATCTTTGTGCGGTCAAGACAAGAACTGCCCACTCATTTGGGAGTAATGTGTGTGTGTGTGTGTGTGTGTGTATATGCGGATTTTTGTGGTGGGTGTGATTGAACTGACATCCAACTGTGCTTCAATAAATTGTCTGTTATCATTTTCATGTTTTTGTATTGATGACGGTCTGCTGGGAGCTAAGTATTGGCTATTGGAGTGGGGGGGGCGTATGAGAAATGTCAACGCTAACGAAAAGCTGCTGCTGCTAAGAAGGAAAATGGATTTGACGAGATGAAGTCCAGGGTCCAAGATCCAGGCACAGGCTCGCTCTCGGTTTGAGCCTAATTTGCCGGAAATAAAATGTGCAGCGATGTGAACGGACTTTATGAAGTCAGGGTTCGCGAGTATAGGCCGGACCAAGAGTTTGACCATCCCGCATCCCATCCCTTCCACTCTACTCTCCTCCCCATCCTGCCAAACAATAAAGTCTGTGGCAGGAAATTTGAAACTTGTTAGAACGCGTCCTGTCGTATCCTTGATCGAAGCCCGCTTCCGTCAAATGAAATTGTGGAGCATGCATTTGCGATAAGAGAAAGAAAGAAAGAGAGAGAGACAGTGACAGAGGGGAAATGAGGGAAAGGGGAACACCCAAAATCCAAACTGACTGATTATTTCACAAACATTTCAAATATCAATGGCAGCTGCCAGTCAAAAAGATAAGCCAGCTTCGAAATGCGTTTGGTGCAAGTCGTAATGGAAAATCGCAGCTCAAAATTTGAATAAACTTTTTTATTGAAATGAAATTGAAGTGCATTATTGATCCACGAAAGGATGCACTCACAAGTTGATGATATGAGATGTAAGTCTGATTGACTGAAAACGCACTGATTGAGACATCTCTGACCCAACGAATTTTATATATATACTTGATCAGTTTCAACAGTCGAATCTGTTTCTGCTTTTTTCCTCTTGTGGAACGATTATTCTTGCATGAAAATACCATAATTTCTGGACCAAGCCCATTCAATAGTGTTATTATTATGCTCCAGATATCATCATCATTCGACAACCATATCATAAAGTTACCATCGGAACAAACGGTTTGATTTTTAATCCTTTTCCAGCCACAACATTTACAATTTAACTAAGCATAAGAATTTCATAGTGTTTACCTTAAGGGGGCCTTGGCTTTGAAGCACAAGGGTTAAGTTTTGCAATTATAAATTTAAACTTCGTCACGCTCTTATCGACCAGCAATGGTACAGCATCTTTGATATGGGTAAGATAGTTGTTTGTTATTTTATGTTGCGTAAAAGCTTCGAAAGGATGAGATATAAGTGTTTTCCACAAAGTAACAGCCATTAACGAAAGTATGCACAGCCAACAACAACAACAACAACAATAACAAGAAAAACAGACACAACAACAACAATAATTGTATTATTCCAAAAGGCGAGGTGTGTGGGCTGGAGGGGGCGTGGGTCGAGGGAGGCAGACTGCAGCTAACGAAGTTTGTGACCCAATAAGTTTAATGGACATTGTTGTCATTTAATAAAAGTGCGGCCACATCGATAGCGCCAATGAGTCTGGCCGGAGACAGTACAGAAGCACACGAAAAGGCGGATGTGCAACTGGGGAATGGAATGGTGGGAGTAGGGTGAAAGGACAGGGGGAAGAATGCAGGCGGCATGAAGTCACGACAGTGGCATTATTCATAACTGAATGCCGTGGGGTATGCAACCTATTCAGGCGTCGTTTGCCACTTTTGCATAGTGCAGAAAATGTAAGGAAGGAATGCACACAAATACGTAGCTGCAGGACACAGTTCCGGTATTGCTTGCTCGATTGTTGCAAGTTTTTCGAGCATGCAACGTCTCGTGCAGACCGGCATCAAGTTTCTGTCGATGGCAGTTGTGAAACAGATGTTCGACTTTCAAACTAAACTAAAAATGAATCGAGTATACAAAATTTGAAGTGTAATAAGTGAAAAAGCCATTAATTGAATTGCCTTTTTACAATCTGGTCGACAGAGCTGGGATATCGATAACAACGATAAGTGCACCGTATATCTCCCAAATTTCTAACGCTAAAGTTACCTCATTTTGAGGTTAGGTTGCATTTGCATTATTTTAATTTGCATGTTTAAATTTTATGAATTTATAATTTATTTTTTCTCTTTTACTTTGTCATCTTGTGGCATCCCTTGTAGTTCGGAATATTATCGCTTCCCGCATAGCTCAGCCTAACTGTTGTTTAAGTAGCAAATTTAAAAATTTCATAATTCATTTGTTATCAACTGTTTTAACACTGTATTCTATAAATAATTTGACACTCTTAGGCCACTTAAGACAACAACCTTTGCAAACCAATTTCGTGTTCGTAAAAGCCACAACTTTAATCGATTATTTTTGGGCACTAATCGATTCACTTCCTGTGAATTGTTTCAGTTTCACAGATTCACAGCTTCCATTTTTAAGATACAGTTTCAATGTGGGGCGTTGAGCCGCGAGTCGGCAATCAATCAGCGTCTTTCAGCGTGAAGCTCTTTGCATAATTAAAATCTGATGCGTTACCTGTTTTCACATTCTTCTCTTGTTTTTGTGTTTTTGGCGGAGAGAGGGGGGGGGGGGGGCGTCACCGACTGAGAACGTGACGTTTAAGTCGTTGCTCAGTTGTTGGCAGTGTGCGCTCGGGTTCTTAAATGAAAGAAATTATGCAAAGTTGGTTCCTGCAAACTGGTTGAACAACACAGCAGAGCTTGCAACACGTGGTTCCCCGTGCGCCCACTTGAAGCATCCACTCTCTATTCAGTGCTTTTAAGTGTTTGCTCGAAGTTGATTTCAATTAAATGATGAAAACAACAATTGGCAAGTGAAGAGCGTTTTTTTTTGTAATGTGGTAGGTGTTAATCTCAAAGCGTTTTTATACAATTACATATAGCTATAAAATTCACCGTGTCTGTCGTACACTACCCAAATATTCAATACAATTTAACAAAATTTACTCGTATTATTTTTTAGAGTGTGACCTAATTCTTAAATTCTAAAGGGAAAGTCTTATCGAATCGCAATTATCGATAAATCGGTGTATGGGCATAGGTCGAAACTTCAAAATGCCATAACTTTGTCAAAACTCAACTGATTTTAAAAAGCAAGGGCTTTTTGATCATAGTTTTGCCCCTAAATCAATAGTACATTTAAAGTTAAAAATGAAATTTGAGGTCGGAAGACAAGTAAAAATTAGAGCCTGAAAATGAATATATGGGCATAGGTCGAAACTTCAAAATGCCATAACTTTGTCAAAACTCAACTGATTTTAAAAAGCAAGGGCTTTTTGATCATAGTTTTGCCCCTAAATCAATAGTACATTTAAAGTTAAAAATAAAATTTGAGGTCGGAAGACAAGTAAAAATTAGAGCCTGAAAATGGATATATGGGCATAGGTCGAAACTTCAAAATGCCATAACTTTGTCAAAACTCAACTGATTTTAAAAAGCAAGGGCTTTTTGATCATAGTTTTGCCCCTAAATCAATCGTACATTTAAAGTTAAAAATGAAATTTGAGGTCGGAAGACAAGTAAAAATTATAGCCTGAAAATGGATATATGGGCATAGGTCGAAACTTCAAAATGCCATAACTTTGTCAAAACTCAACTGATTTTAAAAAGCAAGGGCTTTTTGATCATAGTTTTGCCCCTAAATCAATAGTACATTTAAAGTTAAAAATGAAATTTGAGGTCGGAAGACAAGTAAAAATTACAGCCCGAAAATCGATAAATCGGTGTATGGGCATAGGTCGAAACTTCAAAATGCCATAACTTTGTCAAAACTCAACTGATTTTAAAAAGCAAGGGCTTTTTGATCATAGTTTTGCCCCTAAATCAATAGTACATTTAAAGTTAAAAATGAAATTTGAGGTCGGAAGACAAGTAAAAATTAGAGCCTGAAAATGAATATATGGGCATAGGTCGAAACTTCAAAATGCCATAACTTTGTCAAAACTCAACTGATTTTAAAAAGCAAGGGCTTTTTGATCATAGTTTTGCCCCTAAATCAATAGTACATTTAAAGTTAAAAATAAAATTTGAGGTCGGAAGACAAGTAAAAATTAGAGCCTGAAAATGGATATATGGGCATAGGTCGAAACTTCAAAATGCCATAACTTTGTCAAAACTCAACTGATTTTAAAAAGCAAGGGCTTTTTGATCATAGTTTTGCCCCTAAATCAATAGTACATTTAAAGTTAAAAATGAAATTTGAGGTCGGAAGACAAGTAAAAATTACAGCCCGAAAATCGATAAATCGGTGTATGGGCATAGGTCGAAACTTCAAAATGCCATAACTTTGTCAAAACTCAACTGATTTTAAAAAGCAAGGGCTTTTTGATCATAGTTTTGCCCCTAAATCAATAGTACATTTAAAGTTAAAAATGAAATTTGAGGTCGGAAGACAAGTAAAAATTAGAGCCTGAAAATGAATATATGGGCATAGGTCGAAACTTCAAAATGCCATAACTTTGTCAAAACTCAACTGATTTTAAAAAGCAAGGGCTTTTTGATCATAGTTTTGCCCCTAAATCAATAGTACATTTAAAGTTAAAAATGAAATTTGAGGTCGGAAGACAAGTAAAAATTACAGCCCGAAAATCGATAAATCGGTGTATGGGCATAGGTCGAAACTTCAAAATGCCATAACTTTGTCAAAACTCAACTGATTTTAAAAAGCAAGGGCTTTTTGATCATAGTTTTGCCCCTAAATCAATAGTACATTTAAAGTTAAAAATGAAATTTGAGGTCGGAAGACAAGTAAAAATTAGAGCCTGAAAATGAATATATGGGCATAGGTCGAAACTTCAAAATGCCATAACTTTGTCAAAACTCAACTGATTTTAAAAAGCAAGGGCTTTTTGATCATAGTTTTGCCCCTAAATCAATAGTACATTTAAAGTTAAAAATAAAATTTGAGGTCGGAAGACAAGTAAAAATTAGAGCCTGAAAATGGATATATGGGCATAGGTCGAAACTTCAAAATGCCATAACTTTGTCAAAACTCAACTGATTTTAAAAAGCAAGGGCTTTTTGATCATAGTTTTGCCCCTAAATCAATCGTACATTTAAAGTTAAAAATGAAATTTGAGGTCGGAAGACAAGTAAAAATTATAGCCTGAAAATAGATATATGGGCATAGGTCGAAACTTCAAAATGCCATAACTTTGTCAAAACTCTACTGATTTTAAAAAGCAAGGGCTTTTTGATCATAGTTTTGCCCCTAAATCAATCGTACATTTAAAGTTAAAAATGAAATTTGAGGTCGGAAGACAAGTAAAAATTATGGCCTGAAAATGGATATATGGGCATAGGTCGAAACTTCAAAATGCCATAACTTTGTCAAAACTCAACTGATTTTAAAAAGCAAGGGCTTTTTGATCATAGTTTTGCCCCTAAATCAATGGTACATTTAAAGTTAAAAATGAAATTTGAGGTCGGAAGACAAGTAAAAATTATAGCCCGAAAATCGATAAATCGGTGTATGGGCATAGGTCGAAACTTCAAAATGCCATAACTTTGTCAAAACTCAACTGATTTTAAAAAGCAAGGGCTTTTTGATCATAGTTTTGCCCCTAAATCAATAGTACATTTAAAGTTAAAAATGAAATTTGAGGTCGGAAGACAAGTAAAAATTATAGCCTGAAAATAGATATATGGGCATAGGTCGAAACTTCAAAATGCCATAACTTTGTCAAAACTCTACTGATTTTAAAAAGCAAGGGCTTTTTGATCATAGTTTTGCCCCTAAATCAATCGTACATTTAAAGTTAAAAATGAAATTTGAGGTCGGAAGACAAGTAAAAATTATAGCCCGAAAATCGATAAATCGGTGTATGGGCATAGGTCGAAACTTCAAAATGCCATAACTTTGTCAAAACTCAACTGATTTTAAAAAGCAAGGGCTTTTTGATCATAGTTTTGCCCCTAAATCAATCGTACATTTAAAGTTGAAAATGAAATTTGAGGTCGGAAGACAAGTAAAAATTATAGCCCGAAAATCGATAAATCGGTGTATGGGCATAGGTCGAAACTTCAAAATGCCATAACTTTGTCAAAACTCAACTGATTTTAAAAAGCAAGGGCTTTTTGATCATAGTTTTGCCCCTAAATCAATAGTACATTTAAAGTTAAAAATGAAATTTGAGGTCGGAAGACAAGTAAAAATTATGGCCTGAAAATGGATATATGGGCATAGGTCGAAACTTCAAAATGCCATAACTTTGTAAAAACTCAACTGATTTTAAAAAGCAAGGGCTTTTTGATCATAGTTTTGCCCCTAAATCAATAGTACATTTAAAGTTAAAAATGAAATTTGAGGACGGAAGACAAGTAAAAATTATGGCCTGAAAATGGATATATGGGCATAGGTCGAAACTTCAAAATGCCATAACTTTGTCAAAACTCAACTGATTTTAAAAAGCAAGGGCTTTTTGATCATAGTTTTGCCCCTAAATCAATAGTACATTTAAAGTTGAAAATGAAATTTGAGGTCGGAAGACAAGTAAAAATTATAGCCCGAAAATCGATAAATCGGTGTATGGGCATAGGTCGAAACTTCAAAATGCCATAACTTTGTCAAAACTCTACTGATTTTAAAAAGCAAGGGCTTTTTGATCATAGTTTTGCCCCTAAATCAATAGTACATTTAAAGTTAAAAATGAAATTTGAGGTCGGAAGACAAGTAAAAATTATAGCCTGAAAATGGATATATGGGCATAGGTCGAAACTTCAAAATGCCATAACTTTGTCAAAACTCAACTGATTTTAAAAAGCAATGGCTTTTTGATCATAGTTTTGCCCCTAAATCAATCGTACATTTAAAGTTAAAAATGAAATTTGAGGTCGGAAGACAAGTAAAAATTATAGCCTGAAAATGGATATATGGGCATAGGTCGAAACTTCAAAATGCCATAACTTTGTCAAAACTCAACTGATTTTAAAAAGCAAGGGCTTTTTGATCATAGTTTTGCCCCTAAATCAATAGTACATTTAAAGTTAAAAATGAAATTTGAGGTCGGAAGACAGGTAAAAATTACAGCCCGAAAATCGATAAATCGGTGTATGGGCATAGGTCGAAACTTCAAAATGCCATAACTTTGTCAAAACTCAACTGATTTTAAAAAGCAAGGGCTTTTTGATCATAGTTTTGCCCCTAAATCAATCGTACATTTAAAGTTAAAAATGAAATTTGAGGTCGGAAGACAAGTAAAAATTATAGCCTGAAAATGGATATATGGGCATAGGTCGAAACTTCAAAATGCCATAACTTTGTCAAAACTCAACTGATTTTAAAAAGCAAGGGCTTTTTGATCATAGTTTTGCCCCTAAATCAATAGTACATTTAAAGTTAAAAATGAAATTTGAGGTCGGAAGACAAGTAAAAATTACAGCCCGAAAATCGATAAATCGGTGTATGGGCATAGGTCGAAACTTCAAAATGCCATAACTTTGTCAAAACTCAACTGATTTTAAAAAGCAAGGGCTTTTTGATCATAGTTTTGCCCCTAAATCAATCGTACATTTAAAGTTAAAAATGAAATTTGAGGTCGGAAGACAAGTAAAAATTATAGCCTGAAAATAGATATATGGGCATAGGTCGAAACTTCAAAATGCCATAACTTTGTCAAAACTCTACTGATTTTAAAAAGCAAGGACTTTTTGATCATAGTTTTGCCCCTAAATCAATCGTACATTTAAAGTTAAAAATGAAATTTGAGGTCGGAAGACAAGTAAAAATTATAGCCCGAAAATCGATAAATCGGTGTATGGGCATAGGTCGAAACTTCAAAATGCCATAACTTTGTCAAAACTCAACTGATTTTAAAAAGCAAGGGCTTTTTGATCATAGTTTTGCCCCTAAATCAATAGTACATTTAAAGTTAAAAATGAAATTTGAGGTCGGAAGACAAGTAAAAATTATGGCCTGAAAATGGATATATGGGCATAGGTCGAAACTTCAAAATGCCATAACTTTGTCAAAACTCAACTGATTTTAAAAAGCAAGGGCTTTTTGATCATAGTTTTGCCCCTAAATCAATCGTACATTTAAAGTTAAAAATGAAATTTGAGGTCGGAAGACAAGTAAAAATTATAGCCCGAAAATCGATAAATCGGTGTATGGGCATAGGTCGAAACTTCAAAATGCCATAATTTTGTCAAAACTCAACTGATTTTAAAAAGCAAGGGCTTTTTGATCATAGTTTTGCCCCTAAATCAATCGTACATTTAAAGTTGAAAATGAAATTTGAGGTCGGAAGACAAGTAAAAATTATAGCCCGAAAATCGATAAATCGGTGTATGGGCATAGGTCGAAACTTCAAAATGCCATAACTTTGTCAAAACTCAACTGATTTTAAAAAGCAAGGGCTTTTTGATCATAGTTTTGCCCCTAAATCAATAGTACATTTAAAGTTAAAAATGAAATTTGAGGTCGGAAGACAAGTAAAAATTATAGCCTGAAAATGGATATATGGGCATAGGTCGAAACTTCAAAATGCCATAACTTTGTCAAAACTCAACTGATTTTAAAAAGCAAGGGCTTTTTGATCATAGTTTTGCCCCTAAATCAATAGTACATTTAAAGTTAAAAATGAAATTTGAGGTCGGAAGACAAGTAAAAATTACAGCCCGAAAATCGATAAATCGGTGTATGGGCATAGGTCGAAACTTCAAAATGCCATAACTTTGTCAAAACTCAACTGATTTTAAAAAGCAAGGGCTTTTTGATCATAGTTTTGCCCCTAAATCAATCGTACATTTAAAGTTAAATTATTTCTGAAAAGTAAATAATATTTCTGTAAATTGATACCGCACTTAAGCTAAGAAATTATATTCTAAGAAATAAAAAACCATTTCCAGGCATGCATATTTTTTTTGCGAGTGTTTTGGCAATTTAAATACGTCTGTTGGACGAAGTGTGTCAATTAATTGCGACGGTTAAGTGCTGAGTTTTTGTTGACTGGAGGCTATTGCATTGTGCCATACCTTCGGCTCCCCCCAGAACATATATATATATATATATACATATATATAAAGTCAGAAGATGTTCAATGCAGCGTTTACTATAGACTATTTGATCATCGAACGTTGAACATTGTTGACTGTTTGCTTGTTGTTGTTGTAGCTTGGGATAATTGAGACGCAGTCAACGGCGACGAGTCGGGTTCGGGATAGGAGAAATGTTTATTCACTTGGCAGATTTTTAATGACCAGTTCCAGGCATTGGCCAGATTTAATTCCATTTAATTGAATTGCTGTCGTTTATTAATTGCCCCATGAAGGATGAAGGCACCAGCACAAATCGTTTAATTGCCAACGACACATATCACACACACACACACACACACACACACTCACACACACACACACACAAACACACACAAGAGTAAAAAGTGTTGTGGGTGTTGGAATTCAAAAGCCGTGGCCAATTAGTCAATCAGCAGACAGTTATACTATTACATCAGGCTATGGCAATGGCCATCGCTGTGAACGTCGTTTGGGCGCAGCAATTAAATTGCCAAATGGCACCCCGGAGGTTACCCATCATCATAATCATGATGGGAAGCTGCACCGAACAAAATATGTTTCAATTTAAATACATCCTTAAGTGGAAGCAATTAAGTTATCCATTTAAGGCGAGATGCTGAAGAACTTTATATTTTAATATATGTAAGAATTAGAGCAAATTGGAAAATCGAACTCATGTTTTATCCTCTCCTACTACATTTATTCTTTTAGTATAGTTTTCTTAATAACTTTAAGTTAGAGAGCCTTGGCAATCAAATTTAATAGTGCCAGGTTCCGTAAAAAGATTAGGAATGTTTAACTGAAATTCTAAAAACATAGTTAATCTACAAAACAAGAAAGCACGACGAAAGCCGAGCGATTATTTCAATGAATGCTAAATGATACAGTAGCTGAAGATTTGTTCTGCAAATGTTGAAGGCAAAAAAACAATAATACGCAACTTAAGAGATTCCTGCGGTTATCTTGGTAAGCAAAAAAAGTTATTCATATAGTTTCATCAAAACTGTTTTAAAACTGAAAGAATAGTAGGCATATAGAAAGATAGGCTGGTTGACAGACGGAATCCTGTCTATTGCAAGGACATCCCTCTGCAAGGGTATAATTATACTTGTAAAAAGCTTGAAAAATCTCATTAGCATTAAGGAAGTAAATGACAGTGGATCATATTCAACTCAAATTTTGTACTGTGTAGCCATAGAAAAGGTTGCTATTGTTTTGCGTTTGGTGCTCCTCCTGCACTGGGAACACTGCACAAGTAATTAGTGCACTTCGCACGGTCCTCACTTGACCGTTGTTATTTCACAGTCTTTCTTTTGGCTGGTTTTTTTCCGCTTGGTATTTTTTTTTTTATTTCCATTTGAAGTGGTGCTCGGGTCCGGTTCGGTTTGGTTCTGGATCTGGTTGTGTTTCTTATTCTGTTTCGTGGCATTTCTTGTTTTTCACCGCCTCTTCACTTAGTCGGTTTCGCCTTTGTTGATTCTTTTAAATTTCGCCTTTCAATTATTTTATGCAAATAAGCAAACGGGCGCTGAGCGCAGATTATGCCAGCTTGACAGAATTCCCTTACTTTTGTCGCCCATTTGAAATGTCTCCATTTCCACCAAATTTTCTGGGGCTGGATTTTCTTATAGCCTGCGTGAAATCCACGCGCACAACTCTACTTACAAAATGAATTGTTTGTTATTGTTGTTACTTGTGGATGCCGCATCCCATTCCTTGGCACATCCTTCCCTATTCACGGCCTGCCGCAGCATATCTCAGCGGGCGTAATCAACTTAAGTTGGTCAAATGAGTTTGTAACGTTTTGACACAAAAAAAATAAAAAATACGAATAAAAAACTTCAAATGCAAAATGCCTGCCAAATGCTATTTGCTGTCAGTTTCCCATCAGTTATCCATCAGTTTTTAAATCAGTTTCCTTAAGTTAACCGTCATTTTCCGTCGGGTTAATTGCTAAACTCCCATTGGGCATCATCAATGTTTTTCTTGTTGTGTGCGTTTAATCACACCTTGATTTGTGTGGGATGCTAATGGTGCATTCCCATTGGGAATCGCCCATTTCAAAAGCACCTGCATTCGTAGGTGTCGCTTATAATTAATTAAAAGCACTTCCGCACCACTGACTGCGTTCCCTCCTGCTCACTTTCATCTTTAAGCTGCATGCGAAATGTAATTAAATATTTAATGCTTTACGGGATTTGTGGAATGTAATTTAAAAAATGATTTTTGCCACGCAGCTGCCAAAGTCGATAAGACCGTCACTCTTGATCCTTCAGGTGGCTCACGAGGATAGATGAGGTTCCACCCGCCTCGTCCTTTCCCTCTCTAGATTTCACGCTCTCATTCTTTTTGCTGCGTATGTCTTAGAGATGGCACCTTGCTTACGTTGCCCATTTTGGTTTGCTAACGGTAGAATATCTTTAAAACCAAGGTACTAATACCAAACCGATTACAAAAAAAAACAAAATGAATTAAAAAAATGAACACAGTTGCAGTTAATCTCCAAGTTACTAAAAAATACTTAGTTAAAACTGATTCGAATAATTCATTCTCTACTCTTTTTTTTAAATTAAGCTGATTTTAGGATGGATTTAAGATCTTAAATATTTCAAATAATAAGTAAAAATTTGGTCTCCTTATAGTTGCGCTGCGACACGCGCTCAGCTCTGATTTTCGATTTTAAAATGTAAAAACAAAGGCAAAGCATAAGAGCAAAAATAATTGAGATGTCAGCTGAAATTCAAGTGGACTTTTATTGACTGCTTCCTGGCTGACTGCCTCACTGACTGGGCTGACTAACTGTCCGGCTGTCAGGGCATGTTAGTCCTTACGCTCCTCAAGTGGCATGCAATGTCAATTCCACACACACACACACATCGATCCTATGTACGCCTGTGTGTGTGCGTGTGTGTCATTTTTGTCGGTGACCTTCGATTTGCAAAGGATTGTGCTAGTATGTAATATACATATATTTAGCAAAATCAATAGTTTCAATTGCAACCTACTTTTGCGGTCTACCTTCGGCTTTGCTCTTTAAGCTTGCCGCTGTGCGTTTTATGCTAATAACAACACAGCAACAATAGCAAGTCGCAGCAAATGGCGCATACACTTAACAAAAATTACATGGGTCCTAGAATATAGAATATTGGCTCGGCTAGTGATGCTGATCGGGTTTATATGTACCTTATGCACTTGCATAACTTTCTGATTACATTTCAGTTTTCAGTTTAGGAAAATTTAGAAATTGTGTTAAAAAGAACGAATATACTCCAATATTTAAGGTCTGGGTTCAGGGCAGATTCTAGTCGAGATTTCTCCACCAGTGCATTTCTCAAAATGACGTAAAAAAGAATATACAAACAAACTAACTTTATCTGCCCGACTTTAAGCTTATTTATTTTTCATGCTTATCTCTGGGTTGCTGAGCAGCAGCTCGGTTTAAAGCTTTCTTTTAGTCAATTTGGACAGCCACGTCAACTTTTCGCACTTCTCGATTGACATCAATATTTTTGTGTGTCTCTCAGCGAGTAGCCAGGCAAAAAATACTGTCGCAACTAATCCCAATGGGAACGAGATTGTCCCGTTGTGTAATGATTACTATAATCTGGTGGCGGCAGGTGCTTGAGAATGATGAATTTCTGGGAAGACTTAGCGGTGAATTGATTTCACGCTCATGACTTAGCGGCGGCAGAATCAGTAGCTTCCATCAGACATGTCGCCAGTTAAATCAAACGAGCCTAATCGAACTCTTGCCAAGGTTGGAATGAAGATTGGAGGACACAGATAGCAGCAAAGCTTATTTATCAGAAACATTGCCACGGCTGAAAGAATGTGAAGCCAAATTTGTACATCAGCAGCAAATACTTTATACGCATTAAAGCACATCGAGCAGAAATCGAAGCCTATAATTTTGTTAATGTTACTCAGGCTGGTCGTTGTTGAAGTTGAAATCCGCTGCGCTTGAGCTCAAATTAAATCGAAGCTCTAAAGGAAGATGAGGCATATTTTAAGGAGTTAAGTTAGTCAGTTGCCAGTTGCCTTATCTTGCATCTATAGTTGATGTTTAAATTAAATTAATTTCTTGCTTTTAAAATATATCCCACAGATTGTTATTGGGCTACGATTTTCGCTGAGTAAGATGATGTTAAGCCTTATAGTAATTATGTTTGTCACTCTGACGGACTTCCAACTAAATTATTATTATTTATATTTAAATTATAAAGGGCTATCAGACCGTACTTGCCAACTTGACATAAAATATGTGAAAAGCAATAACTTAAGTGACATTTTCTAAGATTACAAATAATATTAAATGTCCAGGTTTAAGAATACTTTGAAATTTGATTTTCTAATGAAATGCTATACTTTTTTCCGAGTGTACATTGATGCGACGTGTGTGCCCCTTCAAAGCATGTAATTGTAACTTAAGCTTGGAATCTCTCTCCTCTCTCTTCATCTATAGTTCTCTCTCTCTCTTTCTTTCTCTGTGTAAGTCCTGTTGCCATTTTACCTGCCGCACGGCATCGAAATTGGCCCTCATCCTTCGCCTGTGTCCTGTGTGCTTACAGTTCACCCGCATGCTCGTCATTGAATAGCATCCCTAAGTGTCCTTAAGCGTCCTCGAGCGGCGCTATAGATGTTGCTGCAGCCTGTAGCTCGAGCAGATTGTGTTGCGGTTAAATTGCGCCAAACATATTTGACATTTTATTATGGCAATGCGCATGGCGGAATGTTTGTTACGCGAGCGGATGATATGTGGGGGTGGAGGAGGAGATGGTTTAATATTGCGGCACGGATATTGCGTCGACCGAGTTTTGCTGGAGTATCCTGGGCTAATAATGACTACAAGTGTTTTTCATTAACTGCTGCTTATGAATATTAAATTAAAAAAGGTGCGTTTTATACGTTCACCAATTGAAAATGTCGCACATACGCCCCATGCCCCATGTGCAGCATCAAACAGTGCCTTTTTATATTTATGCATGTGTATGTGTGCGTGAGTTTAGGTGTGTGAATAGTATGGTAGTGGAAATAATGTGTATAATTGGGGTGCAGACTATGGGTGGCACGTGGCACGATGTGGTCTGTGCCCAAATTAAATTTGCGACAAGACCAACATGAAGCCAGTTTCTTTATTTTTTATACTACTTCTACCCGATAATACTAAGATCTATTTTTTCTAATGGGAAATTTACGAAATAGTTGAAAAAGGCGCAAAGAAGAGCAGATTGTTGTTTAATTAAAATAATACCTTGAACTTATTATAAATGTGAGAAGGGATTGGTGTAATATGGAATTTCCGTCCCTATTAAGTAAATACATGCTTGATAGCCATGCCCATCTCTTTATGAACCTGTCGATCTCAGAGACTATAAAAGTCAGAGTTACAAGGTATAAATGTAGTTATTTTCGAACATTTTTCATTATTGAGCTAAATTATCTTATCAAAGCTTAATACCACATTCCTGCTTCAGCAATCAAGTAACTTGGAATCTGTGACCAATTTGCCAGGGTTAGCTGGCGATGGAATCATTTTTTTTTTAAACATGGTCTTATATCAACTTCAAGAAACTTAAAGCGACGACGATGCAGCTCATGAATTGAAAATGAAATTATATTGTTGTTCAAATATAATGACGCTGGCAACAGTAGCAGCTCCAAGTGCAACAGCAAAATCAGCTGTATTTCGTTCGTGACTGCTGCTACTTAGAAGCTTGCTGTTGTGGGCACGTGGCAGGGGCAGCAACCGAAGAATAGAGGAAACTCCTATAGAGCTATTCCAGCTGATGATGCTGCTGCTGCTGCATCTGCTGCTGTTGCTGTTTGTGCGCTTCTGACAGTCAAGAGATTATTGTAGTACAGCACGCCAGGACTTAGTGATGTAAGCGTTTGCCAGGAGCAGCCTGCCACTGCTCCTCCTTCTCTACTTCTTCTATGTGCTAGCAATGCCTCAATTAAGTCGAAGCAAATAGCTGCACAATTCGAGAGTGAGACGAGGCGGACAATGTAAACACATCACACACCGTGTAGCAACTGCATCTGTCATTATAATGCCTCAGACACACACAAACACACACACACACACACCTATATACACCACAAAGCTGAACAAATACTAAGGCAGAGCAAACTTTTTGGCTACTTCAAAATTCAATTTTCCGCAATATGCGCAAAACGTGATTAAAATCCAGTGCGTGCTTCTTGATCATTTGCGACTCCAAGCAGTGTCTCCTACGTCCTTTGGTGCTTTTGGCACTGTGGGCTAAACTTAGATTAGAAAGAAGCAGAGCCAGAAATACACACAGCATAATGGAATGTGTTGTGACTCTCTCTCTCTCTCTCTCTCTGATATATATAAGTTGTAACTTTCGTAGAAGGTGCATGAATTCTATTATTGTTGCTTGCTTCAAAGTTCTCATTTCTCTAGCTGAAAGAGACGGCAGTCTGCTGAAAGGTTTTTTCTGCTTTCAGAAAATACAACTAGCAATGTAGAGTTTATTAAATAACTTATGTAATTAGGCAAATAACCTTATTGAATTTAAATCGAATTTGATGTATGTTTATTGATTTATGTCCAATTTCAAAAATCTGCAAACATAAATTTGTTTATCAAAATTAAAAATCATGAATAATGTTTATATTATTGTTGATTGAAACTCTCTGAGCAACATGAACAATTTAGTCGAAAAATAAAAATGATTTGCTGAATAGAGACTTTAATCCAAATTTGCACCATCGTGCCGCCGTGCCACCGTAAATACAATGAATGGGCAAAGCTGCTGTCTACTTTCTGAAGCTGTAAGCGTAAAAACTATGAAAATGTGTTTTCAAATTGCGAAACAATTTGCTGACCGTAATTGAACTTTGCTGTTGCCACTGCCATTGCCATTGCCCTTGTCGTCAGTGGCACATAAAACAAACTTTCAGCGCTCATTTGAGTGGTTCAGCTGTGTGAAACTTTTCAGCGCACAGCCTGTGGCAAATGGTGGGCAAACGGATGCGGATGTGGATTCGGGTCCGGATTCGGGTTTCGGTGTGGTCCTGGAGATGGTCTTGGATTTTAGATTCGTGTTTCAGGTTTTGGTTTCGGTATTTTTGCATTTTGGGCACTTTGCTGTTGATTTGTTTGTACGCACAGCGCGGTTTTCGCCAATTTGCGTCCTCATCATCTGTCCCACTCTCCCATGCTCTCGCTCTCTGCGTTCATTCACCATGCTAATAGCGATAAATTCAAACAATGAAATGCGGGCTGTTTTCCATTTGATTCCAATTGCTTTTATTTGCGTACTCTGGCGCCATTTTGCATTATGCCTATTCTGATTTTTGTGCATTCTTGTTGCAATTCTATGCATAATTGTTCTTGTTTCTGCCACACTCAACATACGCATGAATATTTCAGCAGTCGCAAGTAGACGACGCGTCCAATTCTCAACTGCCACTGTTCAGGACAAAGTTTTGAATAATTTATACATTGCCAGAGTTGAAGTGCTCAAAGCTCCCATCTCCTTGCTCCCTGCTCCCTGCTCCCAGCTCGCTTCTTTATGGCCAGTGCCCATTTCCCATACCCCTGGCTGTCAGACAACATCTTAGTTCTTCGACTTCTTTCACTCCTTGGCCATTGTATTCCAAGGCGCACGCATCCCTTGCCTATTGAGCAGAGTAAGCACTGAGAAAAATATCCTTAAAGTGCTCAGAATTTAAGCTTTTTAAAGTACTGAGTGATAAATGATTTTTTTTTTTGTCTTCTGAATAATATCGTATTTAAGTTAATATATTTTCTGCATAATTCAAATGAAGTTTAAAATTACTAGAAAAGAAAAATCAGCAAGAATACAGTATTGATTTCCACATTCTTATTGTGCATTTTCCCACAGTACCACTGTCCTTCACCCCCTGATCTGACGCATTTTGTCGAGCGTAATTAGCCGCAAAGTATGCAGTTTGCTTATGTGCAACCAGCCATGGCCAACAACGCTATTGCCAATTGCCCTTATTGAGACATTCTACCCCGCAGTTTCACAAGAAGCGAGGGGTGTTGGAGGTTGGAGCAAAACAATAGTGAAACTGCAAACACCAGGCCACAAAGGCAATGGCAGGCGTTGCAGTCAGTACGTGGCATAAGTGTGAGTGTGTGTGTATGTGTGAGTGTGCGTGAGTGTGTGTTCGAAAAATACCACAATTTCAATTTGAAAGTATCCTTTTAGTGAAAAGGAAATGACATTTACGCGCTTTGTTGTGGTTCGCTCATGCATAAAACATTGTTAGTTTATTTATTTTTATTTTTTGTTATTTGTATACGTTTTCTCTCTTCTCTTTTCAACCTGCCTCTGACGCACTCAATGTGCAATAGTCGTGGCAGCGAGGGACGGCGGGACAGCGGGACAGGTCCTTCAGTTGCAGCGCAACAAGACAAAAAATGTTTGCATGCCGTTTTGGGTAGCTGACTGGGGTGGCTTTGGTCGAACAAAGCTTTCCGATAGCCACAAGGTGCTTGCTGTAGCTTAAAAATTGAAAACTGACAAGTGGAAAAAAACTAGAATAAATCAGAAAGAAACAATAGAAATAGAATCAATATAAAAATCACTGCCAAATGGTATCGAATACATCACGAAAAGAATGTATGAATTTATGGTCCTCTTTCGCTTGAGGAAAGGCAAATATTCTATTGTCAGAAGTTAATATTTGAAATATTTCAACTGCAGAAAACGAACAATCAATTAATTGCCAAAATTCGTAACTGATTATTTTAATTCTGTTTTTCATAATCTCAGATACATACATATATGGATTTCTGCGTAATATATATTATCTTTCACAAACTTATAAAGAAGAATTGAATTCATTTCATCCTCAGTTCTAAGCTACAAAAGATAATAGGATAAAGTTGGCTACAAGAGTTACAGTAAACATAATTAAATTAATTTGTCTTTAAAATAGCTTAACCCAAAAATCGGTCTTTAATAATCTTTCAAAAAAGTTATTTTGTTTATTTTTGTGTAAAAAATTAAATAAAGTACTGAAAATTCTCGGAATTACCTCCAAAACTTTTTCTCAATACTTAAAAATAAAATACCCCAGAAACTTAAGTATATTTTATAAATACAAGCTGACAGGCCCAAAAATTGTATGCGGGTGGTGTTAGTTGTACACAGGAGGGTTAAGGGAGGCCATTCAATTGTGCGCCAAGGTAAATAAATGTGTAATGGGTTGGAGTTCGGGGAGCTTAGCGCAGTGGAGCAGTATATAAATGGTTGAAAACTTGAGACTGCCAACCAAAAACGATTAAACGTTAAAGTACTTTTTTTGTTGTTGTTATACTGTCAAGAAGAGGAGATGGGTGGGGCTTGGCTTAATTCACACAATATGAATGGTTGCTGTAAACGAGGACATCTGCAGAGCTATTGCAAACAAGTGACAGAAATCAATGGCGAAGTTCTGGGAACTGTTGCCGGCGGCTGCTGCAAATGCGCTTCCTGTTTCCTTTATGGGAAGCGCCAACGGGATGCAGTTAGGACACCAAACCATAGATGCCTGCAGGTACAGAGGGGATAAACCGTTTGACTATAGCTCGGTGAATATGGTGTTCGCATTTGTTGAAAATCAACAGGAAATGCAGTGAATAAACACATCGAGTTCGTTTCGTGCGAAGAGCTGAGAGCTGAGAGCATTGTGCCTCTGTGTGTGTGCGTCTCCATTGTACGATGATGAGAGTCACATTTTCAATGCTATTCAATTTAATTCATTTCGATGAAATTCTCGATTTGGAATGGCCAACGGCGGTATTGAGCACTTTTTGGGCAGCCTAGGCAATGGTAAGCAAATAATTCAGCAATTTTTGCCCATTCTCACTGCCAGCAACACAGTCATCAAAAGCAACAACAACAACAACAACCACAACAAAAACAACAATGCCAACAAATTTTTAGTATTCAGCTCGTTGCGTAATTGCATTCATTTTGATGAATGCTTTTTCATGTTCATGTTTTTATACCCGGCGCGCATATTAAAGTTTGCAGAAAATATGGCTGTTCAAATGTCGGACGTTAAAGGGTATATGCATACTTATGTTTCCTATGAGCTGAACTACCATAAAAAGATCGAGCTCTCCGATCTTCAACTAAAAAATCCTCAAAAATTTTAGCTATATGAATTAGTGATTGTGTGATAAGCTTTGGTACGTAAATACGAATATCGTATTTAACTCAAGTGCATTTTCAGCCAAAACAATTTTTTTTAATTTTCTATCTCCATGCGAATATCAGAAAATGTGTCAGGATTTTTTGGGCATCTGAGATTTAGCTCCAGACATCTTACTCTCTCCTTCCCTCTGCCTCTCTCTCTCTCTCTCTCTCTCTCTCTCTCTATAGCATTTATTTTATTTTCAATATAGCGATGCAACTAAATTAAATGAAGTACAAAAATTTCTACGACTTTTTATTCGTTCGTGGTCATGTTGTACTGTATGGTGAATGGTTGGCAGGTGCTGCGCTTAAGAGCATGCAATCAATGCCCAAATATCAGTTGCCATCCGCTCTATTCATCTCATCTCTACACCCGCCTCTGAGCCGTTTCTCCTACCATCATATTGCACGTCGTCCATCAGTCAGCCAGTCAATCATATGAATCGTTTTCGTTTACGTTTCGTTTTCGATTCCAATCAATTTGTTTGGCATTTTTGGCTGGCGTTATATGTACAACCGTCATGACCTTCCCACACATTCCCACCCCCCACTGGGCGCCCTTATCCTTCAATATGCCAACACTCTTTTGACCCATGGCGTGCTGCGAATTTTTCGAAATGCCCTTTTTCCTGTGTACATTTTTGTTTGTTTCCATCGATTTTATGCCCTCAATTTCAAAGCTGAAACCAAAAAAAAACAACAGAAAAAACACACTTCCATAGAGTTGCGTTCGCTTGTTGCATTTTTAAATACGGATTGGTGCAAGAACATTATTAAGGATGGCGGGAGGGGGAATCGAGAAGATAGTGGCTGGGATTAGGGGGAGGCCAGCGGCCAGTGTGGCAATGAATCCATCTTAGTTTGTACTTTCATCTGTCAAAGAAACTTCTTGTTATTTTCTGCATCGAATTCAGTTTGGCATTTGTTACACACAAGTTTTTGTACCCCCAAACCAATGAAATGTGGTAAGTCAAAGGCATGTGTGAAAGTCTTATGCAACAAAATATTTTCTTCATTAAAAATATATATTTTCTTCAACAACAGCCTAATCTCAGTGGCTGTGAGACTTAGTAAGAAACTAGCTTAATCTTATTTAAGAGATTGATTTAATGTTGATCCAACAGGATCAGAAGCCAACGATTTTTATTGAATTTTTTTGCACAGTGATATTTAAATTCAAAAATTGGACTAGATTCATATTTATGTCCAATTATTTTGTATTAGCATTGTTTGGTTTTGGTGAGCTTCGCAATTTATTTTTTAATTATGTACGTATTTTATAGTATTAAAAATGCCAAACAAAAATTTTGACTTGCTTTGAGACTAAATACTAAATTCAAGAACTAATTGGCTCATGGGGAAACTAAAAATAGCTATCGCTTGGGAGATTTGCGGATTCACTTATCGCCATATTTTTATGGGTTCTTTCGGCGTTTTCTGCTGCTGCGCCTTGGATAGCGGCATAGTGCGCTTCTGGGCATTGTTGTCACCACATGCCTTATCCCAAATTGTTGTGTTTTTTTCGTGAGGCTTGCCAACATCTTTGGAATTTTGTTTTAGCCTAGGAGTTTTAATAAATTCCTTAGTGGCACTTCTCATGATCGGTGTGTCCCATACTGTACTTTGTGTTGAAGCATCTTGCACGGGTTTTTTCTGTTCACTAGTTGGTTTCTTCACTATATTTGCGCATTTTTTGGCGTCATATTTGAGGTTGGCCGCTGAACGCGATGTCTGACAGCCATTGTTAACGACACGTTGATTCATGGCCAAAACTTTGGTCGGCGCATTTGAATTCTGTTCACTCGCATTCAAACCTTTGTCAACGGAAATCGAACGGTTTATTTTGGGCCGCTGTTTGAACATGGTATCTTTGATGAAGTCCTTGACAGGTTTGATTAGCTTGTTCATTGGCTGCCGGTTAGCGGGGTTAGCCTCAGCGAGGGCCAACTGTTTTATCAATTGATTACGATCCTCGAGTTGCTCGGGTGGCTCGATGTCATACCTTCTGCGATACCATTCCGTGATTGTTGTTCGCATCGCTTGCTGACTGATCACAAACTGACGGGTCATTAGATAAAATATCTTCACTTTGTTGCAGCACGTTCCACAAATGCTTGACGGCATATCGGGCATGGTATTAAATTGCTAATAAATATTATAAATTTGTATATTGTTAAACACATTAATCTTAAGATAATTGCAGCACTTACAAACTGCAGCGAAGTGCGCTGAAAGAGCTTACGGTAGCAGCTTATCGTGGGCTCAAATTCAAAATCCTGATTCGTGTCCAGGTCAACGAAGGTGCCATTGTCTTGACAGCCGCACACTCGACAGATATTCTGTAACTCTTCCAATTTTTTTACGCATCTCGGCACAGAATTCTGCGTTTGTTCCCGCGACTCTAATGCGCTCTTATAAAGAATCTCATAATCCGTTAAGCTGCATAAGAGAGAAAGTCAGTTTTTATTAAATTAATTAATTATTGGTATGGGCTTTCAATGTGCATTGTATTAGAGCTGACTAACTACAAAATGATTATTACATGTTTATCGATTACTATCGATATTCAAATAATTCAATTATTATATAGTGTTAAATTACTAGCGGTGCCTTTAGTCCTTTAAGAGCTGGCTAAATAGAATTTAACTATAGTTTATTAAGAATTAATTTGATTGTAAATCAAATTAATGCATAAATGCTTAAAAAGTTGTTTGAAACTGGTTAAAGTTAACGCTTATGATAACTCCTCATCAAAAGACAACTTGTCAAGTTTCGGGATAACTAAAATCGCTGCTCTCAAATTGCAAAATGTCCAGCAGTGCTGGCAATGTGCTAAGTCTGTCTTTCTGCTTCTTCTCTCTCTTTCTCTCTCTTTGTAACTAACTCTGTCTCCCTTTAGCTGACTGTGTTCATTGAGCGGCAAAATGCGAAACTTTTTAATTGACTTTTTCAATTACAGTTTAATTTTGTTGCAAGAAATTTCTGCCAATTGAAGTTTGCCGCAGTGACTCTGAGTGCCACCGCGAGGGAGAGGAGCAGAGTAAGTTGAGCATAGTTCACACTTATACACACACACATACATATGGCTAATCTATCATTGTCCACTGGCCCACATACTTTATTCATATGTATCTGTGTGTGTGTGTACGTGTGCGCCTTGGCAATTTGCAAAACTTCAAAAACACGCACAGCCCTCAGCATCAACTACACTCACATCAGTCAGTCACTCAGCCAGTTAGTCAGTCAGACAGTTTGTTCCTCACGGCCATTCCAAAAAGCAAAAATCCACATTCAAATTTATTTTCAGCCTTTTTGATGGCAAAATAGCAAATGAAATTTAGAAACTTTTCAAAAGTACATCCAAAAATTGTGCAGAGTTTTGTACTCCGAAGTTAACCCAGAAAAATTCTTATTTCAAGAAAGTTTTGTTGGAAACCCAACTGCTTTGTACTTAAATTTTCAAATAAATAGTCAATAAATCAGCATGGGTCATGAAGCACTTCTACACATATTTACAGTACAATGCCCATATTGAGTATTCAGTGCAGCATTTTGTTTGCTTTGCAATTTTTTTGATGAAAGTTTTAGATATTTAAGCTTAATTAGTGTGAAATTAATTCCAGCGTTACTAATAATTAATATCTTCGTTCAATATGCAAAAAAGAGCCGTTAGGCACGGAATATCGACTGAAAAGTGTTCAAAGGCTTTTTGACTTACCTCTTCGTCCTGTCCATGGCCAAATCTTTTGGGCACTGCATAACCAACGTCTTCTTTTCCTCTTGCCACAGTCCAACTGATGCCCTTGGCTGCTGTGTGGGTAGAGAAATAGGAATATGTTCGTTAGCATTATGGGGAAAAGCTGAAATCAGGAAAATTAGCCAGCACATTCGAGTGCTGTCCATTGAATTATTCAACTGGCCAGGCCAGCACACGATACCAGTTGGGTTTATGGCCATTGAGATTGGGCAGGATCAGGTGAAAAAATGCCAGAGACAGGGATACCAAAGCAAACATGTTACTATTTATCTTGCACCACACAAAGCACAAAAAACAGAGCAAGTAAAACCAAAAAAACCAAAAAAAAAATAGGAAAGAATTATACGAAAAACTTAAAAAATTCGATTTTTTTTGATTTGCCGAAGATGAAATGCCCTTTAAGTGATATTCAATTAATAGATATAATTTATGTATGAGTATAGAGTAAATGACTTGTAAATATAATAATATTAATATTAATAGTCAAAAAATATAAATATAGAAATATTAGAATTTTGTGAGTTTTAATTTGATAGTTGTAAAGTATTCTAAAGTTGTTATAATACATATTGTATTAATAAATAATAGCTAGACTAGTTTTAATTAATTGAGAGCTTAGCTGACATCTTGACTATCTGTTACTGTTATTTATAGCTCCCCAACTTGTCATGCTGGTAATAAACATTGTAATATAACCATTCCAGGGTATTTAAAGACTGACATAAAGTTCCCTTGAACACTACGATAATTGTATCCTGCATGCAGTATCGCATATAGTATATATCAAGTTGTTCATTGCTATAAATCTTCTCTCTGATTTGTGTCGATAGTGACTCGTAAAATTCCATGTACACTTCGAACACGAAACGTATGAGCCACTTTGGGCGAATACACTTATGGCCAATACTTTCTACCTTGGCTCATTGCGAAAGTTTGTTGGCTCCATTTGGGGGAACGTGTATGACAACAAAAGGCAGCGACAGGAGGCAATAAAAGAGATACGAGCTTCGAGCATAAAACAACAAAAGCCCGAAAATGAATGAGCTTCATGGCAGGTGAAATTGAGCCGGAGGGCGGCCATGGATTGAGGCCGGATTGGAGGCCAGGCTATTTGGCTCGGCTTTGGGCCAGTCTGTCCGTCTGTCAGTCAGCCTGTCTGGTATTAATCCCAGGCGTGCACTTTTGCTGGCCTCAACCGAGCCACGAACAATGCGTGAGAACTTTTGCGGCAGTGGATTCAAGTGCGTTGGGGATTTTAATTGAATAACCACACGAATGTCATGCGGGTAAGACGGATTTATACTGGTCTGGTTGTTCAGTTTCATCCTTTTACAGATTAACGCCCGGTGGACTTAAGGATCAAGTCAGGGCACTGTGAAAAATGTATATTATACTATACATTTTAATTGATCTATATATTGAAGTTGTTGTAAAGCAATGGCTTAAGATTAAAAATCACAAAAAAATATCTTACATATTTATCCGTTTCTTAAATATGTATTTTCAATTTGTCATATTAAATGTGTACTTGCAGTTGTGAATTCACTGCAGTTATTTAAAAATTATTCTTAGTGCTGTTGCGAAAACTGTTTTACTCACCTTTGTAAATGGATTTATGCGGGGATTTTGTGATTCTGAGACTTGTGAAATCCTCCAACCTTTATGTCTTATTGGCTTGCTTTCTGTTATCTCTGTCTACTTATTGCTCGCTTACAAAATGTTTGTATAAATTGTATATTCTATATATGTTTGAACTGATTCTATTTGCATCTACAACTGTGTTGAGAACAGAAGTTGGCTGTCTCTTGAAATTTGTCAAAGCCTGCTTAAGCTCTCATTTACATACGATATGCATAACATATTGGAGGGCGGTTGGGGTGAAATTGTGGGGGAGTGGGTTGGGGGCGTGTCATTTGATGGCATAACGTAAGTTATACGCTCATAAGCATAGATTGTCAGCTGAGTTGCCACCTTTTATGCACGTATTCGCATTCTCTTTGCCATTTTTCCTCTATTGTCTTTAGGTATATGCATGTGTGTGTGTGTGTGTGTGTGTACGGGTGTACGGGTGTGGCACTTATCACACTTATCTTCCGCACAGATTCGTCTGCACCCTTCCCTCGACTAGTTGACATTTCTGGCATATGCCAGTGTCAGGAATGCAAAGCTCAAATGGAAATGGCTACAGCCATGTCTACAGATATATGGATATGGGTGGGTATGGGAGTGGGAGGGGAAATCGGAGCTTTTTACCTCCGCTTGTTACTCCTCTTGTCACAGACATGCAATATTTATTATGTAAATATGGGCAGCAAATCCTGTTAGCCCGTTAGGACTGATTGCTCTGACCAGGATTTGACTCTGTAATTGAGGTTATCCGCTTTGCTCTTAGCACTTTTTTTTGTTGCAATATTGTGTTTTATATATGTGAGATCTTCCTATATAACGGATGGAGAAGTTTGTTTGAGTTTACATGAAATGAGCGTGTCAGAGCGCACATTTAGTGAGTGAGTAGTCGGCTGGCACGGCTAACGAAGATAAATCGACAATTAGACTACTCTGGCGAATTCTACACAAATACATGATGATTAATTAAATTCTGGTCGAATTTCATCAGAATTTTTGACCAACAATTTGAATAAGAATTCTGTTTCCAAATTGAAATGCAACATTAATCTAAGGGTCAAATCATGTTAACAAAGCCCTTGAATATCGCTTTAGTTTTAACAAAGTACTTTAAATAAATAAACCTGGATTTTAAATCACTTTTGGTAAATTAATGTTTTGAACATACAAACACTTTTTAGGGGCATAATCTTAACATCAGTCCAGAATCGTGACTCCAACTGTAGTTTAGAGTCATACCATGATAAAAATAACCTGGTAATAAATTCCTGCCAACACATGCCAATTCATAGGCAAAGCAGAAAATGATTATGAACAGTGGATAACTTGCCTATTAATCATTTACCACCTGGCAACAATAACAATATTTTCTTAATCAACATACGTGTTGAACGGATTACAAACACAACATTTTCAATGAGCACCAAACGAAAATTGCTTTTACCAATATAATACCCAAAAAGGATACTAAAAGGACTCGTTGCTTTAATTTGTATAAATATTTAAGCATACCTTGGAAGAATTCATGAGGTCAATGTGTGTGCAAAAAAAAAACGATTAACCTCGACTCGCCCTGCAAGGAACTACTACTCATTGCCAAAAAGTCGCACAGTTATCTCTATGTACTTATCTGGTACTGGTGCCGCCCTGGTCTGCCCAGCTAATCCTTGCATTACAGCATCCTGCACTTAATGTGCCACAGACTTTTTATGATAACGGCTCAAAGCTCAGCTAACTGCTGCCCACCTCTCTGCTCAGAGCATAGTTCAAATTAGCGTTCATTAATTAGTCGCCCTGCAGATTGACGTTTAAAGTAATGCGACATGTCCCTGGGGCAATTAGTTCCCGTCGCACAAAAACACCGCCTCTCCAAGATTGGAGTGAGGAGAATTATTCGTTACACTTTTGCTGTAGATAATTATCGCAGCTTTTGCCTCCAAAGTGCCAAAGTTTGTTTTTTTTTGGCTTAAGGAGTCTTTCATGTCTGAGCTCTATTAAATTACGAAATACCATATTTAAGCGCTCGCACTTTCTACACTCGGGAAAAAACAATGGCAAGTGACTTAGTAAATTGTTGGAACTGAAATTAACAATTAAATGATTTTTAAACTTCTGGTTTATTTATTTTTAAGTGTAGTAAATGAATTATTAAAGTGAGCCATTGCTTAAGGTCAGTCAATTTCATGTATAAATTAAGATACTATTTTCTAAAAACTAGATGTCTTTATTTAAACAGTTTACAGAGAATGCAAATTAACTAAAAGGTTTTGTTTTATCTTTTGATTTATTTCATAAATGTTTAATAATTATACCTTGGATTAAGATTTGTATCAAGCATTTAACACTTATTGTATTGTTGTTAATCGTACCCAAGACTTTACTGTGACTGGCTTTCTCGAAACAAATCCCTACTCTGCTGCATACCGACTAACTCTTCTGGCTCTTTTAATGCCATCTTGAACTACACAGTATTTTTTTGACTTATATACCTAAGACTAGATAGATTTTCTTTGAGTGTTTGTGTCTGTCTCTCGCTTAGCGCTAATAGATCATTTGTTGCATTATTACACATACGCCGTGTTTTCTTAGGCTAATCCTTTGCCTGTCTACAGATTTTTCGATGTTGTCACGTACTCACAAATCGCTGTGGTATTTTTCTTCCTGGCACGCACTCACAGCCACATTCATCACTGTCTGCTTCTGCTTCTGCTTCAGCCCAGCCCGTTTGGCTGTGTTACCCGCAGATATGGCCACATTAAATGTGGGCCAAGCGCCAAACGCCAAGCGGATGAAGCGTTGCTCCGGTTGCTGCCATTGCCCGCCAGCAAATCAGTGTCCTTGCCGGTGCCGTTTGCCTTGCTGGCGTTTTATTCCATTTGCTTTTAGCAGAACTGCTGCCCCATACCTCTACACAACCCCCTCCCATTTCTCCCACACTGCGACCATGTTGCGGTCGTCGACGTTGTCTGTGTCGCCGCTTCATAGTGGGCACTATAATTCTATTATGGCTGTAAAGCAATTTTATTTCTGGCTGTTTCGTTTCGTCCGCGCTTCGCTTAGCTTTCATTTTCACATCTGCACTGCCATTTTCATTTTCATTTCGTATTTTTACGCATTGTGCTGCTGTTTCTACCATATTCCTACCCTATCCCTATCTCTATCCCCATCTGTAGCCAAACCATTTATCCAGCGAAGCTGTCATCATCAAATTACGCTCGGCTTTTGTCTGGGAGTTTTGTTTTAATGCAAAAGCACAAAAGCGGCAACTGCGTTGCTTCTGCATTTGCTTATAACGCGCTTGTTGTTGTTTTGCCAATTGTTGTTATACCCTGTGTTCAAATAAAACTGTAGTTTGATGATGTTGTGCACATATATTCAATCAAACTTAATGTTTATTTTATTTGAGCATAATGTATGAAAATCATATTGCTATTTTTTTGTAGTTTTTCCTCCCCGTATGTTTGTGTTATGTGGAAGGATACATATTTAAATAAAATTTATTTCACAAT
This sequence comes from Drosophila nr. perissopoda 5 BK-2023a, assembly GCA_035044105.1. NCBI lineage: Eukaryota > Metazoa > Arthropoda > Insecta > Diptera > Drosophilidae > Drosophila > Drosophila nr. perissopoda 5 BK-2023a. The sequence continues at coordinate 1,050,762 of JAWNMK010000245.1, forward strand.
AAGTTAGTTTTATATTTATTTTATATTCGTAAATATAGCAGTGTTTTTTAAATCCACCAGGTCTGCATGCAGGGTATTTGCTTGACGAGCATTTTGAGTCTTTCCATTTATTATTGTCATTTTATTAGTGGCCAAATTGAATTGGACTTGCCCAACCCCTTTACTATCTCTAGCTGATAGCGTCGGCTCTGATCTCCGTTCGCTGTCGCGCGTATTGCATATTCTCTTTTTGCGCGCTCTTTGACAGCACACACACACACACACTCTCTCTCTCTGTCTATCTGTGTGTGTTGGGTTCTCTTTTGCAAATCACACATACGCCTCGTCGATCGGCTAATGAAATCAGTCGTTGTCGACGCGCGCTCTTGAAAAGCAATACGAAGCGGATACTTCAGAAAAACAGTAGCTTGTTTATGGCTGCCTGAATGGGATATCCTCCAGTTAATTGGAATACAATATTGAAGGTCACCCTGACATGGAACAGGAAAGGGAGGAAAGGGAACGCGTAGCGATTCTCACTAGTTTGAATAATGAGGTGATCACATTGAAGGAGCTGCTACGGGAACGTGACAGTGAGATAATTAAACTTCATCGCGAAATACACAAGCTGAAGGTGAGAAAGAGTGCGATGAGGAAGTAAAAGTGAAACACTGGGGAGCTATAAAGCTAGAAATAAATTTATTTTAGTTTGTAATACCAAGGCAAAGAAAAGCAACAACAACCTTTAGAAATATACAAGGACTCGAAAACTAATAGGATATTATATAAAGATGATAATATTATAAAAATGATAGCTACTCAATGCATGGAAACCAGCGTAATACAAATTGAAAATCATAAAATATAGAAGCTGAAGCACAAGGAAAAACTGAAGAGGAATTATTAAAAAAAAAAAAAACAATTATTAAAACTATAAAAGAGAGAGCAATGCAATAACTTTGAATATGCAATAGCACAGAGAAATAAATAAAAGTATAAGGCAAAAAACTACTCGAAACTACTAAAAATGTAATGAAAGTACTAGTTGGAAGCAAGGAGAAATAAGTACTTCAGTATTGAGTCATCAACCAGGGGGCAGATGTCCCTTGACATTGTGCATCGTTATGTTTGTTTTGTTTGTTGTGTGCCTTGTTTGTGTGAGTGTTTGTTTACTGTTGTCGCGCCGCAGATAACGGCTCATCAGTAGATACAACAACATTAGCAACAACAACAATAGCAGCAGCAGTAACAATGTGTTTGCTATGTGTTATGGTGTGTTTCCACTAATTTGTAGAGATACAGAAAAGTATCTGGAAATACGCTCACAAGCGTATCAATTGCGTCGCACGTTGTTATCTCGAGCAAAGCAGCAGCAGCAACAGCAGCAACAGCAGCAGCCGCAGTTAAGCTCTAGATACCAGATACTATAGAATGGGGAACGGACAACATTAGATACTATCTCGGTTAGTGTCTGGGCTGCTCACGTGTCCCGTTTTCTCTTGATGTATTCTAATTTGATTATCTTCGGACTGGAATGTGAAATCCGAATATATGTGAACTCATCTCTGTTTAGCTATCTTGCTAAAACGTTCTGAGCTTGTCCAATATGTCATCTATGCAAATGTAATGCAAATTAAGAATACAATTAAATGTTACATTTATTTTGTAAGGGTATTTTAGATTTCATACTGGCAAAATAGACTTGCTTTCTTGTTAATTTCGTACTTGATCAGCATTTGGCATTGCTTATTGTGCCGGCGTGTGTTCGGTATTATGTGTGTGTGTGTGTGTATCTGTGTGTGCATAAGTATTTAAATTGTAAAGCGTTTTTATTGAGCTAAACGATTAGCACTTCTGCGTGAGATTTTCATAGCCCCGTTGTGTAAAAGAGCAAAAGTTGCCAGCTTAGCAGAGCGAACAGATACAGATACTGATACAGATACAGATACAGATACAGATAGCCGGGTAGAGATACGCTCGGATTCACAGCTGTGCGTCGCTAATTGCTGGATCAGCTCTGACTGCGTCTGCCGCTGCGACTTCAGCTGGAAGTTGTTGGTCTATCTGTCTGTCCGTTCGTTCCTCCCCCCCTTTTGTACGAGGCGTGAAAATAAATACCCACCAATATTCCATAATTCCAAAATGCCAACGGACGCCAGCACGCGCGCTCCAGAAGTGTATAAAGCAAACGGCACAAAAGAAAAATTAACAAAAGTAGAAAGCAATAAAAAAAAAGCTAATTGGAGTGCTTTTGAATGTGGTCGACTTGGAGTTACTCTTCAAAAATATTAGCTAACGATTAACAAAACATGTTAAGATTCTTCTTAAAATTTATAAAATATAAATAAATATATATTTGTTGAAACTTGTAGCAACGATATCAGCTTTAAGTAGCTGTCATCTTTCTAGTCTCTCCCAAAATAATGCGGTCACTTAAAAAGATAAACCCTATGCAACCTTTTTTACCCCTTTTTTGTTCGAAGACATATTTTTGAATTGCTAATTTTTATGCACATAATTTTGTAACATGTTTTTTTTGTGACTCATGAAATGGCAACAGGCGAACTGTGATCCCCAACGGAAGTCGCGGCATTTGGCTTATCTAATTTTATTAGCCACATATTGCGGCATGAGTTGTATTCAGTTTGCATAGTTTTATCTTTACGCCTCTTTCGCTTTTGGGGTCAGTTTTTGCATGGTATTTACGCATTGACTGAGATAAGATGACACGGAATACAATGGTTGACCCACTTCCAGTTGAAGGTCGTTGCGACGCACCCTTCTCTGCTTCGTTTACCCTGTAAGGTGATATATTTCGGAGACATTGAATAACCCGTAAAGTATATGTGAAAAGTTGTTTTGTTTTCTAAGAAATATTAAACAAATTATCGTATGATAGTCATAAAGCCCCCGTCAAATCAATCAAGTTTTTATTTATCAATTTCAAGAGCATTTTTAGCTGAAAATATATTTAAAATATGAGCAAATGGACTCCGGTATGCTAGGGTATTTAATTTCGTCCACTCCGTATATTTTTATTCTTTATTGTTGCAAGCACTTCCCCATGGTGGAAGAGTTGGGGTCGCCATCATCAATTAAATTGGGTGTTATTGCATCAGATGCGTGTGTCGCTGATTGGGCGACTCAATTGGCTGCGAGTTGATTAATCGACGCCTTTCAATTGTCGCAGAGCGTGCTCCAGCAAACGACCAACACCAACAACAATGTGGCTTCAACAGCAGCATCCAACGCACAAACAGGACTCTACGCTCATCCCGAACAGTGCGAGGAGGTGAGCAGCAGTGGACAACAGCATGAGCAGCAGGTGTGCAGCTCCTGTGGTCTGGTTGTGGCAGCCAGCCAGGATGTCAAGCTGGAGACGCCACCATCGGAGTCGGGGACAACAACAGAGAATGGAATGAAAACAGAGTTTCCAATGGAGACGCGTCCCAAGCCCCTGTTGCCGGCCATTAAAAAGCAGGGCGTGTCTGCGGAGAGCTCGCTGAAGTCCAATCAACAATCCTACAGTGCGTCCATACCCAAATATGACAAGGATTTCAGGTGAGACGTCAACTTCTATCTTCTATACTAGCAAAATATTTGAAACCCTCTCAGTTGCTTTTGCAGAAATCTTTCCCAAACTAATTTCACTTCATAGTTGATTTCATTGGCTTCAAATATCTAAAGTTGGGTCATGAGATTTTTCTTAATCAATGCACGGTTGATTTACTGATGCATATGTACAAATTTAGCTATTAGAGGCATTACAAATTTAATCAATTGCCAATTGCCATTACTTATCGAGAGATTTGCACACAGTCCGTTTTAAAAGTCTTTGGACTTTTCTGCATTAACTTTGAATTTGTTCTGTAAACATTCTTAATCTCATAAAGAGCAGGCCTTGTTAAAGTCTGTCGACTTTTCAGCATCAGCTCTGAGTATGTTTTGAGCTTCGATAAATATTCTTAATGTTAATATGGGCATTATCTCTAACTTAATAAATTAATTGGTTAACTTTCTTATTTTCTCTAACTTACTGTTATCCAGTGCTAAGCAACAGATCAAGGATGCCATTATGGACAATGATTTTCTCAAGAATATCGATGCATCGCAGGTGCGCGAACTGGTGGACTCCATGTACTCGAAGAGCATCGAGGCGGGCGAGTTTGTTATACGCGAGGGCGAAGTGGGCGCCCATTTGTATGTGTCCGCTGCCGGTGAATTTGCCGTGATGCAGAAAGGCAAGGTGCTCGATAAAATGGGACCCGGCAAGGCGTTCGGTGAGCTGGCGATACTATACAATTGCACAAGGACCGCCTCCATACGGGTGGTGAGTGAGGCGCGTGTTTGGGTGCTCGATCGTCGCGTCTTCCAGCAGATTATGATGCGAACTGGCCTGCAGCGCATCGAGAATAGTGTGAACTTCTTGAAATCTGTGCCACTGTTGCGTAATCTGAGTGAACAACTGATGGTCAAGATTGCCGATGTGCTTGAGTTGGAGTTCTATGCGGCCGGCACATATATCATACGTCAGGGCACCGCTGGCGATAGTTTCTTTCTCATCTCGCAGGGCAATGTGAGGGTGACCCAGAAGCTAAGCCCATCCGCTTTGGAGGAAACGCAGCTGAGAACGCTTACGCGTGGCGATTACTTTGGCGAACAGGCGCTCATCAATGAGGATAAGCGGACGGCGAATATAATTGCTCTGTCACCGGGCGTGGAGTGCCTCAGCTTGGATCGGGATTCATTTAAGCGTCTCATTGGCGATTTGTGTGAACTCAAAGAGAAGGATTATGGCGATGAGAGCCGCATGCTGGCCATGAAACAGGCACAGGCTCATGCCGACGAATCGTTTGCGGCACAAGCACAAATGGAATATCCCGATTTAGAGCTCACAGATCTGGAGGTTGTGAGCACTTTGGGCATCGGTGGCTTCGGTCGCGTCGAGCTGGTCAAGGCGCATCACCAAGGACGCGAGGACATCTTTGCGCTGAAGTGCTTGAAGAAGCGGCACATTGTGGACACCAAACAGGAGGATCACATATACAGCGAACGCAGCATCATGCTCAGCTCCAAGTCCCCCTTCATCTGTCGCCTCTATCGCACATTCCGGGACGAGAAGTATGTCTATATGCTGCTAGAGGCTTGCATGGGCGGCGAGATCTGGACAATGTTGCGTGATCGCGGCTCCTTTGATGATAATGCTGCTCAGTTCATCATTGGCTGTGTTCTGCAGGCTTTTGAATATCTGCACGCACGCGGCATTCTCTACAGAGATCTGAAGCCGGAAAATCTCATGCTGGATGAGCGTGGATATGTCAAGCTGGTGGACTTTGGATTTTCCAAGCACATTGGTAGCAGCGTCAAAACGTGGACATTTTGCGGCACACCGGAATATGTGGCACCGGAAATTATACTCAATAAAGGACACGATCGCGCCGTGGATTATTGGGCTCTGGGCATACTCATACACGAACTGCTCAATGGCGCGTAAGTCTTGATTTTACTCAGGAAAATAATATGCTCTAGACTTAGAACATCGCATGAAAAACCTGAAAAAATTACAATTATTCTTACGGGTATTTCTTTCTTCTATGTTTAGTCCACCGTTTACCGCACCGGATCCAATGCAGACGTACAATCTGATTTTGAGAGGCATCGATATTATCACATTTCCCAAGCACATCTCACGCTGGGCCGTGCAGTTGATTAAGCGCCTCTGTAGGGACCTGCCCTCGGAACGATTGGGTTATCAAGCTGGCGGCATTCAGGACATCAAGAAGCACAAGTGAGTCCAATCAATAAGGGTATATTATTAGATTTTCACTTAAACAGTGAATTCATTCCAACTCCTGCAGATGGTTTCTGGGCTTCGATTGGGATGGCCTCGCCAGTCAGCTGCTGATACCACCATTTGTGCGACCCATCGCTCATCCCACAGATGTGCGCTACTTTGATCGATTTCCCTGCGATCCCACTGAGCCGCCGGATGAGCTCTCTGGCTGGGATGCGGATTTTTAGCCTTACCCTTTTTGTTATTGTTGATCAAATTTGCCTTACTTGACTATGGACTTATTGCAGTAATTAGGAAATTAAATAGGATTCGTTTATTAATTTAGTTTTGTTATATTTTTTAAAGTAATTGACGTGATTTCACACTTGACAATAAATAGAAATATTAGGTTTGCTGGATTGGCTTTTATTTTGTTATTTTCTCAGTTTCAAGTAGACTACAAATTTTCATAAAGCGTCCCATTCATAGATGGCAGCACAGCCTTCAGTCGGTTCGGCCACCAAGCTAAGATTATCATCACTATATTTATCCCAACGTAGGGTGCCGTGTGCCTTAAGTATATAGTCCTGCTCATCGAAATGCACCGCCATATGGTCGTCATGGCCCATGTGTGTGGCACTTAACATTTCATTAGATTCCAGCCAGTCTCCATTCGCCACCTCTTGACAAATCCTGGCACGCACCTGTCCACCATTGCGAAAACGAATCAGACCCATATATCGTCGGGATGGCACATGACGCAACCCTCTGCCAAGTGCGGACATTGAGTAAGCCTCATGACAATCTCATCACAGTCGGACAGTGACATAAGCAGAAAGCAGCTGTCCAACTTGATACTGGCCAACATTGAGGCACAGTGGAAATATACTAAAATAACAGTTTTGCTTATAAATAAATACTTTCGTTCATTAAAGATATTAAAGCAGGCGATTGTAATTTAATTTCCAAATTCCTAGTTTGCCTAAATGCCGTAATGTATATCAAAGCGCTGGATATGCAACTCAATTTTCTGGCATCACAAGGAGCCGATTTGCATTCGGTGGCAGCAATTGGTGGTGCAGCACATCAATATGGCGCCATCTATTGGTCGCTAGCGGGCCTTCGTTCACTCTGTGGACTTAGCAAATCTCAAATCTCCCGGTCTCTTCGGACCGTAGAGCATCATGGAGATGTGTCGTAGTCGGTGTCTTCGTCTCGCTGCGGCGTTTGAAATGGATTGTCGTCATCAGAAGTCTCGACATTTTTTGCATTTCGTTTTGATTTGTCCTTTTTAGTAGTGGCAATCATACAGTCACTCATAAAGTTCCATCGGTTGACAAAGTAATCCGCAATGCGACTCTGCAGTCGATTTGTGCCTATGGCCTTCATGAGACGCAAACTTAAGCAGCGCCCACAGGCATTCAAGCACTCTGGCGACCATTCTGTCTCCGCAATATTTAATAGGTTTATGCGTGAGGCATCGGAATACTCAATTGAGGCAATGTTGCCAACGAATAGTGATGCAAGAAAACTGCTCATCAACAAAATGCGCATAGTATTCCCTTATTCCAATGGGTATTCCTCAAATACCTAACGCATTTCAGAAGCTGTGGTGTGCACAAACAATAATATTAATAGAACTGAGCAGAACTGAACGATTAAAGCTGATCGCTCTACTACTACGCATAATTAAAGTGTAGCTTACCTTTATCTTAAAATAATAATGCCCCCGCGTACAAAAAAGATCCCAGCTAAAAAGGACAAATCAAATCGAAATGCAAGAGATGTCGAGACTTCTGATGACGACAATCCATTTCAAATGCCCGAGCGAGACGAAGACACCGACTACGACACATCTCCACGATGCACTACGATCCGAAGAGACCGGGAGATTTCAGATTTGCTATACATTACGGCATTTATTTGGAATTTATTGGAATGAGCGTTGAAATTTACACCAACAAGCTCAACACAATTGTAAGGAAACTAGGAATTTGGAAATTAAATTACAATCGCCTGCTTTATTGAACGAAAGTATTTATTTACAAGCAAAACTGTTATTTTTGTTACGAATTTGTCATGGCAAAGGTTGATCAAAAATTTAATTTTTGTTTGAAATTGTTTTTATCTCTGAATAAACATATTTTTATACAATTTTGCAATGTTTGTTTTATTATGTTTCTTAGCCTTTGGGAATGATAGTTTGGATTGTTTGAATAATAAGTTATTAATGTTATTAATTTAAAATATATTTTAATGTTCGATTTGTACTTGTCATAATAATATATAAATTTTATTTAAATTGGTCTGCAATATGAGATATCTGGCATATACGCGATGAGCTTCGAATATAAACGAGAAATGATTTTAAGTGGTAGTATTTGCTCGACGCTGTTCGGTGATCTTAAACTGAAGCAGCACCACCAAATATGTGGCCATAAATGAGATGTTTGTGGTGATGAGCTCACGATTAATGTTCGCATATCCATCAAGATTCATGATGGGTGGATTCTTATTAATTGCCAACAGTAACATATCGACTTCCTTCTGCGTGGCCGTATCAACAGCCGTGAGATTAATGTTCAGCAGTTTGGTCTGAAAATCGAGACCGACCTTTTGTGATGCATAATGCGCCTCATTGCAGATGATGTACAGTAGACACATGCAATAAAAGACGATGACAAAAAGTCCGACTTCCTTGTACGTAGCACCATGATCGATAATCTCACTAATGCTGCCGTACGTTGCAATGATGCTCGTAAAGAAGATGACCAAACAGTACATACCATACATGTTGGAGTAGGCCCGTCCCAGTTGCTGCATCATGTGACTCAAGTCCACCCAGAGATGCCTGTATTCCGTCAGTTTCTGAGCGGGCTTTTCACCTTTAATTGTTTCCTGCAACGCATCGGACAGAGCACCACTCGCAGTGCCAAATGCATTACAATTGATGTACCACAAACTGCAAAAGCAATTCAACATGGCTATAATCGGATAATAGGCAAAAGTATACCACAAGCGAAAATCGGGTTGTAGAAAATACTGTGACAGATTGATGGCAATGCTCAACAGCCAGGAGAACACACACAAGGCATATGTTAACGGTAAGAGATTGGGAAACACGATAGGCGATCCCGTTGTCTTGAAGAATTTGTATTGATAATTGGTCCACATGTTCTTGAAGATTGCCACCTGGTGACCATGACGCCAACTGGCGACGGGCAACAAAAAGTTGGTAAACAATAAGCTGATAAAGATCACATTATAAATGGCCTCATCGAAGCGTTTATCCGGACTGGTGATGAACTTCTTCACACGCTCCCGCAACACCATCACCACAATTGTCGTCTGGCAGCTGTAGATGAATATGGCCCACATGACCTGCTTGGAGGTCCACGAGTAGCCAGTGCGCTGCAGATTCTTATCCGGTGGATTGCGATGTATGGGCATAACGCCCATGATCTGAAAGAGCACCAATAGACTCTTCGTCGTCTGATAGAACGAATCGTGTTTGTCCAGCTCGTCCGGATCATCGACTGTATCCGGTTTGCGTACGTAAACATTCGACATGCCACCCTCCTGCATCTTGAGTTTCTCACGATAGCGAATCTCATCCTCGAGAAATTGGCGTTGATTCGGATTTAACATGGGCGCCACTTTGCCCGGCGGCGTTAGGCCGCGACTAACCGCCCAGAAGGACATGGCAGACACAACACGAGCTCACAATGGTCTTTCACAGGAATAACCGATGCCTTCAAGCTGTTTGGGGCCTTTTATATGGTCACCTTCTGCTATTGACTTTTGATTGAAAAGTAAACAAAAGTGCGAATGCCGCCTTTGGGGCGTGCCTCTGTTTGCTTGGCTTGCCCATTAAATATAGCCCAGGAGCATAGTATGAGCTTCTGTACTGGTCTGCTTTGCTTTGCCCTCCAATGCTCGTCCTTGCTCGGTTTGTTGTGGTCATTTGACGCACCCCCCAAAAGGTAAACCCTTCGTCCGGCTCTGCAAACGTTTTGCTGACAAAGAACAGGCCAAAATTAGGACAATGCCGGAAATATTGTTATGCCATCGCTGTCCCAATCAGTGTTGTCAGAAAAAAAGGCTAGTTTTAAATACAGTTAATTGAGACACTGAAAGAATAGCTAGAAGGTTACCACGCACACATCTCACGAAAATAAACCAATTTGTAATTTGGGAATAGTTTCTCGATTCTTAAATATTTCCACTTTGATGAACTGGATTCCAAATATGACTACTTCTTAACACTCAAATCAACATATAAATTACATGTAAGTGTTTGATGTTTTAAAATTTTTCCTTCCAATTAGTAACAACAAAGAGAGCCAAAAAAAATTAAGGCGAAATTGTCAACACTATGTTTGGGACGCCCAGTGTCTCACTTCTATTTATGTGTGCTCGTGTGTATGTGTTTGGGTGTGAGTGTTTTTAAGGGACAGAAGGTACATAGAATGCGCTTAATTTGCCGGAAATGAAAGTTTAACGATGTGTAAATGCTTACGAATGCTCGATAGAGGCTCGCACTAATGACCAATAAAAAATATGCTACCAGTGACTGACCCAACGCCGACGACGACGCCGACCCCGACTCCGGACCAAGTCCAATGAATGTTGTTTCGCCTTCCGTGACGCCCTTCAATCTTCTATGTTTGTTTGTGACTGACTTTTGATCCATTTCTGCCTGAGTTATTCAAGGCCAACGTCAATCTAAGCGAATTTGAGGCATACTCAAGATCTAAGGCAGCGTCTACTGAGACAGCCTGAGCAGATGGCAAGGAGACTGAGCCAGACTGAGCCTGCGTTTGGCAGCATTTCAATAAGCACCACACACCCATCACACAATAACACCAAGACACATTTTGCACAGTCAACAAAATTTTCAATGTGTATAAAATAGACATTGCTATAGTCCACGAATTTCACTTCAAACGAGGCATTTAATTTTTAGGGCACCTGGCCAACTGTTGCCTACTTTTTGGCTATTTTAATACTCTATTTGCAATCGGCAGAGAGTGTATGGGATTTGAAATGCAACAAATTGGAATGCTTAGGTTGCGGCAGTGATTATTATTCCAAAATTTACATATTTCTATAAAATACATAAAATGTATATAAAATGTAAAAGGTCATCTGGTTGATACGAGAAAGATATATACAATTTAAAAACATAAATGACAAGTAAATAATGAACATAAAATGTACAAATTTCAAAATGCTTTGTGAACCTATTTTATTAGCGTTAATCTCTGTTTGTCCAAGTATAATCTCTTACAATCTCGGCTTTTACTCTAACAACAGAGCATTTCACACTTTGAAGCGGACGAATGGAAATCCTCTCCTCTCTCTCATGTTCTCTCTCTCTCCCTCTGTTGTTTACACTGCATTTCTTGTTGCTCTGCTTCTATGCTAGGCAATTTTCATTGCAATAGTTTGCCAACTCTGCTTGCGTTTTAATGCGAAAACTTTGAGAACTAACAACGACCAGCAGTAAATATATATAGTGTTTAGCTTGTTTTTTGTTATGTTGCTAGATTTGCAGGATGAACATTTTGTGTGACATAATTTCAGTCAACTTTTGGCCGGAAGATGTACACATTTTTAAAACAACCAAAAACTCTTGACCGTAAGTTAAAGCCTTACCCGTTTGCAGTTAGAGATGGACGCGTATGGGATTTGCTTTTAAGTATTTAAATTAATGCTAACAGATTTTAATTATTTTTAACATGTAATCTAAGATTGGAAACATGCAAATAGCTAATTGGTTAATACTTAATAATGCTTATTAGACATAATTACTTTCGCCAGGTAAGTCTTGTGTGAATTGTCTTGAAGTTCGTCTGAATTGTGTGTTTGAATTCTGATTAGGTAAATTTTGAATATCGTGCTTACTCGTGCATATACGTGTCACGCTATCCACACTACTAGCGCATCCTACAAGCTGCCAGCAGCTTGATTGTAGATTTGCCATGCTTCTGGATATATTTTGAGCTCTGTGCCTGTTGTTGGTGTTATGCGAGTTAGCTTCGGCTTCAAGGCCTTCTCACAGTCTATGTACGTGCCACATTCACCATCTGCTTGCCACACACAGACATGAGCGTGGTGGAGGCAAGCAACCACGGAAACAGTCAACATTGCCATCGCTGTTGCACCCTCCACAGTCTCTGTCACATCTCCCAGCTTGCCATGGCCGCCAGCTGTCAACTAGACCTGATCATCGTGTTGTGTAGCGAACAAATTACATTTCGATTTCCGTTTTGCTCCATTCTGTCATGCAGCCACCCCCTCCTTCCCACAGTCCTTCGTACAACTGTCGTAATAGTGCATTATGCAACTGTGTCTTTTCAGCAATCGCTATGAAATCCTCTGCCGCCCTGCAAATGTGTTCCGCACTCATTTTTTCCGGAGGCGGATAGGAAAAACTTTTATTAATATGTACAAGGCAAGCGTTGGATTTCCGATTAGCTCCCAGTGGAGCTCACTCCCTCTCCCTCTCTCTCTTTCTCCCTACATATGTGTAATTGAATATAACTTTTATTAGATTCACATTCTGTAAATCACAGCGTTATAGATTTACATCTACAGCATTTTTCAATCAGTTTTATTAACTGCGAATGAGTCACTGTAAGTTATGATTATTACCTTTGAATATGCAAAGGAAAACGGATGCAATAAATTCAAGCAAATACTGTAAAATTAATCTATTCACAATCTGATTACAGAATTTTCAAAATTTATTTGGTTAATATAATAACTTAGTTATAATAATAATAATTGAGTTGACAGTTTTGTTGCTATTGATGTACAAATACGTATACATAAGCTTAGCTGTGCCTAGAAATTTGTTAATTAATTATGTTCAGCTTTAAAGATGTTCAAAATTTACGGTGATATTGTTAAACACGCAAACATAAAGCATGCAAACTAATTTATGGACATTTGCCGCCAAGCACAGATGAAAGCAGAACAACAGTTGGCAATGAGTTTTATTTGCAACTAAAAAAATAGAGTTGGAACTATGAATAATAAAACTGTGCCAAAACAAGGATTAGCGGATTAGCCACGGCGATGTTTAAATACCCTTCAATGACCAGAGTCGACGTGGTGAAATTTAACTTCATTAAAGTACTCCGATGTTGTTGAGAAAGATGAGAGTCTTTTTCTAGTCCACAGTTCCTCAATTGTAAAGCAATAATTATTTTTATATATTGACTCGGCCATAATTATATTTATATATTGTATATAGTGGCTTGGCTGTGATGCTGATCAAGTATTCTTTACGAAGACTAACTAACTAACGACTAACTTGTACTACCCTCTGCAAGAGCATACACATATCTGCTGCTCTAATAAAGAAAAACAACTGAATGTGAATGTATACCCTTGCGAATAAGTAGTAAAAGTACGATATATTTTTGGTGTTTCCTGCACGCAGCAAAAAAATTTGTTTGGCTTTTTCCAATGGGAACACATAACTGTAGGATACAGAGATCTAAAACTAATTTACTGACTGCACCAGAAGTATTAATAAATTAAATACTACATAAGCATTTAATGTTTTATATTAACATTCGTTATATATTAGAAACGATGCTTCGAAAATCCGCCCAAACAAAGCACGCTAGAGTGCAATTGGAAAGCAAAGTGAATTGTCACTTATCACAATTTTGAATCCCAGTTGCTAATGTGATTATTAGCTGTTTATCTGTCAGTTAGATAAACACAAACTCGAAAATATATCAAGCTTGAATACAAATTGAGCATCCACTAGAAATGCAATCATGATATTGCAACATTATTGATTCCAATCATGTGGTCTTTGGGGCTTGATTATTGTTGTTGTAGTTGCTATAGTTGCAGATGTACCCGGGCGGAAGAATACACCGGATGCACTTCGTGTGCTGCATATGTGAAATATATATATAAATGCATATATGTATGTATATATAAATAATAATTTAATTTCGTTTGGCCATTTAGATTGCAATTCACACATATACACAGATCAGAGCTCTTTAGTTGCTCACCATACATGCAAAAGCATAATGCAATTAAATATTAATCATACGCACTGGGTTCGCGTGTATCTGCACATTGGCGAAGGCCAGCATATTGGCTAACTGGGCACTAACTTTAATTGGGATATCGACAAATTGGCAAATTGCACATACATTAATTGACTAATTAGTGTTAAAAGCAAGTATCTACTTGTGTGTGTGTGTGTAGGAGTGTGTATTGTGTGGTGTGTAGGTTTGGCTGCCAAGACCAGAAATGGCCGCAGCCAATGTATTCACAATATTGGAGCGGATTTATTCATTCGGTGCGAGAATTCGTAAAACTAATTTCCTTATTTGACAAATGAGGGTCATCAGTCGCACATACGGGCAATCGAATGTAATAGATACAAACAATTTCGATGCGAGATGAGGCGGCATATGCAAATGAAAATTAAATTTGCAATCCGTAAATTGGAGCGCTTTAATGAGAGCCGCATTCGCAATTAAAATTTCAAACCAAATCACGTTTTATTTTTTCTTGTACATCCTAGCGGGTGGCATTGTAATTATAGCACGAAATGGGGGGAGAGCTTTACATAATCCCTGCATACAATATTAGTCAAAATCTTATTTATTCTACCTTTGCAAATTACATATTAGATTACATATCTTCAAAATTGATCTGATTTTATAATAAATAAATAATAAAAAACAAATATAATGAAATAATAAATAAATATTGCAATGTAAATATTTTAGAAATTATATTTAAATTATAAAAGGAGGTCAGCAAACATCAAACAATTTTAGAAAAGATACATGAATATCTTTGCCCCATTTTAAGAAATTCTTTTTAAAAAAAGTGTGGAATTTGAAAAAGAAGAATATCGGCTTCCAAATACGGTTCTTCACTTTATGGCCGCAGTTCGTTATCGGACGCTTGCCGTAATCTTACAAGGGTATTTCAGTTTCAGTCAAAACACAAACAACGATTTATGCCCGTTGCTGTTTTTATCTACCGCTTACCATTTAATGATTTTTACAATTTCCCCTGCAATAATCCACGCTCCAATGCGCTCTCATTCGCTCACTCGAACACATAATAATTTTAGCCTCTGCAAAGCCTCCGGCAAAGATCTTCAAATTTAATTAAAAAACGCTTTGCATATTTTTTTTCCTATTGATTTTTTATATTTTCATTTTTGCTTTCTGCAATCCCAATTCCATTCGATATTCACTTTAAAAGGATGATTTGATTAAATTTTCTTACAGCATGCTATTTCTGCTGTTGTTGTTGCTGTTTGCTGCTGTTGTTTGTTGCCTGTCTATTGTCATTTAAATCTGCCGCATTGCTAAGCAGAGAGCTCGATTATAGTCCATTTGCTTGGTTACTATCTTTCCGTTTATTGACGCTTTGCAATTTCCTTAGTCGCTTAACCGCCTTCCTTTTAATTTGTCTGCTGCCTCTTATAATTCCTCGGACACACAAGGGCGAGTGCATCAATTAGTAAAGCAAACGCAGCCAGTCAGTTGACAAAGATAAAACACAAACTGCATTTTATTAGTCAGCTGTTTCTGCTATTGCCGCTGCTGTTGCCTGGCCACTAGAGTGCGATTCCCCCCTACTGCGACTCCTACCTTCCTACCCCTTACTCTAGCTTATGTTTATCTCACCCTTTTGCATTTTGGAATTTTAAAGAATGGGGCTTTTCGTTTTTTATCTCTGGGCAAGCAGTTGGCGTCGCATTGGGCACACAAAAGACATAAATGAAGTGTCGCCATTGTCCTTGCTGCTGCCACTGCTGCTGCAGTTGGTAGCATGCAAATACGTTCAGCATTAAAAGATTTTCGGTGCATAAATGTGCCAAGCAGTGTTGACTACTCTTGAGCTGGCTTTATTTGAAAAGATGCCCAAACAAAAAGTTCCAAAAAAAAGGCATGAGCAACAAAGATTGCTCTAGATATGATATTCAATCAGTATAAACCTTGCTTAAGGCAGAAAGAGCATAAAAGTAGCCAAGGTTGCCAGTTTTGAATACCTTTAGCGGCTTTGCGTTGCCCAAAATTTTGACATGTCAATATTGTTTACCCAGGAGTTCACAAAGTCAAAGTTTCATTTTGTTGTATTCGATTGTCCTGTAAAATTGGTAACTAGTAAAAATGCTTGTAAAATTTTTGACAATAGTATTGGTTAACTAAACTATTATAAAAGCCAGATTTGACTCATTTTTTAAGGCAAAGTTGTCAACACTGCCCCAAAAAAATTATTGAGTTGCTTTTTTTTTCCCCCATTTGCTTTTTCAGTCGCAGCTATCTTTCTATTTACTTTAAGTATTATGCTTTTATTGACTTGGCGCATTTAACTTTTAATTTCGCAATGTGCAAGGGCAAAAAGGTGTCACAGACTCAAATAGCTGCCAGTGGTGAAAAGACAGGGAGAGTGGGAGGAGTGGGATTGGGAAGGAGCGCAGTGCTGTTAAGTTTTGTGGCGTACACGAAACTTTTGCTGTTGAAAGTTGAAAAAGCCCAAAGCGCTTTAAATGCTTTGGCTCGTAACACCTTTTTAACCTTGTTTCGCTGGCGTGAAATCATTTTTACGGCGAAACGCCGCTTTTCGGAATATTCCCATAGCATTCCCATAGAATGTAGTGCCTTGTAAATATTATGTCGAGGTTGCAGCAAACGCCTTTTTTTTCTGTTGTTTCTTCTTGGTGCGAGGGGCTTAGCTTTTGTCAGCCGATGTGGCATATACTTAATGGCATCTTGCTGCATTCACTGCTGTCAGCATAATGGGCACAACAAGCTTGAACAGCGCGCAATATTTATGATTATCATACCCTGTTGCCATAAAAATGCCAAAAAAAAAATGGATGTCATAAAGTTGTGCATAGTTGCTAGATAAATGGGAAATAGTTTGCTAGTTTGCTACGAAAGTTGATTTATTGCCTATGCGTGTAATATTTTTTATGGAATTCAATGTTTTGAGCTTGCATCATTTTTTGGTTAGAGCTAAATCAATTATTCACAATCAAATATGGTTGATTCAAATATTCTATTAGTATTTCTTATACATTACTCACTTATAAGTGAAATGGCACCATCACAGTTACAGTAACAATAATTTAAAATGAATTGGCAGAAAAATTGATAGAATTTAAATTTTCTTCATTTTTGCTTACAGAATTCTCAGAGCTAAAGTGCTGTAGTTCCTTGTACACTTTTATTTTCTTTCATCCTGTTGACAAATGTAAGCCAAGGTAAACAAGTTTATTCATTTGCATACAATCTTTCAGCTTATGTTGGAAAAAGGTCGTTTTTTAATATATTTATTTTCAAGCTATTACAGACAAGAAGATGTTTATTTAGTTGTACATTAAATTGATTTTTATCTACTGAAAGCACAAGAGACTCAAAAGACATTTTGTGTGGCAGCTTAAATTTAAATTACATTGAATTTCGATTCAAAGTGAATTCTGTGAAACGATTCGCTTTGATAGGGTCATTAACATTGCCTTAATCATATAAGCAGGGAATCTGATAGTCTATCAAATTCGCTTAGTGTGTTACGTGTTATGATTATTTCTTTTTTTCTTTTTTTGTGCAAAATACTCAACTGTTTCGATCGCTTGCGCTGCATTTCACTTGACAGTTATTTGACGTTGTTTTTTCCTGGTCCTGCTGGTGCTGCTGCTGCTGATTTTGTCTTCGTGGTGGTTACTGTTGTTGTTGTCGTTTTTGTTGATGCTGCCTGCTGCCTGCTGCTTGGCGTTTTGTTCAGTTGAGGCCAAACTGGCAGGCGCTTCAATGTGAAATGTGTGCCGTTTTTTATTTCCAATTTATGCAGCTCTCCTGAAGATGAGCAGCAAGCATCTAGTGTGTGTGTGTGTGTGAGCAGTTTGCAACATCCTTTCATGCTGGCATCCTCACATCCTGTTGAGCAAAGCGTTCCTGCTCGAGATGGCCAACTAATTCGTATACTTCATATATATATAAGGGTAATATGATTTTACTGCCATTTGCTCCGCACTCTGACGGGCAAACTGTCAGATAGCCCACTTCCTCTTCCCTTTCTCATCCCCGCCGTCCGCCCTTACTTTGCCCCGATTTTGAACAGATTACATCTGCTGCTTTAGTACTTGCTGCAGGAGCGCAGCTTTCATGTTTGGAAAGCGCGAATTTAACCAGCACAAACGAATTACACAGACACACACAACATATATGTGCATACTTGTGTATTTGTCTGTGAGTGAGTGTGTGTGTGCGAGTGTGTTATGTATGTTCCTGTAACCAATTTGCGCTTTGCGCTCGACGTGATTTACAATTCCCCAGCGAGCTGTTTTCTCACTAGCTAAACCAGCTTAATAGCCAGAGTCAAGAGCAGACGGCAGCCGGCAGCAGCAGCTGCTAAAGAAGAAGAAAAAACAGAGGAAGCGGAAGCAGAGCAGAGTTGTCTGGCAGTGCATGCAAATCAATTGAACATTTAGCTGACTGCGCTGGCCGTGGTCATGAAGCGTAGCTAGCAGCAAGGGGGTGGAGCAAAGTGCTTGTTGCAAGGCATCCGCTGCGAAGTACATCATTATAACTTGCCGGATATTAAATACATACAAATACAAAGGATATACATATATAAATATTTTTGTTTATAATGCTAATTTACACAGGAAATTTTAGATTGACAAATAATTAGATTTTAATTTCAACAAATTTGAGGCATCATTAAATGTCGTTTTGAATTTATTTTCAAAAGTTTTAATTTTTTTTTTAACTATTACTTTCATAATTCCAATAATTAATATATAATAATCGAAATATATATACTCGATACTTGGTGTAATCTACACCGAAAAATATAATCAGTTGGAATTATAAAGAGAACATAGATAGCTAGAGATAAATGCGATACGTTAAATTGTTGGGTAATAATTTTTTGACTTGAAACTTTGCAACACTTAAAAGCAAAAAGATATTTTTATTTATTTTTGTTTCTCAAGATAAACTTAAAGAATGCTCATTTCTCTCGAATGAATGTAATATTGATTACTCTTCATTGCTGCCAAAAGCAATTTCGGCGTTTCTATTGTGTAATTAATATTGACTATTTATCTTGTGTTGCGCTCAGCCCCTTCTGTCTACGTCTATGCTTACGTTCTTTCGTCTTTTTAGCCACAGTCATCGAAACTGCTGACGATGATGAGCACCATAGTTGTGTGTGTGTGTGTGTCTGTGTGGTTTTGTTTGCATTTCATGTGCATTTGTCTTTAGATCCTCTCCTCTTATTCTCATGTTTTAGCCATTTGAGACTGCAACTTAGCCCAACAGCTGCCCGTTTGTCACAAATTTAGTGGAAGTTGCAAGCGGCAAGCTGCAATTGCAAATGCGTTGCCAGATGCTCCTGCTGCTTCTGCTGTTGCTGTATTAAATGGCGTGCAGTTTGTAAAACATAAGCGGAGCGAGGCTGCGGGGAAACTCTCCGACATCAGTCATCTGTGAGGGGGGTTTTGGGATTCGCGCTTGAGTGGCTTAACATAAAGAAGCTGCTACAACAAGTGTTGCATACTTTGTGGCGCACAGAGACTGGAACCACCCATCGCAAAAGCAACTCACGAGCTGCAAAAAATGGGATCTCGTGAGTGTGTGGAACAAAAAGGCAAGTCGGACGACTTAAAGCTGTGAAAAATAAAAATGCATAGCATAATACAAAAAGACACTACAAAATTATATAATATATTTATTTCAGAGTTAGAATAATGGTCTCTTTAATTTTATAACAAATATCTACAAATAAACAGATATATTTGAGGCATAAGTAATAGGATTGTTCTTTGTTTAAGTTCAGATTTTATGTTTCTTCTAATTTTTTAATAAGCTTTGTATTTAATTTTATATATCACTGATATCTTGAATCATTTTGTCTCTTCATGTCTCCTTTAAATAAAAAAGTCTGTTTTCTTTCATACTACAAATATTCTTTGAACTCCATATTGAATAGAATTTGTAAATAATAAAGTAAAATAATATATTGAAGAAAAATCCCATTGCCCATCTCCAAGTGCAATCAAGCTTAGCTTCGTCGAGAGAACGAGAAAGAAATGCACAGCGTAAGTGAGATAGCAATAGAGACATTTCGCATAATTACAGGCTTCGGGCCACACTCAGTGCACATTACTCATATTTGGACTGTGGGCTACGAGCTTCTAGATTTGAGCTTGGAACCGCCTTGGCGTATAACAAATTGAGTGAGTCTGAACTCATGCAGCACACACATCATAAATCATCTTTTGGCCAGTGGTGAGAAAAGCAACTTGCAACATTTCGTAAACGTCTAATTATCGCTTGAGGACTGACCAACGAACGAATGACGAAACGCTAAGAACTAATCAGCATTTTAGGTTGATTGGGCTTTGGACTGGGCTTTTCGTTTTGGTTTGGGCTCGAGCTTCTGGGACATTGCGCCCTGACGAAATATGATGCGAAAAATTGTATAGAAGCGACAGCGAAACAGGATTTTCTCATGTCCTTGATAAAAGTTCCTATCCGCTGCGGGAATTTGGGACGTGGTGGGAGGATAGACACTTCTTTTGGTTCCTTCGGTACAGCGACAGCTCCTCTTGCCGGTCGGCTCAATTAAATTTGCCTTATTTCTTTTCTTTTTTGTATTTTTTGAGATGGGGCGCCGTCGTTGTTGATTTGTCTGTTTGTCTGCTTTGCGGCAATTCGAATTAAAGGCGCCTGAGAGTTTTGTGCTTAAAGCTGCTAAATTTAAAGACACTGATCGACTATTAAATTACTTTTTTTAATAACTTATAAAAATGGTTAATAAAATAATAATTTACACATATATTTATTAATTATATTCTTCATCTTTCCACATTCATAAATTTGTCGAAACTCAACTAATTCTTAAAAATCTCTTCTTTCCATCATGGCTTGGCATCTAGAATAATACTACATATAAAGTTGAATATATGATTTTACTTGACTTGAATGTATGTACATACATATATGCGGGTTCATAAAAATATAGCAAACATAAAATTTTTATAATGGATTGACGTAGATCAATACTAAGTAAGTCGATTTTTTTCCACAATGCATTCATGGCTTAATCTCTAGAATATGATTCGTCGATTTATCAGTGAATCTTCTTGTAGCTATAACATACATTTGCGCAACTTGATACTCAATACTCTTAATGCCGGTTTGTGATGGGTAAAATAAATAAAAATATGGGTGTGTGGGTGTGTGGGTGTGTGAGGGTGTGTGTGTGTGTGGGTGTGTGTGTGAGTGTTTGGAGATGGCAGTCAAAATTTGATTTTAATTGAATTTCTCATTTTCGTGGGATGTTCAGTGCGCCCAGCATTTGATGCGCTGTGGCAAATTCAATTTGCCGCTAAATGAGCCAAATGCGATTAAA
The DNA here is from genome assembly GCA_035044105.1 of Drosophila nr. perissopoda 5 BK-2023a. NCBI lineage: Eukaryota > Metazoa > Arthropoda > Insecta > Diptera > Drosophilidae > Drosophila > Drosophila nr. perissopoda 5 BK-2023a. The sequence continues at coordinate 1,071,940 of JAWNMK010000245.1, forward strand.
TTGTGCGACAGTCAGTTGCTGGCAACGGAGTGCAAAGGGCTGGGCAGAGGAGTGAAGAGTGGGGGAGAGAGAGAGGGAGAGAATCACCAATTATAAGCAGGAAAGCAGCTCACAACATGTCAACTAACGAAACAATAAAGACATATGCTTCTTATGATCTGAATGTGTGGGCTCATATGTGTGTTAGCTCTTATGTGTGTGAGCTCTTATATATGTGAGCTTTTATATGTGTGGGCTTTTGTGTGTGTGGGTGTGTGTGTTCTAAGCATGACCAAAAGTTGAAACATGTGTGCAACATATGCCTGTTCCGCAGAGAGTGAAAGACCATCAGCATCAACAATGCTAAATCAATAGATGAAGCAATTTCTTGTTGATTGTCGAAACATTTAAGTGGACCACAAATGAGAAAAATACGAAGAAAAACAAGAGCAGCGGGCTAAACAAAACAAGGGAAAAAAGAAACTCATCCCAAAAAATCGCCATCTTAGCTGATGATGATTTGCATCCAACATGAGAAATGATAAAGAATAACAAAACGTAGAGAGAAATGAGAAATGGCCAAGCAAACTTTGCGAGACGAGACAACAAGTTGTATGTCTCGAACTTTTTGCCAATTGTGACTGCAAAGACAAAGAACAGGAAAAACTTGATATTTCTTGTGGATGGCAGGATGCGGCCTGAGGCTAGTCGGCTTGAGGCTTGGTGTTTGATGATGGGAAACTGTCACAGCTGCGGTCAGACAGTCAAAGAGTTAATAAAAAGTTTTGTTGTCGTCACACGCTCAGCTCTTGTTCTCGTCCAAAATACTCTGTACACATTGCAAATGGGAATAATCGCATCTAAGAGTCAAACTCGACGGCTTGTATATAATATCTATGTATATATCACATAGCGAATCAAGAACTTTAGAATGTATTGTTTTTTAGTCGCTTTCATTTTTCAACGAGGAGAATGCTTTCGCATTTCCGTACTTAAATATTGGTGACAGCATCTTCTTGAATATACCAGACAAATGACCATTAAAACATAAAACTGCAGCGAATTTCAAAGTCAAGCATCTACGTCTAGCCAGCTTAAACATGTTTTATTTGGGGATTGAGTTACTGCAGCGTCAGCGTATCTATTTCTTCAGCTGTTGTTTTATATAGCACTGCCCCTATTCCACTCTTGGGAGAAGAAGATGCACTTAGAAAAATGGTCGTTAAATTTTTTATCCCGTTCGGAATTGAAGAAAGTTACAAAAAAATGGATTTGAATTCGTACTCATCAAAAATATATATATTAATAATAAATTGAACTTCTGAATATTCAAAATATTTTAAGTATTTTTCATAACTCTTTTATTAGTTAGCAATTTATGACCAGCATTCAGAATCACTAAATATAACTTTCATGGCCCTCAAGACGATTTTCTCAAATCAAAAGCAATTTTTTTCTGAGTATTGGCGAAGAAGTGCCTTAGGTGTGGAGTGACGGAGAGGGAGGTGGGGGTCAGGCGGCGGCATGCGGTTTGTACCCTGCGGCATTCGCTTGTTTTTTATTTGCATACAATTTGCTCGTTTATGGCCGCCAAGCGCTGAAGCGCTGCTCTGGTTTGCTTTCGCTGTTTGCATTTGGCAGTTGTGTCTGCACACACAACACACTCACAGAAACATGTATATAAAAGTACATATTTGTTATTTGTATTTATTGATTTCCAAGTGAAAACATTATTGAGGTCGGCAAATGGGCCGAATGTGGACAAACTAACGGCAAGAAATGTCGTACAACATTGCGTATACGCAATGAAAATAGCCTATTTGTTGAAAATGTCGGCATAACAAAAGGACTTCATTATTATTGGCTGAACTGTGTGTGTGTGTGCGAATGTGTGTGCGTGCGTGTCTGTCATACACAAGGTATGTATGTGTGTGTTTGTGTATCTCATACATTGAGAGAATGGCTTCCTATGACCTGGCGAACTGATTAAATTGAATTTCATATGCAAAAGGTGAAACTCAATCAAGAAAACATAAAGGCAGCGCCTGCATATGTTCAATTTTGCTGCCACATTGTGCACCTGTATTAGTGATAAGGTCTACGGGCTTATATCTGTCTCTCTGTGTGTGTGTGTGTGTGTGTGTGGCAACTGCTTTAACAGCCTGGATTAAGCAAAGCTCATGTTCAGCTTTGCGGCTTTGTGTGTGATACAACACTGATATGGCAGTCAACTCCTCCACTCCTCTCTCTCTTCACAACTGACAATGTCTGCTCTGCACTCCCCTTCCACCTTCCTTCATTTCTTCTGTTGCTCGGTTTGGGATATGCAACCTTTGAGGTTAAAATTAATAGCAAAATGTAAATTAAAAGCCTTTCCGACCAAAGGAATTGTGAGTGCCACAAGCTAGGGCTCTTTAATGGACTTTCAAGTATACCTATTATACACACAACCACAATTACGCAGCCTTACTCACTCGCACACACACACACTCACACACTCATACAATAAAATTTATTATGGCCATGAAACTTGTTTGATTTGTGCTGTTGATAAGTATAAAGTTGAGTTAAAATCACTATAAAACAGGAACCACAAACATGAGTTGTTGATTTAATTTGCAAAAATAAATGGAGTCCGATTTTTCCAATAAACAACTCTCAACTACAAAATGCTCTGTTCACCTATAAAAAGATGTGCGGTTGCAAATTTGACTGGAATATTTTTGGTCTCATTATTAACGCAGACTTTATTTGTGATAGAAGCAGAATTTCTGCAGATTAAAGGGATACGAGAGTAGGTAAAATAATGTTTTATAAATTATTTCAATGTTAAGAAAATTGATAGTGTATTTGATCTGTTGGAACACACCCCTTTGAAAGCTGGATATTAAATAAAAAACTTTTTGCAAAAAAAAAATAAGCCAAAAAAATATTTGTTCATTTAATCGAATATATACAAAGAAAATATATGCAATTGCAGATACCTATTTAAAATATCGATAACGAATGCGAAATAAATTCAATGAAAATACGACTAGAGTAAATTAAGTTTTATATCTGATTATATACACAGTGCAAATAAAATGGAAGTGGTTTCGACAGCAAACATGGTGCCAATAAAAAGAAGCAATAATTATTTAATCACATTCATATGCTTCAAATTTAAACAACATTTTTAAGTCCACATAATTTATGAGCTGATTGTTAATTTATCCATATTTTAAAGCATGGATTACCCTTTAAAAATGTAATTTGCAATTATTGTGGCTTGTGCTTTAAAATGCGGCTGGTGTTGAAAAGTGTTTAGGTGGGGTTTGGAGAGTTGGTTTTGTGTACATAATGCACATAGGTGATAATTTCGTTTGAGCAGCTGCTCAAATCATATCTAATATGAGCATCGCACAGACAAACACACACATACACACACTTATACACACACACATACACATTTGTAACGACTCGCACACATATTGAGCTAATAAAATTTTAATGAAATTACGAGCATTATTCTGGCATGTCTCCAGCTCCATTTTCAGTTTCCAGTCCCTGACACTCGTGCCAAAAGCGACCTTCGACCCTTCAGAATAATCACGGCACAGCGACGCTGCCAAAAAAAAAAAAACGAACTTTTTATGTTGCCTACGTGGGAACGAGACCAACTAAACTGTGGCACTAAAGGGGAGCTATTAGCTCCGGGTTTTTGTGTCCTCGTCATAGCGCCAGTTCGCGTCAAAACCCGGAACACGCATCTTTTTTTCATTCGCTCATTCGTTCGTGTGCTGAGCGTTTGCATTAATGTTGCATTTGCCTCATCTCTTATACATACAGTCAGTTTAAAGTCACTTAATTAGAGGTGAACTTTATGGCAGTGGTGGATGCGTTGCGCAGTTTGCAGTTCAAGTGACTTCTTGTCGCATAATTGCTAAAAGCAACGCCGCACAAGTTTTTGATTAAAAGTTGCGTTCCTTGCCAGATTACGCATACGTTGTGCGTTCCAAAAAAGTTTTGTGCGAGCAGCCACTATACAGACAGACAGACAGACAGACAGCCAGCCAGTCAGCCAGCTAACGTAGAGCTGCTTCTAATTAAAGGGCTTTTTAAATACCCTTTAAGGGATGATGGCAGTTGTGGGATTTCTATAGAATGCTATATGTTTATTTTTATGTGTATGAAGTTCAAGTTAATATATACAACTTAAGCGATTTGGAATGCCTCATTTGGTTTGTGAATTCTTAAATAACAAACGCTTTTCGATTTTATTTCGAATTTGCAGTAATTTTGGTTGCAATCCCATAAGGCAAAAACGAGTAAAGGCTTATTTGTGACCATATTATTATTCACACCAAGGCCCAAAGCTATATATGTATAATTTATATTCGATTGGGACAATTGATATCTGTTTATCCAAATAATCAAGTTATATTCAGAATTGAGTTATCCGTATTTAAAAAAACATATAATTTGGTTTTTCTTATGTTGTATACAGTATTTATAGTCGCTCTACTGATTTTAAATTTATATGCATATTGCATATGACTTTTGGAATATTGAATTTCATGCACCTTTCTCCCTCAACGCTTGTTGCTGCGTCAATGAAAATATTTATCAAGCAAAAGTTGCAAAATTGCGGGCAGACTTTGTAGCTGGTAACATCGGTTGTGCAGTCACTAAGTATGTGTGCGTGTGCGTGTGTGTGTGTGTGTGTGTGTGGGAGTGTTTATGGATGCCAAGTTGTGTTTGGCGTACAGGTTACTTAAGTTAACTGAAAAGTTAAATGAACCGCAGCTAGCAAAACTTTTTCACTGCATTTGACACGAGCGCCAACTACTTTCCGAGCTGCTCTTGCTGACTGTCTGGCAACCTGTCTGTCAGTCTGGCTGCCAGCATCAGGTTCGCAAATGGCTCTAATTAAAATTTCAGCGCCTGCAAATTAATGATGTTGCTGCCGGCCAATACTTGAGGTAATTGAGCTGAGTTTAATGCTCATTCAGCAAGCAATTCAAGCTCAGTCAATATTAAAGCCAGACAAGCTGCAAGTGAGTTGGCTTGCGGATAAGGGTCTGGATCTGGATCTGGGTCTGGGTATTGGCCAGAGCTGTGTGAACAATGACAATTCTGCTGTTCAGTTGGGCAAACACAGACAGCATCTAATGAACGCACGGCTCGTTTGCTTCATTCTCAGTGCATTGGATGCACAACAGCAAATCAAATACACAGACAAATAAGGTTGTGGTTATAGTGCGACGCAGCCTAGGTAAGAAAAATCACCGAAATGCTTGAACTTTGTGCGTCAGTAATTTGCGCGCTGTGTGTGCCAATTCATTTGTAGCATTTGTGACCCAAATCAAGCAACTCCATTAAACAGCAAGGAAATGATGTAGATCACAATGCTCAACTAGTAGTATACCCTGTTGCAAGGTTTGTTAGATTTATAAAATATTCTTAATCTCATTGAATAAGATTTATTTTATATTTTATGATAAATATATTTATATCTTATAGATGGGGTTATGATAAATTAAATGAAATTAAAAGTAAGAATCAACTTGGAAAGTTTTGCCAATTCAGAAAAACTTGCATAAAACGAACTTTCTGTTTTTATGCATAGATTTTAGCGTTTTTACTGAGCAAGATTTGACATAGTTTACCCCAAATAACATAAACTCACAATGGATTACAGGGTATACACAAAAATGCATTGACAACAATTACAAGCGCAGCTGGCAATCAACACTGGGTTGCAAACACATCCGCAAGGATGCATATGTGTGCATTTGTGTATGTGTGTGTATTGTTGTTATTGTTGTTACTGCTGCTGGCTGTGCATCCTTTTATCCTTGCGCTGCTTGCAGTTTTGTGTTATTTTTGCGGTTCATTTATTTTTGAAGCACAAAATCAACGCACGATGTCGCAACTTTGCATTCAGTTTACACATAGTCAATAAGCCCAGACAGAGGCACGTACCTCCGAGACATTGTTACAGTGAAGTACTGTAATGCACGCCCCTTCCCCCCCTTTCTCCGATCCTTGTTCATACACCCTTCTCTAATTCTTCAACAGCTTGTGGCAGCTTGTCGAAATTAATCATTTGGCTGCCAGGCCGCAAAGTTTCTGGCGTATTTTCGTAGTCGGTTTATTGCTATACCCTGTAAATGTGGATGAAAAGCTGTGCTCATAACTTAAGCAATTTTGTACTTTGATACCTAGTAGTGCATAATCAATGCCTTGCGTAAGAAAAATACATCATAATTGATGAAATTTGTGAAAGTTTTCCATATTTATTTGTTTATTTTTCTTATATCTTCTTACTAGGTAATTAACTCTTAAAGCTTTACTAAAAGTAACGTATTATAGGGTATTTTGCAGTCGTGCTAATTGACCACTTGCTTACCGCTCTGTGGCAATCAGTTCTTAGAGTCTCTCAGTATTTCAATTTTATTCTCATTCTCATTTTTCGGTACGCATCTGCCGCTGTCGCTACTTCCGTTTCCGTTGCTAGTTGCGTTGGCCTTAGCCGAGTATGACTCGTTTCCTGCTCTCTGCAGTATGCCAACAGTATTATGTTATATTCTTGTTGGTATTTGCTTCCTCATGTGTGTGTGTGTCTTTTAGTCTCTCTGTACTCGACTCTGTATTCCACTCGCGTAATTTCCCATGGTATTTTTACGCATCTGAAAATGTGAGTGCATCTGTTCGCTCCATGAAAAACCTAAACCGCACCCCCAATTCTCAAGTCAATCCCTTAATAATCCCCCAACACCCCATATCTACTGTTGGCTCGTTCAGTTGTCGCAACAATTTGCGACTCGCTCAACTCCTTTTCATTCACCTTCTGGCTATAAAATCAACAACTTGTCTCTGCTTTTGGCTCTTCCGTGCGCACCTTCCCCTTACCCCTAATGCCTCTCTCACCCCTTTCCGCTGTGCAGCACTCATCATCTATGTAATAACCTGTAAGAATGCCGGTTCGCCATTCAAGTACACGTTCACAGAATCTCCCACGCACATATGCTGATTGTTTTTGTGTGCATTTCTGAACAGTGTTGCCAACTTTTGAGCAACACACAATGTCGGTTTTATGACGAACATAAAGAGAACCAGTCGAGTTTTATTTGAATTGAAGCATAATAAGAGATTTAACTGTTTTGTGTTTTGAGTTAATCCAAATATATTTATGGCATTTAGTTATTTCTCTCCTTTTTTAAAGATATTGTTTTTTACAATATTTAACTGGCCAAAGTTTGAAGTTTAAAGTTTATTTTTGGAGTTTGTCTTATTTCTATTTTTTTCATTAAACGTGTTGTGAATTGTGAATTTTCATACAGAAAACATCACGATACTTGTTTCTAAAAAATAAAGTGGAACTGACAATCATGTTGCCTGAGCAACATTTGCATGAGATGAACATGCTGTGCGACAATTCCGAGCAAGTGGTACTCTCTGAGACAGACAGTCACAGTGACAATCGCAATCGCAATCACTGTCTCAGTCGCTATCTCATATAGTCCCGCCAGAGATTTGAATTTGGCACTTGAAATGTCAATCATGGAATCATTCGTTCAGAAATCCGTTTTCCGCTTATCATCTGCTATTGAATTGAGCGGGCTTCCTCCTCCTTCTCCTCCTCTTTCTATTTCTTAAACACCCCCTTGTGCTTGCCCCAATTACATTATGTTGGCATTTTGCGCCTGTTGTCTGATAACCAATTAGAAGTGCTTTAAATTATATGTGTTGCGATGATAATTGTGAATACCTTTTAAGGGCATTTCCCAATTAAAAGTGCAAATTGTCTGCAAATGTGTGTCGAAAATTGTTCAAGTGCGAAATGCGTTGCATGATTTTCATGCCTGATTAGGCAAGGGAATGCGGGTGGCGTAGGTGGTGTGGCAAAAAGGCAGAAATTTAAAAACCAAATATATGAACACACATATTTTGTCATTTGCCGATGTATAACTTTTGTAGCAACATTTTTGCATTTGACATTTCACAAATTTCCAAATTTAGACCATTTGTCGTCGTTGGTTTCGTTACTTTTGCTGCTTTTATTTGTTTCTTTCTGGTTCTTCTGGTTGAACTCTCTTCTTTTGAATTACGGGCAATGCAATGGCAGCCAAATTTATTGGCAAATTGGGAGCAGAGTACTTTACATTTTTTTTTGTGCCTGTTGCCACAGCCGCCTCGCTGTGGGTGGCCAAAAGCAAAAGGCAATGCGAAATTGTTGCTCCTCAAGCAGCATAGTATGTGGGTAATTGTGGGTATGTGTGTGTGTGTGTGTGTGGGTGGGTGGATGTGTGTGAAAAGCACTTGAGTGTATTTTTTACAGCTTTTTGTGCTCTTGTCGAGCGTAAGTATTTTAATTTTGTTAGAAGAAGTGTAACACCATCTTTGACGTCAATACGGAGCTAAGGGAAAGCGCGGCGAGGATATCAATATGTCTTATGTGAACTAATTCGGGAGTGAAGAAAGACTCGAAGTGGTTGTATCATCTACTTTCAATGGGATATACAGAAAAGAAAAATGTTGCTTACGCAATCTGACAGATATTTGCTATGACCTGTAAAAGAAATATCTCATTAAATGGAACAGCTTTATTGACTTCAAGCAACAATGCATAATATATTTAATGAGGTATATAATGCGTTGTTCATTTCTAAGTTTATAGCTGACTTTATTTTATGATAAAACACGATTATCAAAAACTCATAAATTTGTCAAATGTTTGCTAGGGTATTCATTATTCGCCAAGTCTTAGACAAACTTCGCTTTATATACTTGTTGTTTATGTTATTTTTATTGATTGAAAATAACTTAGTGCCGCTTTATGTGTGTGTTGTTGTGCTGGGAATGAGATGGAAACACGAAATAAACTCGACCAGTTTATGCCAATGGTATGTAAATAAAGTGAAAAAAAGAAATGTTTGCCGCTCACTTTTACCTGGATGAGACTGTGAACTTGGAACTGGGAGTTGGGAGTTGGAAGCAACTGCCCCAGGGCATTGTATACAGCTTTAATTTATTGAGCGCCTTTCGATAATCTCACAAATAATGTAAACCATATGAAGTGAGTCTCCAGAGTAGGAGAAACATATACACAGAGAGGGACAGGAAGAGGGTGAGGGTGAAAAGGGACTATTTACAAGTGGCATGCAAGAAGCTGCTAATTAAGTGCGTCGATTTTGTTGAGAGGCTTTAACATTAATGAGCTGCACTTGAGGCTCGCCAGCACAATAAGTTATTAGCAACCAGAACAGCCGCCTTAACAAACATCATTTGTGGCCAGTTCTTGGTTGAGGCGTTGCGACTTGGGTTCGGGTTGGAAAGGGGCGTGTTTCCCTCATTTGTCACAGCCTCGTTTATAGTGCGACATTTTTATTCATTTGAATTTTGGGATTTCTCCTTTTTCTTTCTGTATAACTGGACCATATTAATTAGCTTGATTAAAATGAATATTTGCGCAACTTGTTTTCGTCGCCAGCTGCTACACTATACAAAAAAGTCGTCCTGAAACCAGAAATATTTTTTGCATTTATAAACTAATATCTAAGTCGTTGAAATGAAACTGTTGACTGTTGATGACAATATACAAAATAAAATAGATGTGAACTAATAAAATAATATTCAAACATATTTTATTCAATAAATCTTTTCAATAATGTAATTTATGGCCTGAGAATATAAATTTGGAAAGCAATTTTCATTGTTAGATATCCAATAGCCTTAAATTGAGGGACTAGTTTTTTCTTATAAATGAAATATTGTTTTTGATAATTCAATTGCCCATAATAAGTCAAGATGCCTTTAGTCCTGTAAGTGTCTAAATTCTTGGAATATTTTTCTGCGAGTGCAGTGCAAGGGAAAAGGGAAATATGGGAAATACGACCGACGCACACACACAATAAATAAACACTTCTTGGCTATTGTTCTCAATGTGACATGGGGGCAAGGTATTCGCATGCTGCCAGCAGGGTGCTCCACACTCGCCACTTGCCACTCGCCACACTCACTCCCCGGACTTTTTGTAATAAACCAAATGTAAGACTTCCCAAACTGCTGAGTTTTATTGATGCGGCACACGCGACGTATGCACAATGTGCGGCATAGGAAACAGACGGTAAATGAAGTGCGGGCTGGCAGCGACGTGTCGGCGAGATAAATCTTCATGCGCCACATACAAGCCAACAGCGAAATGGAGCAATGAAAAATGTCGGGTAACATTCATTCGTAGCACGGAAGCTGGGAATGCTATCGTCAACGCCATTCTCAACATCGCCTCCATCGTCGCAGTTGTCGCTGTTTATTTTCGACGATTTTGTTTCATGTGGCTTTATTTTTGTTTTTTGTTTTTACGAGCATAAAGATAAATTCACACGATCCCGCTGGCCCACTCGTTGAGAGTTCAAGCTCTGTTCAAGCTCAGCAGCAGGTCTCGACCAGGTCAGCACAGCTTGTGGACAGTTTCTGTTGTTCTTGTTGTTTGGTCTGTGTGCGTCGGTCTGGCATTTCGCTGATGCGATTTTATTTATTTATTTATTTATAGTAACAAATTGCAAAGTCAACTTAATCACCGAACTCTATTAGTTTTGGCTCTTTGTGTCTACTTGGTGCCGTTGAAGCTGCTGTCGCCGCTGTTGCTGTCATGGCATTCTGGGCATAAGTGCTGCGCAAATCGCTATTTTACTTTGTGACCAAAATTGGACAGGAATGTACTGAAATGCTTAACTACTGACATGTTGAATAAACATTATTTCACATTTAAGTATTCCAATATAAATACAGTTTTGAGATTATGAGAGTTTAATGCCTTTGAGTAGTCATTTCTTGGGATAACGAAACTCCTAAACAAAATTTTATTAATGATTTCGACAGAAACTTAAAAAACAATTACTAAAATGACAAAATGTTGGCCCAAATTGCATTTGGAATTTCAGCTATGACAAAGTTGATAAACAAAATAATAAATAATTTTAAGATGATGCCACAAACAATGTGGAATTGAGCTGATTTAAAGATGTGGCAACCTTTGCCATCTCTGACTTGGTTAATTTAGAGAGATTATTATGGCTACGATAGTATATTTCAAGTATACTAATCTCCAACTGATAAATATTCCTTAAAATAATTAATTTGCAAGCCGGGCTGTTGAATCTGTCAAAACTTTGGCTAATTTCCATTTTAAAACTAGCTTTTTTCTGCACGCCAATAGTTGTCAACACTAATCGGCATTGAGCAATGTTTTCCAGTCCCATCCACGCGGTCCACTTCCGCAAGGGTTGGTAAACTTATATCCCAGCTTTATAGAAAGTCATTTCTCTTCGTTTCCTTTCGGTCTGGTCCATTCACCCAGCCCACCCCAATAAAACAAGTTAATTAATTAATCATTATTTTTTTTGACAGGGCTGGTCTGCTTCTTTTGTTTATTGACCTTATGCCGCATAGCATTGATAATGGGAATATGGAGTTTATCTGGGGTGTTTGGTATTTTTGTTGTTTTTGGGTTGAGATTACAATGCTAAAACTTAGTTACTTATGCTAGGTTTTATTTTGGAGCTGGCTAACAAATTACAACTACAACTACAAACTACAGCTACAACGAAATTTAGTTTCTGTTAAGACGCGTAGACAAGTCGTTAAATTGTGTGTTTTTTCTTCTTATTTTTTTTCTTGGATAGAGGGATTCGAATCCCAGTACATTGGCAATTAATTAATCATAGATTGTTTTTGACTAAGCCTAAATACTATAGTATTGCTCATTGGGATATTGCCGATGACGACAAACGTTTAAGTGTTTTTAGCACGCCAAGAAAACGAATGAGAAAGAGAAACTCAAACTAAAGCCCAAAATGAAAATGGAAAAGGGAAAATTTTAGTTCCTAACAATTTGTGCAACTAATGCAGCAAAATCCTCTACTTAGCCTATGAAGAGCAAAAATTCTAGAATGAGCTTGGGTCGAATCACATTATGGGTTTTTAGGAAGAGCGCAAAAGGATGGCGGCGCGGAGTTTGGGGGTGGGGAAGTAGGAATTTGTGGAATGATGGTTCGTGACTAGCTACTTGAGTTAGGATTAACGCGTATCGTAACTTATCCTAATGCGTTTGATTGCTTTAAGCCGATGATTGGTCAGTTGCACACGCGCCTCTCCTTTCCCAGGGCTGGCGCTAAAGGGACGTTGGACGCGTGTTGAAAATAATTGCTTGGTGTTCACATCTAATTGACAAGGATTGGGCGGAAAATGTCCTTTGGGTGGGTGTCAACTTGAATACTACGCTTATGCACGCTCTATTTGCAAAAAGCAACTCAAGAATTAAAGTTATAAAGAATTATGCGCTGAAGTTATCATCAATTTGTAAGTTTTGCTGCCGACTGATTTTATGGGATATTCTGATACGTTACAGCTTGCAAAAAATTGATCAAAGAGTTGTAAAATTTAATTTTCTTAATTTGAAAATATTTAAATTTTTACTACACGTTTCCTGGATATCAAGCTAAGCTGTTGCTTATAAGTTATACTTTGAAAGCCAAAAAATTAACTTATTCAAATTAAACATATTTTTTAGTAGAAGATTTCAAAAAAATATTCTTTTTCTTTTCAATTTAGCATGCTATGGCATAAGCGTAGTACTAAAGTGTGTGCGCGTGTGTGTTTTATGGTGTCGAAAGTGTTCAGCACTTCAGCAAAAATTAATCAAGACCATTTGTTGACGCCGCTTTTGCTATGTCGCCGTTCAGCTGCTCCTCCTGGGAGTCGAGTGAGAGTCGCGACTTGGCCGCCGTCTCCATGGACTTCCAGGTGCCGCCACTTGTCGCCTGCTGCAGTGATATGCGGGGTATGGACTTGCAACTGCCCGCTAAAGTCGACACCTCGGAGCCCACACGATCCTCCGATTCGGCGAGAGCGCTGAGACTGCAAGTGGGCGGAAGGATGCGATGCGGAAATCGTGGGGAGCCACGCACACGCTCCCTCAGACTTGGTGGCGCTGGCTGCACCGCCGAGGGTCGTCTGCTGCTGGGCAGCTGAAAGTTGACCTTGGTCTCGGGCAGCTTAACATACTTGCCCGTTTGCGCCTCCTGATCGAGTTTCTCGCTGCATATGGTGGGTATGGGCAGGAAATTGGGATCCTTGGTCAAATGATCGAGGTGTGTGCCGCTTTTCGTAAGTGATCCCCGATGAATGGGCTTGAGATGAGCGCCATTCTCAATGGCCAGACTGCCGCCCTCGGGCTGAGGATTCGGATTGCTGTAGATGGCATTGCAGGAGGCTGTCTGCGAGGAGGGTATCAACCGTGTAAAAAGACCCATGTGTGATTTGAACGCTGCCTTGAGACCCTTTTGATCTGCCAAACTGGCTGTGGAGCCTTTGTTGCTGCTCGCCGTGCGTGAGAAGATGCCACGCAAGCGATTTATTAATCCCGTCTTCGCCTCAGTTGCTTGCTGATGGGCTAGACGAAGATTGAACAGATCCTGTGCAGGCAGACAAGCCTCCTCCAGCTGCGGCTGTGAGGCAAATGTCACCGAACGTCGCATCGGTATCTGCATATATTCCGCTGAGGGCCAACTGGCACGTGGAATCACTGGCGGGAGAACGGACAACAGCAGATTGGGCAGTATCCCCGAGATGCTAGGAGTCCGAGACTTATTCGTTGGCAACACTGGCTGTGAGATTCCGCTTGTAACCGTTAGCTCTGGCTTCAGATGATTATGTCCACCCAGTAGTGAAGTGGATGAGGAGGTTGTAGTCGAGCCGTTGCCCAGCCCAGATTCGAGCATCCGCTCCAGTTTGCGTATCTCAGCATCGAGTGCCTGTATCTCCTTCTTGTAAACGCGATTCTGCACCTCAACGCGATACTGCAGCTCTCGACGATCATCGATGACAAAGCGTCGCGTATTGCACTCCATTTTGAGGCCCATGCTGTGTATCACAGGATCGATAATGTCGTCTGTTTAAAACGAGGGATAGCAAGAAAGAAATGTTGTCGATGAGGTGGCAAAGCTCAATTAACATTGAACTTAAAGAGTTCAATTGCGAATAATATTTCTGATCTATAAAGCATTCATATAACATTAAATTGGTCCTAATATCTTAATTAATAATTTGAATTTAAAGATAATTTTAATGGAAGTAATTTGATATAGTAATCCAATGATAATATAATCTTTTAAGATTATGATTACATTCGAGATATCTAACAGAAATCAAGAAATATTGGCCCATCTTTCGTCGTAGCTCGAAGATAACTCATGCCTAACAAATCTATAATATATATAGATCCTTGTCGTCTCTATGTCTTACTTACTGCGTGCCCAGATGTCGTGCAGCTTAGGTATGAAGAGCAGACACAACGTGGCTGTCGTGGAGGTCAGTATTAGCGTTGTTATGGTGATAAATGCCAGCGTGACCCGCTCTGAGATTAGATTAGCGAGGACCACAACAATGGCGCTAGTGATGACCACACTATACACAGAGACTCCAATGTACTGTGAGTCGTTCAAGGCAGCTATCTTCACGTGACGTGTCTCCCAGGCCATGTAAACGCCAACGACCAGCAGTAGACCCTTGTAGGCATACAGAACGCTTAGCCAGGTTTGCGTGTGCTGCGAGCGACAAACTTCGACCTGTCAATAAACAGAAAATGCCAAAGGGGATGAAGTCGGTCCGTGAGGGCAGTATAGAAAGACACACATGTCGGAGTCAATTTACAGACCAGAACTAGTCAATTGATACCAAGCATACATACAAAAAAATCCGGAAGTTTAAGGTGGCAGGAAATTTGAATTGAGTAAGGCTAGTTTTAAAAAATCCTACTAATTGTTTGTATTTATTGAATTAAAATATAAAATATTATAAATATAAAAATAATGTGTAACATTAAGATTATCGTTAAGTAAGTCATACAACGATTTTTGACTTTCAAATATATATAATATATATTTAGTTATTTTTATTTTTTTTTTTGGTGTAAGAGAGACATTGGGGGGAACTTTAAGCTCACCTGCGGCTGGTAGACAACGCTCCGATCAATGGAGCTGATTTCGAGTGTCAAATTATGCAAATGCCGTTCCATTGGGTCGGCGACGACCCACAATGTGACGAGAAGGGCGTCGACAAGCAACAGGCCGCAGACGAGCAGAATTAGCTGAATGTCCTGCAGCATTTTGTCCTTGAATACGCTGCCGGTGCGTGTAAAGATGCGGTGCACCCGATATGTCTTGGCAAACATGGAGCCAAAGGCCAACGAAAAGCCAGCCGACAGCAAATACACCCGTGCCTAAAGGACGAGAGATGCGGAGTGGGAGTGAGAGTTAGAGTGATTGCCATTAGACAGTGTCATGTTGTGTGTTTGGATTATGTATACCTAAACAAGTCATCAATGGCCAACGTAACAAGCTAACTCAACAACAGCAACAGGACTCCAAGGAGACGTTTCTGTTGTTGGTGTTGTTCTTGTTGTTGTTGTTGCTGTACCTCTCAAATTTATGCAAAATAAAGAATATCACAAAAGTTGTGAATTTCCATGTTTCGTGTCATGTGCTTGCCGTTGTTATCCAAACTCCCATCCGTGCACACTCAATACCATATACCCTACAATATAGGCCCAAGCCAACCATTACATGCTGCGAACAACAGCAAAACGAACATGGCCAAACAGCGGGCTGTGAATTTCCCTCGAGTCGCATTTTTGGCGGCAGGCTCTCGCCAAAAAAAAAAACAAAAAAACAAAAAAACAAAGAAAACAAAGAAAAATGCAAACAAAAAAAATGTCGATGACAAGGGCAGCAAATTGGACCTGGTCTCAGTTCATCTAGCTCAAAAGCAAGCTTTCTCTCTGAAGTTTCAAGATTTATTATGCTTGGCAAAAGATTTGCCTTTAATATTGCAGCTATTTTTAGCTCGCAACTTGTATAATTCAACAATATAACAACACGTCAATCCAACGAACTTTCATAAATAAAACAAGCATGTTTGCATAAGGCAAGAACTTGCGACTGTAAGATATCCTGGAGCCAAGCGAAAACTACTTCGATCCAAATATGAATTGTTAAAATGCGACTCGCATAGGTAATGCTACTCAATTAATGCAAATTATATAAAATGACAAATGTTTCAACAGAAAAATGAATGATGCTGATTTTGACACCAATCCAAGATGAGCATTAAATCGATTTTTGACCTTATGCTAACTTTAATATACCCACAATTTAAGTCATTTTTAATGGGTTTGCTGGGTATAACAAACACATATGAGCGCGACTCGAAAGTTGTGCTGACTGAAACTGTAAGTCATATTTGATGAGGAGAACCCACCCCAGCACCTCAACTAAATTCCACTCGGTGGCAGGCAAGCAGTGCTTGCATAACCGAAACTCAAACAATGGCTCACAACACAGACCAGCTGGGTGAATCGTTGGCTGCTGTGGGGCAGGCACTTGAGGATGACTTACCGTGCAAACCGTGGCAAAGGAATCGGCTGCCGAAGGCAGCGTCGAGTGGTCCAGGCCCAGTAGGATGACGGTGGCATAAACGAAGATGCAACCCACAGCGGTAATGTTGCTCAGCTTCGGGCTAGAAAGTTTAATTGCTCTGTGGACGAAGAGATGTCAAGTCGAAAAGTGCAGAGTAAGCAAAGAACTGGGGCACCCACTTGCCACTCTGATTTGGACTTACTTGAGCTTGCGAAAGTGCAGATTGAAGGCGAGAAATGCAATGGCCAATGCAATGCCCACGCTCGACAGTGTTGCAATAGTGTAGAATGCCAGTGGTGCAATTGTCGCCACGCGCAACTTGAAAACCCGCTTTGCGATGGGCACCTGCCCACTGTGCCACTTGACCGGACGACAGCGTGGACAACGAAAGTCCAGAGCATCCGTGGCGGGATAATAGAGAGCAATGGGCTCCAGCAGGCCCCGCTGTATCTGATAGAATGCGGTGGTGCCCACGCGATCCGGACCGCTAAAGGAGACGGGTCCCTGTGACGAGCAAATAGTAATTGTAAAACAAACATTTTATTTGCGTATTAAATTTAATTTGAAAACAAATTGGATAAAAACTATTATTTTTATCGTGTTTGTACTTGTTAATAAAAGCAAATAAATAAATTATGTATTCTTGTCGTTCGTTTTATTTTAGTATTTTATGCTTGACTAACCACCAGAAAAAAATAAATAAATGAGGTCATGCCATTGACAAGCTTACTTTCTCTCCCTCTTTAATGGAATTGGGGCCTTTTTCGTACCATTTTCATTGTTATTAGAGCATAAACAATAAACACCAACACAAATATTAAATGTCTTCATTTTATTTATATTTATTTTCTCTCTCTCGCGCTAGATTTTAAATGAATCCCATCAGTTTTCTCATTCTTCCCATTTCAATTTGTTTGATTTCTTTTTTTCGGATTAAGTTAAAAAAAGAAACACTTAAAATAAAAAAACAGAATATTGAATAATAATTTTGACAAGCTTCTGCACCATTTAAGCTTATATGCAATTCATTTAACAAACAATTTTTATCCACAGCCTAACAAATTGAATATTATTTTTTTTGTGCCATACAAATTCTCATTTCCCATTTACAAAACTATTTATAAGCCACTTGCCATAAAATGATTTATTGAAAAGTCGGATGTGTAAATATTGAATTAGCACTACTATAAACAAAAATAAAAATTTTGTATTCTAAATAAATATGAGAATAAATTGCAATTGAGAAAAAGAAAAGCGAATCTGATTCGTATTATTTAAATTATAGTACGCGAAATATGAAATATTTTTGTCGCATTATTTTGTTTTTTTTGGATATATTTGCTTCAGCCTTTCTTACCGATACGCCAAGGAAGTGTAGTTTGCCCAGCTGCTGGAGGAACTCCCAGGCCATGTCGCTGCGCGTATAATCGAAGCCATCCAGCTTGGAATGTGCTGCATTCTGGCGCCAATGCTCCTCCGCAGCGCGCAATGCTAATGCAATGGCCCAAACGGCATCGTAGGTTTGCGGTGCATAACGGGATATGGCATCCGGCAGATGGTGGCTACTGTTAATGCCACGTCTCTTGCGGCCCGGCAAATCCGATTGTGGTGTACGCTTGTGGTACCGACTGCTGCTGCTGCTGCTTGTGCTGCTGCCTCTGTTAGGCGCGAAGGCCGCATCATGATAGTGAAATTGTTCAAATTGTTTGCGCAGCTGCGAATTAAACATGTGATTGTTCTGCAAGAAATGGAATGAATAAAAAAAAAAAAATGGCAGCGATTAAATAGACCGCTCATCACTTATACAACCAATTCACCCCCACTGCCCCCGACGACGGCTCGTCCTGGTAATGAGATTGCCTCAGCTCATTATGGACCGCCGATTTCATGACCCGCACTAAAACGATAATAAACATTTTTATCTTGCTGCAACGCCTACCGAAATAGTCCTCACAATCGTTGCCTCGAGCTGCTTCGAATCAAATGTACCATTTTATTTGCGGGAATAGGGGGTGGGTAATGTTAGCAAGGGGCTGTCTAGGATTAAAGATGAGCACGTGTCGGAGTTTTGTGATTTTTGGGAGCTGGTCCACTGGCATTATTTCATAATATTATTATTGGCATTAATATTATTTCTAATACATATTTCATATTAAATTAATATTAGGAGTTAATATTATTATTATTATATCATATATTTGATCAATTAATCAATATTTTGGATAATAAAAGTGAAATAAGGAATATTTCTTATTTAGCATTCGTTTCAGACCCCTTTCTGTATATGAATTTAATTTTGGATAATCTGTGTGATTCAGGGGCGAGATTTGATTCTTAGCAAATACTTAAATGAAAATGATTTTCACTTTTAATTAAACTACTTCAATGAACATGCTCTTTTAATGTTACACACATGTTGCACAACTAAATGTTGCAAAAGCGTGTAAACTGTTTTTGTATAACATTTTATTTTACGCGTTGCTATAAATAGCATTGGTACGCAGATATTCATGTAATATAGTGTTTTATTTATTTCTGTTCAGTTGAGTCCTTTTATGATTGACATGACCTTTTTTATTTTGAAATGAAAGCACGAGCAGAATAATTTTTTAGTTGAAGCAAAACATAAATACGAAACGTGACCAACTCTATTCAGGGGTAACAAATGTAGTTTATTTATTTTTATTTTTTCCTTACCAGTCCGCTGTAGCTAACATTGTTGCCCACAATGCTGTTGTGCGTGGAGACAACGATGAGATTCTCAACGGCCAGCTGGAGTTCGTGCTTGGTGCACGGAGTCTGCTGGTCGGTCCACCAGGGGGCGCCCATGCTCTCGTGCAATATCCAGGCGTAATCGGCACCAAACATCCGCAGCCTGTAGGCTTCGCAGAGTATTTGCGGTGCCAGCTCCTGTGAGAAGCTGCCGATAATGATGCGTGTGTCCGTCTCCTAAGGCAAACACTTTGCACATTTATCAAGTTCGACGGCAAAGTCGTCCCTTCTACTTACCCGGAGAAGTAGCAGCTGCTCTTTGAAATCCGTTGCAGCAAATGTGATAGTCGCTGCGCAGGATATGTTTGCCGCCTCCAGCTCGGTGACCAGATTGTTTACCGCCAGCGAATGCACCTCCTCGTTCTGTGAGAAAGTGGTGACAGTGCCCCAGCCAAAGCGGCGAATGAACGCAATGCGAGCCGGATTATGGGAGGAGTCGGGAGCAACGGTGCGATAGAAATAGGGAAATTCGCGTCTGTCGCTCAGCGCCGGTGATGTTGAACCAAAGGAGACCTGCAATCAGCAACAGTCAGCAGTCAGCAGCCAGCAGTTAACAATTTCCCATCTTCTCTGACAATCAAAGTTGAATGCCACGCGTGTGTGTACTTTCAAAGTTTCGGCCCATTTAGTTGCCACACATACGCGCCTCGAAGAACACACATAAGCTGAACTTCAAAGGCCGCACAATTCGACATTTGCATGCAGCGCGCCTCTAAGTGAATTTATGTTGAGTCTCCCGGCCCTTCTCTTCATCCACCTATTCAGCACGAGCTGAGAGCCCTCTGCTTACATGCATATTTGCGCATACCTTGTCTAATAACACCAGCCTGCAAAATTAAGCAATGTTTTTCGTGAATTTATTTTATTTAAAGTCTCTAATCGAAAATCGTGGTTGTCATGACGAATTTTCATAAAGAACAACTTAAGGAATTCGTGAGAATATTTATTATAAAAAATCCTCAGCTTATTTGCATTCATAAGTAATAGGAACATATTGAAAATAATCTTACAACTCTAATAACCTTCATAAGCATTCTAGTAAATGAAAGAAGATTATATTTGCTCTGTATTCTGTATGTAAATCGTTGTTGCCTAGTGTAATTTGTAGGAGGCTGTTTATTTGAGCGCCGAAATGTTTATTGGCTGCCTTTTGAGTTAGCTCCATGGTATTTATGCTAATCGAGTGAGTTCCTTTCGGCACGTGAGTTGATTAAATTTTTGAGTAATAGCCGGAGCATATTTGCATATTTTAATCAGGAATCCCTTACCAAAAAACAAAGACATCCTGATTGAGTTGAACTCACCTGCACAATGTTCCAGTAGGGCACCACCTTGGCCAGACTTTCGGTTACCTCCGAGCAGGCGGAGCCCAGCAGCATCATCATGCGTGTTGAGGGTTGTGTGTAGATGGCATGAAAAAAACGATCCACACCCACGCCAGGATCACACTGCAGCAACAGACAGAGGTGAGTTTGGGAGCAAAGGTTGCGTAATAAAAAAAAACAGCGCTCGTCAAGATGGCGCAATAAACATTTTTAAAATGTCGACTTTAGAGCTTTGATAGCAGCAGATGCCATCGTCTGATATGAGGAGATTCAAGCGACTGCGAGGACAGCGAGTCTCCGCTTCTGTGTCTCCAAGTGCCATCAAATCAAACACCACCAAACTCAACCCAAGCCCCACTGCAATCACCACAACCTTATCGTTCCAACTGCTGCGGCTCGCAATAAAAAAAAATCCTTGATGACAAATTTATTTTTACACAGTAAAAAACATTGGCTTTAATTTAATACCTCTGCGTTTTTATATACAGCAATTCAACGAACAAAAAAAAATGTATAAAAACCGAAATGGGAATTAAAATATAAGTTGGCTGCTGGGCACAAAATGGGTATCAAAGAAAAACTGCAAGTGAGTTTTTTTTAATTAATAATTTTAACAGCTTTGCAGCGCTGAATCAATCTACCTCTTATGAGATGCTGAATATTTTACTACTTTTCTTGGTAAATTAAAAGTTAGAGGTGAATAAAAATACTGCAATCTAATAAATATCAAATTAATGGCAACTTGTATTTTATTCCTAATATAGTATTGCTCGTAAGCTAGAAGAGAATACGGTAAATATTTGACAGAATTAAATTTGTAGAAATATTTCTCCATAGATTGAATTTAAATTTAAAAACTTTGTACTGTGTAACTGCTGCCACCTAACCAAAGTCAACATTGCTACTGCGCTTGCTTATTAAGTTTTAATGTTACGCTCTACTCTCGTCTAAATGAAATTTCAATTTCCTAATGATTCTGGCTGCGGGAAGGGGGTGAGTGGGAGGTGGTGGTGATGCTCACCTGTGTATCGTTGGTGACCAGCTCGAGAGTGTAGCCGGGCAGCAGGCGCTTGCGGTTAATGTGCTCCACGGCCATTGTTGCGGCGCCCAGCTCGCTGAGTCCATCCGGCCGTGGGCCGCGTTTCGTTGACAGCTCAAAGAGGCCGAGCAGAACGATTTTGCCATGATTGTGCTGGATTTCGGCATGAGACATGCGACGTTCGCTTTCAAAGACCTGATTTACCTTTAAATAGCGCTGCTGTTGCCAGCTGCTCAAATTTGTACCGCTGCCGGCATTGATGGTGGGTAAATTACTCGATGAATTGAGTCGCTGTCGTCGCTTCACTTTCGTCC
Organism: Drosophila nr. perissopoda 5 BK-2023a; assembly: GCA_035044105.1. NCBI lineage: Eukaryota > Metazoa > Arthropoda > Insecta > Diptera > Drosophilidae > Drosophila > Drosophila nr. perissopoda 5 BK-2023a. The sequence goes on from JAWNMK010000245.1 coordinate 1,093,829, forward strand.
TGGTCCCCTTCCAATTGTCACTGAGCGCTGGACGGTTGCGATATGTTGTTGTTGTTGCTGTTGTAGTTGTAGTTGTTTGTTGACTGTCGATTGCGGTGACGACAACATGCCTAATTGCCTCAGATGTTGTTACGGTTGTGCTTGGATCCAGCTGCTGCTCGACCGAGAACTCCATCGCAGAGGCGGCTGTTGCACAACAGGCAGCCAGGCTCAGCGACAGGAGCGTGGCCAGCATCAGCAGCTGCCGCTGGCGATAACTCGTTACGCTAACGTGAATTATGCGCATTCCGTCGGCAAAAATGGGGCAAAATGGGCAATGGCCACTTTCCTCTTTCAGGCCATTAATCAGCACCGCATTTGAATTTGCTATCTCTCACGCGGATGTGCGAGGCAATAAACAACGCTCAGTAAACGTGCGTGTGTTAACGTGTTCGTTTATATTTGTATTTGTATCTATAGCTCTTTTATTCCTGTGTATTCCTCTTTTTTTTTTTTTGCTTCTGTTGCTGGCGTCAATTTTATCGCCTTTTTATTGGCCTCACTTTTGGTCTCATATCGTTTGCCTGGCCGTTTTGCCGGGCTGCCATTATCTGTGCTCGCACGGGGCACACGCTGTGAAGCAATGCCTCATAAAAATATGCATACACACTGGGAAAAAAATCAGTAGAATTTTGAACATGATTCATGCACAGAAATACTTGAATCAAGAATTTTGTTTTACTGTTTTCTGTGATTATTAAATACCTGAAGTGCTTGAACGTATAAATATAATTCAACAGAATATATTTTAACGCTTACAATCTTAAATTTTGTTTACTAACAATTGAATGACGATTGTTTTTCAGTACAAAACTACTTAAGTCTTGTATTTATTGCAATTATTTAAGCCTAACAAAACTTTTAAAAATTACACTTATTCACGTTCTTTTCACTTGTCTTCCGCATTTTTACATTTCCATATTCAAGGGCAAATTATAGATAAGTTTGTTTTCAGTGGGCGGTTTTTTTGTCAGTGCAGCCATCCAAGAGAAACTTGCAAATGTAGAAAAAGCAAACGAAACAATAAGCGCCAGCAGCCAATTGCCAATTGCCAGTTGTCCAGTTCACTGCCGTCCGTTGGCAGTTGGCAGTTGCCATTTGAGAAAGGATTAAGTCTTCGATGAAATGAAAATGGCTACACCAAACTCACATCGCATTCACATAGCGTTCACACACACACACATACATAGATATAGCAATAAAACCACACACACACACATTACTATCAAGGCTATCATGAAATGCCAATGCCATAGACTTTTGTTGAGATTGTTTGAGTTGTTTTGTTAAAACTGACTTGTAAGGGTATCTATACATTTTCACGCAATATGAAACATACTGAGAAAGATATAATAAGAAAGGTTTGAACTAGATGTTTACATAGATATATTCAGAATTATCTGTCTGTTCCTTTGTAAATTAGAAGAGAGAAGAAGAAAAAAGTATATTCACAAAAAGTGGACAAACTTTTTTTTAATTGCTAGGGGGATTACATATGTAAACTATATTTTTATATATAACAACATTTAAGTTTAAAGTTTAAGCTGTTATGGTTATAAAAAAATATTAGAAAACGTTTAAGTTTTTCAAATCAGACACCTTAATTCGCTTAGCCAATTAGCGGAAAATGATTTTTCAATTGATCGAGCATGAAATAGTTTCAAATCGCTTTGAGGCTTTAACCAATTCCAATTGTGTTCATTCCCAGCGCTAATTGAAAACAATTTTGCTTCAAAACCATCAGCAAATCCGCAGGTTGACTATCTCAGAGTGGCATGCGGTTTGTGGCATGTTATCCTTTGACTTCCGCATCCTTTGTGGCAGTATTGTTAATTGCACTCGAGATATTCAAGTGAGCCAGCCACCAGTGCATAATCCTTGCCAGAGGTAGCACTTTCCCTTTATCGTAACTAGCACAGAGTGAAACGTGGTTGGTTTTTCGATTACAATTCCTAGGCTTGCACCACTCTGTTGTGCCACCTGTGATTCAATTAGCTATGCAATCGCTTTGATCATGTGAACAAAAAGTGCTCGTGGTTATAGCTGACTGCCTTCGCTACCTGGACAAAACCTTAAACTTAAGTTGCGTACTTTGAGTTTCAGGAAAGGTAAGAATTAAAGATCACATTGATGCAGCTAATAAACACTTATTTTTAAGGTAGCTTATATGTCTGCTAGTGTATTACAATTTTCGTCTATTCCTGTTTTTTTTTTTTTGGTGGCTGGCTGATGCTGTGTCGATGTGGTAGCTTTTGCTCATTTATCCTATTGCCAGTTTTGGCCGTTGCCCGTTGCCATTATTTTTTATGCTAATGGCAAAAACATTTTGCGCTTTCATTTCGAGGCTTTTGGGCTACTTTTGAGCATCACGCGCCACAGATTTCTGTGTATGCACGTATGCATAATTGTTTCGAGATTACTAAACACACACACACACACACCCTCACACAAACACACGGGCACACTCTCTCTCACACACTTGTGTATATGGAACTCATCGCTTTCTTGCGTTTCATTTTGTTTCGTTTTGTTTAGTTTTTCTTCTTCAAATGAGAAAGGCGCACGCTTTTTTTGCCGTGTTCTTAAAATAACTTTTTGGCCCATTTTGTTCTTGGCTTTTGTTTTCGTTTCGTTACGTTTCACATTGCATGTTGAGTTCTCCATTTGCCAGACGCACAGTGGTCTGGCTGCGGGTGGAGCGGATGATATGCAGCAGTGGGGCAGTGGCAGTGCTGCCACAAGATGAGTCAGTAACATTTAAAGCCTTTGGCAGCGACTTAAAGCCATAATGCTGACTAAAGTTAACCAACTTGACATTTGCCCCACTGTGCAAGCGTCGAGCCACTTAACTCAACCCAAACAATGCACACTAGCAGCACCACCGCCACCGCCCGCCTGGTGGTGCAGGATGCATGTCAGCGGGCTACTTGTAGTTACATTTCATACATTTTACATTTATATTTTATACTTTCTGCTCTTTCTATTATTCTGCCATATTTCACAATTGTGTTGCCGTGGTATTTAAACCTGCACTTATTTATGGCCATGCAAGCGTGTGAGTTAAAAGCCAGCCACTCCCCCATAGGCTTTGGCTTTTGTTGGTGTTATTGTTGTTATGCTTGACATAAATTATGCAAAATGCTGCCTGCATTTGTAATTGTGATTACATTTTTTTCTCCAGCTCCACTCATGTGTGTGACTGTGTTGCGTGTGTGCTTAGTTGTTTGAGAGAGTATTTGTCCTATGGCTTGTCGGCATTTCAGGCACGGAGGTATTGCCTCGATATTGGAGATGCCCTAGTGCAATCTTATACACCTGGAATTGCTGCATAACTGATGTGATTTGTTACTTTGTTATGCATTTTCTACATGGCCAAACACACAAATACACTCTCTGTCTCAGGCACACACACGCTTTATATTCTAATCGTGGCGAACAGCCGGAATAGCACTGCGATAACCACAAGTTAAAATAATACCATAAATATACATTTAAATACATTTATTGCATACATTTTATACCTTTTTGTTTTGGGCTTGTCAGCATTTGTTCTCATCAGACCATTTGTGGTTAAATATTTATAATATTTTTGCAGGCTTCATATTTAATAGCCTTTGCATGTCTTTAAACCACAAACAGATACGAAAGCTTTAAGATAATTAAATTTAGATTTTATGCGTGCTGAGAGACAATTGAATAGTCCTTTAAATTACATATTAATATTAACGAAACTTTATTCATTTGTAAGTTAATCTGCTGATTTGCTTGCACGTGTACAAAAGAGCTTCACAGCCCCTAGGCTAAATCGTATCTTCATTTTTGGAACAATTTGTGGTACAGATTGTCTTACTCGAGTTCATAATGTGAATGGTGCCAGACAAAGAAACAATTACCGTAGACCCCAAATCATATACACACATTCCTTAAGTTTCACCCTCGATTCATTTCCATAGTTCGTTTAACAATTTAACGAAAATAAGATAGAGCTGGAAGTTCTTAATTCAATCTAAAAACCCATGTTAGAAATGGTTAAGCATGTTAAAAGCAGAGCCTGTGTGCTCAGCTCAAGGATTTTGTTTCGTAAATTAAGATTTGAAACGCTTTAAGTTACCCAACTCGACGATTTTTTGCTTGAACTTGTATATGTGAAATTTATTTAATCATTATTGCACATTAATTCGAATTGGGCAAAATTTAGAGATAACCGTTTTGAATACATTCTGGTCTCTAACTGTATTTTTTGGGTGATGGCATTTTAATTTTGTATAATTCATATTTTTATTTATTTATTTGTTACTGTTTTTTCGATTTTTATTTGATTTGATTCTTATTTTTTAGTTATTTATTTCTTTTATTATGGCTTAATGAGCGTCTAAATATTTGACTTTGCTAATTTTTAGTTAGTATTTGTTAGGTTGTACTTTCTTTAAATTTATGGAATACATAATTATTATCTGCACTCTTTTTAGGTATGTGTTTTTATAAATACGTTATTATAATACCTCTTTATTTATTTTATTATTTGCTTTGCTTTCTGTGTGTATTTAATAAGCATCAACACAATATTACGTATACGTCACATTTTCTCATATATTTATTAAATTCACTGAATTTGCCCACAAATATAATTAATTACTTAAAAATTTGCTAATTGGTTGAGCGCGTTAGTTGTTTTCTTTGTTCTCGTTAAGAGTGCCTGAGCGGTTGGGGCGGGGAGAGCGGGGGCGGCCAACGCGTCACAAAACCGCATTCCTGCTGCTCGCAAGGGATTCGTTCACGGGACGAAGTGCTCGCGTTGAGCTCCAAACCGCAACTGTTGTCTGCAATTGAATGCGCGCTGCTTTTATGATAAAACTCAGATTGAATTCAGACTTGCTCAGATTGAAGGAGGCTGTGCTTCAACTGTTGATGCTTCAATTTCAACCGGCTTCCTGTGTGCTCTCATCAGAAAGCAATGCGCAAGCGCTGAAAAAAGGCGCCAACATTCATTCATGAAAAGCAACAGCTAACACTAAGAAAGGAGAGGGGGCGCCGGCGGACAAGCAACAAGCTGGTGCAAAAAATTGCGACTGGGAAATTGTAAAACCGTGCCAAACAAGTTTTAACTTTAAATTATGCAAATTAATGCCCAACATGAAGCTAAATAATTTGCAACTGTCTCTTAATGAAAAATTCATTTATTGTACCAGTAGTACAGTCTCTGTGTGGCAGTGGACAGAGTGCAGAACAAGGACCAACAGCACAAAAGCTGCCACTCGGCTGGCTGTCAGCCTGTCGATTCGCAAATGCAATTCTCAGGCGAAGCGAAGGCTGCAATTGAAGCTGGCACAATTGGTCGAGATGACAGGAAGCAAGCTCGTAATTATAGCTGTAGCTGAGGGCGACTCTGAATTTCACTTTAACATTTATTCAATACTCCTGTCAAGGATAAAAGCTGATGCAGTTAAACTTTCTTTAGATGTTAGCTTGCCTGCTTTTTTTGTGTCTGAAAGTTGACAAGTAATTGTATTCAACTCAAACATAATTATGAAGTTAAAATGATTGTATTCTCTAGTCACGACAATAGTTTCAATTAATTTGGACCAAGATGGTTGGAGAAAATGAATTTCACACAGTTGTTGCTGTTGTTTTTCTGTGGTAGCAACATACTTTAATCTGTCATTAAAGAATATCTAGTTGAGCCAGAAGCGTGTTCCCAACTATGAATGTAGTTAAAAATCTGATTATTTTTGACAAAGTTATGTCTATGGAAAGTCTTGACCCGTAGGAAGAAAAACACCTGAGTTTTGAGAAAATATATTTTTTTTATTTTTTCAATCTTACATTTAAAGTTAAAAATGAAATTTGAGGTCGGAAGACAAGTAAAAGTTATAGCCTGAAAATCGATGTATCGATATATGGGCATAGATCGAAACTTCAAAATGCCATAACTTCGTCAAAACTCAACTGATTTTAAAAAGCAAGGGCTTTTTGATCATAGTTTTGCCCCTAAATCAATCGTACATTTAAAGTTGAAAATGAAATTTGAGGTCGGAAGACAAGTAAAAATTATAGCCTGAAAATCGATATATCGGTGTATAGGCATAGGTCGACACTTCAAAATGCCATAACTTCGTCAAAACTCAACTGATTTTAAAAAGCAAGGGCTTTTTGATCATAGTTTTGCCCCTAAATCAATCGTACATTTAAAGTTGAAAATGAAATTTGAGGTCGGAAGACAAGTAAAAATTATAGCCTGAAAATCGATGAATCGATATATGGGCATAGATCGAAACTTCAAAATGCCATAACTTCGTCAAAACTGAACTTAGATTAAAAAGCAAGGGCTTTTTGATCATAGTTTTGCCCCTAAATCAATCGTACATTTAAAGTTGAAAATGAAATTTGAGGTCGGAAGACAAGTAAAAATTATAACCTGAAAAACGGTATATGGGCACAGATCGAAACTTCAAAATGCCATAACTTCGTCAAAACTCAACTGATTTTAAAAAGCAAGGGCTTTTTGATCATAGTTTTGCCTCTAAATCAATCGTACATTTAAAGTTAAAAATGAAATTTGAGGTCGGAAGACAAGTAAAAATTATAGCATGAAAATCGATGTATCGATATATGGGCATAGATCGAAACTTCAAAATGCCATAACTTCGTCAAAACTGAACTTAGATTAAAAAGCAAGGGCTTTTTGATCATAGTTTTGCCCCTAAATCAATCGTACATTTAAAGTTGAAAATGAAATTTGAGGTCGGAAGACAAGTAAAAATTATAACCTGAAAATCGATATATGGGCACAGATCGAAACTTCAAAATGCCATAACTTCGTCAAAACTCAACTGATTTTAAAAAGCAAGGGCTTTTTGATCATAGTTTTGCCCCTAAATCAATCGTACATTTAAAGTTGAAAATGAAATTTGAGGTCGGAAGACAAGTAAAAATTATAGCCTGAAAATCGATGTATCGATATATGGGAATAGATCGAAACTTCAAAACGCCATAACTTTGTCAAAACTCAACTGATTTTAAAAAGCAAGGGCTTTTTGATCATAGTTTTGCCCCTAAATCAATCGTACATTTAAAGTTAAAATTGAAATTTGAGGTCGGAAGACAAGTAAAAATTATAGCCTGAAAATCGATATATCGATATATGGGCATAGGTCGAAACTTCAAAATGCCATAACTTCGTCAAAACTCAACTGATTTTAAAAAGCAAGGGCTTTTTGATCATAGTTTTGCCCCTAAATCAATCGTACATTTAAAGTTAAAAACGAAATTTGAGGTCGGAAGACAAGTAAAAATTATAGCCTGAAAATCGATGTATCGATATATGGGCATAGGTCGAAACTTCAAAATGCCATAACTTCGTCAAAACTCAACTGATTTTAAAAAGCAAGGGCTTTTTGATCATAGTTTTGCCTCTAAATCAATCGTACATTTAAAGTTGAAAATGAAATTTGAGGTCGGGAGACAAGTAAAAATTATAGCCTGAAAATCGATGTATCGATATATGGGCATAGGTCGAAACTTCAAAATGCCATAACTTCGTCAAAACTCAACTGATTTTAAAAAGCAAGGGCTTTTTGATCATAGTTTTGCCCCTAAATCAATCGTACATTTAAAGTTGAAAATGAAATTTGAGGTCGGAAGACAAGTAAAAATTATAGCCTGAAAATCGATATATCGGTGTATAGGCATAGGTCGACACTTCAAAATGCCATAACTTCGACAAAACTCAACTGATTTTAAAAAGCAAGGGCTTTTTGATCATAGTTTTGCCCCTAAATCAATCGTACATTTAAAGTTGAAAATGAAATTTGGGGTCGGAAGACAAGTAAAAATTATAGCCTGAAAATCGATGTATCGATATATGGGCATAGATCGAAACTTCAAAATGCCATAACTTCGTCAAAACTGAACTTAGATTAAAAAGAATCAGATTTTAATTATAAAGAATAGTAGATTTTATTTGCACACTGGTTGATTCACCTGCAAATTGAGTTGTTTTCAACGAGCTGCACTCTGAAAGCCGAGTAAACAGCAGACAATAAACAAACTGCCATTTACACACACAATTTGCAAATAAAGTTAACACCCACTGTTGGCAATCCATTTGGGAATGCACTTAGCCCCTAAAGAAGGCACATCCTCCTAGCCGAGGTGGAGAAATACGAGGCAGCTTGAGAGAGATGGAAAGAGTGAGGCAAAAAGAAAGAGTGGGACAGAGAGATTGCATGCAAAGCCGTAAAGACGTTTTCTTATTGCAGAGGCAACAACTTGCGATTATCGTCACTTGACTTTAGTTTCAGTCTCTGACCAAACCCCTAACCCTTCTCATACCATGGAAATGTGATGCAACAGAGCCGCAGAGCACATGTACACTGTAAGAAATTTTTGTATAGATAAAACTTACATCCAAATTCAATGAAAATGTACAAGTAACAACATATAATTGTTTTTAAATTTAAAGAGAGAGAGAGGGTTAATTTAAAACTTTACCTTCAAGTTAATTAAATACAAAACAGTGAAATTATTTGAAAAAATATTTTGAATTAATATTCTCATGATATTAGTTAAGCATAATACTCGAATTCAGTTTAATTTGGTTACAAGAACGCTTTAGAGACTTTCAAATTGAATTTACTGTGCAGCAGCTCATTGCATGGATAACAACAAGAACTAGTGCTATAACAGTCGTTGCGCATCTGGGTGGTCGCTCGAGGAATATAACATATATATACAACGAGTTTTGGAGTTTAACAATGAGCATGGAATTTAGGCTCTTGTTTTTGCATTCGCCAACTTGGAGCTTCAATAAAATGCAATTACACCACAAAACTCAATTTCAAGTGTCAAAAAGTTGTGCTGCACTTAAGAAGTTAACGCTGTGTCAATCCACAGAACACATCCCTTCCAGCCACCCTTTGCAAACCCCTCTTCTACTGCTGCCCAAGCAGCGTCTGCATTTCAGTCATTGTTTGGGTATTTTCATTTCGTTCGCCAAAAGTGCAAAAGTATCTCAAGTGGCGAGAAAACGAGAAAAGCGTAAAAGCGTCTCACAAAATCAAGCGGATTAAGTTAAATTGTGAAAGGCCACAGAATATATGACGACAGATATGACAAAAGAGACACGCGTAGAGAGGGGTGAGAGATGGGCAACCCGCAGAGCATCTGCTTTATGGGCCTAATATATAAGCCTTGTTTATATCCGTTACCCGAGCTAAACTAATTTGCCAAACGGTCAGGCTAAAGTCCCACACCTCATTTGCATTTGAAATGAGGCGCTCAACTTGTGTTTTTTACGAATTGCACACGAAACTTGGCTATTGCCAGGTAGAGTCACATAAATCTGTGATGAGCTTGGCAACGCATAACAAACAGCACATTCGCAAAAATTCGATTTCAATTTGTTGTTTGAATTGCAATCGTTTGTCGAGTATTTGCCGAGCAATCGATCAGCTAAATTGAGTTGCCAGCTGTCAGTTGTTCTCCTATCTGGAAGCTAACACAAAATCACAAATCTTGTTTGTCAAATACTTATTTTCTCAACGACAAAGAAAACTAAATTTTTTCTTCTATCTTATTCTTCTGTGTACCTCTCAATAAATAAAATAAAAATAATATATATTATTTATGTTTATGATAGAATATTTAAATATTTATTTGATTATGAATGAATGGGGGTGTTTCCAACACCATTTTTGACATTTAGGTTTATTGTCTAGTATTTTGTTAAATTGATGTTTTTCTTAAATTGGTGTCAATGAATATATGTCTAGGGTATTTAATCTTCGGCAGCTTGAAAATAGTTAGTTTGGCGCTTGCTTTCATTTGATTTTGTTTTGTTTTGTTTTGAGTTTTTTTTTGTTTGCGGACACTTGGCGAATTGGCTGGTGCAAGGTGGTAACAGTTACCGTAACTGGCTGCTGCTGCCAACATATTGGAAGTGTTGAAAGTACACACACACATACAGAGAGAGACCAGAGTAATTTGCACGTTTTGCTTGTCGTCGCACGTGGCGTATGCGTAATTTAGTGCTGCATATTCTACGGCGCAAATTTGCACTTTTGTGACTTGTTTAGCTACAGTTTCGCTGTGTGAGTGTGTGATCGTGATGTGTATAGTATGTGGTGTATGCTGTCTAACAGCGCAGCACTTAAAATTAGGAATTCAATTATCTACAGAGCACACACCCAAAGTGTGAGACAGAGAGAGAGAGAGAGCTAGAGAGTGAGAGAGACATGGTCTTTTGCTAAAGTTAAATGTTGCCATTGAAGTACGCACGTTTCACACCTGCTGGCCTTTTCAAGGTAGTTGGCTGGCCAGACATGTGTGTGTATTTATGTATGTATGTATGTGGTTGAGTGATGGTGGCCTGTGTTAATTTTTGCCAGTCGCTCTACAATTTTATTGTGTGTCAGGCCGCCCAAGTGTGCCCCGGCGTCGAAGTCGGTTTCCGTTTTTATGTATGGTGTACACAGCAAAAAAATAATTAAGATAAAACACAATTTCATGGACCGGCTAGGAATTTATTAAATCGCAAATATTTAGAAAACGAAGGGAAATTTTGGAATTTCTAAAGCATAGTTTGAATTTGAAATGCAAATTCGTTATTTTCATATAACCAAATATTTTTGATGATTTCTTATTGAATCCAAGCTAATTCTTGTCCTTTCTGTGTACATTTTTATGCTGGGGCATGAAAACCACTTCAATTTTGAAGCTGGAATCGTGAAAGCTTAAGAGGCTGGCAGAGGCCAGAACCAGAATTTCAACTGACACACCTAAATCTTAATCAAGCGCCGCTTTGGGAGCAGTTTAATTATAATTTCACAGTAATTTTTTTTGTTTGTACAGTTTCTTGCCGAAAATTCATTTATCTCGGGCAAATTGGCTTGAACACAATTAACAATTAACACCTGTTTGCCAGATGGGTCGACGGTCTGCTTTTGGCAGCTACTTGAAAACTAAAAAGCCAACACCACGCCACGCCCCCCATAATCCCCGCCCACGCAGCACCAAATTCCTCGCCCACTAATCCGAACCCGCACCGTGTTTTTTAAATGAACAAAGTTGAGCAGAGAAAAAACTTTTCAAATTACAACGGAAATCCGTGAAAATCCTTTTAACAAAGCAAAACAGGCGTATACAATGAGTTGGGCGTGTTCCAGGCAGGGTGGAGCTAAGGGGAAGTCAGTTGGTTTTAGAGCCACGCATATTAGTGACGTTCCGGCGCTTCAGCGATGATGAACACGACCTGATTATGATGGCAACTACTACAACACTGAAAGCAACACGTGCGTTTATTATCCCTGTCCAAGACACGGCGCTGCTCCTGAAGCCTCTGTAAATTAGTTTAGTTCCTTGGGGAGTAGTCCGAGAGAGGGGAGTGTTGGGCGATAGAAGTGGTAAAGTAGGCTCAGTAGGTGTATCGCTGTCTCTTCAAATACATTTTCGAGCACTTTCAAGGTTTATTTGTTGGTTTTAAGCGTGCTTGAAGTATGTCTGTGTTAGTGTGTGTTGGTGTGTGCATGGATGTGTGTGAGTGGCTGCGTGTGCGGATATTTTGCGGCTCACTTGGCAGCCACTGCTGCCATCGACGAGAAGCTTTTAACTTTTAATGAAAATATTCAATTTTCAGGTGTTGCACATATTTAAAATACAAATTTTATAAAACTTTTTCGGCCCATTTACAGTGCAAGCTTAATGCTGTGCCAGTGAGTATGCCGGATTGTGTGAGTGTGTGTGTTAGTATGTGTGTGTGTGTGTGTTCGTGTGTGTCTGCTCTTAGTGCGAGCCTCTGTGGCTGCTTCAACAGCCAGTGCGAAATGTTTACACCACAGGCAAAAGTTGATGTTAAAAAGAACAAAGATGCAAGAAAAATATATTCTGTACGATGAAGTTTAAATACCCTTAAAAAAAATACAGTTCTTTAGTAAAAATCATCAATCTTATAATGGAAAACAATTATTAATCAATAAAATATGCATACTTATATTTAGTATTACTTTCAATGCGTTAAGTCAGATTTTTATATAATTTGAAAGATATTACAAATTAGTATTTGTGAATTGGAAAAATAGATCAAATACCATTAAGTGCTGATTTAGATTAGACTTCGATATATATATATATAAAGAAATATCTGTACCAAATTTCATTCCCCGAAAGTGTGGCATATTTTAGTGCAGACAGAGATTGAAAGTTTTTATTTGATTCTTTCTCAATTCGTCAAACACTTCCTAATAAATTTATAATATTCTCTTTAATAGCTTGAAAAACGAAAACTTTTAAGTGTTTTAATATTAATTAACATAAGAACGGAAAGTGAGGTGGGGAGGGGGTCGAAACTTTGCAAATTTGTTGTTATTCTGATTTTTGTTTTGTGCTCCTTTCCGGCTAATTGCATGAAATGCTTCATAAAAATTAATTCCTTGAATTTTTTGGTTTGGTTTTGAGCTGTGTTTCTCGCTTTATTCAGTTAACCTCTTTTCTCCTATCATTGGAGAATCGCTGAAGGTTGGCAAGAAAATTGAATTTGATTGGATGGGTATGGTGATAAGGTAGGGGAAAGCGGCAGTGGTAGGGAGGGTATAAAGACTGATGCAGTTTTAACTCAATTGCCACATTGATTGACGTTTGTGTTTGGGCTCTAGTTTTTGATTTTGGTTTTGGTTTTGACTTTAATTCGGTTACGCACTCTCGCACTTGATTCAATTACAGAGCAGATAGTGATGTTTTTGTAGTTATTTAGTACAATTTTTTGAGAGTGCTGCAGTAGAAACTGTTGATTTGCCGTTAAAGCGCGCACTGCTCCTGTTAGCCGTTTAGCTACTGGCTTTTATAACCCAGCATCCATTGAAAGTCAGTCTGCATTCAATTCAACGCGTTCAATTTGCTCCTCTCTCTGTATATATTTAACTTTGCCTCTCTCGCGCCTTACTAACCGGTTGTAAACAAAGCGCAGCTGTTGAAAGGCTAGCATGGGTCACCCTGTGACAACAACAGCTTTTTGAAACCGCCGGTCTTATAAAATGTAAGAAAGGAGCTTCGTTGTTTGCAAGACTGCATGTGAAACGGTGGGGGGATAATCCAAGTTGATTATGAAAGTACTCTAACTCGACCTCTTTCAAGTTCACTAAATCGTCATTATTTCCCCCAAGCTGCCTGGCAAATGTTTGCAATGTTTTGTACAGTTTTGTTTCCTCTACTCCAATTCCGGTTTTCCATAACTCGAAATTTCCTGTAACTCAAAAAGTTATTTGCTTTATTATACCATAAGTAGAATTAAACTACAAATTTTGAAAACAATATGTTTTTTACCTATAAATTTGGTATGAAAACAAGGTTGGTGAAGAAAATTTAAATTGAAGAATGCTCGAATCTAAATTTCAATTCAAAAATCGTATATTTCAAGAAGCATTGATGCTGCATAAGTAATAAATGAAATTTAAATTGAGGAATGATTTTGATTTTTTCACAATGTGATCGATAATATGTGAGCTTATCTAGTATTTATTAAATCGAATTCTTTCTTACACAATAATAGCGAATATTAGTTTACGTAGTTGGAAACACAAATTCAAAATTTGTCTATATAAATTTGAGCATACTTATTGTGCCGTAAATAATACAAGTACTAATTTGATGAGTCACCCTGTGAGAACAATAGCTTTTTGGCCAGAGCTAAGACAGACACCTTAATTTATAATTTGAAATGCCATAACTGAAATAAATGCGAGCCATAAATAGACAGCTCTGCCTTTGGCCAACTGCCATAATCAAAGAGTCCTGCAAATGCGCATGAGCGCTCTTCTGCCAGAGCGAGAGGGTCGACTAGCATGTGCGAAAGGGATGCACCGTAAACAAAACGCAGCTGAAACTGAAAACTGAAAACTGAATGGGAGCATTCGGATTTTCCGTCTCAGTGCCAGAGCGAGATGGGTCGTAAACAAAGACAGCTGCTCGGTGTCATTGTACTGTTCGTCTCTTAAACGGCAAAAATGTTGCTGTGTTGTGGCCAACAACGCACGCTGAGTGGGTCAGGTGCATGCCGAATGCCCCTACCACTACCTCGTCCCTGCCCCTGCTCCATCCTCTCTCGCTGAACCCCTCCCATGTTGAGGATGCGCCAGCTGCGCGTGACTTTGCCCCGCTGCGTTTAAGAGTGCAATTTTTAGACCTGACCCCTAATTGGCTTTTGACGGCATTTCGAACTTACATAAGTCAGACAACCTTAGAAAATGCTTAACTTGTTTACTGGATAGGCTGACCAAATGACTAAGTGACTAAATGACTAAATGACTGCATGACTTTCTGTTCAGACAGGCTTGAATAATTTACTGTCTAATTTTTGGTGGCATCACGCAATTGGGTTTTGCCTTTGCTTGCTCATAACTTATGCAAATTACCTAATGCACCTCCCATTTTCCTCTCGCTTTCTTTTGCTTTCTCGCTATCTGTGAGCTGGCCGATTTATTTTTATAATCCATCGGGACAGGTGCTATCCGGGGTGGGGTTGCTGTCAGTGGGCTGCCGTTTGCTCGCATATACCTCACTATAATATGTACGCAATAATTATAATGACAAATGCAAACAACTATGAAAAATGCAGTCGTACCTTGACGACTGAAAGATACTCTATTCTGAGTCTTGTCGATTAAAAATTAACAGTTTCTGGTCAACCAACTTTTACGGAAGATATTTAATTACATATATTTTCTACACGCTGACTTTAAAGCCAAATCCTTTATATAATCTAAGGAAAAAAGTTAGTCTTAAATTACAATAGATGTTACTTTCAATGGTAAAAACTATTCTATAAAAAATGCTTAGAATGTTAAATAATCCTTTTTTTTTTAATGATTTTTGAATGCTTGCGCCTCCAAACCCCCTTTTCTCATTTTGTCCGGCACTGAGCAAATTAGTTTGTTTTGTTATGCGGGCTAAAGGGAGCGTATGCGTAATGTCTGCCATTGCCAATTTATCGTAATTTTTCCCACACCTTTCAGACACAATTTTCCACTTGATGCCGCCCAGGAAATATAAGTCACATTCAGTTTTGCTTAAATTACAGCTATTGTAGATGATAGCGTCATACGATCTCGTGTTTATGTACTTATATAGTATGTATGCTATGCACTTGGTACAGTTCTCGATCGTCACTTTGTCTGGTGCTGTTCATTTGTCGCAAGTGTGTTTTTAAGGCGATTCTCTTTAATCATAAAGTGTGTCAAAGTGCATTAAACAATTGTCGTTTGTTTTTATGGGTGTCTGGGCTGTTCATGTGCCAGTTAGCTGAACTATACCGTATAGGCGTATATACATATGTCGTTTAAGGGGAAGGACGGGCTGCAATCGGCAATTTGCATAAACTCTTTGACGTGGTTCGCGTGCACGTTATTACCCATTTGCCACCACGTCGCCCTCTCGTATTAGCGATGTTGTCAAGCATTAACTGTTATGACAAGTTTAAAATGAATCGAAGAAAACGACGTCTAGTCGAAGAACTTATACTCTTAAAATAATCATAATGGAAAATATTATATTTACTTAGGTTGCTATATCAATGCTCGTGGGATTTATAACTGGGAAAATTGTTAATTTAATATACTATGCTGATTAAAAGCCAACTTCTTGCAACGTTTCATAATTTTCGATCAACTAACTTAACCTACCTCACCGATAAATCTGTCCACAAAGACTCACATAATCGCAAATAAAGAGAAAAGACTTTGAATAGATATATACTCTAGATGTTGTCGGAAATGTCACTCACTTTCGTAAAGCTTTAAAATACACTACCACAGGGCTGCTAATAGTGACTACGTATGTATGTAATTTCTTGGTGGTGTGTGTTTGACCAAAACAAAGCCACAGAAATGTAGAAGACTTTTCTTTTTGCTGTGCCTATTTCTTGTTCAACTTGTGCAGCTGCCTAAAAGAAATGTGTTATTGCTCACTTCTCATTCAATTGCCCAGCCCAACAGACGCGTCTCCGAAACAGAGAAATAAATCGCAGTAGAAAATATTTGGCAACTGATTGCATGTACGTGTATGCAGACAGATCTATCTAGATGTGTGTATATATATATCTATACTAATGAGTATATATTAACGATCGTCTGGTTAAAACGCGATCCCTGCGCAATTCTTGACGGCAGTTTATAAAACGTTTGCGTCTCGAGTGGTTCCGTGTGGTTTCGTGTGGTGCTCGTGCGGCTTCAGCAAATCGAAGCGGGCGCGTTTTCCGTGTTCAGCTTAACGAGGTATGCGGACGGAAGTTTTCAATGACCCCCAAAAAGAATGCTCAAATAAATAAATTAAGCTAAAAATCTAATTATATTTCAAGACATATTTATAGAAAAATACGAAAATAATTACGAAAAAATCTTTATTAATTATAATTATAGTTTATATACATCTTTTACAATGTTGCTAAGTGTGTCAATGATTAATGGTAATTGATGTTGACAAACTATATATTGTACTTGGAAATTGGCGATGTTTCGACTAAAATGCAACTTTGTTTTTGGTTGCAATTTTATTAAGTATTTCCGATAGTACAAATTGTTCTCGCTCTTAGCGGAGCTTTCACTGTATACCACACGTAACTTTTAATACCCCTTTCTGGCAACAGAGCAAGAGGTGGCAAGAACAACGTAAGCTCTTCCTGCTGCTTGTTGCTGTTGTTGCATCGTGATTGCTTTGCTCTGGTTTCAGGGAAGAGAGCACCCCTCGTCTTCTACTTGACATAATTGAATTTACCGCGCGATTACCGCAAAAGGTGTCAAGGCAAAAAAAATAAAAAAAATAGGGCGGTTCGTTTTATAGTAAATTGACCTTGTCAACAAACATACTAATACACAAAACACCACTCATCCGACAGGTTGAAGGCAAACCACTACAACGGCTACAGCTGTGCAACGCATTCTGCAACTGTTGATGCAACAGCAGCTCAAATTGCTGCGAAAGTTTCACCAAGTAACTGCATTACAAGCAAAACGTTAACAAAAGTGTATTAAAAGTGCAAGTTCAAAAAGTTAAAGTCAGTAGCTATAAAAGTTAAAAGTTAAGTAAAGTCAAGAGCCGAGGGTCGAGATTTCAAGAACCAAGTGCAAAGAGTGTCGATAACCAGCATAAACCTGGGTAACTTGTGGCTTATCATTAGAGGTAAGTATAGCTTCAGCCACAGCATGTCAGCTAAACCAACAAAACCAACAGAAGCAACGAACAGTGCCACTTATTCGCACAAATATTGTTATTAAAAGCCCATTACAATTTACACTAGTTAACACTTTTGATATGAAGCTAAATAACAATTTTACAGTAACAGTTAAATATTGTTTTAATAATCTGAGTTAGTATATAGTAACATGCCTTAAGAGACATTTTCAAATAGCATTGATTAAAAGAGAATCCAGTGTATCAGTATCAAAGTTGGAGATTTGCAAATATTGTAAAATGTTGAAATATTGTAAAAATGTTGAAGATTATCTCACAAATTTTTAGAAAAATGTTTAAGAAATATTGAACACATTGTAAATTATCTTAAAAACATTCAAACATAACTTAAAAGCTGTGTTACTAGAAAAATTATAATTTATAAATATTCGCTATTATTCGAGCTCAAAATTGGTTAACTAGTGCTGTTGATCAAAGAGGCAGAAGCAGATAAGAGTTACTGGCATTAACACCGTACAATGAGCAGCAGCAATTGTGGCAACAACTTGAACGTAATCATTAAAGGACACGCCAGCTCACACAATCCTAATCCCTGTCCCTAATGACCTTTAAAGGTATATATGTATAACCGAATTTAATGTGGCAACAACGGATAGATCTGTTTGGCAACTCAACTGTATTCATTAATTGCTATACACAATTACCAATGGATTTAACAAGCGAACATTTCCACCGGCGCTAAAACCGAGAGACAGCCAATGTCAGGTTCAAGTTCAAGTTCGTGGCACACCATAAATAGATTTAGATGCACTCATAAATCGTTTCTGGCAGTTGGCAAGAATCAAAGCGACAAAGCAGACAAACGACGAATACGTTATTTGGTGTCGATCCTCAAATCTCGCAATAATTATACTTATTATATTCGAGAAAAAAAAGTTGAATGGTCCGGATCGGTTGGGAACAACGGGAAGAGCAGACAATCGTCAGTGCAGTTTGGCACAGTGCTTGGCAGTGCGCGACTGCTGGGCGAACAAACAAATTTAAACGGATCGATGCGACCCGCAAGTTAAATCAACACATATAGCGTATAGTTTTTGCCCTATTCCGTTGGACGTCTGCCCAAACGATAAATTGACGCAGGAGAGCAGGGAGAAATTGCTGAACACATGATTTACAAAATGACAGGATCGATTGGCAGTTGACCTTTAACGCAACACATTCCTCTTAACGATTGTTCTTGAACTGTATCGAAGAGTTTTTCAAAAAAAAGGATTCTACTTTAATCAATAATTCTGTGGTAGAAACATTTCAAGTTATTTCTAAATAACCAACAACTTAGCTTAAGTTATAACTTAATGAATGGTGTTATTCCCATCAATGCGATTTATAGCTACATAAAAATGTCTCCATCAATTCGTGATATGGCAATAAATATTATCCACACAAATCCATCAAAAAGCGATTAGCCGGTTTGAGGTGGAAGTACCTATCCCTAAGAAAGTTCCTGACTACTTGACAAGTGAACATTTAAAGAGTAGCAATCTAATCCATGTGTTGTGGTCGGAAGTCCAAGGGGAATATCAGACGACGTCATCGGCTTGCTAGCTAATCAATTCTAGCTTGGAATTTTCCGCTTCACGATAACGATTGGTGAACGTCAAGCAAACGAGCTGCAAATGCGTGATGTCTCCTCACCTTTCCTTGCGCCTCCCTCAGCTGTGCTGTCCCAAATTGGCTGCCGGCTTTTTAGTGAGCTGACGCCATAATAATGTGTGCGACAGTCGTTCACTCTCTCACGAGAAAGCCAAGCAGTGAGTTATTATGGCAGAACTTCGCTCTCCGTGGGCAAAGGATAAAAGCACGCGACTGTCGAAAGAGACTCGCATTCACTAGAGCAGGCTTGGAGTCGACACAACGTGCAAACGAAAAGCGGAGACGGAAAGCGAACAGAAAAAAGAGAAACGGAATAGGAGACAGACAAGAGGAGACACGCAGGCAAAAAATTGCAGTAGTGAAAACGAAAGCAAAAAAAAAAAGAAGTGCAATCAGCTTAAAAGAAAAGGTTAATGAAAGTGAGGCCAACCAGCTCGAGCAGAAACCCCCCGCCAAGCTGTCAGCATTGTGAGTGAATACCTGTTCAAGGAGCGGGCGAGTGACACAGATTTTGCATAGAGGAGCTTCATCCGAGTGCCTGCCAGTAATATCGATTAATTTGTGAGTGGACTGCTGGACTCCAGGACGCAGTTCGTCCAAATTCTAAGCGAGGCAGCTGCACTAAAAGCTACAACAACGGAGCCATTCAACGAGCTAGATTTGTTGTTAGGCGCTGTCCGAGACGACGCTAACAGTAAAACGCAGCGCATATTAACGCTCAAGAAAACAACGCCACATCGGTAGAAGCGAGGAGCAGCACAAAAGGACGAGCAGCAGAAGGAAGCAATCCAAGCAAATGGCTTATCTAATTAACATACTCAAGTTCAATGTGAAGTACTTAAAAAATCAATAATTTAACAAGGATTAATACGCTCGCTAAACAGCTGAAAAATAAAAGATATCTCCCAAAAACGCACCCACTGCCGTCCATCCATCCCTCTGCCGCTGCTGTTGCTGTCTCTATCACTCATTACTCTTGCTGTCTCGCTCACATATTTGGCGTCTGTTGCTCGTTGGTATTTGTTGCTGTTCAGCTGCACATTTCGACTTTGGATTGTTGTGTGTGGTGTCGTCTGTGTGTGTTTGTTTTGTGGCATACCATGGAAAAGCCGGAGAAATTTTCAGATTACCTCTTCGCCAAAATGGGTCCACCGAATATGACGGCCGCCGTGCACGGCACCGAGTTGCCGCCGAAGACAACGGAACGCAGCGATGCCCCCATCGAGCTGATCGGCTATCGCAAGTGGCTAAGCGACAATCTCATGCTACTCGTCACCCTCTCGGGCGTCCTGCTTGGCGTCATTCTAGGTGAGTGGTGACCTTGAAATAGGAGCTGCCCTTTTCTATACACTGTTCCTAATATATACAAAAGAGTTTATTTGGTTTTTATTTTTATTTATTTTTTATTTGTTATACTTTTTACGTACATTTTAATTTTATGTTATTTATTTTATTTTATGTTCAAGACTTCAGTCTCATATATTAGAAGATAGATTATATTAAATAGATTTTAAATAAATAAATAATTGATTAGGTTTATTCAATAGATTTTAAATAAATAAATTATTGATTAGGTTTCATTATTCAAAATGATATATTTCAAGCATTTCTTACGTAAAATAAGTAGAGAATTCGTAATTGGAAAATTCTGTTAAGCAAATATTTACGATATGAAAAAAGTGTACAGATTTTTATTCAATTTTTTTTACTCAATACCAGCTTACTGCTAGAGAGAGTAGAGTATTGCGCAGTCGGTTCTCTCCATCTTGTTACTTACAGGTTGTTTTTTGTTTTGCAGGCCTCTCGTTGCGACCGCTGCACTTGCACGAGGACTCTATCATGCTGATCTCGTATCCGGGCGAGTTGTTCATGCGTGTGCTGAAGCTGATGATTCTGCCGCTTGTGATTTCCAGCCTGATTGCCGGCTCGGCCAGTTTAAACGCCAAAATGAATGGAAAAATTGCGCTGAGAACGCTCGTCTATTTTGCGTCAACATCGTTGTTCAATGCCGCGCTGGGCATTGCTCTGGTGCTGCTCATTCATCCTGGCAATCCGGATTTGCACAATGCTGATGATCGTACGTCGGATAGGCGGGCAGTCAAATTACTCGACAGCCTTTTGGATTTGGGCAGGTCAGTTCAAAATGTAAAATAAATCAACACAAAAAACGCGTACAAATCGCGCGAAATTACACTGCTTGCCAAAAGCAGTTGTAGGCAGGCAAAAACTGCTTTATATCTTTAGTACTGCTTGAAAGCGAGCTGTGCACTGCTTTATCTCTTGCGTTCCGCTCTGCACTTCTTAGCGCTTGCACACTTTGCATTTAAAATGTTAACTGCTTGCATTGAATAGTTTATCATTCCCTGAATCCATTAAAAATGGGTAAAAGGGGTATAATGGTTTCGTGCAAATGAATGTAACAGGCAGAAGAACGAATCTTCGACCCCATAAAGTACATATATTCTTGATCAGGATCAACAACCGAGCCGATATCCGGCTGTTCGTCTGTATGAAAGAGACTATAAGAACTAGAGACTTTAAATTTGGATCAACTTTGCTTTATAACTGCCTCCGTTTCTTGAATATCAGATTGCTAAAAATTTAAAGGCAGAGGCTTTTAATTAGTACATAAAATACATATGCAAATTTTATCAAGATCGGATAAGAAACGCCCAAAAAAAATTCAAAAAATGTATTATCAAATCGACGCTTACGTATGTATGTGCATATATATGTATATACTTTTGTAGATGCTCGCGCTTTTAGTTAGCCAGAGTGCACTTGCAGACACTTGCTTACATTTGGGTGCAAAACTTTCTATTAGGGAAATTGGCCAATAAAACTAGAATATATTTAACAGCTGGGAGCATGGTATATCGTATCGAGCTCACTCGACTACAGCCCTCTTACTTGTTTTTCTCTACTAATGCGAATTGCTTTGCAGAAATGTGTTTCCGGACAACCTGTTCCAGGCATCAATTCAGCAGGCGCACACCGTTTACCTGCCCAAGCCGAGCATGCTGCATAGCTCCAATGAGACTGGCAACGATACGACAACAGTGTTGACTAACGGTGTGGAGGCTCAACGACAGTTGCAGGCACTGGTGGAGGAGGAGGCGGAGGAGGTGGTGCTGGTGCGGGATATTCAGTATCGAAGTGGAACGAATACGCTCGGAATTGTGTTCTTTTGTCTCGTATTTGGCACCGTGCTGGGCACAATCGGTCAGAAGGGACAGGTGGTGGTGGACTTCTTTGCGGCCGTCTTCGAGGTGATCATGAAAATGGTTACATGCGTTATGTGGCTGACACCGGTGGGCATCAGTTCGGTGATTGCTGGCAAAATATTGAGTGTTGATAATCTGAGTCTGGTGATGGCGCAGCTCGTTTGGTTCATCATCACGGTGGCGATCGGTGTGGTTATCTACCAGTTCGTTGTGATGCAGTTCATCTACTTTGTATTCGTACGCCGCAATCCCTTCAAGTTCTACAAGGGCCTCATTGAGGCCATGCTAACTGCATTTGCCACCGCATCAACGTAAGCCATTAACAAAATCTATTCTCTCTCTCTCTCTCTTTGCTCTCTTTCTCTGTTTATCTCTCTGTGGAGAGATATACGAAAGCCCACTGTTTCTCTCTCTCTCACTCTCTCTGGTTGATATTGCGAACGTTTAACATGCTACAAGTATTTTTCCTTCTTTTTGGTTCCCAAATCGTTTGATTTCCTATTCGTTTTTCTTATGCAAATAAAAAAACCGAACTATTTTGATTTGAAAATTCACCAAACTCACCACAACACAACCAACCAACCAACAATAAAAACTACAAAAAACTCACCAAATCGATTTGAATCCGCAATCGTAAATTGATGTGGCAACGCGTGCAGCGCTGCCGCCTTGCCGCTAACATTCCGTTGCATGAACGAGAAGCTGCGCGTCGACTCGCGCATCACACGCTTTGTCCTGCCGATTGGCTGCAACATCAACATGGATGGCACCGCCCTCTTCATTGCCGTCGCCTCCATTTTCGTTGCCCAGATGAGCGGCATGGTTCTCGGCTTTGGTGAACTTTTGACGGTGCTGCTCACCTCCACGGCTGCGTCCATGAGCTCGGCCAGTGTGCCCAGTGCTGCGCTGGTGCTGCTCCTTGTCGTCCTCACCGCCATCGATGCACCCGTGCAGGATGTGACTCTGCTTTTTGCCGTCGATTGGTTTGTGTAAGTACGGGTGGGCGGGGATTAACCCAAATGTGGCCTTGACTTTATAAATTCTGATTTAAAGTGATCGCATTCGCACTACCAACAACATGCTCGGAGATTGCTATGCCGCCGCCGTCGTCGAAGAGCTGTCACGCAAGGAACTAATGGCTCTGGATGCCGCTGCTGTTACTTATCATGTAAGACCTTAAGTGCTCTCAGCTCTTAGATGAGCCCCATCTACATTATTTAATTTAGGACCTGGCCGTCAGCACACCCAATGGCCATCATGGCGGCCTCCTGGAGGGACAAACCGAACTGGAGTCGCCCGGAAAATGTCAGATGTCCGATGGTGTCGTCGTGGATATGAGTGCTGTGATGAACAATGTGAATCTGCAACAGGAGCAAAGCAATCGTCGGGTCTAAGGAAGACCGAGAGAGAGAGAGAAAAGATGCAATGGATGTTAAAGGATTTTCTGTAGCACGTACCACCAATAGACCAACAACAACAACAACAATAACAACCACACCTTTTGATAGACTTCTTTTGATTTTTGATGAAGATACAAAGCAAGACAAATAATATTATGAATCCAAATGTTTAAGAGACTGTCCAAACTTTAATTGGTATATGAGTTGAACCCACCCCTAAGAACAACAAAAAAAAAAACATATTCTAAATATGCACACACACATATGTATAAGTATGTGTGTATGTGTGTGCGTGTGCATGCACTTGTATACTTACTTGTTTTCGAAGTTTTTTGTATTTTGAGCGCAGTTTTCCACAATGGTCTGACCAAAAATATGTCAATATATCAACTAATTAGACAGTTGCAAATATACACACGATCCAGATCGATGATTATCAAAGTAGATATACAAGCCACTTGCAAGATCCATATGTACATCACATATATACATATATAAATGGATCAATTAATAGGCATGAAACAAAAGAAAAAGCAAATATATATATAGATATATATCAACTAGTAGCAACAAAATATTAATTATATGAACAAAACCTTTTTGTGATGTGTTTTAAACTACAATATATGCATAATGTCAATGGGTATTATTTTGTAAGAGTGTCGGATGGTCGGCTAGGTGACCTATTTTTGTGATTGTGTCATTGACGAAAAGTTTATAATAATTCCTTATGATTTATAACACTTTCCTATAGAATCTATACATACCTACATATATATAGTTGCTGTTTTTCTTTATCTTTCTGAACACAAAACAATTGTAAGTGCAAATGCGCAGGTTGTAAAACGATGTTGACCTAGCTCTAGTTTTAGTTTCGATTTATGTATTTTGTTTACCAATTATGATTATTTATACATATACACACATATAAATATATATCCCCAATGCATACGTAGACTGATAGTAGACTTAGTGTGATTACTGAAATATATACTTACAAAAAAAAAAACCATACATCCAACTTTCAATTTGTACTCATAAGGCAGAATACAATAATAACAAATAAAACAAGTTATCAAACTATATCGATTTCCGTATTATTCGATCAATTAATTTATATGATTCGATCTATGGCAATGTCTTTATTATTGGATTCGTTTACTTTCAGATCTAATAAATAAAATAAGTATATATTATAAAATGTGCATTCCAACATCGAAGAACCCTGATAGCTGCATTTTTATGAATAATTAAGTTAGTAGACAACCATATTATCCGGCTTTACTTGTGTAGTACTTAACCTTTAATATTTAACCTGTCAGCTAATATTATTATTTTTATTGAACTGTCACAATTAGTTAATTAATTAATTTAAGATCTGCATTTGCCATACCCAACCAGGTAAGTTAGCTTTTTAATATGCTAAAAAAAATCAAGTTACGTAATTTTGTTGTACTGGGCGGTGAATATATTTTTATTTTAGATACTCAGAACTCATACATACATTTGCACGTATATTACGAACTTAAACCTTTAAGATTCAACATGTATTTATTTTATCGAATCAGTTGATTTATCGATACATTTATTACGCAGTAATATCAATCAGCACAAAGGGTTTGATTTCGACACTTTGATTAGTTGCAGCGCTAAAACGGATATTTGCCTATCAACATAGCCATAAATCGTTCAATCGAGCGTATGAGTGTATGAATCATCTATCAAGTTTATTCATTATTCATAATTCAACGCCTGCACTGCAAAACGCTTCAAGTGCTTTTTGCACCAGCAAACCAAATCGGGCCTTATATAATTATATAGACACCAAGTTGTATTTACTATAAAAATACTTGAATGCAAATGGAGCAGTCGACGATTCTCAATTGCAGCCAGAGATAAGGTGATTTCACTCCACGTCGACTATCAGCTGTGTGTGCAGCTTTTTGCAAGATATGTCAGGTGTCAATCCACAATTCACAATGCACACTCATACACTCATATATGTATTCATGTCGACCCAGAGCAACTCATAGACTCGTTGCCGGCCTGAAAAGCACTTGAGGCCAACTGCGATCGCAGGTGAATGAATCAAGCACTGTATAAACAAATGTGCTGCAAACACATGGCGGCTATATTTTTGCATACAGCACCCTGGCCAAGGGGTATTCTTATTTTGTTGTGGCATACGTAACGTATTGAGAAAATGTTGCATATAGGATGTTATGAGAGATCATTGGATATATGTATATCATTTTTGCTTCTATGCATATTTTGACCTTTAAGTTCGTATTTTGCAAGGCTATGGCTTATGAAGCTCATGCAATTATATCGAAATCATAATATTAAATTTGGAATTGAGTTGTTGTAGAAGAAAGTATCCATTCACAAGGCCCAAGACCCCCGTGGTCAGCATAAGCCACAAGGCCTCAGTTTTAGGTAATCATATTATTGATCTTAAGTGCGGTTGGCCAATGCTAATTTTTATTTATTTTGGTTATAAATATCTTGCCCAAGCTCGACGTAAGCAAGTTGTTTGATTGCTTATTAGCCTTCACCGAGTTTAATCACTGTCAAATACACCAAACATTTGGTTTTTTTATTTAAATGAGTGTATATATTTCTCCTACAGGAAATCAGTCAAAAGGGCCCTTTTCGGAGCAAAGTATATAATATTAGACAATCGGTTATTAAGTTCAATGAATATTTGACAGAGTTTCAGCTTAGATCCGCCTGCAATATGATTTCGATATAAAGTATTATGATGATTGAAATGTCTGCAAGGGTATTACATTTTGAGCAGCCCACAAAAATGGGTATATGCATTAGTTCTCGTTATAAAGATGAAAGACTGAGCGGTCTCTGTGTGTGGTGTGTGGTGCTGGCCCTATGTTGTTGTTGTGTGATGTGGTGCTGTGTGTGGTGTGGTGTTCTTTCGTATCAAAATTGTAGTCGCACTCAAAAGTGCGCAATTGCAAGCACAACTGTCTGCTCTCTGGCCCCACCAGCTGTCTCGCTGTCTATTTGTCCCACTGTCCCAGCTGTCCACCTGTCCCACTATGTCTAACTGGCTGACTGCTCTTGTCGCGTTGGCTGTTCGCTGTTGGCTGTTTTCTGTTCGCTGGCGTTGGAGTGTTTGGCGTCTGAAGGTCTACTTGGCAGCAGCTTTGGAGTGTGTTGGCGTTGCCTTCTCGCCGGCGTCGTCGTCGCTGCTGCTGTTAAAATGAAATACGAGTGCAAACAAACCGCAAAACCGCTGAATAAATGCAAAGTCCATTTAAAAACAAAACCGTAGCTGAAATACTCTTGCGCATTATTAAATTCTGGGTGTGTAATTCCAACAAAATCCACGATAGAGTCTTAAAGCTATTTGATCCTGCGACAGAAACAGTTGTTGTCAATAAAATATTCATATTAACATATTCATATTCATTCATCATCTATTCACCATTTCATATTAACACGATATCAAAAGCCCACTTCTCATTGGCATCAGAAAAATTATCCAGCTACTTATTTTTACTAAGAATTTATGTTTTCATTTTTATACTTGCCACGAATACAGTTGATGTCATTTTTTCATCGATTTGTTATTCACTCAGCTCTGCAAGAATCTAAGTGAATGCTCATATAATAAACATGTAACGAATTCTGTTAATCGTGACGAAGTCAAAGGTCCCGCTGTGTGTAGAGTATATTTGGCCGTAAGAGCTGTAGATCGAGATCAGTCAGATTGCGGCTGCTTGCGGCGCAGTTTAAAGAATAATGGGACCAGCAGCATATGTGAAAATACATATGTGACTCGTTAAACTCACGATATTTGTATTTGTGTTGACACTTGGCTCGAATGTGTTAAGCGTAAGTAACCATCTAAAGCGAATTACAATCGTAAAATGCATGTGCAACAACCAGTTGCCAACATTTGAATAACTGCAGCTAATTAATTCAATTAGAAGAGAAGTCATAGCTAAGAAAAAAAATCTTGCATTCGACGATTTCACTTTCGTGGCGAATGCTAAAACTGTTGACTAAGTTGAAACTCAATTGGCCTGTGGAAGCTGATACCTCTCCCAAGTGATTGAGCGTTTGCGGAAGTTGTTTTCATGTTGACAATTGACAGCTACCTTATCTCGAACACAGACGGATGACGATTGCGCCGGACAGATGGCAGATAAACAGTGCTGCAAACGACTCCATAATTGATCGCTCTTATCGATCGGTTTCAATATTTACGAATTTTACGGGTGCTTAAATTCCAATTTTCCATTGCAATAAATTTGTCATTTGCTTTACCAGAACGATATTTAAATCAATACATTTTTGATCATGTTAATCAAAAAACAAAGAAATTCATTTTTCATTTGGAATACATGTTCAAATTCTATTCTAAAAACAAAGTTCATAAAAATTTCCATTACCATAGTTATATAAAAATTTAACCAATTTGCATAAGCAATATATTTTTTAATCCTGGTTGTGATTGATCAATTCAAAATTTAAATTTACATGCTTAATTTTTTATTACATTGTTTTTATAATTACATAGCAATTAGTAGTCTACAAAAGCTTGTTTGTTCTGCTAGTATTAAGATATATAGATAGAAACACATATTGTACTGATAGTGTCTTGATAGATAGATGGATAGATATATAGATAGATTGCTGTACTAATCAAAGTAGACGCTTAAGTTGTTTCAGCTCGTGGAGAAATTCAACAACAACAGCAACAACAGAGGTAACAGTAACATGGACACGGACAGTTTATGGGCAATCTGTGCGCGCACACAGCTCCTCTATAAATTTGCAATCAACTTTTATCAGCAGTCTGGGGGCCTCCAGAACGTGCCAGCGCTAACGTTTCTATTCACACGCCTAAGACTCGACTCGTCCGCGGTCCCGGGAACGGGAGCGGGAACGGGCATAGGAACGGGTACGGGAACGCGATTTACTTCATGGTGTGACTTGAAAGAGATTTTTCAACTTCAACTTCAGTCCGAGATCGAGCTGAGCTGAGCTAAACTGAGCTGCTGCATTTGCTGCTGCTCTTTCAGTGATAGATTGGCCCACATTCGTTGTGAGCCGCGTTTGGCTGCCAATTTGCTCGGCAATGTCCGCAACAGCAGCCCCAATCCTCAATTCCCCCGCGCCTCCCTGCACTGCAAGAGAACTGGCTAAAAAAAATTTTAGTTATTCTACAATAAATTTTTATATATGTCATTCGTCATATACGACGATTTTTCTTGAAAAAAGTTTATAATGCATTATATGATGAAACAGTTCTTAATTGATTAAGAAAAATCTTAGTTTTGTACAAAAATTTGGTAAAATCAAGCAAAAACCACTAGTTTGTTTAACAATACATGAACTAAGCATAAACTCTTTCTTGCCCTGTTTGAACTGAATGAAATTAAGTTTATTTTTTTTTAATATTAAATTAATTACTCAATTCAGTACTATTTACATTCAAACGCAATTTGAATTTTCCTTCTTCTTTTTCTCAGTGTATGCTTATAGTTCTAGTCAACGCCTGCATCAGCGTCATCGTAATCGTCATACGCTTGCCATCGCCTTGGTAATCTAACCAAATTACTGTGGTGTTCACAAACACGTTCTCTAAACGGTTTCATAATAACAACCAACAACCAAACTCTGCCGCAGAGCTCAAGAATTTCAACGCGGACGTCTTCAGCTTCCTTCTCATAATGCGAATGTGCAAGAGCAGCAGTTAAAGCTCATCTCATAGATGTAGATGTGTGTCTCTCAGTGTGTTTGTGTTTGTGTGTGTGTGTGTGTGTGTATGTTGTTCTAATGCAAATTGCTGTAATAATTGGCCTATTATGATACAGAACCAGGCACTAGGTCGTACTGTACTTCCACATTGTTGTTGTTGTTATTATTATACCCTGCAAATGGGAAAAATCGATGTATCGATTAACAAATTTGTTGATAATATTCATTATAATTCTTTACAAGCATACTACTTTGAAAACCGTGTGAAAGCTTCTTGAACATAAATTCGAACATGCAGTTTTGCTTAAGTAATTTATTTAAATAACCTCAGGATTAATTCAAATATAAAATTAAATAAATGAGAATTAAATATCCTTCTCTAATAAAGCTATATTCTCTGGGTATATATACGAGTCGTAGTTTCTCGAATAGGTTTAATTTCAAGTGAATTTCAGAATGGATGGTTTGTAACTTCGTACTTGAAATGAGTATTAAATAAAGCTGCTTGTTGAGTATCTAGCAGTCAAGCCTTCTCTAGGTTTAATTTTTAGTAGATATCAGAATTGACTACTTTGAGTAGTGAGAACTACTAAAGCTAGCTATAGCGTACCGATTAGTCGAGTTCCTGGTTACAAGTTGTTGTTAGTTGTTGTTGTAATGAGTGTGTGTGGCACGCCCATTGCCCAGCCCCAATGAAACGCCCATTTGAAGCAGCATTCAATATATGTTTAAGTCTGAGAGTTGGCATTAGATTGCCGTCAACTAACCAAACCAAACATGGCAAACATTAAGTGTGCAGAGAGGTGAATCCGTTTCAATTTGGATGCACTGCAGCACAGGCACATTTGGTGACTTATACGGAAGCTCAGTGCGATGCCAGAGGTCGTCGCGCATATTGAGGCATTCGAGTGCTCATTAATTAGTTTTTGCGATGCAGCCAAATTAATGCCTAATCAAATTTTATTGAATTATAAACCAGTCGCTGCTGTTGTTGCGGTTGAGATACAGATGCAGATGCAGATGCTGATGCCGATGCAGATGTAGATGCAGATGCAGATGCGACTCCCGATGGTTATATGCCTTGCCTTCAGCCATATCCACATGCAGCAGAAGATACTTTACTCGCTTGGTAATTAATGTGCGCCAAAGCTGCCGACGGCATTAAAATTAATTTGATTTGGTAAAAGGCTAAAGCAGAGGCAAAACGACTTGGGAAGCAAACGAGGGATTCGCCAGTCGGGTTGTCTTGAATTGTTGGTGGCGCTCCAAGTGGAGCTGACAAGTGTCGGGTGGCTGCTACCTGCCTGCTCCGTACTCCCCACTCCCCAAACCATTCTTCGTCCTACCAGCTACCCAAAATAGCCAAGCTAGCAATAACAGCTACATTTACCTTTACGACAACAACAAAAACAGCAACGACATCAAATGAATGCTCTAGTGAAGGGTGCTCGACTTGGTAGTACCCTGTCTTTACGTAAAATGACAGCTAGTTTAATATTTAATATCCAAAAACGTTTTTGGCAGAATTGAAAGGCAATGCAATAAGTAATCAAAAGAAATAATCTTGCTTTCAGAATTTTATTTTTAATTTTCAATTTTTAATTTAACACAATACTCAAAGAAGAAATTGGAAATCGAAGCGAGGATCTATTTCAGCAACAAGAAAGGAAAACAGACTAAAGAAATGGGTCAACATAATATGACTTAAATACGCATATTTAGGCCAAAACATACTTTAAGAAATGGCATAAGATTTGCATGATATGTTTTATTTTAGTCGAATTAAAATATTCCATTGTATAGAAAACGTATATCTGTACAAAATTAAGTAGCTATAATTAAAAATAAATTAACAAAAATTGCCTCATGTGAACCGGAGACAACTAGTTACATAAGTAGACACCCTGTTTGCTGGGTAAGACAAATGAGCAACAGCTCGTTGCAATTTTAATTAACGGCTGCGTTTGCGTATTAAAATTGTTTTGACTTTGTTAAATGCTTGCAAATCAAGAAGCGACATGAAAATTTACGCGCTCCTACTGCCTACTGCCTACTGCCTGAGGATGAACTGCGATCTGGACGAGAGCTGAAGGCGCCCATCTCTCTGCGAGTTGTTGAATGTTAGAGTTTGAAATCGATATGTGGTCACCATTCGATGCGGCCATTTCCTATTTGCCCGTGGAATCTGAGCTTGAGCTTGAGCCTGAGTTGCAACTATGCATTACACAAATCGAGCCAAATACAACAATCAGTGGCCAAATGACCGTAGTCGCCTACCAGGCCAGCAAGTCAAACGCTATTTTCTGCAGTTTTACACTCACAAAAAATGTACATATATTCAAATTCAAATGCAAATTAAAAAATCTTTCTAAAATACAGGTATATCTGATAAGCAATAACAAAACACAAATATTAAGTATATACAAGTACGCAATGCATAAATATTTTATAAAATATTAAATAAGGTTTTCAAGTCATACACAAATATTAAAAATATTGTAATTTTGAAAAATATTAGTACAAATTTCTGTAGTCGAAGATAAAAAGATAGAAAGTATTTTAAATGTGTCAATTATGCATTATGGGATTCTATATTTTGTTTTAAATTTTAAAAATTGGTTTCTAAAATGATATTTAATTAGATTTCTGCGAGTGTATCCAGTGCCCATTGTTAGCAACTGCTGCACTCCATCATCCTCCCTCTCCCGCTCCGCCCGCTCCATGCGGTAGTTGGCAACGCGCAAATGGCCAATGTAATTAAAAATGCATTTTGCGGCCTAAAGAGGCACATTGAGCTGCCACCAGCGGCGCTAAGAAATAAAATCTGCAACCGGGAACGCTCAACAGGAATTCCACAAAACTTGCATTTTGCAGTTTTGCATCCTGCAATCACCGATCAACGCAAATTGTCGTGAATTAGCAGCAAAATCAGATGTATGCCATTATGGGGCAGTCATCGCCTCCGCTTTCAAGTGCCGACTAGTTGGCTTGGTCCCCCACCCCTCTATTTGTTGTTTGGGCTGTCGGCGGCAACGGGTCACGCCGTGCCAAAAATTATCACATCACGCATACGACGTGTGTGACGACAAAGTAACAAGCGACTAACGACTAGCGACTTGCGACTTGCGACTCGCGACGCTCGCTGCACGCGTGAAATGTCAAAAGCTAAAAATGCCATTTGTAGCAAGCAAACACTCATACACTCACTCACACACTCACTCACCAAAGTATGCGCACACAGCGCACTCTTCACCACAGATGAACGCGTGCAGTGTTAAGAGTTGTTGTTGAAGTATTTCGTGCTAGTAATTTATACCAAACTTTGTTTGCTTTTGATAATCCAATTGAATTTAATTATTTTTTGTAAGTTTTCTTTACCTTGACCCTAGTGAAATTTGTTAAAAATACTTTATGGAGTCGGAGGAGATGCTTCCTTCTGTCTGTTACATGCTTTTGCACAACTTCATTAATTAACGTATATATTCTAGATTAGAATCAGCAGCTGTGTAGTTTTAGCCATGTCCGCTTTTCCTTCCGTCCTTCTGTCCATATGTATAATATCGCCGATCTCAGATACTATAAGTGCTCTAGGTCTTCTAATTTGAAATATACAATATACGTAGATGAAGTTTTTATTGTTATTGAAAATAAAATATTTACAAAACAAAATTGGAAAACCACAAAAAAAGAATGCGTTTCGAAACTTATTTTAGATTTGTAGTAATCGGGAAATCTCGGAAAATATCCCTTCAACGCAAGCTTTCAATATAGCTCTGTTGACTTTTTTTTTTTGTTTTATTATCAATTTAATTTTAATTTTAATTAGGCTAGATGGAATACAAATTATTCCACTTATCAAATCCAGTAAGGTTTGAATTCGTGTTCGTGCCTTTAGCGAATTTTGGCACGCGTCCAACTCTATGCTGCTTAGCCTTTTGTGTGGCATGTAATAGGCGGGAGGCAGTCGGTTGATGAGGGTGGGGGGGGGGGGGGGGGCGGAATTGTTGGCAAATGCAAAGTGCTCATGATTTGTTCATTGTTGTCATTGTCCGCAGCAGCAGCAGCAGCAGGGACAGCTTCGCCTGGTCACACACTAACACACACACACACACACACACATACACGGCGCACATGCAGATTGGCTAGCAGCGATAGCGATAGCCTTTTTATTTGCCTTTTCCGTCGTCTGTTTTCGGGTTGGGGCCAACAACTCCATTCCCATTCCCATTCCCGTTCATTTGTTAGCCACATGAAAAATTTCCTATTCAACGCGTTAAGACAAGCCGCGCACCTGCCTTTGCTTGCCTCCATTTTGCCTTTGCAAATTGGCAACATTTATATATATATATGTGTGTGTGTGTGCTTATACATATGTATATTTATTGATGCACTTTTGATGTGACACTTTATTTTGTTGCTGCTGCTGCTCAGCCCATTATTCTTCTCACCACTTTTTTACACACATGCTCTCTCTCTCTCTCTCTCTGGGCTGCTAGCACCCAAAAGTGCAACAGCGTGGGCCGACTGCACAACCGCCGTCGCAATTGCAGCTCGTGTGTATCGAATCGTTGTGCATTTGTTGCTGCGGGCCACATTCACATTTATACTTGCACTTCACACACTCACAATATTTTTTACTTTGTTGCATGCGAAAAATTGTTTGTTTGTTTTATGCAAATGATCGCAACGTCGCTGGGGGCGCAGGCAAAGGCAAAGGCTCAGAGACTTAGGTCCAGGTTAAAACTGCAGTCGCACAATGGCGCTTCCAGGCCGAGAAGTGTCTCAAAAAACGTTTAGCTTTGTCTATTTTCGATGAATTAAAAAAAAATAATAATAATTTGAAAAAGTTTTTTTTTAAACTTAGAAAATAAAATTTGCAATCTCCAAATTTTCTTTATGTTTTAATACTAACTTCTTAAAAGTTAATGCTGCTCTTGTTTAAATATATGAGGTTGTATTTGTTAAATCTACGTTTGCTAAAGATTGGTTACTTATTTATTTACTATTTTATATATATTCTTATTATTACTTTTAAAATCTTAAACACATCTTCATTTTTTTTAGCATTCATAATTTTTGAGCAAAAAAAAATGAGATGGTGCCACTGTGCGTCTTCGTCTTTGCCTGTGCCATTTGCTTCCCGTTTAAATTTTCGGGTCGATATTAAAAATCGAAAGTGTGAATGGAATTAGAGGGAGAATGTATTATGCTAAGATTAGATTCAACACACGAGCGAAAGTGAAATAATTGTCAGTTGCGCTCACTTTCGCATTTGCAGCGATGCGTTTAAACAGGGATAGTGAGAGCGCCTGGACATGTGGTACACGAAGGATTAGAATCCATCAGCAACAATAACAATAAAAATAACTCCATAACTCGCATACCTTTCTTGAAGGATCGTAGACGGAATAATATATGACTCGATATACCAAGATATAAATATTGTAATGTAGCTGTATAGCACCTGTACTCAAATTCTTAATCTAATATATATATATATATATATATATATATATATATATATATGTGTATAATCAACCAAAGCAGCTACAGCATTGTTCCCATATAGTGCATTACTACGTAATGCATTACATTGTGTGAATATAGTAGTTGTTATGTGAATATTGCATAATCTTGGCTTATGGTCAGTGCTCTGCCAGAAGCGAGAGGATTTTGTGGATTTTGTGGATTTATTGCCGTTAGTTTCGTCGCGTCGTGAAATAATGCTTAGAGTGTGATGAACTGCTAATGCAAAAGCTTAAACCTAATTCTGTAATTATATTTGACAGTTTTCTAATTGTTTCTCGTATGTGTTGCCATCTAATTGATTTCACAGACAAGATGCTGATCTGTGATTTGTCTTTGTCTGATGCCAGCTTTCTCTCTTTCGCTCTTTCAAGGTCAAGGCACAGCTGCTGCAGCTCTGCACACAATATTTTCCAAGCAATTGCAATCTTTTTGCAATTTGCACTGTGTTTGAGTGTGAATTTCTGGCGCCGCTTCGGCTCGCTCATCTCCGTTCCATCCAATTTGGGAGCTGTTCGTTATTTGCTAGCATAAATTAGCGTGCAGCTGATAAATGCAATTTCTAGCAGAGTTCTCCGCTCAGCTCCCGCCCCCTTCCATTGTAGCAGTCAGCTGTCAAAAATGTTTAGTTTTTGCTTTGGCTTCTGTTTCTGCTGCTGCTTTTGGTGCTGCTCAAGTTTTCACACATTACGCTGCAAGCCAAATAGCAAACGAAGTCTCTAACAGTGTTTGCATTGTGTGTCGGACGAGGGAGGGTTAAAAAATACAGTGTGTTTCTACATTGAGAAAAATATATTAATTATTTGATATACTAATTATATAAAAACGAATGTTAAAAAAAAATTAATTTAATTTGAATCGCTTCCAAACTACGTTGTCTTTTAGCCAAAGTTATGCTAACCAAAAAGTATTAGCTTTCTATGTTTTTCTGAGTGTACTACAGTGATGCAGCGACTTCTGCACGTTTGACGTGCTGATTGCCAGGCTGAGCGTTGCACAGTAGCCAGCTTGAATGTCAGCTGCAAGCTCGGATTTGGACTCCAAACGCAACTGCATCTGCCTAAAAGGTCGAACTGTCTATGTAATTGTGCTTGTTTGCTTATTTGTTGATTGATGCTGTATAAATTTGCATGCTGTAGACAAAGATAAAGATGAAGATGAAAATGAAGATGAACGAATGGAGCAAATCTGTGTTGTGAAAGTGTTGGCCACCCGCGGGGCCCCTGGCTGAGCTTCAGGCAAAAGAATCAACAAATTTAACTTTCGCTTCGTTTTTTCATCTGTTTTTTTTTGTTGTTTTTTTTTTATTCGCCAACTTCTGTGAGTCTGCGATGGAAGTCAGAGTGCATGATTAATTGGGCGCCCCGCAAATACCAAATCTAGTATCTAGGCAGCAGAGCTTAAGTCGAACATTTTTGGCAGCGAGTGATTTCAGTGCACAATTAACCCACTGACCGCTGGGCGGTAGACGATGATTTTCCAATTTTCTTATTTGGTTAGAGAGCTGAAAGCGAAGCTGTCATTAAACGAATGAGCGCCAAATATGATTACAGTGTACAGAGTACAGTTCACTGATGAATATTCGAAGAAAGTTTTAATGAGCCCAGGAGGAGCAACAGGCAGTTCAATTGCCCATTTGGCTAACAGCATGGAAATCATTCTAGTGCAGGAAAATAGCCCCAGCTCAACTCAGTTCCCATCAGCAGCTCAAACTCGAACTCTGCTGCTACACCGAAAAAATTGACAGGATTAAGTTTGTTATACTAGATTTTTAGCAAAGTCATTCTTCAGATTTTACTGCGACACAAAAATAAAATTCCAGAAAAATTAGCATATGCGCAATAACATTGAAACTTGACACGGCTTGAATAAATTATCTAATATTTTGCTTTACCGGATCTATTTAAACCACGCTAAGTCACAATTTGAGTAAGGGCTATTATGTTCATTTTTTGTCAGTGTAGCTTCTCTCATATTGTCACGTCACGTGCGGTGTCAAAAGTGCAAAAAATTGTGAGCTCGTAATTAACTTTTTGACTCGTTTTAACTTTGGCCCGCAAACAGAAAGTAAGCCACCTGAAGGTGGCCACGTCGAGGCAGCACCACAGCCGAAGTAACCGGTGGCATTTGTTGCAGGCCTCATCGACAGGTGCACGCTGCTGGGGCTGGGGCTGCGGCTGGGACTGGCACTGAGGCTGTGGTGTGGTGTGGTTGGGGGGCGTTTGCGATACCAGCTTGTATGTGGCTTTTGGCTGCGATTTCGATTTCGTTGCAATTAAAATTCCAGTGCAGACGGCAGTTGCCACTTGTCCACTTAGAGCCGAACTAAACTGAACTGAGCTGAGCCGAGCTAAGCTGGCGGTCCACTTGATTAACCGTGGAATGCGTCGAATTCAATTTGTTTCTGCATTTGCTCAACTCAAGCGGCGCACCAGAGAGACAAAGCGCCAAATACTCCACTGACTAACAATTAAAATTGTCAGCGTTCGTAGTTTTTTTGTTGTTTTTTTTTTTGATTTTTTTTTCGTTTCTCAACTTCAGGCCTACCTCCTCCAATCGAATATTTTGCATAACTTCAAACTGTGTGTGCTTTGAATTGTGCATAAATCAAATTCACATGTCAACTAACATATTTAACTGCTAGGATGAATCGCACACAATTTAAAATTGTCTAGACTTTTGCAATGTCACAACAAGACTATAAGTTGCAATAAATCTGTTCAAATATAAGCCGATTTTAATGTTTTTACATACTCTATAGTTGTGATAATAAGTTCTACGTCTAAAACTGAAGCACTTCAATTTAATGGTTTTCTTGAGCTATACAAATCGCATAATTCTTAACACTCATTTCAACTTAACATAATTTATGGCCTTAACCTTAACCCCATTCTCATAATTGCTTAGAGCTCTTAGTAATTCCAAGCTTCACAAACACACAACAATAAAGGCAACTATGTTGCATATGAGGTAAATGCACATGCAATGTGAATGGTCAACTATTTTGAATGGTTACCAACTGCATTCACATTGTCGCATTGTCAAATCTTGCACTTAAATTAATCCAATGGTGCACTTCACACGCTGCCACAAAGTGGCTGCTGTTGTTGTTGCTGATGTTGCTGCAACAACTTAATGCATGCCAATTGTCGCGCCTTCATCTAGATACACATTGGGCTAACAACAACAGCAACAAACTAACGAGGGTGCCAGGGAGGCCATCAGACAGCGGTGCCATCCAATCTCCGACAAGCCGCAACTCAAATTGAATGGCAAAAACTTATTTTATTTTCCACATTTTTTCCTTATTTTTTTTGTGACTATTGCCACATGAGAGTCACGTCTCGCGCCCCCTTTGCATACATTCACACATATGTTATGGCCGCTGGCCGCTGCTGTCAGTCTTAGAGTTGGGCAGAAGCTGCCAGCTCCTCCATGCTCCATGTGCTCCATGCACCACGCTCTGAGCCCCTAGCTGCCAGCTGCCAGACAGTAAATCTGCATGCGCGTCGCGTTGTCAGAAATTTTTAAACAAAATAATTAAATGTAGAGAACGCAGGAAGCAGCAAGCTGCAGCAACATATACTCTAGGCGAGACTGTGCCTGACCCAAATATACCCTGTAGCCAGAGCTGCGAGCCGACGAAAAGAAATCATGCATCTATGAAAAAATCGGATCTGACCATTGTACGCAACAATGAAAATAGGGAAAGTCATCTACATACAATCCATGAAATCCTACATTATAAATGTAAACACTCTTTTATTTAAATTACCGGATATTTTCAGTTGGAAAAGAAATGAAAATTAAGAAAATATCAATAACTCACACAATCATTGTCTCATTTTGGAGACAGCTTAACAGCTGGAAATCGATATTTATCGATTTTTGAATAAGAAAATTGTAATAAGCTAGTTCAGCATTTATTGCTCGATATGCTACATTTCTGGCACTAATACTGAGATTGATTATAGAGACGGACTTTTTGTTTACAGTGAGCTCTAACATTATTATACGCTTGTTAAACCACTTGTTATAATGAGTAGAGTGTTTAGCCATTTTAAAAACAGCATGGTATGTGGCCCAGGTATATTCTCTACTCAACCCCGAACAGGAGGAGGAGCAGCAAGAGGAAGAGCAGCAGGAAGAGCTGCAGGAAGAGCAGGTGGAGGAGCAGAAGTATGAGGAGCGACAACAAAAGCGCGCCAGTCGCATGCAAAGAAATATCCGCTAGAAAGTCATGTTCGTGCCGAAGCAGCTTGTAACCAAAAAAAAAAAAACTGAGCTCGTGGCTAGCAGAAGCAGCAGCAGCCACAGCAGTTGCAGTTGCAGTTGGAGTTGCAAGCTCGGCCAAATGGCCAAAAAAAAAAAATGTGCGCGACATGCCTTCTGGAGCCGGCTGCCTTCTCGGCAGCATAATAATTTATGATCGCGTCGACCAAGATGTGGGTTAATCGTGTTTTGGGCTAGTTTCTAACCAACCGACCGGCCTGTGCCAGTTACGTACTGGCGGTGCGCGGGGTGGTGCAATGGTGCTCAGTGGTGCAGCATACT
Organism: Drosophila nr. perissopoda 5 BK-2023a; assembly: GCA_035044105.1. NCBI lineage: Eukaryota > Metazoa > Arthropoda > Insecta > Diptera > Drosophilidae > Drosophila > Drosophila nr. perissopoda 5 BK-2023a. The sequence continues at coordinate 1,133,127 of JAWNMK010000245.1, forward strand.
CACAAGCCAATTACTAGGTCAGAACCTGCAAGTCCTGATTTGTGAGCAATTTCCTTACAGCGAGGCAGCCGACAGCTCCTCCCACAGCTACTGCTGCGCCATAGCCCCAAGGCTGTCAATCATATTCATCCATATATTAAGTAACTAACAAGCTTAACTGGAGCATTTGATCTGTTTTTTGTTTTCTTTTTGGGGTCAATGAATGCGTAACCAAGTGTAGAAACTTCTCCACGCACGACTTTTCAAGTGCTGGGCAATTTGCAATGGCCTCTTGCCACATTCCCCATTGCCCCATTCATCATGCTCCATTCTCAGGCTTGTCTCTGCTCCATTCGCTATTCCAATTGCCATTTTAGCCATGATGAGCCGCCAAAAAGCAATAAAATATCGTTTTATTGGCATGCCGCACAAATGAAACGTAACGAAACGATGCACGGGCGGAGGCGTTCGGCTTTACACTAAAAAAATATAAGTTGGCTCTCGAATCACACAGCGGATTTAAGATGCTTCTTAAACTACATAAATATAAGCTGAAACACGATCCTAAAAATATCAAATTTAAGAAAAGTAGATAAGATATGTCTGACATTTTAATGACTTGAAAATTATAATTCTCGAGCATTGTAATAATTTTATTAATAAGAATAAAAAAATTCTGCTATTTGAAAAATAGTCTTTTCACTTGGACATTACTTTTTTATTTTATAAAAATTGTCAGAATCGACATTAATAGAATAATCGAACTTTTAATCCCTGGTCTTAAACATACAAAATCAATAACATATTTTTTTTATGAGTGCAGCTATTATGAATGTGGCATGTAGTTGGTGGCTCCGTCTCGGTGTCTCTAGCATAGGTAGTGTAGTGGTGGTGCAGTGGTGCGGTGGCAAAGCAGTGTCGACAACAAACACGAGCCACGTGCACTTGCCAAACGAGTCGCTGTGCGCTTGACTTAATTCTTAATGAAAAGCACCAGCTGGGACAGCACTTAACTGAAGAGCAGTAAACTCGCAAATAGCCTGCAAAGGGTAAACTACTACTACAGATGCTGATGCTGCTGCTGCTGCTGCTGATGCTGTGGATGCAACTTAAATATGCTGCCCAGCCGCCACTGGAGCTTGCTCCGAGTCTCTATGGGTCTGTGGGTCTGCGTGGCAGTCGAGACACGACGTCGGCCCCTGACCAGAATTTATGCATATGACCTCAGTTATTGACATAATTTCGTGGTCGAACCGCATTGAAAACGAAATGTGCGCATTAAAAGCCAGTTGCTTTGAGTATTCTGTAGGGCTCCCCTTTGGGAGTACCACTTGCACTCAGTGGCGTAGAAAGTGTGTGGGGCATGGCTTTTTTTATTTTTTGCTTTATTTATTTTGTATTTAATTGTATACGAGTATTTGCTTAAAGCAAATCTAGCAAGCATAGAAGAAAGAATACGTTAGTGATGATATAGTGCATTATATTCTGTAGCCGATGGATAATGTGGAAAATGTAATTTCTGTATGAAAAATAGTTGCGTTTTCAAAACAATTTAAAATTATTTTCCTTGTTCTCAGCAGGACAAGGTCAATAATTCAAGATTTTCTTAACTTTTGTTTCTTGATTTTTATTTCAATAAATTAAATGATAGTTAATAGATAAAAATTATTATTGCAGCTTACCTAGTAGTCGTTGTATTATAACTTACTCTTATTTTCTACACTGCCTCTTTTTACATTCGCAACACAACGCACACCGGAGAGGAGCATTCTGCCACAGGAATCCCTCTCCCTTTATGCCTACGTCACTGTTCACTGCAGTTTCCAGTTGAAGACGATGCGAATCATTGGTTTTCGGGTTGACTGCCTCAGTGCCTTGCTGATTGTGCAAATGTTCACGCTGCTTTGGACAAATGCGCAAATTTGTATGTTTCCGCAAATGTTTGCTGGGATCTCGGACATGCCGACTTGGTTCGTGGGTAGGCGGGGAGGGAGCGAGGGAGAGGCGGGTGGCTGGCACAGGTGATTATCATCCAGTTTGGAGCTGGAAGCCAATCTCAGCGCATTTGTCAAATTTCCCACTTAATCCGACGCGTCGCTTGGCAGCCAGCCAGCGAATGAATCCATGGAAAATTGTCGCAGCCAAAAGAGAGGCGCCCCACGGTGCCCCCGCTCCAACTGCGACTGCTGAGCTGCTGCTTGGCTGCCGCCGTTGGAGTGGAGTCGCCTCGACTCGAATCGGCTCGGCTCGAAGCGAGGCGCTTTAATTGGTCTTATGAAATGGACAAAGTGCGAAATGAGTTATGCGCACGCGTGCACCCGCCACGGCACTCAGGAGTCTGCATGTATGTGTTTGTGTGTGTGAGTATCTCAGTTTCTCTCAGTGTGTGTGTGTGTGTTTTAAGTCTGCGTCCAGGCCGATAATGAACGCATGTGGGAATTCGAAAATTGGATTTGGGTATTGTGCAACACACACAGCTCACTGACTTTGGCCAGTTGCCAGTTGCCACTTGTGGCATCGGAGTGCCTCTCTCCACACATATGCCCCCTCCTTACCTCTTACCCCACCCCTCACCCATCACCTACACGCTATCCGTTAGTGTGTGCACGCAAAGTATCTATTAGCGTCGCCTTTGCGCGCCAGAGTCAAACGGAATCTGTTTAGCGACTGCGAGCTCTTGTCGTTTGCCTCGGTTGCCTCTTGGTGCCTCATGTTGCCTCTTGTTGCGTCGAATTATCTGTTAATTTGTGGCAATTTAGAGATTTGCTGATACGCTAAGTGAAGCGCATTGAGCAGCTGATAGCGGGCTGATAGCCCCAAAAAAAATGGAAACGGTAGCCTTGTTGCCTTTCAAAACACAACTTTCAGATTGAGTTGTTCACTTATTTGTCAACTGAACAAAAATGAGTCTCATAACAAGCTGCTTTTGTCATCTATCACGAACAGCTTGAAATTTTCGAGAGTGTTTGTAGCATATGCATAGCAGGACTTTGTCGAAGGAATCGATGAATCGATAATAAATCAATATATGTATATTAACAAATCCTATTTGACGTGATTTGAATATATGTCAAGAAAATTTATCGATATATTAAACATAAAGAGCATATCAAATATGTAAAGCGAAATTTAACTTAAATTTAATTAAGTCGCAAAATAGTCGATGAATTTTAATATTCAATTTAATATTTATTGGCAATTGAAAGGCGTTTCCCTCCTGAATGCAGGATATCAACTAGTCTAGCAGCATTCTCAGTCTATTTAAATGCTATTCTTAGGCAATTTAGAATTGAGTCTTCATTCTTGTTTTAAAAGGGTGGAATGTTAACGACTCTGTATGCAAAGTGACAGTGACGGGGACACGGACAGGCTTAATAGCTACATCAAACACAAAGGGGCAAGTCCACAAGGGCCACAATGGTCAATGGCCAATGACCAATGGCCGATGCCGCTGCCGCTGCCGCCGCCGCCTCTTTTGCACAGTGGCACAAAAAGCATGAAAAATTGCCATGTGCTTATGCATTTTTACGGCTAGACGTAACCAATTAGCGGCAGTTGCCAACGGTTGACGTTGCCGAAAATTGAATTTGCAGTTAAAAATTATTTTCGCATACACTTTCGACACACACTCATCGGCCACAGTCAAATAACAACTCTTAAAACTCTCTGCTTGCAATTGTCTATCTGAAAAAAATGCCTGACGAACAGCAACAACAACTACAATAAAAACAACAAAGACGAAGTGCTCGTCAAGCTTCTACCCTGCAGATTGTTTTCCTCTCTCAGTTCGTCTTTCATTAAGAAATTAAATTTTACAGTCTGTTCATTTTCTAAGTTCGTCGTATATTAAATGAAATTTTTTAAATACACATGCTGGGTGATGAATATTTCGTTTCTAGTTGCCTCATCCTATTATTAAGACTTTAAGCTAATAATAGAGAGGCAACTAGATATCCAATTGCTTCTGCCTGCCAAGACTAATTATGTCCCATTCAAACTAATTTAATTGATACAGGGTATAACACCGCAGTGCCTTCCATATCTTTAAAATCTACAAACGAGCTGCGGACTGATGCAGCAGCATGACGGTGAGAGGGGAAGTAGTCGCTTGCTCGCAATACGCAATGCGCAATTTTTCAAAAGCTTTTAAAGTGAAGAGCGTCAGCGAAATTACGTTGTAATTTTTGTAATTTCTGTAATTGCCTAATTCTGATTAATTTGAATTGACGAAAGAGCAACGAGCAACGAACGCAGAACGCGAGTGCTTCGATTCTCCGCTCGCAGAGTTGCTAGCATTTTTTGTTTGCCATTGCAACATGGCATCCATAATGTATAGCTCTGTCCCGGTACCCTTACACCCATCCCCAAACCCCACCCGCATCCCTAGCGAACAGTGTCCCGCTTTAGTTTAGGTTGGGTTTTCGCAGGGTCCCTCGACGGCGAATTGAGAGGTCAAAACTGAAAATTATGCGCCATTGTTGGCAGCAGCAGCACCAGCAACCAGACGCGGATTTATCCCAAGCAGCAACAGCAACAGCAACAGCACCAGCAGCAGCTCTGCTCCATTCGTTTGGGGCCCCAACGTAATCCTTACTTATGCGCACTTGGGCATTGAGCTTCAAGTTCAGCTTGAGCCGCAGTCGAGAGTTTCAATTTATTTGCGCCTTGCACAGTGCGTGGCTTCTTTTAATTTGATTAAAATTTATGTAGAACTCTACGCCTTGCTGCTGCTGCTGCTGCTGCAAACCTGATAAATGCCAACGCAAAGCTGGGTTATAAGTTCGCTTCTTTTTTTTATGGGGCCACTGACCAAAAAGCAGCTGGAGAGCTAGCTTCCAATTTTTTTGCGAAAAGAATTCCATGTGAAATATTGCGTTGGCATTTTGTTTCCAGAGCAATTCGGAGCTTGTAAAATATGTATTCTACTTTTGAACAGCAGTCGACAAAAAGGGCTTAAACTTACTATCTACTTACTTATCTGTCAAATATCGTTGATCTGTTTCGAATCAGACTTATCTTAGAAATTGATAGTTTATATATACATATGTATATAATAAAGTAATCTAACCTAATGGAAAAACTTCTCTAAAAATACTTAAATTTTGGGAAATCTAGTAAAACAAAATTTGGAGACGGATATCCTACGTCGAGGATCATAAATATCGATCGCGAATCTGTGGAAGCGTCATTCTACCTTTGGAACCCTCTGAAGGTCCTTCATTTGTGTATTATCGGGGATCTTGGCGACAAGGTCGCTGGGTTAATGCGCCACCAACAGCCGGCAACAATAACTCAATTAAATGCTAGCCCATTAATCATACGCCATGTGAGACACAGAGACACAGAGGGCAGACTGTGCAGATAGGGGAAGAGTGGGGACGGAAAGATAGTCACGAAGTGGCCTCTCTTTCGCTGCTGCTGTTGATGATGCCAGTAAATGTGTGAAAATCTCCCGTGGCGATGAAAAATTAAATGCAACTCTAGGCATACATAGATCATCAATGAAATTTAATATGCGAGCAGCAACAAGAAGCAGCATCGTCACAAACATTCGGAGCACTCCCCAAGAGCACTCGACAAGATCGTCGTGGACCAAACAGACCAAAACACACAATGACATTGTGTAGCTTAATTAGCCAAACTTGTTGGCTCTCAAAAGCCAGTGGTTCAGAAGGGGGATAAGCGGGGAAATTGGATGGGGCAGGCAACCCGCTGATTAGAATATAAGAGTTTGGAAGGGGGTAGAAATGCGCCCGAGATATCATTTGGTGGCAGCCTAATGAAGTTGTTGGCTGCAATGTAGTCGCAATTAATCAAAACTCTAATCAAATGGAAAAATGGAAATTTAATGGCTGAAAAAGCGTTTCGACGCAATGACACGAAGATTTAATACACTTTGTTATCAGTAAACAGCAGATGAAGATGAATTTAAAGATCGTTAATGTGAAAATTATAGTTTAATAAAGCAGAGAATTGTTAAACAATTTTATGACAAAGCTAAAAGAAAGTCGAAGAGCTTTAGAGATTTATGATCCGATTATATTTTCATTTTTCAGTCTGCCTTCACCAATCATTTTATTGGATTAGCTTATGTCTAACGAAAGCTACACTCTCAGATTAGAACACATGTCTAAAGCGAGCTAATTAATTATAATCTACATATAATTTAGATCTTTAAATGTCGTGACAAATTCATAATATACTCTATCCTCTTAAGCATTGGAAAATACCTAAGTGATGAGAAATAGCACAAGTGGAATGGGTAAACAAATGAAAGCTGCTTGGCCATGTGAAATCTATGATCCGATCTGGCTGGCTATCAACAGTGGCCAAGGTGTTGTTGATTAGAGTTAGTTAGCCAAAGTGCTACTCTCTCTTTCATTAAATGAGCCAGCAGCAAATTGCAAACAAGCGCAATTTTGCGGAATCTTTTACAAACTGTTGTTTAATGCGCAACTATAATTTATGCAGAGTCGAGCTGAGCTACTGCAGGAGCAGCAGCAACTGTTCCTGGATGAAGACGAAGTGGTTGCAATGCTAGAATACCAAGAACAAATGCGACTTTTGGACATAATGCGCGAACTTATGCAAATGGTGGGGAAATAAAAAAAACAAAAATACACACACATACAAAATGAGATAGAGAGAGAGAGAGAGAGAGACAGGCGAATGTGAGTCCAGGCGCTGAGACGAGGCATGACTTATGCCTGAAATTTGTCTAGTTGTCAGTAAATATGGGAAATCAGTTTACAACATGCGTGCCACGGTTGCCAGCAGCAGCAGCAGCAGCCCAAGCCCCAGATCCTAGCCTCCAGCTCCAGCTCTAGCTCCAGCTCTAGCTCTGGCGACGACAGCGACATTGAGACTTAAGCGGAAGGCACAGCAGGAGCATAGATAGCAAACATCAGATAGACCCAGAGACTCGTAATGGCGACAACACAGCAACAACAAAGGAAGGAAGAAATCGCAAAAAAAAAAATACAAATAAAAGCAAAAACCAAAACGACAGCGACAACAAACCGACTCTGAGCAATGGGCAGAAGAACATGGAACATGCTGCTTGTTTGCCCCATGATGATGAAGCCCGGACCTGGATGCAGGCACAGAGGGAAGACATAGCATAGATTGATGCCTGCGCTCGAGCCGCCGTTGACTATTGACTATTGATGACTCGTCAGGGTGGAGTACATATATGTGACTGTGTGTGTGTGTGTATACGTGTGTTTGGGTGTGTGAGTGTCATATGCATATGAGGCCATAGCCCACAAGTTCCAAGATTCAAGATCTGCGCACCTATAAGGATAATGCGCAAACACACGCAGGTTGCAACCACAAAATTTGCATTGCAAAGTCACAAGAGTCACAGAGCCACCGTTTGAGTTACACTCGAAAAAATTAAGAATGTATAACTGGAGAAAAGTACGCACCGCTCGTAGATTAATTATGATAAATTGGTATTGGTGGCAAAGATATAGGTTATCACAATTTGTAGATTTATGGAAGTGAGCTAGGCGAAAAAGTTAATTAGCTTATCTCTGAATGAGATTAGCTGCAAAATACTTTCCAAGTTTGATTAATCCATATTTAAAACTGTGGGATATATATAGATATATATATATATAGGTGTTATCTATTTGTCTAGCCTCAAGGCAGGTTAATTTTTACATGATTTTCAAATTTGTAAAATTTAATTGTATTATTTATCTAGATGTCAAAACATCACTATCAAGATATTGCTTGCTGACACAAATCGGTTTAGTTTTGTCAAAGGTATGGCAATAGAAAGTTGCAAACTCTTAAATGAATTTCGAGCAAAAATTGTGTTTTTATATGAGTATTGTTCTAGAGCTCGAGCCTTGATTTAAAAAGCCTGGTTTTTGAAAATTTAATATTTAATTTAAGTATTTTTTCGACTGCAATCCAAGAGTGCGAGTCGAAAAGAATATAAGAAATAAACATTGGGCATACTTTGGGTGGTACCTTATGCACAGTTCGTTGAACCTCTCTGAAATGAAACTGAGCGGTAAGTCGTCGTCGAGTCTCCGATTTCATGCGAACCTTAAGCTCGCAGCTCACAAAATGCTGTGAATTTATGCATAATTTGTTTGATTTGAATGAGCAAAAGAGACGAGACGGAAGAAGTCAAGACAAGAATCGATCAGAGTGAGATCAGAGCGCGTAGATGAGTTCAATAGAGTAGTTATCGGCCTTTTTACAACTTCCCCATAATTCATTGTGCCGCAGGGATTTCAATAAATTTCGCATAAAACCAAGTAAATATTTAATTTGCTGTGTTGTGTAACATAAATTCACCGCTAGAATTAATCCCCAGCTGGAGTCAATTAGTATTTTATAGCGCTTTTATTGACCGACACAGCCCAAAAAAATATAAATAAAAACCAGCGACAACATTTTCGGTCATTTGGGCAAAGATCAAAAGAAATTGGGACCACAAAACTTATACAAAAAAAAAAGATTAGAATTCATTTCTTGTTCAAATAAATATCTATATATTAAGCTAGTATTTAAGTATGGGATCCCAGCTTCATTAGCGGACTGGTCGCTGGCTGCTGGGAACCCACCCAAGTGGCCAAAGTAGCCAAAGTGGCCAAATGGAGCAAGCTAAACTCATGTAATTGGAACGCTGTCTTATCAAAGCGACTAAATACTAAATACCAAGCCAGAGAGTCGCGGCTTGAAGTCAAGTTCCAGTCGAGAGGCCATTTCAAGCTTAAGTTTATAACGAAAGCGCTTTTCAATTAAAACTAAAACAGTAGGCACAGGCAGACGGAACAAACAAGTTCGGGGAGCAGAGAGCGAATGAAAAATCGAACAAAATGTGCGCTCATTAAAAATTCGCATATTTTATAGATTAATGAATGTTGCCGACATATCGCCGAGGTCGATTGCCGGGCTACCGAAATAAAATACCGATATTTATGTCAATAACTAGCCTGGCCAATTCTCCGGACGTCATACAGCGGGGGCGATTGGCAATAAGAATATAGAATGCTCGAATGATGAGACTGATGAGTAGGCAGATGATGATGATGATGATGATGGTGATGATGATGGTGATGATGATGGGTAAGCTGACAGCGCCAAGGAGCAGCATTTGTATGGGTCATCACAAAGGATTAGATGGCTTAGTACGCAGCCAGGAGACAGGAGATAGAAGACAGCTCTGGGGACGGCAGACGGACAAAAGCTGAGCAGAGGAATTGAACAAATACTCAAATAAACAAAACCTACTATCAGCCACATGAAATCAGCAATACAACAAAAACAATAACAGCAAAACAAATGTGCTTTAAACTACGTCTACGATGAGTACAACGAAATCTGTATACCCTGTAAAGTTATTACTTTCTCTTGTAGATGATCTTCGTCTCATGATTGGTGAAGTTTTTAAGCTGCGTATGGTTATCCATTAGATAACTCCCATGCAGCTCCACTGCTTCTTGTATTTTTTCTTGACATCTGCGACTGCAACTAATTAAATAGATACCCTGTGTTTATTGGCTAAGATCAATGCATCTATATTCATGCAAATGGGGAGATACATTTGCAAACGAATTGAAAGAATTAGAATGCCCACTGTCTCATAACAAACAACATCATCAACCAAGTTTGGAATGTGACTATAGTCGCGAATGATCGACGAACATATACCCTGAACCTGGGATTGTTTTTATGTGTTTCGAATAAAAAATACTCTGTCGGATTAGGCAAATTTCTATGGCTTATTTTAGTTTTTTTTTTTTTGCTGCAAAATATAATAACAATAAGTTAATTTTTGCCGCCGGCTTACTTATAACCGAATTTATTTGAATATCATATTTGAGAAACATTTTAAAATATTTAATATCTTTTTTATGCATATACTGAAACTATCAAATTAAATCATAGCCGTGTAGTCTTGGCAGAAAAGTAATTTGGTTAATTAGCCTTAACCCGGAAATCAAAAATATCCGATTAAGTTCGAGTTGTCTACAAGCTAAATCTAAATTTTCTAACCCAAAAGTGTTTGAAATTAGGATAGTTACATAAACTTCCTAAAAGAGGTTTTATGTCATGAGTTACACCCATTTTGCGGCATTACAGGGTATTACAAGCCAAAGAAACACAGAATGTATGCGAACGGAGCAGCAGCAGCAGCAGCCGCTGTCGCAGAGGAAGGAGCCTTGTTTGCAGTGCAACACTGGCAACAGCAACATGTGGCAGAACAACAATTTATGATGTTGCCGCTGACAGGCGAATGTTGTTTGCAGTTGTTGATGACGATGATGATTCCAAGGATGCGACCGAAGCGACGATCGCAACGACAGAGACGGAGACAGAGACAGAGACGGAGACAGCGACGGCCAGCTATTGATTTTCGAGGCGAATAAATGGCCCGGCTGGTGGCATCATCCGCCACAAGCAAACTTGAACAACAACGGCGCAAAGACCCCAACCTTACTGCTTCCCCCCTCCTCACCTCTCTCTTGTGAGCTGTTTAGCTGTATTCTGCTTCTTTTTTTTTATGCTGATATACGTTAGTTTTGCATATTACTTGCATGATGGATTCCGCATCGGATTCGTTACGTTTTACGTATTTGCGATTCTTCGTTTTGTGTGGGCCCATAACAGCGCGTGCATGATGTTGGCCAAGAACCAGGAACCCGGATTCTATTCGATTCGTCTGGTTGTATGTTCATTTTGCTAAACGCCAAGATTTAAAATGTCGTCACATACCCGACGACAGCGGAGACTCCAGATCTGGATGCGCTGCCAAATATTGTAGATAGATAGATAGCAGCTGCCTGCTGCTGCTGCTGATGTTGTCTGCATTGAAAAGCCAAACATAAATCCATCTCAATTTTGCAGCACAATTGTGTCCATTGCCATTACCATTACCTGATTTGCTTATCCACCTTCACCCACCGCACGCTGCGCTACACTCGGAAAATAATTTTGTTTATCTTTTTGGCTTTTAAATCGAATATATTATTTATTAACAAAACATATTTGGTTTACTTAAAATATTCTGAAGTGTAGCAGTTTTTATACTTTACAGAAATATAACTTGCAGTTTCAAATTGAACTTTTAGTTGGCAAATTTTTTTAGAGTGTACTGCACCGCAATGGGAGCTCTGGCTTGGACACTCAGTGTGTGGGTGGGTGGCTTCGATTAATGATCGCCGATCAGTCGGCGCACATTGAGATATACAAATCGCATATATGCTATATACACACTTGTACATATAAATCTGAATGTTGCGCTGTGCTTTTCAAGTGGCTGTCAAAGTGTCGCTCTCGTTGTTGGTGTTGTTGTTGCTATTGCTGTTGCCGTTGTTGTTGCTCTGACTTTGTGTGCGAGTCATTAATTTCAAAGTGCAAATGCAAGCTGACAGCTAAGCGACGTCATTTAGAGTTTTGACAGGCGGCACAGAGCACAAATGGCCAAATGCTCGACCTCAAATTGCGCTAACGACGCCGCCTAACAAAATTTCAGTTGAGAGTTGAGAGCTTGTGCCACCAACGTGCATTCCAGCTAAGAAAAGAAAATAAAATCCCAGCAAACACACGATAAGTAAACATTATTCATTTTAATGCGCACTACTAAAAGATACACTGTAAACATAAAATCCCAAAATAATTCAAATTATTCAGTTAAAACAGGTGCAACAGTAAAAATGTTGTGACTTTAACCTTGAGTTTATGAAGTGCTCATAAATATTTTTTAGTTTTCACGACAATCATTTTTAAATATATAAGACTATATGCCTACTCTAGCAAGCATTTAAACTATAATATCAAATTTTACTGATGATCCATTACTAAAGAGGATCCGGTAAAAGTATTTTTGATGTCAACTTCATTAATCATGACTACGTTCAACACGTTTGTTCACATCTATGCCTGGAACTATAGCGTTTGGCTGATTAAATAGTGTGTGATAAAAAACTCATTTTCAATATTGGCATTGGGAGAGACAAGAAACCTAATATACCCCCTCTAGCCTCTTGTTGGGGAACAGCGTATAATAACAACGGAGCAACAACAACAACAACTGACGATGGCACGCACATTTCGTGTACGATTCCCAGACAAATTGCAGAATTGGCGAATGCTTGAGAATTCTGTGGAATCGGAATCTACACTATGGGATCTATGGTGGTCCTTTTGGCCAAAGTAACCAGAGTTTCACAGAGTTGGATAGTTGGGTCTTTGTGGCTAAGCTGGGATGGGATGGGTTGGGTTGGATCGCTTCTCTCTAGCTATAAGCAATCACACACACACACACACACATACACATACAAATACTGCTAGTGCTGCTGCATTATTTTATTTTTGGGGGGCGCCAAATTCGCACATGTTGCGTAAGACACACAATGTGACTGTTAATGCGCAACATTGTTGTTGTTGTTACTGTGGTTGCTGCTGCTGCAGCTCCCAATTTTGGTAGCAGCAACAAACAATAACAGAAGCATCATGGAAACTGCGGGGGTAAGGTAGGGTTGGGTAGAAGCAGGAGGGTCTGTTGAGGTATGCTCAGCATACCAAACACTCAACGCCAAAGCGCACTCCACACAACCACTTCACCACTGCACCACTCGGCGGCAAACATAACCCAACAACAACTGCAACAACAACAACATTGAGTGAACTTGTATACAGGTGAGCATTTGTCAGAGAGCGCACAAGAAACCGGTTTATGCTCCAACGATCTCGCTCTTTCTCATTCGCTCTTTTTGCTTGTGTGTGTGTGTGTGTGTAGCTAATTTACATGCCTGTGTGTGCTTGTGTGTGTGTGTTTTTTGTGGGCAGCACACACTTGGCGAGGCGTTGGGTGCATTGCTGGACTTGACTTTTATGCTTTTATTGAGAGAGAGAGAGAGAGATCGAAAGAGAGACATAGGCACGATTTGTGCACAACTTGAGCACGATTTCAGCACGACTATCGCAATTGCGTGTGGGTGCTCTCAGCATATACCTGCTCTCTCTCTCTCTCTCTCTTGGTCAATCTCTCTTTGAGGCTAATTGTGGACCTGCATAGTGTCCGTTGAGGGAGGGGAGAAGAGAATACTTTTTAAAATTCTTGTCTTGCTTTTTGGGAAGCTGAGTGTCTACGTTTTGGCATTCATATGCAATTGACATATGATGCAGACCAAGAAGACCGCGTGCTGAGAGATGCTGAGGGCGCTATCTCTCTCCCTCTCTATGTCTCTCTCTTTCTCTTTCTCGCTCTTCCTGTCTCTTTCTCTCTGGCAAAGAAACCGACCAAACCACATATGTTGAGTTTCTTGCACGCCAACACACCACACACACACACCAACACACAGCTCGTTCTAGCTCTCTCTCTCTCGGGCAGCAGCTCACCACAGCTTGCCACATGCACTTGACCACACACAGGTGAGTTTTGCGGCATTTGCGGCATCTCTTAGACGCTGGTTGCTGCTCCTACTGCTGCTGCTGCTTTGGAGAGCGCCTCGTTTGGAGTCTCGAATTCAGTCTGTCGTTTGTTTTCGTCGCCGAAACATTGAGCACTAGCAGCGAGCGGATTAAACGCAACTTTTGTCGCTGTTGTCGCCGTCGTCGCGTCGCAACAACAACAACCACAACACAATCAAAGAATTCCAATCAGAAATCGATAACGACGTTATCGATAACAAGTGCTAAAGTGTAGACAAGTGCAACACAATTTTGTTGAATCTGCAAGTAAACAACAACTGCTGAAGTCAACAAAATCAAAAAAAGCAAATACAAGTTAAAGAAAAATTCTAAGCAACAACAACAAAAAGCAGAAGGCATCTCTCGTCACTTGCCCCACTCCCCCCTCTGCGTTCAGCGTCCCTTGCCGTTCTCGTTGTCGCCTCGTTTTTTCGTCGCGCTCGTTGCGATCTTCGTCGCCGTCGTCGTCGTCGCGCTTTTCGTCGCTTCGCCGTGCATCAAAAATGTAAAAGAAAAATATATATGTTTATGTATAACAAACGGAATCTGAATTCAAGTCCAAGTTTGACTGAGTTTGAGCAGCAAAGTCAATCGATGTCGATTGTAAAGAAAATCGCAATATTTGCATTTTAATTAAATTGCAAGAATTTCCCAGTATCTGTCTGTCTCTCTCACTCTCTCTCTCTCTCTGTCGCCCGGTGTGTGTGTATGTGCGCGTGTGTTTGTGTGTGTGTATGTGTCCACCCTACAACGGCAACAACGACTACAACAAAATACACACACCAAAAATATATAATCAAAAGAAAAAATACAACAACAAAAATATAAGAAATAAACCAGAAAAAGGCGAAAAGAAATATTGTTCAACAAGTCAAACGAGTTCTTTTGGCTCGCTTTGGCCGTGTGGCCAGCAGCAGCAGCAGCTACAACAACAACAACAACAAATCGACTCAACATCGCATTTGGTGGCAGTGGCAGGCAGCAAGTTTTGTTGTTTGCGCCTTTGGTGAAAAATATTGACAGCATTTAGCCACAAAATGTAAGCAAATTCACAAATAATATTGATAAATAATAAATCAGAACAGTTGGCATATAATAAACCATTAAGCTGGGTTGCACATAATAATAATTAATAACAAGACCATGACATCTAAAAACCGTGTCAAAATACCCAAAATTTTTAAAGCGTATTTGTTTATTTTTGTTAAGAAAGAAAAGTTGAGAAAACAGCGAAAAAGTAGTCAAAAGTACTCCAAGTTGACCATGATTGTTTATTCAATGTATTCATCAATGTGTTTTGCTTGGCTAAAACGCGAAAGTTGCGCAGCCCAATTAGCTGTACAATAAGTAAAAGGTAGCAACAACCAACAAACCAGACAACAACTGCAACAACAACAAAAGCGGCAGCAGTGAAAACAACTTGAAATAGTCAAATTGGTAATCGAATTTGACTCGTTAAATGGACAGAAGAGATCCCAAATGGCCGTAGATAATGTACACAAAATGAAAAGGCAGAAAAAACACACTCGCACACACACATACACACGCAGACACACACACTTTGACTTTGTTAGACCACCTCTTCTATCTTATTCTTCTTCTTCTCCGACGTTTACCTACTGCTCGTCTTTTCATCATTCGCCTTCGGCAACGGCTTTGTTGGGAAAATGTGAAAAGCACACACAGACTGAGTAAAGATTTCGACGCGAGAGATGTTTCGGCTATTGAATTTGAATTGAAGTATTTCTACCTGTTTTACACACGCACACACAACAAATATCGGTACTTAATCTCTTCGAACTGTGACTTATCGTTATCTATCGAGCAATACGTGAGTTGACTGCGCAAAACTGTCGCCAAACGCGCAAAATACCTGGAAAAACTCACAGCTTGCCTGAAGGCATTTCTGTTTTTTTGTTTTCTTTTCTTTTCTTCTTTCTGTGCTTCAGTTTATGGTATATAGAGTTTTTGCGGCGTCATACAAAAAAAAATGAAAAAAGACTCAGGAAGTGTTTGTGCTGTCGTGCTCGGATTTGTTAATGTTAATGTCCATTAAAAAGTGCATTAAATTTTCTTTTTAAATTACATGAAATTATTATAAGCTGGCAGGTAGTTGTGTGTGTGTGTGTGTGTGAGATGTGTGTAGGCACTTATAAACCAATTTTCAAGTTGCTGCTAAAAGCCAAAATAGCTTGACACTAAGCGAGTGAGAGGCACGCTGAAAATGACTTGGGAAAACATTTGGCCCAACAATGGGTCAATTGCTGCAGTTAAGAGCGAGTTCTTTTTATGGCCCTTAATTTACACTTCCTTCCAAATACACACACACACACGCACACAAACAGACTCAGAGAAAAAGATCTCGCATCTGTCGGCAAACGACCAAAGGCGGCAAACGGCAAGCGGCGGCCAAAGCAAAAGCAAAAGCAAACAAAATATAATTTTCATTTCCCATTTTCATTTCGTACGCTTCTCACTACAAGAAAAACGGAAAAATAATGCACTCGACTGCTCTGCATATTATTTATGCCTTATCAGCAGAAAATCTAATGGCTGCATTTTCTTTTAATCTTTATGCATCAGTGCGCTTGACTGTCGCCAAGTGAGGGTGTTTTTCTATTGTGAGGCATGCTGCGGCACAGCGACAAAATGGAAGACTTAGGCGACAAGCTAGCAAAACGCTATTTAATGCGCTTTAAATTGCTAAAGTCGTTCTTGTCATTTGCTGCTCACGTCTAATTGCAGCAATGATTAGCAATATACAAACACAAAAGTTACGCTTTAATCGTTTTTTGCACACACTCACACGCACATTTTGCCTGTGGACCACACACACGCTTCGTGCGTCATGCCAAAGAAAATTACGTTGCTTTGTTGGAAAATGCACACACTTGCCCCCACAACACTCTCAGTTCTTTATGTTGTATGTTCCTCAAATCAGGAACTGACTGACGGGCTGACTCGTTGGCTAGTTGACTGGCTGGCATCTGCTCCTGCAACCGCCCGCTAAGCTGCCCGCTGCCTTTAGCAGCACTTGCGCTAATTTCTTTCTTGTGCCTCACGCGAGTTGGCATCGCCGACATACGAATGTGCTAGCCTGTGATTAAGTTTAGGATATGTTCATCGTTTTGTGCAAGTGTCTTCATCCACAATCAACCGCATTCCACTTCGTGTAGAGGGGGGAATTATAGTTATGCGAATTGTGCTGCTGCCAGGCGTCAGCTCCTCCAGGCTAACTACGAATAGGCTATGCACATATTCATATGACATACATGTTAGTTTTCTACTAGCACTATAATAATAAAACTCAATGTTAGTTTCAGTGCAGCTCATTGGGCTAATTGATAGTCACTGCAAATGTGCACATAACCGGCAGAATTAAAAGAAATTGGTAATAATTCGCACTACAAGAATAAAACTCAATGTTAGTTTTAGTGCAGTTCATTGAGCTAATTTATGGTCACTGCAAATGTGCACATTACCGGCAGAATTAAAGGCAATTGGCATCATTATATTGTGTACATGGACATATCATTATCATAACAAAAGACTTTGGCAACGAACTTGGAAGAAATAAATAATCAGTTCCAAGTTCAGGTTGTTAAACAATCAATTCCAAACAGTTAATTTAATTTCATAACTATAACAAAAGACTTAGGCAACAATCTTGCCAAAATCAATGTTTATTTTCAAAAAGAAATTTATAATTGAGAACAAGAAACTAATAAACTAGAGAGTTTCAAGCACAGGGTGTTTCTATATGGTGTGCTACCTAACGAACTCAACTTAAGTATAAATAACATAAATTAAATAAAACTAGTAGAAGATATCTCTTAGTCGAGATTTCCTACTTGTTTATGATGAAGCTCACAGTTTGGAATTTAGTTTTATAACCTAACTTCCATATAATATATATCTAAGTGTGTGTATGTTTGTATGTGTATATATTGCACGCTGAATAGACTAGAAAAGAGAGATATCAAATTAAGTCTAGATTAGGCCAGGGCCATAATAACAAAAACAAGAAGAACGGCGATCGTAAAGCATGCTATTCCAGCCAATAGAGCTGTTGCGCATATAACAAGTGTATTTAGTGTCTTCGGTGGCGATTCAAAGTTTTTCGACTCTTTCATTTGTCATCGATAAAGTCTCGATAAAGCAACATTTGATTGTTTTAATGGGGGTCAGCATTCCAATTAATAGAGAGCCCAGCACACTTCACTGCAATATATATATATGTATATATATATAATGAAACGTTACAAATTTTAAAAATATTCGTATAGGTTTTTTTATGGCAGCTGGCTTAGCTTGGGTTAACGAACGCTCGTCGGGATTAGCTTCTCGTTTGGACTAATCATCAGTTAACAGATTTTCGCAGTTTTATGACCGGCAGCGGGTCATAAAAATCATGCCAAACAATGGCCAAAACATACACACAAAAACACACACACACACACACCATGACAATAATTGCCAAATGCTTTTGGCTGCAAGACAACACTTATTTGTATTCACGTATGGAAGCTTCCGCTTCGTGCAAATCTATTAATATCCCATTTATACAAAACGCGAAAGGGGCGCAGCATCATAAACCGCAGCAATGGAAACACATCAAACCTCAGACTTTGGAGCAGGTGCAGCAGCAGCACCATTACCAGCCGCCGCAGCACCACTCAAGATTAGAAGAGACGCAGCAATGACAACCCATTCGGATTCTGTATCCAGTTCACAGTATCAGTATCAGGTTCAATTTCGGTTTGAGTTCGAGTTCTTCTTCGAGTTATTTCATATTTTTCTTACACTTTGCAATTACTGCAATTGACGTGACGTTCTTGTCGGACGCTGTGTTCCGGATAAGATATGATAAATATTATAATAAGTGCCGCTAATCAATGACACTTAGTTATGATGTGAGTCAAATGGACAAAGTAGACCAACCTGTTGTGGGAAACTCTGGGAACTAAATTGAGAAATTTCTGCAATTTTGACGTGAAAAAATATATGAAAATATATATTTCAAGTGTCACTTTGAGACTAACTATTGATAAAATTTATCTTTATCTAACATTATATTAAATGACAAATAATAGATTTGATGTCGTCGACTATTTAAAGAAATAATGCAAGTTTCTAATAGCAATGCCAAATTAACAAAGTAGTGATCAAATAACTCGTTCATTATTTATTGCCGCATAGATAACAATAACATCGGCAATAAATCAAACGATAAGCATAATAAATCACTAATGATTTAGCCATACTTAAAAATAAGACAACCATTACTTACTATTTACAAACATCTTGCGCTCGAAAGCGAAATCCTAAAGTGAAAATCGAAATGAAAATGGAAAACAGTTTCGTGCTCTGCTGGTCAGGCAGAGGTGTTTTATTTTTATTGCTATTGTTATTGTTATTGCTGTGTTAGCGTTGGCGTTCACTTGCATTTTCGCACTTTTTCTAGTAGAAAATCGCATGCGAACTTCACGCTTTCACAGTTCCAACGGGCCAGACTTCGTCCGCTTGATCCAGCTCTGGGAGTGTGTGTCACAGACACACAACAAGGCGCAGATTTGCATTTTAATTAGCCCAATTAATATGCAGACAATTAAAATGTTATTGCTTATAGCTGCCACAAGTCTACAGCTCGAGTCTCTGTCTCCACAGCTCGTGTAAGACAATTAGAAAGCCATTAGAAATAACTTATTAACAGCAGCCCACAACTCACAGTACTCCCTGCTCGCTCTACCTATCTCTGCTTTGCTCCGTTCTGTTCCCCCTCCATCTCGATTAGTGAGTACTGAGCAGACTTCATCTCTCACATTTCATAAATTACTCAACATTTAGTTAAACACGATCTAAAGCGCTACTTACCACCTACTTAGCCGCCGGTTTTAGACAACAATTTTGCATAATTTGAAGCTAAATCATGAACATACACCAACAACAACAACAACGATTTCAACGAGAGCAACATCCACTATACAACAAGTTGGTTTTCTGGCTCGTTTTCTTACCTATAAACTATAAAATAATGTAGTTATTTTTTAATACCCTATGAAAATGTATTATTATTATCAGAAGAATAATGCTCTGAAGTAACAAAATTCGAAGTCTGGGATTAACGATCAATATATACATTTTTCGTATTTTTACCATGTTGGGGTATTTTCCCTTCGACATTCAAAATTTCAGCTTATACTGTTTGTTTACCTCTTTCAAGTAGATAATTAGAAAAACTATAGGAACATCAGACAAGTGTAGTGCTCATCATGTTCAACATTGTCCGTGACTTTTCCTGCCCGGCAGCTAAATAGGCGCCTCTGCTGAGAGCTCAGCTCCTTGGCTGCTCCAATTGCTTGCTTGAGCGAACAGCTTCTTCTTGTTGATGTTTTATGTGTTTGATATCAAGGCTAACTGAGCCGAGTCCAGTCTCCGCTGTGCCCAACAGTCGAGAATAGAGACTCCAGAATCGGGAGTCAAGGGAATCTGGAGTCGGCGTTTTTTTCGGTCCTCGTTTTCCTCGTTTTTCGTTGTTAATTAGTTGAGCCGTAAACTTTATGCGCATTTCGTTATTGTTTTGTATGGTATACATACTACATGGTAGTATTCACCACACGGATGGAGCTATGGCTATATAGTATTTGTGGTAACTTTTATTTGCCATTAAGTAGATTTTATTAACGCCCAGCTCTGTGATTAGCAGACTGCGAGCCGAGCACAGCTTGGACCGGTTCGTTGCTTTACGAGCGCGCAAAAGATCGTTAAAAACAAAAAAATTCACTCTCGGGAAAAGTAATAATTGTTAATATGAAAGAGATATGAGAGACCGGGAGCTGAGGCAAAAATACTCATCAAGCACTTCAACAGGGTTTCAGGGAACCACACTCGAAAAAAAATTCCATTGACCAAAATTAAAAAATCAAAATTGTACTTAAATTAATTAATTTTGTTAGTTATTTGTAAGATGCTTGTAGTGCACATATTTTTTCCGAGTGTACGTACACTTCTAAGTCAGTGGACAGCCCACCAGAGAGTGAGCGGCGCCAGTTGCAGCTACGCTCGTTCCGCTTTCATATGGGTATTAGGAGTTCATCTTAACTTTTGACAAGCGCAAATCAAACTGACATTTCCGCAGTAACCGCAACTCAAGCAGCAGAAGCAGCAACAGCAGCAGCAACAACAGCAGCAACAGCAGCAGCTAAGTATCCAAGTGCCAAACTCCCATAGGTAATTTGCGTATGGCGGCCCCATCAAGTGTCAAGTTGGATCCCAGTCTGAGCCGGGGGTTCATGTCTAATGTTTCTTGTTATACTCTTCTCGAGGGTATCATAATTTAGTCGTCAAATTAGTAAGCATTGTAGGAAACATCTTCGAACACAAAGAATATATCCACTTTCTTACTAGGAATCATTAGCCGAGTTTATATAGCATGACTGTTATTATATTCTTCATATCTGCCAAAAAATCATTATCAAAAACAATCGATCGGAAGATAATGAAGATAAAATGTGAGGCGTAGACAAATTTGTCACCTTTTGTCTTACGATATAACTATAGAAATGTGGAATATTCAGTTCACAGTCAGTGGTAAAATAGAAAAACTAAATCAGTATAATATTTCCAACGGGGGATTAAAATTTATACGTCTGCAAATTAATTTCAATACACAAGGGTGTGAAATCTTCGGTGTAAGATAGTCGTGCTTTCTTGATTTGTTTTTTTTTTTCTGCAACGTTTGCAGATTATTAAATTATATCTCATGTCATGGCACCGATTGCAGGAAAGTACTGACCATCATTATTAAGCTATAAGAGCCCTGATGGACACGCAGTCCAACTTCCTGAACTCAATTAAGTGTTGCACAACTGAATCCATTTCTCAATCTCTCTCCCTCTCTCTCTCTCTCTCTCTATTCTCCCTCTCTCTTTGTTGTCTGGGACATTCTATAATGTAGGTGTAGCTTGCATACTCATTAATTCGCTTTTAATTGCAGGCTTTTTGTTTTCATTCTGATCCTGTGATCATCTGTCGATGAGCCGGCATTTTTTTATTTTAGGCCGCACAAGATACAATCAACGATCTATCCGCGAGGAACATCACGAACCCATTTAGTATACCATGTGAAAATAAGAAATTTCTTTATGGGTCATTTCCCCCAGTTGCGTTGCTGACATAAACAAATAATCATAATTATACCCTGTAGCTATTTATTTACTGGGGCATGAATACGCATAATAACTATGCTCATTATTATCTATGGCTGCGTAAGTAAGACATATGTATAAGCATAATTGTGTATATGGTACTTTCGAAATCTTTACAATATCCTCAGATATATACGACTGACTTTGGCTTCATTTGATTTCAGAGAATATATAAAGATATCATTCTTATCGTGCAATTTAAATATAATTGTACTATTAACGAATTACTTCTTCCGTCCTCTTCTGATCAGCTCACATTTGAACTGGTTCGTTAAATAATTTATATATAAAGTAGAGAGTATATGCAAGTGTAGCAATATGAGCCCAAAGCAATTTTTCTGCTTTTATTTTTTTTCTGTTTTTCATTTTTTTGAAGTTATTTCTTTCGTTTTTTTCTTTTTTTTTGCTTATCGCAAGAGAAAAATCTTGAAAATTGCAGCAGTCGTCGCACAGCGAGTAGTTGTTGTGGTAATTTTTTGTTTTTGGGGCCTCTCGAATGTACCGAATATGAAAAGTGTTAGTCATGGTCTTGTTAACTAAATTGTTGACCACGAATTTGCCGTTCAGCCGTGCGCCCTGCTCGCAGCTGAAACTCTCTCTCACTCAATCACTCAATCAGTCCATCTCTTTTCGATTCTTTGGCTGATCCCAACCAATGCCCAAACCAATTCAACACAATAAAAACTACAATTTCAGTATTTGATTTGTTCGATTTCTAAATGTTTTCTGTGTGTCTGTCTTCAGTATAGAACATCAATATTTCAGCCGAGAAAAGACTCGGGTCTCAGTAGACCCTTTTAGCCTTTGAACCTTTCAGGCACGCAGGTAGTTTTCTTAGTTGTATTTTGTTGCCTGCCGGAGCTTCTTTTGTCTTCATTTTGTTCAATAACATCGACAGCAACGACTTTGGTTCTCTGTCTTGGCCTTTCGGCATTTCCTCGTTTAAATTTCAAATGTATCTTGTGGATGCTTGGACAATGCGTAAGCCGCTCTCGGCCATCAACGTGATGAGCTTCATCAGTCTGTTAAGCGCGTTAGTGCAGTTATCAGTCTATTAGTTCCCATCTATCAAGCACCCTCACCTCCTCACACTTCCTCGACTCGCCTCGCCTAGTCATCGGCAACGAACATGAACAGCTAACATCTAAAACATGTGTCTCCAATCGCGTGGGTAGCGGATTATTTGGTCACGTTTGTAGTTCCGTTTATAGTCAGCCATTTGTCCATATTAGCAGCTGCCACACTGTTCGAATTCTAGCAGTTAGTTCTAGTCTATAGATATTTTACTTTAATTTTGTGGCTAAAACTTTTTTCTTTGTGTCTACAAAAATAAAACTCTGAATTTAGTTCAGTTCAGTCTTTGTAAATTTTTTATTTGTATATATTTTATTGCTTCAAAAAATCACTTAAGGCTAAGTTGGAATTTTAATGATGAAGAATCTTAATTTTTGCTGTCTGCCGCTCTTTTTACTTATTAGGCGATTTTAGTATTTCTTTCTATTATTTTCTAATCAAAAAAATCTCTGATATTTTTAAGGAGTAATTAAGTTAGAATTGAAAAGTTCTTTATTTGTATCATTTATGGTATAAAATAATTTAAGTAAGATTTCTTATGTTCAGAATCTAATTTTCACCCTTTCCTCCTCATTTGCAGCAGAATATGGCGCCTACAGCTGGATGTAGCGTAGGGCATTCGCAGTCGACGAGACACGAGTAACGTCATGTTGGGTTTTTAGCACGCAAGAGCAACAAATAACGAGGAGGGAGAACCCAAAGAAAGAGAAACACAAATAACAACAATAATTTAAAAAACCCAACACGATGCATTCGAGAACAACAACTTCCAGTTCGAGTTCGCGTTTGAGTTTGAGTTTGAGTTCTGTGAACAACAACAGCAGCAGCAACAAGGACCGCAGTGAAACAAGCAGGCGGCAAGCCACGCCCCGGACGCCCCAAAAAGATTACACAATGTTTCACAGATGCCGGCGACGCTCCACCAACAACAGCTCAAGGTCAACATTACCCGCCAACGCCAATTCCAATTTCAATTCCCAGTCCAATTTAAACAGCTGCCGCTCCTCGCAGCTGCCCTGGCTGCTAGTCCTCCTAGTCTCCTGTAGTCTGATCAGCCTGGCAGCGGCGGGCGCGGCAGTGGACAAGGAGCGGGAGCGACGTCTCGAGGTTTTCGAGGGTGTGCCCATTGATCATCAGATTGGGTATATCGGTGATTTCGATAGCATTGACAGTGGACCGCCCTACATTATAGTTGCCGAGGCGGGCGTTGAAACCGACCTGGCCATTGATCGCACTACGGGCGAGATACGCACCAAGGTTCGTTTGGATAGGGAGACGCGTGCATCCTACAGTCTGGTGGCAATACCCCTCAGTGGCTTGAATGTCCGTGTCGTTGTCACGGTGCGCGATGAGAATGATAATGCGCCGACATTTCCACAGCCAGCGATGCATATTGAGTTCCCGGAGAATACGCCGCGGGAGGTGAAGCGTACTCTGCTGCCGGCTCGAGATCTCGACCTGGAGCCTTATAATACACAGCGCTACAATATTGTCTCAGGCAATGTGAACGATGCCTTCCGGCTCTCCTCGCATCGCGAACGCGATGGAGTGCTATATCTCGATCTACAGATTAGTGGATTTCTCGATCGAGAGACAACGCCGGCTTACAGTTTGCTGATAGAGGCACTCGATGGGGGCACTCCTCCGCTGCGTGGACTGATGACTGTCAACATAACCATACAGGATGTGAATGACAATCAGCCCATATTCAATCAGAGTCGCTATTTTGCCACAGTGCCAGAGAATGCCACAGTGGGCAGCAGCGTGTTGCAAGTCTATGCCTCGGATACGGATGCCGATGAGAATGGCCTCGTTGAATATGCGATTAATCGCAGGCAGAGCGATAAGGAGCAAATGTTTCGCATCGATGCGCGCACAGGAGCTGTTTACATTAATAAACCGTTAGACTTTGAGACAAAGGAACTGCACGAGCTTGTTGTTGTTGCCAAGGATCATGGTGAGCAGCCGCTGGAGACGACAGCCTTTGTCTCCATACGCGTGACGGACGTGAATGATAATCAGCCGACAATTAATGTGATATTCTTGAGCGAGGACGCTTCGCCCAAGATCTCGGAATCAGCGCAACCTGGTGAATTTGTTGCACGCATTTCTGTGCACGATCCGGACTCGAAGACGGAATACGCCAATGTCAATGTCTCTCTGAACGGTGGCGATGGACACTTTGCGCTGACCACCCGCGATAACAGCATCTATTTGGTTATAGTTAATCTGCCATTGGATCGGGAATCGACCTCCAATTATACTCTGAGCGTAATTGCCACGGATAAGGGCACACCACCACTGCACGCATCCAAGTCGATCTTTTTACGGGTCACCGACGTCAATGATAATGCACCCGAATTTGAGCAGGATGTCTATCATGCGAATGTCATGGAGGTGGCCGATCCGGGCACGTCGGTGCTCCAGGTGCAGGCTCGCGATCGCGATGAGGGCAAAAATGCTGCATTGAGCTATGCGCTGGCTGATACGCCCGATACGCATGCACAGTGGTTCCAAATCGATGCACAGACTGGCCTGATAACGACACGGTCGCACATCGATTGCGAAACGGAGCCGGTGCCACAGTTAACAGTTATTGCCAGGGATGGGGGACAACCGCCGCTTAGTTCGACGGCCACCGTTCTGGTCACCATACACGATGTCAACGATAACGAACCGATTTTCGATCAGAGCTTCTACAATGTCTCCGTTGCGGAGAACGAGCCGGTGGGCAGGTGTATACTCAAGGTGAGTCATTAGCCAGCGACTACTTATCTCATATATATGTAAATAATATAAATAGTGTGCGAGTATTTATCCATCCATCTATTGTTTGACCTATTTTCTCTGGCTAACAAACAGACAGATACTCCAGCGTCACTTATGGATATTCAACGTACTTGAAAACCCAAAACTAATCTCATGCATCAATTACCCCCAGTCAGTCTCCAAGTCGAAAAAGACAACAAGTTTTCAGTCCGATCACTCAAGACACATCGACATCCGTAGGGAATTGAGGCGGCTGTCGTTTCGGCTACTTGCCGCTTGCTGCTTGCTGGTGTCTCTTGCCTCGTAGACACACACAACTTGTTACGCGCATACTCTATCTAACGGTGAAGGCCAAGCTGTTTACAGATAATTTTGGTTAAGGTATAAAATTTCGTATGATTAGCAAAAACCAAAAAGAAAGGACTTCCCGTTAAACCCCGTTAAGAAAAAGGGTAAAAGTAAATAGTAAAGTAAAGTCAAAACAATCAGTCGATAGTTTGTATACACTCGATAGCCGATCGCCTTTCTTATTATCGATTGTCTTAAATACCGGTCACATTAAATATGTAATCAAATTATAACGAGCACATAAAATATATTTATGTTGTATATTTAGTATCTATTAACAGCCCATTCGATTACTCAACATTTATCGATAAGTCATTAGCATGAAATACAGTTACAGGAAATACTCTCTTGTTAAGAGTATATCAACTTCGATGACTTTGTCGGCGCCACTTCCTCCTTGTTAACTGTTTCTTATTTTTTTTCGTAAGCAGTCAAATTCCAAATTGTTTCCAACCACGCTCTGCCCCTCCCCCCGTCCGCATCAACGAGCATCCCCATGCCACCGATTGCCCCGTTACCATCCGCACCCGAAGCAATGCAGGCTTCTCACTCTTTTGTAGTTAATCCATTCATCATCGGGTAATTACATTTTTATAACATTTTTTCCCGCTCACAAAACAAATGGGCAACCAAAAAGAAACAACTGCAACAAAAACAACAACAACAATAACAACAGCAACTTGAAATGGGGCCTAAAATCGTTTCTAGCGCTTAACGAAGGCATTTTGTTCGCTGTTGTTGGTCGGCAGCTCTCAAACTCAGTCTCAGTCTCAGTTTCGGTCGCAGCCTGTCTCAGTCTTTCTATCACCCATTTTTTCTTCTTTCACATACACACAACACATACACACATATGTATATACATATATCTACATGCGCGACGTCGAAACGTCGACAAGATTTTGTTCGGACTATCAAATGTGACCTCTCTTGTCTCTCGCCTCTCACTACAAAATAGCAGAAAAAAGCCCATGAACACAAAAGCAACAAACAGACAACTAAAAATGTTGCCATGATTTCAAAAACTTCCCAAGCAATTTAATAACACGAGTTTCAACTCAACGCAAACAACAAGAACAATTTATAAAAATACCAATACCAAAAAAAAAAAATTGCTCATTATTTATCTATTGAGTTTTCAGTAGTGTCAACTTTAAAGATCTTTCTCCCATTTTTTTTTTTTTTGTTTATTTGTGTTTTGTGTTCTGTTGTTAAGCCGAAAATCTTGAGTTTGACTACTTACTGGCAATTACTGAATATAGACTTGATTTCGTAGGCATTTCCTCAAATCAAATCAAATCATATCTCATCAAACACAACAGAAACCGAAAAATGCGAATTATGAACAAAATTAAAGGCTACAACTACCAAAAAAGCAACAGCAACAATAATTTGGAAATAACAACGCCAATTCTGTTTGCGATGAAATCTGAAAAAAGTCACGTTTCCTTAATTACAATGAAAGAAAATCAGTTGCGTCTCTCGCAGCCCTCGAAGCCAAAATATAAACACCAGACACAAGAATCAGACACAAGATAGCCGAAGAAATACAAAACGCATAATTGGCTTACGCAAAAATACAAAAAAAATAACAACAATAAAAAAAGCCAAAATCTGATTGTGCCTGAGATATACATCTAAAGTTTTGAGAAAGAGATAGATGCTCGAGTATACAAGGCTGGATTGTAAGGGTAGACAAAGTGCGCAGCGCTCAATAATCATAAAAGCGGCGGCGGTCACAAAAAAAGAAAAAAAAAAAACTAAATTTGGTGCACACATATACATACACACACACACATACAAATACAAGAGTTGTGCTCGGGTTACTTCTTTCTCATATTGAAGCCAATCAGTGGTTGTGAAGACAATAAAAAGTCCAAGCTGCCTCCAGAAAAAAAAAACGCAAATCGGAATTTGGAGTATAATAAAAAAATAAACAGGGAAAGGGTCCAAACAGAGAGGCAGACGCCGAACTAAACATTTTTTATGGCACACACAACTGAAGAAAATTAAAAAACAAGAAAATAAAAACAAAAGTTGGCTATATACATTTAATATGAGATAGTCACTTGGGTCGGCCCAACGCAAACAATAAACTGAACAATTCTTGAAACAAAAAGACAAATATTTAACTAAAAGAAACTTCGAATCGGCCCAGTTTTTGGCCAAAAAACGACAAAAAAAATAAATAAAAATACACAAAAATATCAGGGGTCGCCGCCGTTGAGTGAGAACAACAAATACTTAGCCAGCTGCTCGTCATTGTTTGCTCGACTTTTGGCACTGCACGTGGGCGCAAGGCGGTCACTTAAGGAAGGGGTTAGTGGCAGGGCCGAAGTGGTAGAGAGTGAGGCGGGGGCATGCCTGTTGCGTTGAGTCGTCGCGACGTTCCATCGATCGCAGCTGCGAATGGAATTCGCCATCATCATTGAGGATAATTGCAGCTTCATCAACAACAACAGCAGACTCAGCGAGACTTTATTTCGCTACATCCACCTCTGCTTCTTCTACAAGCTCAAGATTGTATTCTCGACTTCTTGCTCTCAAAAATATGCCAAAGGAGAGCTGCTAAAGTTATCGGAGAACTAAAATTCCAGCACTCTGAGAGTTTTCCAGCGAAAGTTATCGCATTATGTTTATCATTAGGTTTAGCAGCATTTCACATCATATTATAAGAAATCTTGATATCCATGACTATAACTCTTATTGTGTGTCCACCATTTTGATGAACGTTTTTTTTTTTTTTTGGCGTAATGAAAGTAGGTGAGCCAAGTTAAACGCGAAACTCGCATGCCAAATATTACTTAGTTCAAATTCAGTGCCCTACCTGCTGGCTGACTCACTTTAAGGTTGCGCCGCAACGGACAAACATTGAGACGGAGACAGAGATCCGAAAATCAGCCGTTCCCAACTAGGCCACACCTATTTCTCCAGATACGTATTATTTTGAAAGCGGGAGCGGAAATGCTATTTAATTAGAGGCGATCAAATGCCGCCTAACTCCAACTCAAACTCCAACTCGAACTGCGACTGCGACCTCGAGATGGACTATTACTGGGAGCTCCATCTAATGGCTGACCAAATTACACTTTAATTCGGGGGCCTCCACGAAACGAAAAACTTAGGCAACGAACTTGCGACCAAGCAGGCTTTAATATTCGTATTCGAACGAGACAAACAAAAACAAAAAAAACAAAATTAAAAACTCATTATGCAAATTGCGAGCGAGCCAACTCTGGAATTGTTGTTAGAGGGGAGATTCCGAATTGGAGCGCCAACTGGCGCGTTCCTACTTCCCCCATTCCATACCCCATCCCCCTGCCCAGCCACCCCCGCGTTGAGCAGCCATCAGTTGATTTCTAAGACAACATAATTTGTTTAGCGTGTTGTTGTCATCTCAGATTTGTTGCTGTTGTAGTCGTTGTTTCGATTGTTGTTGTTGCTGCACTTACACACTAAATTACATGCAATTACATGTTGTTGTTGCTGCCGCTGCTAGTTGCTTTGGCTGTGTGCTAGCAATTGGTTAGAAACCCCCTCCCCACCCTGTACGCCCCCGTCGCTGCTCAAGATTGGCAGCTAAAGTTGTGTTTTTTGTTTTTTTTCTATTCGCTGCTGCAGCCGGCGCTGAAATTAGTTGCATTTTCGTTGCTGCTGCTATTGCTGTAGTTGTTGTAATTTCGCATTGTTTGGCTAATCTACGTAAATCTAATTTTGGTGGCTCCCACAATTACAAAAGTGACAGCACCTTAGGTATTGGCTGCTGGGCGGGCAGGGCATCGAATCGGGTATTGGAGGGCATTTGAAACTTGGGCCTGCCCATTTGGCAAGTTATGTGGTTACTTCTCTCTAATGCCATTGAACTGGTTTGCACCGAGGGTGCAAGTGTGCTCTGCTATTGCAGGTTTGCGACCACTGCGCGTTCACATACAGTTCTAGTAATCCCCCCACCCGTTCCCCTCCCTCTAGACTTACATATCCCTCCTGTTGCCAGCATATGCGCCGTTGTGCACCAATTTTCTTTGTCTCTTGCATCAATTCACTTTTTTCTAAACATGGAGCGATCAGGCTGCATTTATCTCAGGTTCTCTTTTAGTTCTCCCTCTCTCTCTCTCTCTTTCTCTTTTTCTCTCTCAGCTACTCTCTCTCTCTCTCATTCCGTGTTTTGCTCTCTCACGCAACTTGTTTTGCACAATTTTAATTTTATAAACACCTTTAACGCATTTTTGTGCGCTCACATTCCATAAATGCCTGAGCAGCGTACAGCTGAAAGAGCTGAGAGAGAGAGAGAAACACAGAGAGCCTGATAGAGAGAGAGAACGCTTTATACAAATTCACCTCACTTGTTGCTGCACGTTTTTGGTATTTAGCTGCCAAACAGCGGCGAATTCAGCGCTTGGCCATTCAGAAATTCAGCAATTACGCTCTCTCTCTCTCTCTCTAGCTGTAGGTGTGTGGTTGTGTGTGTGTGTGTGTGAGACAAAATGGTTGGAAAATCATGGCGCAGGCGCAGCAGTTGCTGCTGGCCATAGCCGGTTTTTGGGTTCGATAGTTTGTAGTACTTGTCTTTTGTATCATAGCAAACAACAAAGAGCAACAAACACACATTGTGTGTACAAATATATGTGTGTGTGTGTGTGTGTTTGTGTGTATTTGTTTTTGTATGTTTATTGTGTCTAATGTATGCAGTGGCTACCTTTTGTGTGCTACCAGCAGACTGCATTTGCTGCAGCTGAGATATTTTCCAAAATCGTACGATATTAATTAAGTTGTATTTTATGCCCCACCACCCAAAAAAAAAAATCCCTATAGCCCAGAGCGCTTGTAGCGTCACACTCGGGGTACAAAAACAACTAACAACATCATTTTTGACACAATTTTGCAACAGTTAAAAATCGCCAGATAATCGCACAGTCAAGCTGTCTGTCTTTAGTGCGTTTCCTGCTAGGGGAAAAGCAGCAGCACCAACAACAACAACAGTAATAATAATAACGACAGCAACATGAAGAGGCAGCCATAACAAACACCATGAAGAAACCCACCAGCCACAAGCCAGCAAGGCAACAAGGCAAGAAGGTAACGGGGCCACAATAGCCACAAGCGCTGATCACAATCAAAACATCAATAAACCTTAACTGATAGGCAGCCGAAGCGGCCCAAAAGGAGCGGCTTTATACACTCAACAAAAACATATGTAAATGGCCTAGAATTTAGAATTTCTTGAATTTATCGTCTCCTAAGCAACTCGACTTATTTTACTTTTTTGTCTTTCTGGACGAATTTTATTTTTTTCAGTAATGTAGAAAATTGTATTTGAAAGGAGTAATTTATATTTGCAATAAAAAATTTCCACACCTAGGAACAATAATTTTCTTTGTCTTCAAAATATTTTTCTAAAGTAAAATAAAATAATATTTATTTAGTACTTAATAATTCATAATTTATAAATTTAGCAACTGTTCCTACAGGAAAATGCTTTTTAAATTGAATGACTCACATTATTTTTGCTGAGTGTATCACTCATCGTTGCATTTTTGCATTTTGCCAGTAACCGAAAAACTGCGTCATCGTCATCGTCAACGTAAGCGTCATTGACTTGGACTCGAGCTGTGGTTGTATTTGTTGCTGCTGCTGTAGTTGTTACTGTGCTTGTGCACGTCGTCATCACACATCAAATGTGCATCAATTTGCGGCAGAAACGCGACAACAGGCTCAGGCTCAGGCTCAGGCTTCGACTCAGGCTCAGTCGCAGACGCGCAGCTCTCTGGACTCTCGAGCAGACATACGCTCAACTTCGTTGAAACTTTGGTGAAGCGGCGCTTTTTGGATAGCAGCAGCGCGAGTTGGAGTTCGAGTTTTGCGTCGGCTGTGGCCATATTTAGTAAATGCCGCTTCTGTTGCAGCCTTTAAACGTGCAATTAAAGCGCGCACACACACACTCACACACATAAAGCTAAAAGAGAGACAGAGAAGCGAAGAGCGAAGCGAAAGATGTGCTGTTAGGACTGGGAGTCCAACTTGTGGACTCTGCTTGGTACTTATGGAAGAGGCGCGCACGCGCACATCACAACAACCCGAGGGCATTGGCTACTGCATTTGCATAGTCGCCACTCTCTTTGCCCCTCTCTCTTTCGCACACCATCTCTCCCGCTCTTTTCCTCAGCCTCAGCAGGCACGAAAATATGCGCTGCTCAGAACCTTTTCTTTTTCTTTTTCTTTTTTTTCTGTTTTTTGCCTGACTGCGTCCCGTCAATTTCAGTTATATTGGCCAAAATAGCTTCTTCTGCAGATGGGAGGCTGGAATGTAAGTTGAAGTTGGAGTTGAAGTCGGTGTCAAGTGTGCGCAGCTCAAACAATTAACTCGTCTCGTTGTCCATTAGCTCCGCTGGTTCAAAATCAATAGCACTTTATGCCGCTGCTTATTTTCTTTCGGGGCGTCTCTCAGCCGCCATTAGCGCAATAAAAAAGTTGTACAGGGAAAAATAAGAAAAAACTGAAAGTGCGTTTGATGATTGATGGGCGACTCTTTTCCGCCTCTCTCTTCAAATTAATGTTTGAGGTCAGACGCAGTGCGTATGGGGTGTGTGTGTGTGTGTATATGGCTGGCACAGCATTTGCATATGGAGTAGCAATCAACGCAGGTTTCTTAAGCTCTCTTCTCCTCTTATTACTTCTTCATCCAACTGCTGCTGCTGCTGCTGTCTGTTGTTATTCTTAACAACTTCTGCTGAAAAAACGTGCTATTCTAAATGAGCATATCAACAGCTTACAAGTCAAACCAAAAAGACACACACAACCCACTGTCGGAAATAGACGACTAACAAATACTCTGTTGCCCAATGTTGCAACAGCTGGAAAGAGTTGTCTAAGCATCTGCTTGATAATAACTCAAAATTAATAAACAATCTTAAGATATACATATGTAAAAGAAATCTATTACCCTAGATGTATAGAAGTACACATTCCAAGCTTCAATTCTTCAGCTTTAAAAACGTTGAACAAAATCAATACACTCTCTTTTTTCCCTTCGTATCGGAGTAACAAGAAGAAACAGCAGCGTCAGCTGCAGAGGAAATACGAAAGACTGAGGACACAAACTTGGCTGGCTATTTCGCTTAGATGGAGCGTTGATAGCTTTTGCATATCGTTGTCGGGCTCGCCGTTGCCGTCGCAGTTGAAGTCGAAGTCGAAGTCCGCGTAGTCAGAGTCAAAGTATTTACCAACACAACAACCACAACAACAAAAGCAACGACAAAAAAATGCAGCAAGTTGGCAGCTTATTTGGCCCTAATGTCTGTCTGTAGTTGTTCTTGTTGTCGATGGTGCTGCAGCTTATTTGGCATAGCGCCAACAACATCAAGCGGAGCTCACAATTTTAATTAGTTAATTATTTTTACTTTTAAGCAAACAAGATTTCAACGACAAATAAAAAGAGGCAGGCAGCAACTGGCAGCTTTTGGCCAAATCCCACATGCAGCGGTCTCAGCTTGAACCCAAAAACAAAAAAAAAAAATAACAAAAACAACAGAAAATCCCTGCAGCCAGTGCCAGCTTCAGTTCAGTTTTAGTTTTCTTAGCCGTGGCCTTAATAATCTGCATACGTGCATCTTGTCCACAGCTGCCACACAGCTCTCCTCTCATCCCCGCTTCTCACCGCTCTTCACCGCTCTTTCCTTATCCCTTGTGATTCTCTCATCTACGCCTGCTTATTTGTCGTCATGCTTTCTGCTCCTTGTCGTGGCACCCTTTTTAACTGATTCCTTTTCTTTGTAGCTCTTTGTTTTTTATTTATTTTTTTTTTAGTTTTTGGTTGCTTGGCCAGATTTACTCAGCGATTTCGGGCAGCTGCTGCTTCCGCCTTGCTGCGGCATGCAGCAAAATTCTGCAAATCGAAATCTGGCCAAAAATTTCGGCTAAATTCCACAGCGTGTGGGTTGCTTAATAGATGTAGTTCTTTTTTTGTGATTTGTTGATTTGACACTGGCCCATTGTTGGTCCATCGAACGGCCAAAGAGACAGCCAAAATACTCAAACGCTTTGATATTATTTTGTGGCCAAGATGATGGCGCACTCCTTAAATAAAAATAAAATCTAAGATTTAAAAGACTGCCGACTGTTAACATGTGTACAGATTTACATATTTTCAATAGGCCATCAAGCAACAAAATCAACAATAAATAACGAAACAAAATATCGAATCAAAGCCAAATATTTTACAAATCCCCCACAGCCGCAGCGGACTTGGAAATTAAATTGTCAATCATTTTTATATCGTGTCCACAGCTCTATTTGTATGTGTGTGTGTGTGAAAAGAAGTTAATGCCAAAATGATATGTGAAAAGCAAAAGCCATATTTATAGTTAAATATAAATACACGAAATACAAGTATTTATCTTTGGTTATACCCTGTAGTCAATTAACTTCTAGAAATGGGTGGCATTGAATGGTGGCAGCAGCATGAAAAAACGCAAATTTTATCAGCATTATATCATAATTTTCCTTTATTTAATGTGAGTGAAAATAACTAATTTAATCATATAGATTCCAAAATTGAAAAGTAATCATTTTAATACTGTCTTTCGGGTTTGTGTTCGGGTCGTTGGTTAAGCTTGTAAGGTATCTTAGCGTCGAGCACTTTTTGATGTTTTTTGCCGTGCGCTGCTTGAATTTTAAGCAGTCATTGGCAGGCTTTTTGTTCACAGCTTGTTGTTTGTTGTCTCTTGTCCGTTGTTGGCACTTTATTGACTTGACGACGCTGACGATGATGGAAGATACGGAACAAAAAAAAAGTAACATAGTCGAGACAAAGATCTACAGATCTATGTATGAAAGTTTATTCGGTGGCTGTGGTTTCAATGAGTTTGGACGACGAGCGTATAAATAATGAATTATGCCGATTATTAGGTGACTTATGCAAAACTCTTTGACTCTCACAAGCTGAAAAATCACAGTGATTAGCTGATTTGAGTATTTATGCTCGATACCAGCTACCAATTGAGCTACAGCCATAAAACAAAGCGCGTGCTGCCAAAAAAAAAACAAAAAACTACTGGAATGAGTCTTCGCATATTATCGTTCGCAACAATTGATTGCGAGCACATTCGAATGCATACTGCAAGTGCATAAAAAAAATACAAAAAAAAAAGCCCAAAGCAAAAAAAAAAAAAAAAAAAAAAGGAAAGGAAAAGAAGCATAAGAAGAATTTGTCGACATATTAATATTTTGATACTTTGTTTTTGCCGCCGTCTTCGTCCGTTGGCAATAAAACAGCAACATTGTAAATTGTTGATGAGCTGCCACTACAATAACCAGAGATCAAGCTGGACAGAGAGCGGGAAGTGGGGGTAAGACATTTATGAATTAAGGGCCATAACAACAGCACAAATGACTGATTGAAAGCCAAGGCACCAAATCAGAAATTACAAGGGAAGCATCTCGGCACGCAAACTGAAACAGAAAATATATGTTGTCCTAAAAGAATCTCCAAAAATAACTGTGCATACAAATTCGGGTAATTGCAGATGGCAATTTGCAAGAGCAAAAAAAAAAAAAAAAATACAATCCTCGAGGCATTGCTCGGGCCCTCCTTGGCATGCCCTTGGGCAGATGCCAAACAAAAACCAGTCAAATAGAACAGCCCCCAACCAGCCGGTTCGTATGTGGACAGCTATCCTGCCCTGCTCGTGACCAACCAACCGTGCTTACAGGTTGATTGAAAAAAAGTGATATCAAACTCAGCACACTTTCGAATTCCTAAGAATATAAACTATAAATTTATATTTTCGTAAAAAAACAAAACCAGATGGCTATACGAATGGAAAATTAGGCGAAGAACTCTGTCATAAGACCTATTAGTCGAAAAAACTGATAGCATAGTCGATGGTATTATTGAACTAGATGAATTAAATATTTTTCTAATAGATAAATTGCTGGCTAGATATATCGTTGCTTGTTAATAGATAATGTTCTCAATATATCTGTGGTTTTATTAGATATTTGATTTTAGATATCTGGTTTAGATATATGGTCAACGTTATTACTATCCACAATACTTTATTAGATTCATTTGCAAGTAGATCATTTGTTTACATATTTGTCTTTTATTTTGCTGTCTAACATATCGTTATTAAAATTGATGATCAATCAAGTTGATACTTTTTCAGAGCTTACTTTGAGATCAGCTTTCTTTTCCATTTTTTTTTTTTTTATTTAGCAATTTAATTTAATATTGATCAGCCTGAAAATCGATATATCGGTGTATGAGCATGGGTCGACACTTCAAAATGCCATAACTTCGTCAAAACTCAACTGATTCTAAAAAGCAAGGGCTTTTTGATCATAGTTTTGCCCCTAAATCAATCGTACATTTAAAGTTAAAAATGAAATTTGAGGTCGGAAGACAAGTAAAAATTATAGCCTGAAAATCGATATATCGGTGTATGGGCATAGGTCGACACTTCAAAATGCCATAACTTCGTCAAAACTCAACTGATTTTAAAAAGCAAGGGCTTTTTGATCATAGTTTTGCCCCTAAATCAATCGTACATTTAAAGTTAAAAATGAAATTTGAGGTCGGAAGACAAGTAAAAATCATAGCCTGAAAATCGGTATACCGATATATGGGCATAGATCGAAACTTCAAAATGCCATAACTTCGTCAAAACTCAACTGATTCTAAAAAGCAAGGGCTTTTTGATCATAGTTTTGCCCCTAAATCAATCGTACATTTAAAGTTAAAAATGAAATTTGAGGTCGGAAGACAAGTAAAAATTATAGCCTGAAAATCGATATAGCGGTGTATGGGCATAGGTCGAAACTTCAAAATGCCATAACTTCGTCAAAACTCAACTGATTCTAAAAAGCAAAGGCTTTTTGATCATAGTTTTGCCCCTAAATCAATCGTACATTTAAAGTTAAAAATGAAATTTGAGGTCGGAAGACAAGTAAAAATCATAGCCTGAAAATCGGTATACCGATATATGGGCATAGATCGAAACTTCAAAATGCCATAACTTCGTCAAAACTCAACTGATTCTAAAAAGCAAGGGCTTTTTGATCATAGTTTTGTCCCTAAATCAATCGTACATTTAAAGTTAAAAATGAAATTTGAGGTCGGAAGACAAGTAAAAATTATAGCCTGAAAATCGATATAGCGGTGTATGGGCATAGGTCGAAACTTCAAAATGCCATAACTTCGTCAAAACTCAACTGATTCTAAAAAGCAAGGGCTTTTTGATCATAGTTTTGCCCCTAAATCAATCGTACATTTAAAGTTAAAAATGAAATTTGAGGTCGGAAGACAAGTAAAAATCATAGCCTGAAAATCGGTATACCGATGTATGGGCATAGATCGAAACTTCAAAATGCCATAACTTCGTCAAAACTCAACTGATTCTAAAAAGCAAGGGCTTTTTGATCATAGTTTTGCCCCTAAATCAATCGTACATTTAAAGTTAAAAATGAAATTTGAGGTCGGAAGACAAGTAAAAATCATAGCCTGAAAATCGGTATACCGATGTATGGGCATAGATCGAAACTTCAAAATGCCATAACTTCGTCAAAACTCAACTGATTCTAAAAAGCAAGGGCTTTTTGATCATAGTTTTGCCCCTAAATCAATCGTACATTTAAAATTAAAAATGAAATTTGAGGTCGGAAGACAAGTAAAAATCATAGCCTGAAAATCGGTATACCGATATATGGGCATAGATCGAAACTTCAAAATGCCATAACTTCGTCAAAACTCAACTGATTCTAAAAAGCAAGGGCTTTTTGATCATAGTTTTGCCCCTAAATCAATCGTACATTTAAAGTTAAAAATGAAATTTGAGGTCGGAAGACAAGTAAAAATCATAGCCTGAAAATCGGTATACCGATGTATGGGCATAGATCGAAACTTCAAAATGCCATAACTTCGTCAAAACTCAACTGATTTTAAAAAGCAAGGGGGTTTTGATCATAGTTTTGCCCCTAAATCAATCGTACATTTAAAGTTAAAAATGAAATTTGAGGTCGGAAGACAAGTAAAAATTATAGCCTGAAAATCGGTATACCGATATATGGGCATAGATTGAAACTTCAAAATGCCATAACTTCGTCAAAACTCAACTGATTCTAAAAAGCAAGGGCTTTTTGATCATAGTTTTGCCCCTAAATCAATCGTACATTTAAAGTTAAAAATGAAATTTGAGGTCGGAAGACAAGTAAAAATTATAGCCCGAAAATCGATATATGGGCATAGATCGAAACTTCAAAATGCCATAACTTCGTCAAAACTGAACTTAGATTAAAAGGCAAGGGCTTTTTGATCATAGTTTTGCCCCTAAATCAATCGTACATTTAAAGTTAAAAATGAAATTTGAGGTCGGAAGACAAGTAAAAATCATAGCCTGAAAATCGGTATACCGATATATGGGCATAGATTGAAACTTCAAAATGCCATAACTTCGTCAAAACTCAACTGATTCTAAAAAGCAAGGGCTTTTTGATCATAGTTTTGCCCCTAAATCAATCGTACATTTAAAGTTAAAAACGAAATTTGAGGTCGGAAGACAAGTAAAAATTATAGCCTGAAAATCGATATATCGGTGTATGGGCATAGGTCGACACTTCAAAATGCCATAACTTCGTCAAAACTCAACTGATTTTAAAAAGCAAGGGGTTTTTGATCATAGTTTTGCCCCTAAATCAATCGTACATTTAAAGTTAAAAATGAAATTTGAGGTCGGAAGACAAGTAAAAATTATAGCCTGAAAATCGGTATACCGATATATGGGCATAGATTGAAACTTCAAAATGCCATAACTTCGTCAAAACTCAACTGATTCTAAAAAGCAAGGGCTTTTTGATCATAGTTTTGCCCCTAAATCAATCGTACATTTAAAGTTAAAAATGAAATTTGAGGTCGGAAGACAAGTAAAAATTATAGCCCGAAAATCGATATATGGGCATAGATCGAAACTTCAAAATGCCATAACTTCGTCAAAACTGAACTTAGATTAAAAGGCAAGGGCTTTTTGATCATAGTTTTGCCCCTAAATCAATCGTACATTTAAAGTTAAAAATGAAATTTGAGGTCGGAAGACAAGTAAAAATTATAGCCTGAAAATCGATATATCGGTGTAAGCGAAAGTTTCCTTGTTCTTATCGCATTAATTAAAAGCGCAGTTCTTAACTGCGCCTCGGCATTGAATTATTGTGTGGCGGAGTCGTTCGTTCATTTCAGATTGTCATGCATTGGAATTCATAAATTAAATCAAGTTAATAATTCAGTGTCGCTTTGGTGCAACACCCAAGGGGCAACACCTACTTTCTTGCTCAGAGAGATATTAAAATGCTTAATTGAATTTGTTAACACAAAAGGATGGCCGAAGCGCCAAGCCCCAGAGATAAGACATCCTGCCGAACTTCCTACTCCAGACTACAGTCGAGTAAGTTCACGCCGCACACAGAGCCTGTGGGCCACTCAGTGGCCAGCATTCAATGGTTCGCCATAAACAAACGCAAACATTTATTGCCGCTGATTGTTAATTTGTGAAGCGATAACGCACATCTACCACGTTCACTTCAGTTCGGTTTGGTTTGGTTCGGCAACATATGTTCGAATATACCAGCCCCACATTGAGCGACCTCAATAAGAACAACAACAAATAAAAAATGCGTGTATGGCTGAAGCGCGAACTTGTGACACCGAACCGAACCGAAAGCTAAAAGCTAAAGCTGTAGCTATGCACTAAAAAAAATCAATGTGCCAAAACAGAATACAAAACACCAAAATGGCATAACCGCTACCAGTGGCAATGACATAATAAGTTTGGAGAAGTAATTTTCCTTGATGTTTAAGTGTTAAATATTTACGCCTTTAAGTACATACTTGAGTTGTATTATTTCTGGCAATGGAACCTGAACATATTTGCTTATCATATATATATAAATTTTTTTTTTGTTTATTTTTGTTTATTTTTTTGTTTTTTGTTTTTTCAGTGTAGCACTGTAATTGCAGCTGAGAAAAATAACTCCTTGCAACTTGCAGCCCCTTCGATGGCACCGTTTGCAACTTCTCCTGGCAAATTTCTCGCCTGCTCGCATTGCTTCACCTTTTGTGCTTTCCTTTTGGCTTTGCCCCGCTTCTCGCCTCTGATCTTTTGATATCGATAAACTTATCCGTTTTTCTTTGAGAGTTTTTTTTATACGTTTATTTTTATTTTTGGGTATTGGCTGCTTTTTTCTGCCCGCTGCTGCCCTCTCGCTTGCACATTAGCACGCATGTCGTTTCCTGCACCGACACAAATGACATGACAAATGTTTTTGACCAGTGCCCAGCGCTGGGTTCTGACACTCCACACAAAGACAGACAGACGGACATTCTGCGATTTGCCATGCGAGACACCCAAAGGCAACAACAGCAAAAACAGCTAAATCTCCCCAAGCCAGTCCTTGGCCCTGACTGACTGTGGTTGCAGTTGTTGTGCCTGCTTTTGTTGTTCAATTCAATTTATTGTCGAAAGTTCGTAGTTGAAAGAACATTTTAATTTGGCTGGCAGTGCAGCGAGAAGAGTTAAGTCTGACAGAGGGGGGAGACAGGCTGAGTTTGTAGCTGCTTTTCTTATAGTTTATGTGGCATGAGGCAATGCTGTGGTGCACTGAGCCTTAAATTCAAGAGACGCGCTGGCAAATTGAACTCCCAACTGTAAGTCGCAGGCGGCGATTAAAAAGTAACTGTTTTGGCCAGGGTGTCGAAGTTGCCGTTTGGGCTTTAAGCGTTTATTTATGCACTTCTTGTGTTGTTGTTGTTGCTTGCGACTTGCACATTTGTTCTGTTTACTTTACAACTCTTTTTGTTGCTGCATTTGTCCTGCTGCCATTTTTTTTGTGGCTTTATTTTATGCAACAAATTTATTTGCAAACTGTCTTTATTGTTGCTGGTCGTGTTTATTGGTGAATTTATGACGTCTCTGATCCCTACTCGTTAGTCGAACTTGTGAGCGAATTATAAACTCCGGGAAGGCAATCAATTGTCATCAATCAATTTGCCGCAAACAAGCTAGCTAACTGTACCTATATGCGTTGCCAGATATACCTTATAAATCTATACATCTCTTTCGATATTTATATATTTAGACATGTATATATGAAATACTTATCAGAAACCGTTGAACAGAACTGCGCCTGCCCACCGGATCATAAATTTGTGCATACAACTCATTAAACAGCAAAGGGAACAAAAGTATCCGATTACCAGCTGCTTAGCACACACAGAGAAAGAGAGAGAATGAAAGAGAGAGAGTCTGAAAGGTATATATATATATATATAGAGAGAGAGAGAGAGAGAGAAAGAGAGAGTGAGTGGAGCACAGATATTTCATTACTTCTATGGAAGCGACTGCAAGACGTAGGCAATCGGAGTCTCTTGTCACTGGGTTTCATTCTTGATGGACACGAAAGTGGATCGCTGTTGGCATGTTTGAAATTTTATACACATGGGAGGCGGATTAAGACATTCTTTTTTCTTTTTGGTGCTTAGAGCTTTTTTTTTGGCCAGTTAACTACTAAGCTGCCAAAATTGAGCTAGTGCCAGTGGTGAGTAGGAGGAGTATAAATTAGGAGCAGGAGGTGGAAAGGAATAGAAGTAGAAGATTCATAGCTTGGGATAACTGTGTGAAAACTGAACAAAGTAATTTTGGTCACGAAATGGCCCGTAGAATAATTCTGTATTAAAAAAAATAAATAGTGATATGGTCTGAAAGTTCGACAGTTTTTTTTACCTATACCCAAACTGAGTGGAAGAGTAGGTAAATATGGCAACAAAAAAATAATAGGAAAGTGTTATTGTAGAAATAGTATGCTCTGAATTTAGCTGAGTAGGTGATTATCGAAATGAAGTCCAGATATATGCTGCTAAAGTATTTGTCAAGCAACGTAATAAACTTGACTTTAAAATGCCAACGTGTAGGGAAACTGTGCCAGAGGCAGGGCAGAAAGGGGGACATTGCAGAAGTTGCAGCAGTGGCAACAGCAGCATCAAATTAAAGTTAACAAGACAAAGTGTTAATGAATTATTTGGAGGACAAGTCGCAATGTGGCTCTGACAGAAGGAGGAGGGCAACCAATGAAGGGAACGAAAGGCCACAAGCCAAAGAACAAAGCAAAAAAAAAAAACGAAAAACAAAAACCGCAGACGCGGCAACGAGAGCCAGTGGCTCAGGGCCATGCCACAAAGGCTGTTTCTGCTGCTGCTGCTGTTGCAATCGACATCGTTGCACAAATGAATTTCATTAAAAACTGCAACAAACATTGTCGACAATTAAAAAAGCTCAAAGCCGCAGACCGTCGTTGTAGTTGTCCCTGTCCCTGTCCAAGTTCGATGTCGGACTTCGCCCGTGGTGTCTGGGGATTGGGGATGAGCTGCAGTAGGGTCTCTGTGG
This sequence comes from Drosophila nr. perissopoda 5 BK-2023a, assembly GCA_035044105.1. Lineage (NCBI taxonomy): Eukaryota > Metazoa > Arthropoda > Insecta > Diptera > Drosophilidae > Drosophila > Drosophila nr. perissopoda 5 BK-2023a. The sequence continues at coordinate 1,175,362 of JAWNMK010000245.1, forward strand.
CTCAGCTCTACCAGGCGACGCAAACAAAGTCTTAAGTGGGCTCCGCACTCAAGCTCAACACTATTTTTAGGCAGCGTCTTTGGGGCATTTCATGTGCTGAAAACTCAACTGAAAACGAGTCGCATGCAGCATCTGAAATTGAAAGTGGAAACTCTCTGGAGTATTAGCTAGCTTTTGTTGTTCTTCCTGTTGCTTTTTTTAATACTCTTGTAGTGGGTATTATAATTTGGTCGTAAGGTGTACAAAGGAGACAGCGTTGAGTCTATAAGGTCGTTATCGAAATATCCTTCTGTATGTTTCAATGCAAGCTAGTAACTTTGACTTGCAAATTGCTTGATGAAGATTTAATATAAATTGAAATGTGGGTTTTCGTTGTGAAAACTTTCTTGCTTACCAGGATTCCATTTGTTGTTTTTTCTCATAGATTTTAAATAAATACTTAGGCAGTCTGCGAGGGTATCTTTTATTCTTTTAGTAAGACACACTGGCATTGGCAGAACGAATGCGAACACGCCACCAATCGGGCAAATTAGCAAACATTTAATTTCAAATGCGTTGGGCTAGTTCGTTGCCTAAGTCTTTTGTTTTTTTTCGCAAGTGCTGCTGCAGCTCGTTGTTTACTTGCTTGCCTGTCTTGCTTGCTTGCCTGATTGTATTCATTGTGCCACAGCATCCACAACTATTTGCTTTGCTCTCCACTCGTGTTGGCAATCAGCTTAAAATTAACCAACTTGATGCGCATTAAGCGTGCAGCAGAAGCAGCGGCAGTTGAAGGCGGGTGTTTATGCCACTCGGTTGGGCAAGATGCGTGCGTGTTAAATTGCTGGTCCTCTTGAGGTTAAGGCTGAGGCTGAGTTGCAGCTGGTTAAGCTGTGTTTTGTGTGCTGTAAATGGGGAGTGGCTTAAAACTAGCTAAACATTTTGCATAATCAAATATTGATCTTTTGCATTCCTTTATTATTGCCTTCGCATGGGTTTTGTTTCCCGAGTTGGTTACTTTTCTTCGCGCGTGTGTGGGCGTCACAATAATTTGCGAGTGCCTGTAAATGTTGTTGTCTGTTAATGGCGGCTGCAAACTCTTTAGACACATATTAATGAATTTTAAGCTTATGTGAAATAGGAAATGGCTTCTGGACGGGGCCTAAAAGAAGAAACGGCGGCTAACAAATTAAATATGCAAATTGGTTACCAAACATAAAAAATGTTGCCTGAAAATTAACAAAAGAAAACGAGACAAAGCAGCAATAAAATAAAGAGCTCATAAGTGTGGTCTAGTAGAAAGTGCTTGACTGGAAAACACCCTGTAATCAGGTCAAACGGTTAAGCATCGCTGTTAAAAATAGAAAATGCCGAAAATTGTTTTTAAGCTGCTTTATTTTTATTTCGTTACTCGATTTTATAGCTACAATCAGTGAAATCCTTACTTATGCATATAATTCAGCATTTTGCAAGTTCGTTGCAAGTCTTTTGATATGTTCTCCCATTTAAAATGCGAATTTAAATATCATTTGTTATAGCTCCTGATTGTAGTAGGTATTTCAAATCCTGACTTGACTAAAGGACAACTTTGTACTCAATATTGATTTTGTTATATCAATCGATTATGCGGAAAAAATACTACGAATGTCTTAAATCTTCACAGTCATTCAGAAGTTAAGTTATTTATGCTGTAAGCGATGTGCTCATATAGTATCTGTTTTTATACACGCCTAATGGCTAAAGTGTATAAGAAATCAGAGTTGATGCTGTGCAGACATTTGCTAAAGTTCATTAAACGCAACTCACAGCAAATAAAAGCACCGATGGAAATTACAACAAAAAAATACAAAAAACACAAAGACAAATACAAATACGAATACAAATAAATATGAATGTGTTGGGAATGGCAATAATAATGGCAATGGTGATGGCAGAATGAGGAGTCAACGCCAAATAAGACTGCACAAATAATGGCCACAACTTCTCCGTTCACTGGACACAGAATGAGGCACAGGCGGCCCACCAGCAGCGCGATCACCACAACCAGAAGAAGAAGCAGCAGCTCTCATATATATATATACATATATATATATATATATATATATATATATATAAACATAAAAACATAAAAGATACACGCTTGGCTTCCCCTTACCACACTCTGTGATCGCTGCCTTTTGCCAAAGAGGCATTGCCAACATTTTTGCGAGCCACGCGGCTGCGTTGACAACTTAATAAATTTTGAGTGAGCAGAGCTTTAGCTTTAGCCTCAACTGCACAGCGAGACTCGACGAGCGATGCGAGATGCGAACAATTTCTCCACTTAGTTAGCTTTGTTGGTTAGTCGGTGAGTTTAGTTGGTTGATTGGTTTAGTTGGTTTTGCTGATTATTAAACGCGCATATTTCTAATAATTTGTTGTCTGCTGTCTGTGTGCAGACATTTCCTCCATTTAACAGTAACGCATAAATTTCAGAAATATTTTCAGCGATGAAGGCGAATTGTATGACTCTTTGCTACATGAAGATGTACAAATTGTGGGGAGTGTATTGAAAAGCAGAACTCAATAGATTGGAAAGAATAATTTAAATATTAAGAAATCTATTGCCTCTCCTGATTATGCCAGTTGAAGTAACAATTACAATGACGGAGCGTGTGCTTCAATCAATAGTTTTGCTCATTTCCTCACTTAATACCTCCATACAGAACAGTGTATTAGAACAACAAAAGTAACAAGAACAATAACAACACTCACGTGAACAATAAATATAAGTGCAAAGTACGAGATGCAGCTAAAACACTCGGCACGGTATGAAGATCGCACTCGCAGTTATACTCGCTGAGAGGCTGGAGTTGGGTCTGGAGTTGATGCTAGAGTTGGTTCTAGCATTTCATTTCAACACCAAACGTAAACTTGCACTTCCTCAAAGGAGGCAGCGGCGTGTCGTTGCTGTTGTTGTTGCTGGAAAAGAGATTTATGTTCATTATAGATTATTTCTGTCTGATGATGTTAATTTTGTTGCATTTCTCGCATTTGTTGCAGTCATTCGAGTGTGTCTGTTGCTTGGTTGCTTGGAGAGGAAGTTGCAGAATTCAGCTGGCGCTGGCACAGCTGTCTCATAAATGTTGTTACTGTTGCTGGTTTGCTGTTGCCTGTTCTTCTTGTTGCTGCTCGTGTTGGGCGCATTGCATGGCAACATTTGATTTGTTGGCAACATTGTTTGTTGCTGGCCAAATCGATGGACCATGTTGCCAACGTGATTAGCACACGACTTCTGCGAATAACTTTTTTACATAAACTCAACTAATGCATCCTCTATCTCTCTCTCTTTCTCTCTATCTCTCTATCTCTCTCTCTCTCTCTCTCTCTCTCTATATTTCTCTTTATAGGTGAGCCGCGATTTTATAATAAGCAAACTGAAACCGTGTGTGAGTATTATGTGACTTTTGCTTGTCGCCTGTCAAACATTTGTCAACACATGTCATCGCTTGTTGGGGCTAAAGCTCCGCCGACAACTAACGTTGAAAAAGAAGAAAACGATGCAGCTATAGGTACTAAAACAATAGACATGGTAGTTGCCCCAGTTGAGATCTGAAATCAGCTGTCATTATGAGCTCAGGCAGCCATAATAATGCCATGTTCACTTTGTGTTACACGTCAGTTTCTGTATATCAACAAGAACAACAAGAAGCAGATGTAAAAGAATTTTGTTATCTCTGTTGTCGTTGTTGCTGCTATAAAACTTTTGTAGCACACAAAGACATAACGTCCGCACACAACGCGTCCAGTTAGCCAGTTCCTTATCTCTCTCTCGATTCCTCTCACTTTCTCTCTCGCTCTACAGTTATGGCTTAAAAACAAGATATATACATTTTGTATTTTCTAATTTTCTATTTAAACATTGATAATCCAATTTAGAGCTTTCAAAAACTATAAAATAAATTGATTTTCTAAATTTAAATGCCATTTTAAGTACGATTGCTTTTGTAAATCGTTTCAGTATTAATGAAGTTATGAAAGTAGAATACTTCCACCAATCAGTCAGTCACTCAGTCAGGACAAGCCGTACAGTCAAATAGAATATGAAAAATTGAGAACCGTGCATACGAACTGCTTCAGGCTATGTTTTGGCCACGCCTCAAAGAAATTCTGCTTCTTTTTTATGTGCGCTTCAAATGCTGGCAATGAAAATGGGCAGCGACGTCACAGAGACGGCGTTGCCCTAATGTTGACTGTTGTTCAGTTTATGATCGCGTTGACATTTTTATTAAGGCTCGCCATAATAACACTCACTCGCACACACACACGCATTCACAACAGCTATTTCCAGTGTACAACACACTCTTCACCTGGCTGCCTCTGTCCACACTCGAATGGGCTCCGTTAGCATTCGGTGTAGCGCAGATTTATGAAGGCCATAACAATGAATTAAATATGACATTGATTACTATCAATGGAGTTGTGACCCGTTCCATTTTATCGCGGACATCAGCGATGCACATGAAATGCATCTCTTGGCATTGTCCACGGCACTATTGATAACCCAATGCGGGAACCCCAACAGATCCAAAAACAATTCCAGACTGTTTCCAAACCGATTTCGAAGCACTTCCAACGCAGTTCCCGCAGCGAGCGTTGCTTATGCAATCGCTTGACTCATATATCAAATTGCTTGACGTGTGTATTTCATTTTGCTGCTGGCAGCCAAATTTCTGTGTGCTAAGTAGTATGCAGTAATTGCAGGACATTGAGCGTCGAGGCGTCGTCGTCTCTCTGCACTGTATAATTAGTTTCATCAACGCAATAATCATGATCAAATCGAAAAGGCAGAGTTGCATATTAACTGAAATTACCAAGTGTATGTTTCGTTCCTTTCCGTTTCTGTGTTTCTTTTAAAGTTACGCTGCACTGTTTTCGATACATCAGTTTCTCGATTAACTTCTGTCAGATCGCATCAGAACTCTTAGTCCAAGAAAATACTAATTACTATGATAATGGAATTTGGCTCACAAGAACTTACCACAAACTAATTTTGATGCCTCCAGCTCTAATAGTCGCCTCTAATACGATTGGGCTGTTGAAGTGGGTTACGGAGACTCTTCCCCTGACTGTTCACTTATTCTGCACTTTTATTGGACAACTTTTTGTCCATTTTTAATGGATATCCTGTTCCATTAGATGCCGCGTTCGTGACCATTTAGAGTGAGTGTCTTAAAGCTTGACTTTATTAGCTAATCGTCCACTTTGAGATTAAATATATGTATATACATATTTAGTCTTTGCCTGCCTGTGTGGTAGATTATCTGCTAAAACCAACGCAAGCTGCGTCATACAAACATATGTAGATTGCAAATATTTGCAGGATGCTTGCTTGACAGATTCAGTTATGACGCACCATGAGTTTATTGTCGCTTGTACTTTGGTTTTATGACTGTCGGAATTGGCTTTCATTCCTAAGGCATCATTTTGTCTTGGGATTATGTGTTTATTTCACTTGGCTATTTATGAATGGATTTTCGTGATGGCCGCCAAAATAGCCAGCAGCATCAGATTACCAGTTCAATTCGGTTTTAATGGGGGCAGTAGACTGCGACTCGAGACTTGAGAGAGGCAGACAGACAGACAGACGGAATGTTGTAACAAAAGTGTTTAGTTAACCACATGTAGACATTTTGAGCTTGCCTGTAATGTGTGAAACAAAACGCCTTAGTACTTTTAAGTGCACCCCTCTTCCCTCTCCTTTGCCCACTCATTGTGTTGTGAGTGTGTGAAATAGACGAATTGATTTCGCGCTTCGATGCAAATGATCAAAGCGGACTTTTGCCCAGGGCTGATGGCTGAGCTCAGGTTTCGGCTCTGGGCCTATGGATTGACAGACAGTCTGGCAGTGAGTCGAGGGGAAGTCGCGGCACCGTAGACTGGCAGACAGTTTGCGGTTTTTGTTCTGTGCAGTTTCCAAATATGCAATTGGGAAGGCAACTTTTCATTCGTTGACGCTGTCACATCACCCAGGCGGCAGCAGCTATTTTGGGGTACTGCTTACTTTGTAAGAGGAGAGAAATAATGTGCAGGAGCAGCAGCAGCAGCAGCAACTGCGGCAGGAGAAGAAACAGCCGTCGACGCTGCCACGAAACAACAATGTGCGCTCTGTGTGCACAGCACGGGGCTCCTCTTCAGCTCATTGGACAGTTTACGACCTGGACTCGGAGTTCGAGTCGTCTTCGACTACGTCGAAGTCAGAGTCGGATTCAAGGCTTTGCGACTTGGCGGTAGCGCATACAATTAGACTTTTAATTATCTTCTGTTATTTTTTTTGCTGCTGTCGCTGCTGCATTTGTATTATTTTTTTTTGTTGTATTTTTTTGTCTTCAGCGGTAAAAACTAATAATTTGCAGTAAAAAAGATAACAACATTGGCAATGGGAAAGCAGCCGCTGCAGCAGCAGCAGCCACACAAGTCGCTTGCAACGCGTACCATAACTTGAGTGCTGACTGTATAGGCAACCGCTCCACAACCCGTCGCTTTGCCCACTGGCATCGCAGTCGTTAACATTTCGTATGCCTTAAGCAGAACACAACAAAAGTTGGCAAATAATTTGCAAATTTTTATGAGGCAGCGGCAAATTATTGCAGGAAGCTGTTTAGTTAAACAGTTGCAAGTGGCCAGGTTGCAGGCTGCCAGTTGCCAGTTGCCCGTTGGCTGGTTGCTTGCTGCACATCGTTCGCTGCAGGCTCAACTAGTGTTCACTAGTCACAGTGAATTTGGTACTTGTAACTAAAACTTGGTTTAACTCAGGTTGTGTTTATAATATTTGAAAAATAAATACCTCTTAAAGCATGAATTCTGACTATTTAAAATATTAGCAACAATTATAAAAAATTTCTTAACAAAAACCGTTATGGGTTTCATTATGAAAATTTTCTTAATGTTCTATTTACTTTAATCAAAAAACAATGTTATGCAAAGTCAGTTTTCCCATTTCAAATCTATTGCATATTTTTCTTGAGCTCAAACCTTGATTAAGACTCCTTGCTGTTGAAAATACGAAATGGTGAGAGTTGTTTTCCCTTTGCCAATATATCCGCGAGAGTGTTAAAAATTCTCAGATCTGTTTTATGTGCCATTACATTACAATACATTACAAATCGAGATATTGTTTCCCTCAACTGCATGTTAATGAGAAACTTAACGAAGTGATTAACTGCTTGAAAATACAGTTTGTTGTTTAACGTTTGCTGTACAATTGACGCCATTTTATAGAACATATATGCGAACATGTATACACATATGCTGTGCTATAGTAGTGGTAGTAGACTCTTCTAGTAAACGAAGCATTATTAATCGCTCAGCCTAATCAATTATCTTTAGGATCTTTAATTAATTTTATATTATTCGCGCTTGCTTTTGGGACAGCAGCTGCTGTTGCTGCTGCTGTTGCCGATTGCTGATCAGCATCAACAGCAACAAGCTGAGCATATCTGGATAGCTTCCTCTCTATCTCTCTCTCTCTCTCTCTCCTTGGCTTGAAATTGCAAAATTGTAAACTGCGCTCCCTTTTTAGCCATAAATCGTGCCGCACATAACTCAGCCCCAATCGGAAATTGCTTTTGCGCTTATCGATTTACGCGCCTAATCGACACAAGACAATTTTCAATTTAGCACTCATTTACTTAGAATCATCTCTAACTAACATTCCAAAGAACTCTGTCCCCTTCCTTCTATTACTATCCCTTCCCCTATTCCTATCATAAGAATTTAATTATATTTCTTGGTTCTATTGTGGTTACCACACAAAGTTGTAAACAAGTCCGCAATCAAAACGGGGCAAGTGAATCAACACAACGGCACATGGCATAATGAATATGACATACATATGTATTCGTATAGATATATATATATATATATATATATATATATATACATTTTATCATATACCACAGATAAACATATCTAGCATTTGATTTGCATAATCTGCTATTAATTGCGTTGATAGCGTATTTGTGGGGAATTCGAATTCGAATTGGAATCGAAAATGGGAGAAAAGCGCGAGAGAAAGAAGCAAAGAAAGGGCAATGGATGAAAATGGCCAGCTAAAAAGCGAAGCTCAGCAAATTGATTGGCCTTAAATACCAAACAGAAACATTTGGACAACCGCAGCCGCAATCGAAGTCCAAGTCAAAGTCAAAAGTTCGGAACTCCTCTACCCATAAATATACTAATTTTCTGTAGGCCCAGAGAAGCGATGCTCTGTCCGGCTTATCGGTCGGCTTGTCATCCAATGATTAATAAACAGAATATGGAAATTTAAATGGAACGAGAACCCAACAGCAGACAGAAAGAGACAGAGAGAGAAATAGAGTGAGAGAGTGACAGAGAGAGAGTTGATTATTTGTATTTAAATGAACATTAGGCATCGTTTGAGCTGGCGTCTCGAATCCCAAATGACTCTAGCTGAAAATTACACAAAAACTTAAGGTTTTTCTTGTACAACTGAAATAAAATACCCGTTAAAATATACAACTAACAAAATTGTATGAAAAGCAGCAGCAGATGCAAATATGTTACGACTTTTATTCATCTATTAGTTAATTTATCAATATTTGATGTGTGTACAGCAGTGTTCTTGATGGGAAATTGCATTTTCAAGATTTGATCGAAACGATTCATTCACTTTAAATCAGTGGAAAATGTTTTTTGATGAAGCTCAGCTTTGATGGACTTTATATTCTCACTAAGAACTCCGCTTAGTATCAACAAATGTACAAATTTGTATATATATATATATCATATTTTAAGATTTTTGTATTGATACATTTAAATTAGCCAGTAATTAAATTTTTAATGTTAAGCCGCTGATTTTTGATTGCTTTGCTCAATACAACTTCAGGCTTACTTCCTTATACCATTTGGTACCGCTATTGGCAATGCCGCCACTTGTTTTGCCCACATCATGGGCCAGGTTCAATGCAGTGCGTTGGCCAACTTCTACACATAAATATATATGGATATATATATACATATGTATATATAGAGTGTATGTTAGATGCTTGTACGCGTACATGTTTGGTAATGCCGACCAACACCCACAAATAGTTAGATGGCTGGGAGAACAGGCTCCAGGCGGCCAAAACGTATAAAATGCTTTAATTAAAAAACTCTGTTGGCCTATTTGTATGTTGTAGGCCTGCAGTTGTTGTTGTTGTTGTTCTCTCTCTCTCAACTGGCGTTACACCATTAACCGTTACTATTAACCAGCCCAGCGATAAACACACACAAACACACACACAGAGATTTGATAATCGGCGTCCACATACAGGCGGCAACGTCAGTCGAAAATCTGTCATAAATTTATTATTTTCAATTAATTATGAGCTGATGTTGTTGCTGTTGTTGTCGAGCGGCAGCGAAACGCCCAAAATGCTGCTAAATAAATTTCAAGGCATAGCCTCAAAGCAGAAAAATCTAAAAAAATAAATAAAAAAAAGAAAAAGACTCAAGTAAACGAAAAACTCTTATTATAGACGAACAACAACAACGAAATATTTTGGCCAGGCCAAAATGCCAAAGTGCTCATTAGCAGCCGATGCAGAAACTATGCAAGCTGAACGAGCTGTGGGACCCGCTTAAACTGACCAATTCGAAACCGTTTCCAAGCCGTGCGTAATTTATTGGTTCCAAAAATAGGCGTTCAACTCGAAAACTTTTGGCCAAGACCAGCAGACATCACTTGTTGCAGTTTGGATCTTCGTGTAGCTGGAAAATGTTGCCATTAAAAAACAAAACGTTCGAATCAAAATCCGCCAGGCAATTTAGCAACGCATCGGCATGCGCGCAATTGATTGAGTTTTTCACAGTTTTGAAGCTGAATGAGAGTGCCCGCATCTTGAATGAATGCGATGAATGAAACCCCAGCAAAGCACATACAAAAGGCAAGCGGACAACTGTCCGAAACGAAGCCAAACAAATGCAGCTCCAAAAGGCGAGTGTTGCGTAAAACGCTATAGAAAAAAACATTTTTGGTCTTTCGTTGTTTGAAACTATTTCGCGAATTAAAATTCAACGAGGCTAACGCACAAAAATGCAATAGCCACAACAAATGTGGAACAGAGGCAATTGCAAGATGCTTATGATTACATAATTACCTACTGTAGTGAAAATAGAGATCAATGTAAATACTCAGAAAACAATTTAGCTTAACGGCTTAAGAATGCATTTAAATAATTTATCGATTTATTTTAATATGCGTTACACAATTCTCGACGAATTTTGTATACCCTCTGCAAGGGAAAAACAAATATAAATATAAAAAATATAAAAATATAGATATTGTGTGTAGAATCGTGAATGCAACTTTTCCACATACACTCACACCTGTCTAAAAAGTGGCTGCTCGGCTATCTTCACGTCGTTGCCACATCGATGGGTGGTTGCATCTTTGCAGTTTATGGTTCAAGCTGCTGCAAAAACCCAACCGGACGGCTAGCATGCAGTTGCCATTAAGCTCTTTCCCACTCGCTCGCTCTGTGGCTGTATGTAACTATCTCTGTCTGTGGCTCCGAACGTCAGCTTTTAATGTTTTCATGGCCACGGCGAACTAATCAGAAAATTGAATCGCTTTAATTACTGCAAAAGCAATGAGCATCGTTTGCTGCAGCTCGCCTGGCCTGACCAAAAGGGAAGAACAAGGCGGCTTTTCGATGAGTACTCATCAGCAACAGCAGCAGTAGTTGCACACTCAGCAAAAAACATGTCCTAGACAGCAGAATTACCAGAATATTTTAATTTTAGATATTAAAAAAATGTATCGACTATTCAACAATTCAAAAAAAAATCCTTTAATAAGATTGTAGCAAAATCCCTGCAATTTTCAAATAACAACCTGAAAAACCTGAGCTGGTTGTTGCCATATTGAAGGGCATCCTTTTTTTCTGAGTGCAGCAGCTAGGGAAGAGCATCAGCAACAGCAATTACAGCGGCAGCTGCTATTCTGTAGGCTACAGCTACTCGTTTTCTATGAGAAATTGCTTTCGAAATGTTTGTAATAAATTTTAATATGCGTGTAATGAGTAGATGAAGAATGCGCCATCAAACCGCTAAAAAAAATGGCGTAATAATTAGAAAAAGAATTTATGCAGCAGCAACCAGGGGCAGCTACAGCAGCAGCCTCAACCGTTTCCATCAGCATTCAACACAGACACTGGATTTAATTGCCAAAATAATGGCTTAAACACTGCGCCCACATTCTGTGGCACAGAGGGAGGTGAGGATGGCAACCTAGTGACACATAAAAGTGTCGCTTGTCAAAAAAAAAAGAAACAAAAAAATAACAACAACCGTTAGGCATCGCTTAAAAAGTGGGCGGACAATAGAAGAAGGGAGAGTGTGGAGGGGGAGGGGCATAGTTGGAACGAACATGTCTGTGTCTAAACATAAATAATTAAAGTGAACGAGCGGTCAATAAAAAAAAAACAACAGCAGCTTAAACTGAGGCTAAAAACCACTTGGATGGGCTATAGAAAAAAGCCTTGAGTTAAAGTTTGAGTTAAAGTTGAATTTGGTAGCTGTTGCAGCTGGTGGCACTTCAGTTACTGTTGTTGTTGCTGCTGTTGCATTCACTGCCTGTGGGCCCCGAGGGCGTTAGCCAAGCTGCCAAATGTCGAACGAGCTGCCTGGCAACATTTGGCCAACAACAACAGCAGCAACAGCTTCATTTACTGTATACTCAGAGGCTCAAAACTGTAATGCCAAATATTTACAGTCCAAAACGATAGCAACGAATTAAAAAGGGCCAACGAAGCTCAGCTGGTATGTTTTGATAGAGAGAGAATGGTGGCAAGGGTAGCGGAAGGTGACTGAGTAAACCAAGATGCAGCCAAATTCCCAGCGGTTAGCTGCTACTGCAACTGCCACTGCCACTTCCAACTCAGCCGTAACTGACACTTTAACAGCCAAGCAGCAACAAGTGGGTGGACGTTTATGTCTCTTTGTTTTCCGTCTTTTGTCTTCTGTGTCAGTCGTTGTGCTTTTTTGTTTTTCGCTTCTTGCTGCTCTGTTCTCTGACTGCGCATGGGCAAAAGATTTTATTGCTTTGGTTTTTTATTTCATTCACGATACCCTATCATAACGAGAGCATATTCATTTTCTAATACAGGCACAATAAGATCTTTTTGCCATTGGAAATAATTAGTATAAGCTCACTCTCTGCATAGAAAATGACTAGAATACATCTGAATAAAAGTCTGGAGAACAACAATATTAGTTTCGCAAGATCAGCTCCTAATAATAGTTTTTATGTGCCACTTATAAGCTAGGGTATTTGCTCTTTCGCTAAGCCCCCGAGCTTTCCGGTTGTTATTTCATTTTTGTAAACTAAATCACACAAATGCTTCGTATTTTTTTTTGCTGCGAGCATTTTGAGCATTGCTCAAACCATATTTTCAACTTGTAAGTTTTAAGTTTTCCGTTTTTATGGGCTGCTCATGCTTTTTTATGGTCACTTGCGATGGCAGCTACCACTCGCTCTGTCTTCGTGTGTGTGTGTGTGCGTATGTGTGTGTAACTGCTCTCCATTGCGAGCTGCCCGCCTCCCACAGCTGTGAGACAGCTCAAGAGATGCTTTCATTGGCACCCAGTTGCATCCGTGTGTAAACTCTAGCTGTCAACATATTTGACAGTTCGACAGGGCCACAGTAATCATTGCTGTTGTTGGCCGAGTGGGCGCCGCACTCATTTGTCGTTTAGTGAAATGAGTTGCCGTTAATTGCGCACACACAAAGCCAAAAGCAATAAAGCAACAAAGCAACTGCTACTCCTCAGCACAGATATCTGGCCATATATGGTGGCATTTATTAGGGGGCGTGGGCGTGTCGCTTGATGAACTGCCGTCCGTCCCAAGTCTAGCCACAAAAGAAAGATTACGAGGCGAAAGTAATGGTTACGGCAGTAGCTCAACATTTTTTAAAACTAAGATATCAATCTTCAATTGGTCGTAAAACGCTGGCTTCCACAGCCATTTTGATGTGATCGATTACTCAATATACCCTGTAACTTTTTGTCAAACAGAAGGTCAATCTCTCTCGATTCTTATTTGTGCAACAGAATGTTCATTTGCAAGTCAAATAAGTAAAATGGCTTAAAAAAAAGTCAAAAACTGTATAAAATCCACATCCAAAAGATTCCAGATACTTAGACAACTGACTGCAGGGCATCTTCTAATCAAACACTCCCGACCAGAAATGCTTCTATTTCTTCCATTTAATTTTTCACTGTCTATCGTTTTTTCTTATTTCTTAAAATTTTGGGTACTGTGAAGAAATTATTTCCACTTTCACACAGATTCATCACAGTATTAAGTTGGGGGACCACCGCAGTGGTTTCTCTTAGCTGTTATCGCGACTAATAATACGTTCATATTAATTATGCAAGCGCGGTAAAATAGCAAATTGAGTTGCTTCTTCATTAAAGTTGTAGAAAATAACGAGACAAAAGAATTTTTGCATTAACATTTTTCATCTTCTCTGTTTCTTTTATCTTACAGGTAAGCCGATAAACCAAACACGTCAGCGATGTCTTTTAGTGTCTAAGACAATTATGGCCACGCCCTGTCTTTGCTGGCCCATAAAAAAGAGAAGCGTTAAAGATAATTTGCCAGGTGAGAGTTGAGACCGCAAACGAAGGCTTAAGAAAGTATTGCCACAAAAACAACAACAGAAGCAACAGCAGCAGCATGAGGGCGTTGTATTTATAGTACGTGCATATGTTATTTAGGGCAGAACCCTAAAGTCCAGTTGGTTAAAAGCCACAGCTGAAGCAGCATTAAATTTGGTAGCCATTTTCTCTGTGCGCCTTCTCTCATTCTCTCTCGCTTTAGCTCTTGCGTGTTATTTGCTTTTTTGTCTTTCCTGCTTTACATTCTCATATTATGCTTTTCTCGAGTCGAGTGCTACTGATGGCCTCTAGAAGAGACAGTCACATGTACCGCCTTCTTAGAGCTTCTTCCCTGTTGGCCATTTTGACAAACAGCAGCAGGCAAGTTGCTGTTGCTTTTGCTGCCCCTCTGCCCGCCTGCTGCCAGCTGCTGATGATGATGATGTGACCGTCAGAGATTCTCTCTGAAATGCTGCCAGTCAGTGGTCATTTGCCTTCAGATCTTATTGATGTTGATGTTGCTGTTGTTGTTCTTGTTGTTGTTGTTGCTGTGTGGCAGTCAAGTGCTTGCTTCGTGGTACGTGCAGGCGAGTGGGTACTGTGGGTGCTACTGGATAGCCAGCCAGCTGCTGTCATATGGTCTTAGTCCAATTTTGGGTCACAAATTGGTTAAGAATATGCAAGCACTAAAGTTGCCAAAAAAAAGAGGAAAGAAGAAGTTAATATACTCTTACGGAACAAAGTCCAACTGCTAGAACACACAATTCATTATTGATTTTAAAAAGTAAACAATTGTTCTTATAAAAGCTGTAGGGCATGGTAAGAGAGTTTGCTTTAAATATCTTGGAAGCAAATATACTTTTCACGCAAGAACTCAGCTTACTCTGTTGCAACTTTATTTTATAGATATCCGAACAAAAAAAAAATATATAGACTCAACTGATCAAGTATATATGTATTTCAGTAGACCATCTGTGAGGGTATGCAAAACAAAGAAAACAAATGCTTGGTCAAAGTTTGTGTCTTAAGTCTTTTGTTTTCTAGCAGACGGCCATGTTTGTAATTACAAACATTCACAGCTTATATGTACTCCATACTCATATGTGTATGCATTGAAGACACACATACACATGTAGCCCCGAACCCGACCCCTTGCGGCTAGGCCATGCATAGGACGGAACAACATGGCAACATGGCTAAATGTTTTGTGCCCAAAATGGCAAATTCTAGCAGATTTTCTTTGTGCCTGCTGCTCTTCGGCATTTTACCCTTTTTTGGGACCAAAACAACAGCAACTGCAACAGCAACAAGAAGAACAACTGCAGCTGTGGCAAAATAGCTTTAAGGGACTCGATGCTGCTGTTAACTTTTGGCCAGCTCACAAAGCCTCCATTGAAGGTTCTGGTATGTCGTCTGGTACTGTCAAGCGTCGATTTGCATTTTCGCGTGACTCTTGAGGCGCCTTTACTTTGTATATTGTTGGCATTTTGAGGCGTGGGCATTCGGGCGAATCACTCGACTTCCCACCAGCAGCAGTGCAGAATTAGCGGCAGCCTCATTAGGAGCTTGCTAATATTCCGCGCTGATTATCAAACGGGAAACGGTCATAACTGTCTCCTCTTTACCCCCTCTCTGCGTCTGCTGATGCTGCTGCTTCTTAGATATGATTGCCTATGACAAGTTGTGGCCAAGAGCGTTCCAGCTGACAGGCAGACAGACAGTCGCTTGTCTTGGCCGACTAGTTCAAGGTGTCGCCTCATGTAAATGGCGCAGTGCCCACAGCTATAGCTGCAGCTCCACTCTACTCCACTCCACCCGTAGCCCCCTCTCTGGGACATCAGCACACGCTTCAATGGCGGGTTAGTTTGCCGCATGATTGATGCCTGTTTTGCGTGTCGGGCGCTGTTCTCCATCTAGTTGTTGTTCTCGCTGTTGTTGTCTTTGTCTTTGTTTCTCTCTTTAAATCTTTGGCTCATCGCATGCCGGCGGCTGCAAGGCCACAGATACAATGTTGCAGAGAAGTACAGTTAGATGTTTGACTCAATCTGCGTTCTGCATTCTGAATTCTACATTCTGTCGCTGCTGATATGCTGACTCGTCTACTTGTTGAGACATCTGTCGTTGTCGCCTGATTGTGAAGCGGTGAAAAAATCTGCGGTCTGCGCGAAAAACTTTGCATTACTTTGTAGAGCCCAAAAATCCTGCACAAAAATGTCATAGATAGAGAGGTAAATAGAAATAGTGGTCGAAATGGTAAATAAAAAGATAAGCTTTAACTAAACAATGCTGGTCTTCACCATAATTAATTCAGTCGAATTTTCATATTTATTGTTTTGTTTTGATCTCGAAAGAATATTCAAATGAATTAAATTAAGCCGAAATTTAATGTCATAATCGATTTCGTTTAAACAAACATTCAGAACTAAATTTAGATAAAGCAAAACTTCAAGCTAAGAAAAAACCACAAACTGCCTTTTTTATGTGTTTTGTAGCGATCAATATATTATGAATGGAATTTATAATCAATTTTTTTTAGTAATTCTTGGCCTTAATTTTGGTTAGCTTTGAAATCAAATATATATATCAAAATGGAATATTGTAAATGTTATATAACACATCTATGCGTTGTTGTACCAACAATTTTTACAGTGCAGCTTTTTAGCTTTTGTTGCGCTCGTTACGCGCATTAGTTTTATATATTTTCGCTCATTTTCCGTTGAAAAACGCACTTGACTAACATAAATTTTCTCATTGTTTACTTTTGCGAGGCAGATGCTGTCGCTGGGACAGGGGAAGTGGCAGGGGCAGCGCTTGTGACTTCTGCTGCTGCTGCATCTGCCTGCTGCTGTGGCTGTTTCACTTGATTCGTGGCAAAGTCTAGAAACTGGAAGTGGCCGCAGCTTGTTGTTGCCTGTTTGTTGTTGCAGTTGCAGTTGTTGCTCCCGCTGCTGCCATTGTTGTTGTCAGTGTCAGTTTGGGCCGCAGCGCGTTGTTGTTTGTTGTTGCATTTACATTTTTGGTGTCGATTCAATTAGTAAATATAACCAAAGGCAAACAGACAAACACACAAGCCAAAGAGTCTCGAAAAAAAGCAAGTCGCTGCAAATGCGGCAAGTTGAAGTTGGAGTTGGGAGAAACCTGTACATTGTGCTGTTGTTGACCATGCTCAATGCCTAAATAGCCGCAGCTAACAGATACAGCTGTGGCAGCAGCAGGCAGGCAGGCAGGCAGAGTAGAGTAGAGTGCCATCCTATATATGTCTGCATATGTATTCATACCAACAGACAAATATGCATATACCCTAGCAACAACAAAAACATTTGCTGATAAATCTTCGGGGGCATTGCTAACTTTGGCAGACGTTGCAACGCCGACTTCCTGCTGTTGTGTGTGTGTGTCTCTGTGTGTGTTGCGATTCGAGTGTGTGCGCAAATTAAATTGCACGCTAATGAAGTGCCAGCCCAAGTCGATAAGTCGAGGCCCAAGTAATGGCTTCATTTCTGCACAATCAACAAGAGTATATATGACACAAATTGCCAACTGAAAAGTTTGGACAGCCTTAAAGCAGGGCTCGATTTTGGCCTGGGCTTTTGTCTCTTTGGGTCAAGTCGCGCATGATTCGTTTAAATGGCAATAAATACGTTTAAAGTGTGCGCTGATATCAGACAGACACACAGACAGACGGACGGACAGACTGCCTGCCTGCCTGCCAGCCAGGCTTTATGGCTGTGAACATTTTTTGACATTTAAGCAAGCAAAAGGCGCCGCCTGCTACAGCAACAACAACAATATCAGCAACAACAACAACACTTTAGCAACAACATGCACTCACACGACTTTATAATGTGCACAAACATGGCTAGATTTTGATTAGAAGGTGAAATAATGATGTTAACCTCTTTTTTTGAGTGTGTTGCTGTTGCAGCAGTTGCTGTGAATCTACACTCAGCGAAACCAAAAAGCCAGGAACACCAGATTCCATTTTTTTCTTTAAGAAAATAATCTTTAACTTAAAATATTTCTAACAGGTAAAAACTCTTGCTCTTAATCGACTTTTAATTATATACATTTTATATTTTAAGCCAACGCTTATACAAATTTAAATATTTCAATTTTCTTACCAAAATTATCTGTTCAAACAATGTTGATTTTCTAAATAATAATTTTCATTTTTTTTTTCTGAGTGCAACACTGGCCGTAGATGTTGCTGTTTCATAAACATTACTGTTGCTGTTGTTGCTGCTGCATAAATGGGACTTGGGGTTAGAGTTGATTTCAGCACATTGCATTTTAAATATGAACATTTTTGTTGTCAGTTAAGCAGAGAGTGCACCAATAGCAGAGAGTGGCAAACGAGCCAGCCCGCAGCACCAGCAACATATATCTGGAAAAACAACAGCAACATGGGCAGCCTGCTGCTTTTGTCGCCATCGCCTTGGCCAGTAGTTAAATTCTTTTTCAAACAGAACAGAGAATGAGAGAGAGAGAGAAAGAGCGAAAGAATGGCCCTGATCATGGAGAAGAGTAGCCATGCAGACAATCAGAGCAACACTCTTGCTGTGGTGCAGCGGTGCAGCGATGATTTACTGTCCAGTTAGGTTTGTGCACATAAATTCACCTGCGCTGACAGTCGACGTCGCCCAAGAAAAGCGAAAGGCAATCGAACGAAGTGGTTTAAATTGAATCCAAATAAGTATATACATATATACACATATATAAAATGCACATTTGTTTGGTTTGTTCTGAGAAACATACACCACTGACAAACGTACACCCCTTCGTGTAGGGGGGAATGGGCTTACATATGCAAAAAAGACGCGACTGGTGATTGACTCATGAAAAGGCAGCGCAGAAGCAACTCTGTGTCTCTATGCCTCTCTCTTTGTGTGTTTGTTGAACAATTCGAATCTAATTCAAAAGAAATGTGATTAAAATCGTACAGACTGCGCAGGCAGAAAGGCAGCCAAGGACTGAGCGCTGAGCCTCGACGTGGACCTGGCACAGGATCGGATCGGATTGTATTGGTTTGGATGGGTCGGCTTATTGGCTGCTGAAAAGAGAAGCTGATGCTGAAGCTGATGCTTTTGTGATGTCATTATATTGAAGAATGGCAGCCACGGGCAGACATTGACATTGAAAGCAGACACAGCCCAAGAAGTGGACCCTTTTTGCAGGCCCTTGTGTGTTGCTCTGTGTGTGTGTGTGTGTGTGTGCTACCTGTGTGACTGACTGAATGTCCATTGTGGGTAGTTTTGGCTAAACGCAATGCCAAAGCGAAGCTAATCGCTCTGCGCCAGGTTTGAATGCCGCATACACAAATGCAAACCAGTCTCAAAGAAAATAACCAACTTCGTAATACTCTACCTTAAGCAGTCTTCGCTATTATAAGCTTAACAAATCTAACTCTCAATCTTCCCGATTTGCGAAATTACTTGTAAAGTCGTTAACAATTTGCCATTCTAATAGTATTAGCTGTTGTGGGAAGACGATTTTAGTAATCAATTATGCATATCTAGTGAGAGTCTAACTTTAAAGATTATTTATTGGTTTAATTCAATAAAGTTGTAAAACCAATAAGCTCTTCATTGCTTTGACCACAGAGTATAACCAGAGCGGATTGAGAAAAGGGGTAACAGGGGATTGGGGTGAAGAGGATGGGGGATTGCGGTGGGCAACTCAAGAATGGCGGCATTTGCGCTTAAGCCTTGGCAATGAATTCATCGTTGACATATCTCGTTAATTTAATTTCTTATCGTAGGGATAGCATCGTTGTCTTCTTCTTCTCCGTCGTCGTCGTCGTCGGAAGCCACATGGCTGACTGATTTCGGCGGGGAAGCGACTCGACTCAATTGCAGGAGGAAGGCGGAGGAATGATGGGGCAGAGAGCTGTGCAGTCTGGTATGCAAAACAAGCAGCAAGGATGCGCAGCGAACTTGACTGGAAACTGTTCTCCTCAGTGCTGCTGCTTCTTCTTCTTTCTGTTGCTGTTGTTTCTTTTGTACAAGAACAAGAACAAGCTGCGACTGCTGTCTAGTTGTATATCCCCCCCCCCCCCCCCACCTCCATCTCCCTCCCGGTAAGTTGCGCTCCTTTGCTGGCAGAGCTGCCTCTTTTGCTACTATAAATTTTTGTCAACGATTTGTACGCATTGTCTGTGCATTCTGCTTCTTCTTCTCATCCAGCTTCTACTTGGCTTTGCATGCCTGCATTTGTTGCTGTTGTTGTTGTTGTTGTTGCTGTTGCTTGGTATGGCAGATTTTTAGCATAACATTTGATTATCATTGTCAATTGTGTGTATTTATGTGGATCGCTTGAGGTTGGCTTGAGTCGGTGCCTCTTTGTCGAAATTCAGCTCGTTTGCATTCTGTTGCTGCTGTTTCTTCAGCTTCTTCTTCCTTTGCTTCTGCTCAAGGACCAAAATGTTGACACTTTGGCAGCACAAATGATTTAGCGTAGCTGTCAATCAATTTCAAGAGATTCTCGCTCGATTGCTTGCGATAGGCACTTGGCAACTTTGTTGCTTCAGTCCTTTGTTTTCATTGCAGCTGCTCTTTTAATTGTTATTCACTTAAAGAGTCGAGTGGCCTTTGCTTTCCCCAATTAGCGATAAACCATCTAGAATGTCGAATCGATCTGCCACATATATATGTTGTATACATTCTATATATACATATATATTTTTGGCTCTCACACATTAAGCTGAATTCGCGCAAATTAACGCAAAATGCTTATCACAGCTGGAATTTTTTTTGGTTTTTCCTTTTGCTTTTTTTTTTTGGGAGGCTAACGAAGTGCGCGTACGCTGCCGTGGGTTACACCCCACGCTCAGTGCACCACAGCACCACCTGCACCGCCTGCCCTCGCTGATGCAAGCGTTGCCGTTGATGGTTTTACGCACCACAACAGCGGAGCCACAACCATCGACTGCATCCAGTCAGTCATTGAGCCAGCCAGCCAGCCAGCCAGCCAACTGGTGTTGAAAGCAATTTCAAAAATGATGAGTATGATCGAAAAAGTTTTCCGTCCGCTTGTCGTTTTTATTCCCTATTCTGCTGCTGCTGCTGTTGGCTTTTCGATTTGCTTTCAATATAATTTCAAGAACACCAGCAACAACAATATGCTTGCATAAATATTTTGCAGACCCAGACGCAGGGCCCAAAACCCCAAACTGCCCCAGACATTTTACGTTGGGATCTGTTGTGGCTCCAACTTCGACTCCACCTGGCTCCTTTTTGCTGGTGGAGTAGAAGCCAATAAGCAGTTTTGCTTTATCGCTTATTAAAAATCATTTCGCTCTTCGTATTTCAGTTTCACCTCCATCAGCAACAGCAGCAGCAGCTGCTCCCCTCCTCTGTTGCAGTTGTTGCCCTTTCCTTTCCTGTTTACTCTTCCTCCTCTTTTGTTTTTGATTTTTTGTTTTCGTTGTTTTTTTTCCAGATCTACAACTTGTGGCTTTGTTATTAACTTTGGCTCACATGTCGATCACTCTTGATGATTTTGTTCAATTTTAGCGCACATGCGAGCGCCGTCTACCTCTCCGTCCTCCAACTCTTTTAACACAACTACCAGAAACAAACCACATTACGTAGCACACCCCGCCTGTCTACATTCCAGCAGCTATTTGTGTGTGTGTGTTGGTGTTGTGATTGCTATCAGCAGCAGCGGAGAGAAATATTTATTCAGACCCAAAACAAAATGTAATGTTATTTTCGGGCTGCCGTCGAGGCTTGAGTGCCCCATCAAAGTTGATGACGCTGCTGATGATGACGTGCCGTTGTCTGTCAGAGCTGTGCTCCGTTGTGGTCTTCGACAGTTGAGTTGTCCTCGCTTTCATTCATGTGCAGCACCACAAACAGCAGCAGCAACCCCACCCCATTTTCTCTGTCTCTCTCTCCCTCTCTCCCTCTCTCTCTCTCTCTCTCTCTCTATGACTATCTCTCTCACTCTTTCTTGATCTCTTGAGGCGGCCATTTTCTTGTGTTCGCTGTGGCAAATTATGGCAAATACACACCTTACCTTTTTGGCTTGCTCCGTTTGCCCTACCACCCCTCATCCACTGATCCCTCGACCTGCAGACAATGGCAAATGCACGCACTTCGGACTTCGTACTCCGTAGACCGAAGCCGGCGTCTGCGTCTCCGTCTGCGAGACAGGCCATCAGCTTTTAATGCCAACTTTTCGTTTTCATTTTGCTTCGTTTCCTTTCCTTTCGTCCCGTCTCGTTTCGTTTTTCTTTAGTATTTTAATCGATTTGATTTCGTATTGTTTCCATACGCTCACTCGTCGCTCCATCCACACAGGGAATGATTACAAGATCACTTATCTGCGGCTTCAATAATCTTTGGCGTCGCTTGCTGTAATTATTTTATAATGTAGTTTTTAAGTACCATCAAACACTTGAGACTATTAAGCGAGAACAGCTTCACTCGCATAACTATCGCAACTGAACGCAACGCAATCTGGTTCGCATACCCATTAAGCACCGGCACATGACCATACCCATACCAATACCTATACCTATACCCATACCTTATATGATTGCCGCTATTGTTATTGTTTTATTCACTTGAATCATTTACAAGTTGTTGTTTAGTTCGTCAGCAGCAGCAACAGCAGCAATTACTTGCCAGATCGTACATTACATACTTATATTCATAGCTAGCTTGCTATTCCAATAAAATCCTTTCCATTTTGGGGCGGTGTTTATCTTCACTGATGTTGGCGAATTTAAATTTTTTAAGTCCATTTATCTGAGCTTCATTTCAGTTTACCCTTTAGAACAGCTGCTAAAATGTAGCCTTGATTATAAACAACATAAATTTAATTTCTGCGATGAGATTCTTAATTAGCATTTTAAAAACAAAAAAAAACATTTTAATTAATTGTAGTATAATCATAAAGGTACTCTTCCAGGCTAGAGTTTATTTAGTTTAAAAAAAAAAATGTATTATTACAAAAATAAAAGAAAATAATTTGAGAAAGATTATAATTTAAAATTAATTAGTTAAGCCTATCAAAACTATCGTAGCTATGCACAGACCCTTGGCCCTTGTTGTTGTTGTCAGTTGCAGTTGAAGTTGCACCTGTTGCCAACACTTTCTTCTGCTTTGTATGCCTATCAAAAGATTATTGATATATCTTCCGCCTTTCCGCGATACAGTCGACAGTGTTGTTGTCTCTCTTCACTCGCATGTTGGTCTTCATCACTTAGCCGGCTGCTGGCCATCAATTGCAAGTACAGTAATTTGGCCCAAGGTGGCCGCACATGCTTTATGCATGGCTTCGATGCATTCTGACCATTTGTTGCACTCATTACCACATAACTCGGCTTTATGGCTCTCGACTCTCTTGGGTCTTAACGTGGCTTTACACATACATATACATTCATACCTAAACGCACTTCGGGATTGCCACGGTGACGCACTCCTCATTGCCTCAGATCCAATCAATCCGCATTCCAAACCCTCCATCACTCTCCGATCCCCACTCCCTAAGCCCCATTCCCTTATTCATTTTCCGAGCACAACTCTGTTTCACAATGTGCAATTTTCGTTGTCCAACTTATTGCTTTAATAGCAGGCTTCAGCCTGAGTAGGGCCTGCCTCTAATGCTGCTCTCCTCTGGCCTACTCTTGCGCTAAGCTAATAACTGGCAATCTGTGGCCTTTTCAATCTCATTGCGCACATTTCGAATAGTTCCGAGAGATTAAGCTTAGGTTCTTTGTTTTCTGTATACCCTGTGCAAAAAAGGGTATAGGAAACTTATGCATACATATACATATATATATATGTGTGATATATACATACGCTTGATCTGAATGATCTGAAGTTGAATGCAAATATAAGGAGTTGGAAGAGCTTTGAAGATCGAGGCACCATATTTAAAATATGTATTTAATTTTCATGCAGGGCATCTCCTAGTTGCAGCACTTTCAAATAGAGCACTCCTACTTGTTGCCCACTTGCAGTTGCTGCCACAAACTGCTCTATCGATCTTTGCGTTGATTCCCTTTTCTTTTTAGCCTGTTCGTCTTTGCTGCTGCGGCTGCTGCTGCTATCATTGACTGTTTTACGCTTCGATGCTGCTGCTGCTGCTTTGAGACCAACGCTGACTGCTGTTGGTAACATCTGGCCTTTTTTCTGATTTTAATTATATATTGTGGCCACTTCAGTTCAGTTTAGTTCAGTTCAGACCTGGCCAGTTTCAGTTTGAATTTGAGTTGAGTCCACTATGTAGAGCCCAAGAAAAACTAAGATTATTTCTCTTATATTGCGAGGTGGGCGTGTCACTAAATAAATTACTTTTCTATATATACTGAACGTATGCGAACCATATTTATACACACACACACACACATATGTGTGTACGTACGAGCATACGCTTCACAGAGTTTCCCACACGTGCAGCAGTCGGAAAACTGTTTGGTTAAACGCCCTTTCCTGCAAACTGTGGCAACTGCTGCTTTTGCGGGCTTGTGCTGTGACTGTTGCAACTGTTGCTGCTGTCGCTTGTGGGTTGCTGCTGTTAGTGTTGTTGTTGCTCTTGCTGTTGCTCGTAATTAGCATAAATCACTTCAAAAAAGGCTTCCTTTTTGGCTTGACCAAATTTGTTTTATAGTCATTGTGGCTCTTTTGGCATTTTGGCATCTCTGACTGGCAGCCAGCCAGCCAGCCAGCAACAGCAACAGCACGCCCCCTTAGACACCGCCCACACCAACCCCGTATAGACCTAAAACAAACAGCAACAACAATAAAAAACACGACATCGACAAAGTCACGCATCGCTGACCAAAATTGGCACAAAAAACAAACAAATAAAAAAATAAAACGCTGCTCTGGGAGATTGCGAGTTTTTTCTTCGGCTTGTTGGCCAAAAGTTGAGCAATCAGAGTGCATTTGCATTGTAGGCCCTCCCCCCAGCCCCAACTACTGCTAACCCCTCTTACAACTGCAACAATAGCTGGTGAATAGAAAGTCGATTATTTTACAATAAATACTTAATTGAAAGTTTAACAAAAGTTTGCTTCCCAGCTCTTACAAAAATACGGCCAAGCAACTACTCCTAACTTTAACAGCCCCAACTGCCGGCACCCCTTGGCCTTCTGTTTTCACCGCCCCTATTAAGTCATGCGTGCCATTTATGTCCAGTTACAAGTGCAATGCTGCAATGATTTCATTAAGCGTTTTTGACTTGCATTAACTTTGCTGCAAAACTTTCCAAAACACCAGAGCTAAACTCCAAAAAGACATTTAGTTACTTCGATCATCAATTAGTGTCCATCAGTTGTATTGCAGCGATGCTCAGTTCCTGCATTTGTCCAGCTGTGCAGTTTTGCAGTTGTCAATACGGTGTAAGATTAGCTCAACACTCAAATCATTTAACTAAAAATTCCATTTGTTAGCTGTAAAAATATCGAATATATAATTTTGACAAATTTTTTATTTTTTTGTTTTACTATTATGAAAAGGCATTTGTTTCCTATAAAATTTGTTTATCTATTTTTATTTTATATATATATATATTAATTAGCCACATTGTTTACCGTAACGTTGTGAGATTCTTGTCTCTTTTCTAAGCTGTAGGAATGCCATTAGTTTAAGTAACTATGTGTGTAACCAAAAATTGGTATTAATTAAAGTAAAATAATAAATAATGAGGATTAGGAGGCAAACAATCGATATTATCGATAGGAGCATCGATTGTTTGATTTTGCAGCTCAACGCATTCAAGCTGTCATTCATTGCACAATTTTAGCCGCTCACTGAAATTGTCAACTTGATGCTGTGAGTCGTGTCTAAGACGGTGACGGTAACAGCAATGATGGTTACCAGGCTGCTGATGATCAGTCTGAAGAAAATGATGATGATGATGAGAAGGCTGCAGGCCACCATGAGCAGCGACAGAATTTCGCGGCCAATTGGAAACTGTCAAAAACTATTTGGCTGCGTCTTCATAACGCGGCCAACAACGCGATCCGTTGACTCGTCGACTCATGCAGAGAAGGTAGACTGGTTGAACCGGGCAACCAGCCGAGGGAGGTGGTGGGAGGGGTAGTGGGAGGAGGAGGGGAGACAGTCCGGCAAGTCAACTTGTTGGCCATTCCATTAGGCCACCGCGTCGATGGCCCACTTGCCCCAGTTTGCAGCTGCAGACTCCAGCCTCAGACTCAAGATCTGGCTGTCTTTAGCTTTTTGGCCTAAGCTATGCGCATTTTTGCATTGCATTTGCTCGCTTTTAACAATTTTTTTGTGGCAAGCGCTTCCCTCGAGGAGGCTAATTGAAAAAATGGTTTATTAAAATGGCATGCGATAAGCCTTGAGAGTGGAGTGGAGTTGAACGCCGGTGGTGCGGCTCGCTAGTGCCATATAATGCGTTGCGGCTCCGGCATTAGATTTCCGTCATTAGGAGCAACTTGTTTTTCCTATTTTTTTATTTTTGAGGCTTATTGCATAAGCAAATTGCACTATTCGCACTGGTCAAATGGTCAAATTCATTAGTTTGTTGCCTAAGTCTTTTGTTTCAAGCTCACATAATTTGTAGATACGTGGCAACCTCTGCTTGCCCTCATGCAGCACACCACACCACACCACAGCACACCACGCTACACACTAACAACTAAACTCCCACCACTTCAATGGTACAATGGGAGCGTGTCCCAATTAAAAAGTCGCGCGTTGTTATTTCAATTGTGGCTTGTCGCACCGTATTGTTTTTGTTTTTATTGTTGTTGCAGTTGTTGTCTCTATGCTGCTGGTCATAAATCGCGTCTGCTTATCATTTTCATAAGCAATAGCAATAACAACAACAACAATAAGACAACCCGACAACGAAACGCGCCAAGCTTATGCAATTCTGAGTGTCAGACTCAAACATGGCCCAGTCTATTGCTCTTACTTCAGGCTGCTGCTATCCCTGCCCCCTCACCCTCCCTTTCATCTATCTATGACAGCAATATGCACCACCATTTGCCATAGTAATGACAGGTGTTTGTAACTCGTTTGTAACAAGCGCTTCGGTCACAGCTCTGGAAGCTAACGGAAGGCACCCAACTACAGCGCCAAAAAAATAATAAAAAGAAACAAGTACAAATGAATTAGTCACTGAATGATTGTCTGGGAGATACCCTGGAAGTAGTACGCCATCGTAACAAAATTTTAAGGACTTAATTGACAAGTCGAAATTGATACCTGTTCTTGACATGTCGAGGGTTATCCATATAAAATCTTTTAATATCTCTCTATACACCGATAATCATTGCTCAGCGTTCAGAAATTAATCTACAAATTTCAGTTAATATTAAAGCCTATAGAAACAGTGATAGTTCTAGCAAGATACTAAATGATTAATCAATACTTTGAATGTGGTGTTTACAAATCAATACCATAATTAAGATATAATAATTATGACTCTAATTTAAAAAATCTACTATTATGGTAATGAACCAAAAATTGACATTTACTTTGCAAAATTTACTCTAATTATATCTGGGCTATTAGTCAGACACAGCCGTATTAGTTGGCTAGTTAAGTCTCTTTTTCAGTTCTATTTCGTTGTACCCTTTTCAATCCATCTTTGAGTACAGGGTATAAAAATATTGTACTTATATACATGTTGCGCACTCGGCCAGAAGAGACAATCGGCGCAGCAATCGCCAATGGAGGCTGAGACTGGTAAAGTGTTTGCTGTTTTTCTGTTGCTGGCAGGGGGTCGCCAACGCAGCTAGAGATAAATGGAGTGAGACAGAGATATCGAGAGAGGGAAAGAGAGACAGATATTTGCATTAATATAAAGCCTAAACCAATTTATGCCTGCAAGCAACAGCAGCCAAAAAATTATTGTACAGCAACATAATGTTGAACTACGCATACAGTTAGACCGCAAAAGCAACAACAGCAAAACACAGAGCAAGTAAGTCTGGTCTGGCTCCGAAGGCAGTCATTAATAGTGGTCTATCGAATCTGACGATGATTGTGTCCAAAGTGAAAGTGATCTGCCCAGTGGAATCTGAGGAGACTAATCTCAACTAACAACTGTCTGCCAAGTTGTGATCTTACATTTTCATTATCGCTGCCATTTGTTCCTGTGGTCGAAACAAATCCCATCAGAAAGATGAGAAGCTCATTTTGATTTGGTTTCTACTGCTGCTGCTGCCACTGTTGCTGGACATGTGTTGGTATTCATACTTGCAGAGTGTATGTTGATTTTGTCATGAGATTCGTAATGCATTAAGGGAAGCATCTTCTTCTTGAATCTTCAGTTTTAGCGATCTGCCAGGGTATGTAATAGTCGGTTTGACGACAAGGCCTGTTCTTTTATTTTATGTTATTTTCTTTGCGGTTTCATCAGTCGTACGTAGTTAGCTATTGCTCTGGTCATACAATAAAATTGATATTTGCGGTTTTTTTTCACTGCTGTGGTTTCTTTTAGCCACAGAGTTCCATTGGAATGTCTGCGGTTCCATGGCCTCTCACTGTCGACTCTATGGGGGTTTTTGGGATGTTGTTTGTGTTGATGGGTTATTGAACTCAGCCAGTGATTCAAAATGATTAGCCGACTTAGGAGACATTTGTCATTGTTAGCGCATAATTAACACTCCTCCCAAAAAAAACCAAAACAAAAATACAGAAAAACGCCCCCCGTCTGGCATTTAGATAAATCACATGAGTCAGCTGCGCCAGACAACTTATCGGCTTGGCAACTTAATTGCAGAGTGTTTGCATAATGCTTTTAAGAGTGAATAAGTGCGCTTTGCACATTGCACGCCTGGCTAAATGGCTAAAAATTATCTATATGCAAGCCAAACATTGAAAAACACTTGCGGCCAACACTGGCTTACAACAAAAAAAAGTGAAAATTGAATTTGAAAAATTGAATTTAACAGGCGAGGGGGAAGGAACTCCCAGCCACACATACTCATAATTAATTTGGTTGGCTCCCAGGCACTCAGGCGCACCACTGAACCACTCGAAAAAACGACCCACCACCTGCCAGGCTAAAAACCTATAAAAAATCAACAAAAATCGATATTTAAAATCGCATAAATCGTTTCGCTCCACACACCACAAGCTCCATTTGCAATCCACATGCGTTCCACGTTCCACAGGCTTTCCGGCTGCAGCCACTTTGTGATTTGATTTATGCGACGGTTGGCGGAGAGCGGTGGGGAGGCGTGTGGGTGCGTCACCAAAAATAACAGGAATTGCTTTAATTTACGCAAATTCAAATTTGCAGAAACAACGAACGAGTCGCGCCGAGGCAAAAAAAAAAAACTTGAACTTTTGATTAACTTATGGATTGGACGGTCTCTTGGCTGAATGGCTGGGCGCCTGCCTGATTGGTACCGTTAGCGCTAACCACTTGCCACAGCTCCAGACTTGTCCACTTTACGTGCCACTGCCAAGCATTTATCAACTAGAAACTGAAACCGAATACAACTCCAACAACAACTTACAACTGCTAACTACAACTTCAAATTGAAAATCGAAAGTGACCGAAAACCAGCGACAATGAAGTAAAATGCAAAACAAAAATGTTTGCCTAATTTATGAGTACGCTTTAAACCACGCAAATAATCGTTATTCATGCGCAAATTTTGAAGGCAAAGTGATAGAAATATGAAAGCAGCAAAGCCGTAAAACTTCTTTCTTTCTAACCATTTTCTGGTAACATTTTGCAAGCGCATACAAATTAAAATTTTTTAAAAGGATTAAAATCTATATTAACCATATCTGCATATTTTCAAATTTTCAACATTTTGAATTTATTTTTTGCGTCGATTATTTTTTTGGGCAATTTTCGGCTTATGTAGTCTGATTTATAGAGCCTAGCATCCAATTTCCGGGAGCCTTGGAACACGTCGTCTACGTTTTTGATTTGCGGCCATTCGATTCTGCGCAAATATTTACACAATCTCAATAAATTTATGCGCTCTTCTTCACAATTTCAATTTGCAATTTTTTTGCGCTCACCCGGCTAGGACTTGGGCTGCCAGCGGAGAGGTCAGGAGACGAGGGGGAATTGGTATTGGGATTGGGACTGGTATTGGGTATTGAGTATTGGGATTTGCGGTGCCACTATTTTTTTTCTGCTAGCAGAATTTATGCAAATATCCAAAACACAAACTCTGGCTGTGATTGTTATTGGCCTAGAGAACGATCAGCGATCACTGGTGATCGAAACATGGAACCTCGTGGGCGGACAAAATTGAATGCGTGGTTGAAACTGCGATTCGAGACCTGAGTAGACTGAAGACTGGCTGGAGACAAAAAACTGAAGACTCGTCGCGCAGCCGTGGAAGGGCTGCTGTGATTTTTATCGCTAGCCTTTTAGTTAAAGGCCCCGATATAAACTCTCGATAGGAGTGGATTAGGTGGACTGAACGATGACGCCGGTTAACTGTGCCAGATGCTCGCGTCCGTCACGCTGTGTGGCCCCCACTTGCTCCAGTTTGACAAAGAAGGAGACAGACACACATAAATTGATAGACAGATAGAGATGGTGAGGGAGAGAGAGGGAGAGAGAGGGAGAGAGAAAGACCACGCAAGAGAGTTGGCGACATAGTTGCAAATGGAGATGCAACTGCAGTTTTTGGTAATTTCACAGCCTTTGGCAAAGTGCGACCACTTTGTTGCCACAACGACGACAACAACTGCAACGACATCGAAACTCATTGAACAATTTCCTAGTTTTTCAATTTTTGGTGCGACTCTTGTTGATTGTGGAAAAGGCGAAAGTAAGACGGCAAAAAAAAATCAAAAACACAACCAGCACCACCAAAAACACAGCTAACCACAAATGCTGGCCATTAAAAAAAGAGTGCTTTATTAAAACCTAACAGGAAAATTGTACAACGTTGTTGTTGTTACTGTCTGGTAGACGGAGCGAAAGAGAGAGATTGAGGGGGGGGAGAGAAATGTGCAGAAAGCCCAGTGAACGCAGTTTCCCAGACTTTTTAACTGTTTGTTGTTGCTGTTATTGTTGTTGGCACAATCGATAAGCCGCACAACAACGGGCAAAGCGACAACGCATTTGTTGTTCGTTGTTTGTTTGTTGGATAGTTTTTTTGGGGCGGAAGCAAATTGCAATGTGACAAACGCGAAAGTTGCTTAGCTCTACGACCAAATAAAATTATATTTGATGAAGATGATGATGAGAAATGTAGCCATTGCAAATATACCCTATATTGGATTTGTTTACCAAAACTGTCAATTGGTTGCTGCAAATCGAAACCAAATATTTTTCAGTTTTTTCCATTGTGTCTCAAACGAACAAACAGCGATTGATGGGGTATTTATAATCTGTTTACAGGGTATCTGCTTGTCAATCACTCTTGCTGCGATCATGTTTACTTGTTTTCCCACAAGACTTTAATTGGTGTTGTCTAAGCGGCATTTGAAATTGTTTTGATTAATTGCTGCTCCAGTTAGCAAACACTCCCAGGTCCCCTTTGACACTACACAAGCGGGCGCCATGTCCAAGTCTGAGTTGAATTCAGCTGTGATTCTATAATTCTGTGGCGGCTCCACGTTGCCTGCCAATTAGAATGAGCTTCGTTTTTTTTTCATGCTTGTGGCAGCTAGGCGACAATTGATTCTCCCATTGACTCAGAGAGTTGCTTGCCACTATGCACCCGCATCTGGCTGCAATAACAGCATCACCAGCGGCAGCAGCAACGTTTGCTGATTTCGTGGATGACGACATCAACTACTTCCTGCCGCTCTTGATTTGATTAGGTAATGTGCCGCGTAGGTTGCCCAGGCAATTCAAGATGCCAACAACAATCGCGCTAGCTAGGACGAAGTTGAAGCATGCATCCAACTTAATTAGCGCTGAACGCGAGAGGAACTGCACTTTAATGAGGAACGGCTCTCCATCGATAAGAGCACTCCATTGGCGCTATGCTGCGTGCTAGAGATGAGCGCGTGAAATCTAGAAAACAACAACAACAGAAAACACCACAGATTTTGTGGAAACTCATTCGCTTTTTTTTGCTAGTCATTTGTAATAATGTGGAAAAACTATTGCGAGAAAACATCTTTAAAGTGATTAATGATTTTCGTAGACAGAATGAAAGTGTAAAGGCTCAAATTATTTTTGCGATCATTTCTTTAAGTTTAATGTTAGCTTCGCAAAGCAAAGAAGCGCGCTTTAAAGAAATTCAAAAAATGTTTGGTTCTTGAGAAAGTTATAGTATTAAAAACAATACAAAGTTAGCTAAGCGAAAAAGATTAGGTCTTGTTTAAAGTTTTTATGTCTGTTTTAGTCCTAGTAAGCTGAAACAATCATGAAGGTAGTTAACAGTAAGAACTCGTCGCTGTGAGTCGTGTCAAATCGGAAACGCATGAAGACTCTAAAGCACGACACTTGCCCAACTCTAGTCGTCGCTTCTAATCCATGAACTGTGTCGCAGATACTTTAGATCCTACCTTGACTTCCACGCTGGTTTCCTTGTGTTCTTTTTTTTTTTTGATTTTTTTTTCTTGGCGACGACGCACATTTCTTAGAGACGTGAGGACGTGCACATTCCGTGGAGCTGGCAGCGTTCACGAGTTTATGCAACGATCCATCATCTAAGCCAAGTTTTCTGGATGGACGGACGGACAGACGACGGCGGGTGGCAGCTGCAAATGCAGCAAACAACAACAACAACTGCAAGAGTAACAGCAAAAAAGCATTTTTTCGCCAATGCGCAAACATAAGAAACGCATTCGCAGTTTTGTTGTGACTGAGGTGGTTTCTGGCGGCAGTTGCTGTTATTGTTGTTGGTTGTTGCTTGTTGGCAGTGGCAGTGGCTGAGGTTGAGGTTTTTACCCAGTTGTGTTGTGCTTTGGCCATTGACTAAGCTTTTGCATACGTACACTGATGAAAAATAAAGAAATGTGTACTTGTAGCCTAGCGGTATTTGAAGCAGAATCAAATTGATTCAAGTTGGTTTTTTGGTTGCAATAAATTTCAAATTTATAATATTAACCTGATTAGGCTCTAAATAGGTTTTATTATTCCAAATATGGATGCTGTACTAAGCTATTTTTGTATAAAATAAGATTTTGTTAATCAAATCAATAGTTTTTTTTGTCAAGGAATATTAAGAACGACTTTGAAGACCGAAAACCCTGTTTGTTAGATACCAACTTTTTGTCCTGTGTAGTTGCCTGTCTGTAGCAGTTGGGGCTTCGCATGTTTTTGGCCATTTCTGTTGCTGTTGCTGCTGCTGCAGTCACAGTCAAGTCCAGCCACAGTCTCAGCAACAGCATCAGCTCTGAGCTCCAGGTTGAGACTGGGTTGAGCTGGCGGCCAAATGCAAATGTTGCACCGCTTGCACCGCTCGTCGGCACGCATGTATTGGAATTTTGATTTATCAATAGATGGCAGTGGGCGCCCAATGACTCCAAAATGGACTCGCACTCGGAGCTGGAGTTTGAGTTGGAGTTGCGCTTGGAGTTTGGAGTTTTTGTTTTGTGGCGAAAGCAAAAGTTTGTTTTTTCTGCCTGAGCGAAAGGCGATTGGCTCAAAGTTGAAACGTGTCCATGGACCGAGCAGACAGCTGCAAAAGGCTGACTAACGTTAAAAACTGAACGTCGCATCGCTACCACCCTCCCCTCCCCTCTTGCATCTCCACAGCACCCTTTTTTTCTTTTTTTTTGCCTGCTTATTTGACTTCTCCTTGGGGTTTGGGGCGAGCAAACATAAATCAAATGGAGGAAAATGTACAAGATAAATTTTTAAGCACACTTATTTAACACCTAACAACCTTGTTAGATGCATTTTGATGATGCAACCAGTCTCTGAGCTGAGCAAAGCTGAGCTGAACCGCCAACTGAGTTGTGCATCTGAAGCCACAGTTACAACAAACACCGCACCACAGCACACCAAAGCCAGCGACAAGGTGGAGCTGCTATGGTCTACAGACCGGAGACTCAGGCTTCAACTCACAAGACACGTCGCATCGTCGCACTTGTGCCTCAGAAATCTATACCGGAAAATTAAAAATTGTTAATAACACGACAAGCTGCGTGGCAACGCAAGCAAGGTGGTGAAGCTGTGGTGCTGTGGTGCAGCTACAGAAAAAAAAACTGTTAGAATTGCTTTTCGGTGTTTGCGACAAAGAGAACACAACGTTGTGAATGTGAATATGTTGAATGTTGGATGTGGTTCAACTTTTTAAATTGCAATCGCAAATAGTTGCCAGCGAGAGCGAAAGAGCGTGTCTGAGGGAGAGAAAGACGGGAAAGAGACGGAGAGAGACAGAGAGCGACAGAGAGCGATGATCTGAAGCTCACATCTGCTCACATATAAATCTTGCGGCCTGGCCAAAAGGGTGCCAACAAAGCGATGAATTTTTAAGCAAAGAAAAAA
Source organism: Drosophila nr. perissopoda 5 BK-2023a (assembly GCA_035044105.1). Lineage (NCBI taxonomy): Eukaryota > Metazoa > Arthropoda > Insecta > Diptera > Drosophilidae > Drosophila > Drosophila nr. perissopoda 5 BK-2023a. Next base: position 1,209,343 of record JAWNMK010000245.1, read on the forward strand.
AATAATTTCTAAAAATTGCAATAAATATTGAGAGGCGCTGATAAGGCGTCAACATAAATCAGCTGCCATGTACAAAGACGACGATGAAGAAGAAGAACAAGCAGATATTACAGCAGCAGCAGCAACAGTCGCATAAGAAGAAGCAGAAGCAGACGCATACTTCAATACTTCATAGCGGAAATACCGCGACTCAAACTGCGAGAGTGCAAATTGGAATTGGAAATTGTTATTAAGCTGAGAAACGCGTGACTAATCAATGCAATAGTGAGCAAATCTTCACACGACGACGCCCAACAAAAAAGGCCTCCAACTGTGGACAGGATTGAGCAAGAGGGGGTAAAAATATGCCTCAGACTTTAGAGAACTGGAAACAAATATATTCTCATTTTAACAAATAAATTTCTACAAAATAGAAAAGCTTTCTTTCTTATCTTCAATCTCATATGGAAATTTATTTCTGATAAGTAGAAGTGAAACTTTCTAAAATACTTATTGGGACATTATTTTTGTCAGTGTTCAGGTGCGAAGATAGCGTCAGGGTTTGATATCTTTATAACTAATTTGCTCGCTGGTCAACCCAACGAAATCAATACAATTGCACGCTTTCTGCACACAACATGAAGTTGAACCACAACAACGACAGCACAACACCACCCACCCACACAATCAGACAACCACGAAACAACAGTCAACAAGCGCAACACTTTCATTGCCCCCAATTGCAATGTGTGCCAACAGAGATTGGGTTACAGCTTTGCTTGATAGCTCCGCTTGAGACTCTTGATTGATCCATAAGTAGAAGAGACAAGACTCTAAATAGCTTTGCGCTAAATCCGCCAAAAAATGACTTAGAGATCGGCTAATGTTGAATTTTTGGCAACAATACAATGCGTCACGAACATTGAACACAAATTACCGAAACGCACGCAATCCGCACGATTTATTTTTGAATGAGGCACAAGTATTAATTATACTCTGCCAAAAGAAGTAAATTTGGTGTCTGTCAATCTGGTAAGACAACATTGTTGCTTCTTAACTTTGTAGTTGTATTTGAAACCATTATATATTTTATCAATTCTTAGGGTCACTCTCATAGTTAATAATTTTTAAATACTTTTGTTGTGATCGATTAACTCGTGTGTAAATGCTCAACACGAGCACGCAAAAAAATCAGTCTCTTAAGCAAGACGACAGGCATCAAAACTATGGAAACCTAAGCTTACAGTATTTGGGCAATCAGCTTTTCTCCGTTCTCCGTTCTCCACTCTCCAATCTGTGCACTTGGCATTTAGACGCTCATTTCTGTGGCACGTAGTCATTTCTCATCAGACTGCGCTGTTGCGGCACACAGACTCGCATGGGGCAGGTAAATCATCCACATCTGCCGGAAATTGCATAAAAATATGCAAGGCCTAGGCAACAGCAGCAACAACAACAACCACTCAGTTTTATGGCAAGAGATTGGGGAGTAAAGAGACTCTTGCAAGTACAGTAAGCCACGGGCCTGAGACATGTCCGACTCTTATCAAAAATAGCGGCTGGCTGCATGATAATCCGTGGCAGAGACACGACCGACATTTGGCCACCTTCTATTAGCCCCGCTTGTGGCCTCCCCGCCCCTCCTTTGGCATTGCTCCGTTTGGCTTGGTCGAGGTGTTAATCAAAGCCAAGCCACGATCACGGTCTCAGGATGTGGCTGACTGGGGAGAGCTTCTCAAATAGTTTCTCAGCACCTCGAGCCTCACACGCCACATTCAGCCTGAGCTTCAGCCTCAGCTCTCAGTTCTCAGTTTCAGACATAGTCTCAGTTTAAGCTTCAGCCAGTTAGCCAAGTAGAAGCGTCGCAATCATCTTGAGGCTCGACCGCATTGTTGTTGCCTGCTGCTTCGTGTTAGCTGAGATTGGCCTTTTTTTCTTCGGTTTTTGGCCATGACAGAATTTCTCTTCGTTTTGGTTTGTTTCGTCGTATACGATAAATAAGGTAATTGAATGAAATTACTTTTGACAGCTTATTTGCATACATCAACAGCGGTTGCTGCT